>CM061175.1:8790000-9415000 GCA_030763345.1 Mythimna separata
CACAGCAGGAGACCCTCATCGTCAGTTGCAGGGCGATTCTAAGGTATCGTAAGCGCGGCTTACGGGAGGCGAGCAATATGTAGCTCACCGTCTGATAAGGACCAGGTCCGCGTCTGCGGTGTGTGGTGTTCCACGTGCGCTTCAAAGAGGCTGCGGCTAGGCCGAAATGCTAGGGCCGATGTGGCTGCGGGAATAGTCAAAAGAGTTACCGTGGCTTTGAAACGCAAAGAGCAATTGAAGGAATTCGAGTGGGTTTTTGTCAGATATAGTCTGACACTACCTTTCTCTTTAACAAGAAGCTATTTGATCATTTATCTCCACAAAAAAGGCTTACTAAAATTAATTCTCATTTTTTAATTATGCACAGCTACGAAAAGCAGTGCATTATTTATTTGAAGTTTAGTAGTCTTTAGAAACGAAGCGTGGCGAAGTTTGAATAATTGAATATGTAAACAGTTGACCATTTCAAGTTGTACCAAGTTGTAAAGTGGCGATAGTTTGACAACCATTGCTAGTAAATTGTATTATAATTTAGTGAAAGCTTAAGTTGTTCTGCACCTTTAGTTTACTCTCTTAGGACAAACAAAGCAACATTATGTAGATATATATTTCAACCTTCATATATCTTCAACACTACATTTACCACCTACGTGTTCACCTTTCATACAGACATCAAAAGGAGTAATTTTCAAGTCGTTGGAAACATTTTCGCAGAAATTCATTCTCTTATAATTTTCACCAATGTCAGCGTCATCTCTCATACTTAAGCTAACAAATTCAGGTTCCATTTTTAGCGACAAATCTTCTTTCCCATCTTCATCAGTTTTATTATGATATTACTTACTATGATTTATTTTTAGTGTTGAACAAAGTAAAAGAATCGGATAAAATAATTGTGTTAAAACACCGGCAAGAATATATTACAGTTCTTTTTTCTTACAAATCCGAGACATTGTTCAAGGTCCTTCCTAAGCCTGTCTTTATTTAGTCCAATTTGTCTTCTAAGAATGACAATCCACTAGTCTATATAAACCTCTCTATTTCAACCATAATATGGTTCATATTAGCACTTTATTCTGAGTAAACCTTCCGTAACATGTCAATGTAACTTTTCTTCACTCTCGTTAGAACATCTGCATACCAATTAATCTTTACTTTCATCTGATTAAGTGTCAATAAAGTTCACTAATCTTTTTATTATGCGAATTAGCTTTGATATTATAACTATAGATTCATCAAATGGCATGTTAAAATTGTTAATCTTGACAGTTGTATGCGAGGAGATTTTAGAAAGTGTATAATTTTTGCTTAATTTGAATTGGTAGTTACGATGTTGTCTGATTACGACGTGTGCGTGTAATTCCGTATTTTTTTAGAGTTATTATAGCTGGTGGCACTTGCAAAACCCATAACAATCGTCTGTTAATTTCGTGGGAGAGTGCGGACGGGCGCGAATGATAGCGACGAGCTTATGTGGCTCGATTGAGACTATTCTAATGTCTAAAGTATATATTAAAACTACTTCTAATAGCTTTTATTTAATGGGCAATCATCAGAATGTCTTCTTCCGTTTCTTGAGCGGAACGGGAAGGCGTGTCAGATTTTTACTGACTAAATACTTGTTCCTTCTTTATTTTCGTTCCAGGGCCCCGGGATTTCCCTTAAGACCAGCCAACCCATAGTCCCAGAGGCTACGGCCTTGCTGGGCCCCTACGGTATTGCTGACATCTCTACTGCTTCATATAGGTAGATCATTAGTTTGTTAATTATCATGATGATATGTTTGGACGTTCACACCTGAACGGATGCTTCATGAGAAAAGAAAATTGTGTTACGTTTGGCTATTGTTATAATTATATTTGTTATGGATACACCACATGTTAGTATATTAATAATAATATGTAATGGTTGGTAAAGACTGTCTTCAGCCTGAAAGAGTAGTGATCTTCGCACGTTGACAAATAGAGCTGGATCAAGTCTTGAATAATATATCGTGCGATTAGTGGACCTATGCCAAGCAGTGGATTTCTAAGGTCTTTTGATGGTATATATGGTACCTTGGTAAAAATGGTAAAAACCTAGTCTATTCTACACCGTTAACTCAGCTATCAGTAGAACCCCATATACTGTAGTAGTAGGAAACGTTATGTGTTCGACTCCATTGTTTCAACGCGGTTTGTGTTTCCTTGTTTTGTTTTGTTTTGATCACACATTTTTGTGAACCACCATATTGTATGATCGACCCAGTTATTTTGAATGATGCGGAGTTTTTGACACTGTTCTTTTCTGAAATTATTCTTATATGTAAAGTTTTAATTATTGCGTTTTTCTGTAATCACAAGCTTGCCTCTGTTACTATTACAGATCCATAAATGAAAAAAAAACACATGACAAAAAATATGTAGAATTAATAAAAAATATAAAAGTGTAATCTGAAACGAAAATGAAAGTCTGTAAACCCGTTTTCTGCTTTTAATTATACGGCAGAATTTTACAGATACGAGTATGTATGGCACAAATTTTGCATTGTTCGAGTTTTATAATAAATAATTTTCGTATCTCCCAGTAATTATGTTGTTAATTCCACAAACACGAAACGCGTGCTAATACCATTTTATTCATGAAGGCTCAGTTTGGTCTCTTGGGGGGGACTTAATTACGTGTTTTTAGGGTCACAGGGCAAACGAGTCAGTAAATTAAAGAGTTTTTCCCTTTAGACCGATGTATTCACATGTTGTACGTAGAAACCGACTTAATTTAAGTTCGCAGACTTGGGGAGGGTTCAAGAATGGGAATAGTTTTGAAGAAGTCTTGGCGGTGGTCGGAACTACTTCATTCAGTTGCAAATCGTGGCTGCGATGTGTGCTGGCTCCGGTTATGTGGCTGGCCAGTGTAATTGAATATCACTTACTCCTTAATTGGTTTTGGGAGTTGGAGTTTCGAAGATTTGTTTATTTTATAGTTTATGTACTTGAAGGGTACAAAGGCAGACCTTGAGTTCTTTTGTCAGTCCTTTGGGTGATATAGGAATGGATTGTAGTAGATCTATGCAATATCAAGACATAAAAAACCGGCCAAGAGTGTGTCGGACCACGCTCAGTGTAGGGTTCCGTAGCTTCCCGTCCGTCACAATAAGCATCCCCAACTTTTCAAAAACTGTGCGTCCCATCAAGTTCAAAATAATTTTCCTAGAAAGTCTTCATAAAGCTCTACTTTCCAGATTTTTTTCATATTTTCTAAACTTATGGTTCAAAAGTGGGGGACACCTTGTTTTTTACTTTTGGAGGGATTATTTCCCAAATTATTGATTATTATCCAAAAATGATTCTAGTAAACCCCTATTCATTTTTGAATACCTATCCAACAATATATCACACGTTAGGATTGAAATTAAAAAAAAAACACTATCCACTTTACATGTAGGGGGGCTACCCTAATAAAACATTTTTTTCCAAATTTTATTTTACTACTTTGTCGGCGTGATTGATATACATATTGGTATCAAATTTCAGCTTTCTAGTGCTAACGGTCACAGAGATTAAGCGAGGACGGACGGACGGACGGACAGACATGGCGAAACTATAAGGGTTCCGTTTTTGCTATTTGGCTACGGAACCCTAAAAAGCGCATATGTATAAGCCAAAAAAACAATGTAATGTATACTCAAATGAATAAACTAAATACATACTCGTACTTAATGGTACAAGTAGAGAGAAAATTAGCGTTTTTTTGATGTCATCAAATATATTCTCCCGCTCCAGGCAAGAAGCAAGAGGAAGTGCCAGACTTTTACTGACTAAAACTCTAGGTCGGTTTCAGTTTCTTCAGTTGCCTTTTGTATTCCGGGCCACGGTAACCCTTTCGAACAATCTTGCAGCGAATATTAGCACTGGATGATACTACTGCCAACGTCTTACGAATGTGCTTGCAAACTTTAACTTTGAACGTTAATCGGTTGGTTGCCATCCTGATTTCTTGGGGGAGCGCATCCCACAGAGAAATAACTTAAACAAAGGAAAAGAACAGAGTTGAATGAAGGCAGTATGTTGAGCGGAATATTAAAGAAAGCTTACGATATGAGTATTCGAGTGAATATGGTGAATGAGTGGTGTTATGTCGTTTGACAAAAATCAAAAGTAATTTTCAGTTACAAAGTAACGTACTACCGCCACCAAACACACCATCTTTACAACCGAAAGACGTCCACTGTTGGACATAGGCCTCCCCCGAGTGTGGCCACAAAGAGCGGCTCTGTGCGTTTCACATGCATTTTTTCATGCATAACCGCAACTCTTATCAGTAGGGCCCTCGCATCGCAAATTTAATAAAGGCATTAACTTGGTGAAATGAATATTATTTGGAGCGATATTTTATTATTTGATTGATTGCGATATCTGTATTTTGCCAAAAGATTACTCAAAAAGTAATATTTTTGCGAAATTAGGTACCTATTTGTCAAATATTAGATTTATAGAACCGTGTAAGTAGAAGTTTTTTTATATATAGAAAATGATAAACATAAATCACTTTTTTCTCTGGTTTTTAAAACCCTATTATCTAAAATCTTAATCTTCTTTCTTATAAATTCTTTCGCAAGTACTCTATAACGGTTTCGCTTAATCAAGTGAGGCCTAACTGTATATTAAGTTTTCACAAAGTTCCTTAAGTCTTAGTTCCTGTCATGCTTTAATCGAATATTTGCCATGGTCTTTGTTACCTGACAGTGAACCTTTGCAAGTTTTTATCCACCGTTTGCAAGTTTAGTACAATTTATTCAAGTTCTTTTAACTTACCAAGTCACACTATTAAGTAACAAAGATCAACACACTTTTTTAAGCTGAAAACAAGCAACTTAACGTAAGTAAAGAAGTATTAACTGTATTCTTTCTTCACTTCGGGAAACCACGTTTACGCTTTCATTAAAGAGTCTGGGCTAGCCTTGGTGTATGTTCAGCGTACTATAGTCTTTTTTACATAGCATGGGTTGGGTGACAGCAGGACGAAAATATGCATCTTTAAGATGAGAGAAAAGGATAGATAGCTGCATTGTATGAATCTGACAGCTGTCACCGAAATCATCCTATAACAAATTTAGTATAAGAGTGTTTATTTTTTAATTTACGATCTACTCAACTCAATTGGGCCAGTATGTTTGGAGCAAAATGGCTGTGACAGACGGACAAACACAAAAGTTATTCCATCAAAATGACCGACGTTTAGAATCCAAAAAAAAACTTAATAAACCCTGTCAAAAGAAACGTCGTATCTTATAACTTTAACACACAAATGTCCGTATCTTTATTCTGTTTAGCATCTGGTTCAGAATTACAACAAGGATATGATAGTCCGTTGACTTTTCCGCCTGACGCGATCTGTATGTTGGAGGGCAATCCGTTGGCACGTGCACGCACTCACAACTATGACACTATGACGCGAAGGAGCCACAAGAGAATGGGTTGTGTGAAAGTATGTGGCTTGTCACTCGTTATTAGTTTGAAGATATATGTTTTGTGGTCCTTTTTTTTGTTTTACAAGTAGACCTGTCTTCAAGAATTAAAAAAACTATTGTCAGGACACGAAAATTCTATGGTAGAAAAGTTTAAGAAATCGAAAAAAGAATCTCTTTTACTTTTAGTTTTACAAAGAACTTGGTTTCAAAACTTATTTTGCTTTTTGTACTGAGAGATGTAAAGCTATCAAGTTCTTTGTAAAACTAGAAGAAGATTGTAAAATTAGAAAGAAAGTAAAACTAGATAAAAACTCAAACTATTTACTTTGAGTTTTAACTAATTTATGAAAAGTAAAAATACAATCTTCGATAAGCGTATTAACGAGTTTTGCGAACTTCTACATTTTGGGATATCTAACCCATATTGGGGATAGTTGTTCAATCAAAATAATGTTTTTATTTGTCTTTACTAGCTCCTTATATTCATTTATTTAGTTTTACGCTAACTGCCTAGCTGCTGTCTCAATTATGCATCATTTCATAAATCGTTGCATTGGCTGATGTGCAGTTTGTAGAATTATGGGTAACAAGTAACTATAGTTCTTAACCAATGTAGCACATATTTCAACATAAACTTTTATAAACAACAAAACGTTTACGTCTTTTAATAAAATTGATGTCGAGTTCATATAAATATTTAGCTTCAGTTTATATTTTATTTAAACTCGCCTAGTGGACACCGCGGGGTGCCAACTGAAATTCAGCACTGGGTGTCTGACGCCCAGCAAATGCTGAGGTAATCGTTTCGGCACGCTCACGCTGGACGCATTCTGTACTTTTATTTTCTTTTACTTTGTGTTTATAAACATTGTACTGTCTGTCTTGAATAAAAGTTTTCGTATTCTAATCTATTCTGTTTCTCTAAACGCATAAAGACAAGAAATACGGTTGCAGAATATAGTCATCTATACTAATATTATAAAGAGGAAAAATTTGTAAGTTTGTATGTAGGGGGTAATCTCTGGAACTACTGGTTCGATTTGAAAAATTCTTTCAGTGTTAGATAACCTATTTATCGAGGAATGCTATAGGCTATATACCATCACGCTACGACCCACGGGAGCGGAGCAGTAACGAAAAATGCGGGTGAAGCCGCAGGGGACAGCTAGTGTATAAATAACATAGAATTCAAAGCATTCGTGAAACTAGAGTAATTACAATTCAGGAATCCCCAGTGCATCGATCTTGATTTAACTGTGTGTTCTACGAATTTTTATTATTTATTTTGATAGTTCGGCGTTTGATTGATAACTCACCTGATGACGATGGAGCGCGCTTACCTAGAAGTAACCTATTCAATCTTGACTTAACGATCCCTAGGTTGTAGCCATAAGGAAACCCAGACTTCGGTAGGGAATTCCACCCTGACATTATTTATTTATCCTTTATTTCAATATTTTATTGCTACATTACAATAGATAAATAACGAGGAGCTCGTGGCTAGATAACAACAGCCGCACAGGTCGATCTTCAAGGTTAAGCAACGCTTGCCTTGGTTGGTCTGTGGATGGGTGACATTCTTAACATACCGTACCATACCATAGTTTCCTCCGTGCCTCGGAAAGCACGTTAAGCCGTAGGTCCCGGCTGTCATTTGTAGATCTTCGGCGGTCGTTACGGATAGTCAGAAGCCAGTAAATCTGACTCCAGTCTTGCCATGGAGTACCGTATTACCCCAGTTAATGGGTTGTGGACACAGAAAAAAGAAGTAGTTGTGGAGGTCTGGTAGGCAGCCGCTCCTCGTAAAATACTGGTATTCAGCTAAATCCGGCTTGACTGAAGGCCGACCCCAATATAGTTGGGAAAAGGCTAGGTAGATGATGATTATTTATCGTTTATTTCTGGCTTTAACTCATAGAATCATTGTTGAATTGTATTACATTGTTACATTTAGGGCCTGTTTCACAATGTCCGAGTAGGCACTACTCACTGAATAAATTCAAAAATGGAACAGAATTTGTATGAAATTATCTGCCAAGTAAGATACTCGAAACTTAATCTTCTGCTTCTTAGTCGTTCACTCTTGACAGAGTGGTCGTGGTCATGTTTTGGTCGAGTCCTGCGCCACCGCCTCTCTCGCGATACGACGCATGCAGCGTTTGGCGGCTTGGGAGTTGTGATATATGCTGCAGTGGGTAACTGACTTGATGAGGTCAGTCCACCGTGTTGGAGAGCGTCCACGTGATCTTTTGCCCTCAACTTTCCCTTGCACCACCAATCGTTCCATCGAGTCCTCGTTACGGATGATATGCCCGAAGAACTTGAGGATTCGTATTTGCACAGTCGACGATAATCGCTCTTTGACATTGAGTTCTTTCAGGATCGAAATATTGGTTCGGTGCGCGGTCCATGGTATTCTAAGCAAGCGTCTCCAGCACCACATCTCCAAAGCGTCAATCTTGCGACGGTCTCGCATTCTCAGCGTCCACGTCTCAGCTCCATATAGAAAAATTGGAAAGACTAAGCACTTCATTAGTCGAACCTTTGTGTTTCTGGTTATTCTGCGGTCTTTCCAAATTTTTGTGAGGTTTTCAACTGAAGATCTCGTCATGGCACAGCGTCTCTGAATTTCAGCTTCGCAGCCTCCGTCGTTTGTGATAGTGGAGCCCAAGTATATATAGCTGTTAACCACCTCACATCCGGCTATATCTTCGACGTCTGGTTGATTACTGTCAGCACGGTCCACAATCATCACTTTGGTCTTATCGCGGTTGATTGCGAGTCCAAAATCCAACGCTGTAGTTTCCAGGCGGTCGAGAAGGGTCTCAATTTCGTCTCTACTTGACGCTAGGAGAGTAGTGTCATCTGCATACCTAAGGTTTGATATCTTGCGACCTCCTACAGATATTCCCTTGTCCCAGTCTTCGAGAACAATCCGCATGATGTACTCCGTGTAAATGTTAAATAACAGAGGAGACAATATACAGCCCTGTCTGACACCAGCCTGTGTTTTAAAACGTTCAGAGTCAATACCGTCAACTCGGACTGCGGCTGTGCCATCTTCATACAGACGTCTAATGAGGTGACTAAGGTGTTGTGGTACACCCATTTCCGTCAGGACTAGCCAGAGTTTCCGCCACTTGACGGTATCGAAAGCTTTCCTAAAGTCAACGAAGCACACATAGAGGGCGATGTTAAACTCTCTAGCTTTCTCCACGATTTGTCGCATTATGAGTAGCTGCTCTCTTGTGCCTCGGCCCCTCACGAACCCAGCTTGCTCTGGGGCGATTTCTCGGGACAGGTAAGCATGGAGCCTCGTGTTAATAATATGGAGCATAATTTTACTAGCGTGGGATATGAGGGAAATTAGTCTGTAGTTACTGCACTTCTTTTTTGATCCTTTTTTATGGAGTGGAATAAATATAGAGTGCGACCAATCACTCGGCCAGACTCCAGTGACCCAAATTCGTTGACAGATAGTGTGCAGTATGTCTACTCCGATTTCTCCCATGGCTTTTAATATTTCGATCCGGATCTCGTCGAAACCTACAGCCTTATTCCGCTTAAGGTGTTTAATGGCTGCGCGCACTTCGTCTTTCAGTGGCATTGGCTCTTGCTCTAGCGATTCATCGTGGGTCGTTGTGGTGTCGTTTGTCACATCAGCGAAAAGACCCTTGCAGTAGTCTTTCCAGACGTTAACAATCTCCTTAATCCCTGTGATGGTGTTTCCTGATATATTCTCAATGGCCCAAGTCTTTGGTCTAAACTGACGGGTTATGAGTCTGATTTTTCTATGTAAGTTTTTCGTTTCAGACTTTTGCGAATGTCGTTCAACCTCTTCACATATAGATTGCAGAGCTGTATTGCGGTCTCGACGACAAGCGGCTTGTATAACAGACGTCATTGCATTGAGCTCCTGTATCCTTGAACCTTTAGCTTTCAGGTCTCTCCGCTCCTTGATCAAGTTCCAAGTATCAGCCGACATCCAGTTTTGCCTCTTTTCAGATCTATTGTTGGGTTGAGATTCACGTACAGCATCTTTTATAAGTTGTACGGTAGACTTCCAAAGGTAGTCGACGTTTGCTTCTGTGCTACAGTTTTCGTGCCAGCAGTGATCTTTTTCTTGGAGCGATTGTACAAAGGAGTCCACATCCATGACCTCCATACGTCTGGACACTTTCTTAGCTACAGGCTTGCGCAACCTGATCCTCATGTTACACACAAGTAGCTGATGGTCGGACATGATGTCAGCTCCCGGCAATGTGTGTGTGTTAGTTATTGAGCTCCTCCATCTTGCTCTGATCAGTATGCAATCGATCTGATTTCGGTATGCTCCATTAGGTGAGGTCCAGGTATACAGCCTGCTTGGGTGGTGTTTGAAGACTGTATTCATCACAGTAAAGTTATTGTCTGCCGCAAATTGAATCAGGCGCTCTCCTCTACTGTTTCTGCAGCCAAGACCGTACTGTCCCACAATGTTTCGCAAGCCTGTATCATGTGCAGTACCTAGTTCCCACTTTGGCGTTAAAGTCACCGATAATCATCAAGATCTCTCTTTTTGGGATGTTCTCGATACACTCCTCAAGCTTATTATAAAAGTCCTCGATGTCTTCCTCTGTAGCTGCACTTGTGGGAGCATACACCTGGATGATATTCAGTGCGCATGGTGAAGCGCAGAGCTTCATGGTAATGATCCTCTCATTGACGGGATTATAACCCAGGACAGATCCCACCCAGGGTGTAGGTACTGCTATGGCCACACCAGCAAAACCGGATGATTCAGTGCCAGAGAAAAATATGGTGTGTTTGTCCAGATTTCTATGTCCGCTTTCTTTCCAATGCGTCTCACTTAGTCCTGTGATAAAAGTATTACATCGTTCGAGTTCGTAGTCACATGGAGCTTTCCTTCGTTAATCAGGCCTCTTACATTCCATGTTCCTACGCGGATGTTATGACGCAATTGGAGTTTTATATTTCCAGTAACATAGTTTCCATGGGGCGCCTGGTCACCCGCCGCCACATGGCCGGTAACCAATTTCACACTCTGGCTCCCGGACAGCTCAGAGCGCCGGTCGCTACGCGGATCGCAAGGCATACGTTTCCTCTTATACGACTTTTTCATGACTCTCATGGGAAGTTAGTGCAGTGGTTTCCCGTTGCCTTCTGCACCAGAACTTTTAGAGGATATTTGGTCCCCAAGGTTTCTGACGCCTCTTCCGTATGGGTGTGTATGGTTATACCGCCATTGCTCGGTCGCCAGAGCCCCGTTCGTTATCTAGCAGGGAGCACCACGGCAACTAGCCTGCTGTCCACCGCCGCCATTTGGCACGTGCAGGTGGGGTTGACAATTGGGTAGGTTAAGTTGGTATTCCATTCCCCCCTTACTCCCTTTAATCTTAATCATAGGTGGAAACTTAATCATAGGTGGTGAAATAGGCCCTAAGTATAACATAATTAATTAAATTAGATAAATTATTGGATTACATTATTATGATTTTTATATTACCTGTAGAACAATATCAATTAAAAAATCAACCACACATTTACGGTAGCTTCGTCTGTACACGCTTCTGTTAATCTTCATATGATTAAGTCAAGTAAATGTGTATTGTTCGTTTAATAACATAATGAGTGCGGTAGTAGGTCACAGGAACGGCTCACTGCTCATTATGACAAGACAGACAATTGTGGAGACTGAAAGTATTTAGAATTCACATTTTAGTATTAATGTGGCTAGGAGTGGGATTGCCTGCCGGAGTCTGACTACCGGCCAACGTAGGCGTGGGCTTGCGGAGGACGAGTACTGGGTAGCTCGCCGTTTGGCTGTTTGGTAACCGTCTGGAATAAACCCAAGTCGTCGATGGCGCGTAGGCTTCAATGTGTGCCTCAATGAGAGGTCAGCAAAATCGAAGGGGCCCAACAGGGCCTATGTCCTCTAGGGCCACGAGGGATTTCTGAAAAGGAAACCAGTGGTCCTATAACGGAAAGGGCAATTGAACGACACAGGTGTGGCTGACACGCTCTATAGCTCCTTTAAGACTAGTAGAAGTTTTTATTTGATGGATTCATTCTTCATAAAAAACAGCCCTACCCTGTTACTAAGAGAAAGACAGAGAGGGAGAGAGAAAGAAAAAGAGGGAAGTATTCAGAAATATTTTAAAAACCGAACATATCCTGTACTCAAGTTCCACGCAAGCAAATTGAAAAAGTTTTTCTCTTATTTTTCCAAATTCCAATATGTGTGCAAACCTATGGCACAAAACCCATGGACCTATATTCAAGCGTTATCCGGATTAAAAAGTTTTACGCATCTGCCGGTTATGTAGCGGTTTATTGCTTTTACAGACCGTTCGAGGTAAATACCTTTTAGTAACACTATTTGAATGAACTTTATAACTTTGTTTTAATCCCTTAACATTTTAACTTGTAAGTGAGCTGTTTGCGAGTGTACTTTTTTGTGTTGGTTTTTTGAGATTAACTGAATTTTCGATGTCAGCGCGGGCTGTATCGACTTTTTTCACTTTTTCACTACAAAGAGCGTTAAAATCATTTTGGGGGAATTGAATTTGCGATGCCTTTGTTCTTAGTTGTCTCTTTCGATTAGTTACTATATTTGAAACTACCTCCTGTCAGTGGAGAGGGAATGGGCCGTAATCCACCACGCAGTCCCAGTGCGGATTGGTGGATGTCACATGTCTTCGAATGTTTGGTTCTAAGACATGCCGGTTTCCTCACGATGTTTTCCTTCACCGTTTTGAGAGCAGTGGTGGCCCAGTGGTAACTGCCCAAACTTACAAGGTGTAGGTTGCAGGTCGAACCCAACCAGGCGCATTACTTTGTGTAATTTACTTCATCACCACTGCTCTGAAAACGGTGAAGGAATCCGTACTGGACCTGCGTGGTGGATTACAGCCCATTTCCTCTCCTAGAGAGGAGGCCTGAGTCCCAGCAGTAGGAACATTATAAGGCCGATATTTATGCTTTATTCCCTAGTCACATAATCTATTATTATTTACCTAAATGTTCTGCTTTTTGTTAAATAATCCACCCTACACGCCTTTGCATTATACACGTGTAATTTCAAGTAGCTACAGCTTACATAAAATCCCAACATGAGATACTAACTAAGCTAGACGCCTACATACATCAAAACCTGCGTCATGACATGGCTATATTAATTCTACCTCTCGCCGCCTCTCGGGCTTCTTGTCACGCAAAGTGTCGGGCCGCAAAACTTAATGTCTGTGATTAGGTCGTGCCCTTGCTCCTAAACAAGACCTAAGCATTCTTGGGTACAAATTACTCAATATATCCCTGATGAGGTTACAGTGTTTTGGCACAGGAATTTTAGGCAAGCTAAATAAAGAGATGCTTTGGTCTTTATTGTTGACAATAGTTTAAAAACTATAGAAATTAGGATAGGTAAAGTAGGTACACAGTAAGTACACAGGCGAGCTTAACCCACAATTGGATTTTCTTACAACAAACCTTAAAAAAACAGGTTAACCCACAATTGGATTTTCTTACAACAAACCTTTAAAAAACTGTGATATTATTAGGGTTAGTAATACTCACAGAAATCTAAATATATATTTATTATTTAGATTTCTGTGGTATTACTATTCATTCCATTCAAAATGTTGTATTTTAAAATACTCGCTTTACAAACATTTATATATATTTCTCTTTAGAAATGTTTCAGCTGACATTCTTGACCCTCCTCCCAAAGAAAGATTAAGGCTTTGGGAAGAATATTATCTACCACCACCCGACTTTTTGAAACCCCAGGAACATCTCCCGCCTGGACATGAATTGCAGTGGCTTGTATGGAAAGCACTAAATCGGTTGCGCACCCAGGTAGGTCGCTGCAAACACAATTTGGCCAAATGAGGTTTCAAAGACCCGTCGGATATCCAATGTGAGTGCGGTGCTTCTGTACAAAACATGAGCCACACGTTGGAGTGCCCTAAGTGCCCAAACACCTGCACTTTGGAGGATTTGATGAGTGCCACCGATGCTGCAATTAGCGTGGCTACCTACTGGGCCCAAACAATCTGAAGAGTTTACCTTCGATTCGAAAAGAAGAAGAAGAAGCCGATGACATTTAATCATAGGAATCAAGCATAGTAATGATTAACAATCTTCGCTTGTCAAGTATTTGTACATTTAATTTTGTTGCACTGGCAGGGCACTTATGCCTCTGTTGTCTGTCCGTCTATCTGTCTGTCCGTCCATCTGCCAGCGGGCTGTATCTCATAAATCGTGGCAGGTAGAATTTCACAGAATGTGTATTTTTAATGTCCCTACAACAACAAATAATAAAATTACGTTATGTATTAAAGGAATCCCATCTAATGTACGAGTATAACTTAATTTAAACCATACAAAAATATATTTTTTTTCAGCGTTTTGACTCAACTTCAATATTATAGTACGAAACTGGTGTGCGAGTCAGACTCGCACTTGGCCAGTTTTTTTTCTCTTCTTTTCATTAGCGAACGAATCTGCGTTGCTATTCAATGTGGCAATGCTGTCAGCGTTCACACTTTTCTCATTGACAACAAAGTAGATGAATTTTTTGATGCCTAAAAAATTCTTTTATTCGTACATATGTACAAACACGAATACAAGGTGTTCCTATAATCATTTTGCCTCTTACTTATTTGACACTGACTTTCGAAATTGAAGTTATTTTGTACTTTTTTTTAATTTTAAGGTTTCCGTACCTCAAGCGGAAAAAGCGGAAGCCTTATAGGATTACTTTGTTGTCCGTCTGTCTGTCTGTCCAAACCCTTTTGTCTCGGGGACGCATGGAGATATCGAGCTAAAAATAATCAGCTGTTCTCTACATTTAGGTTCGCATACGAGTATTTCGTCAAAATGTATGGAACAGCTGATATTTTTTTTTCGATTTCAGGTTTGGTCCCGTAGTAAAAGTTGTTCATAATGACGAGTACAATGACCTGGGGGGTCATGAAGATGAGCGTTAATTATGTTACATGTTGTATACTCTGGTCTACGGTCTCTTGAAGCTGTGTAAAAATTAAACTTGTAAGTTATCAAAAACAAAAGATACCGCCGTTAATGTCGCAAAAAACGTACATTTTGACACTCTCAAATGAATGAAAATTTATAGAGTACCTCTCGTTGATCTAGAATCCCGAAATTTGGCATAAAGCAAAGTCTCATGGGACAAATCTAGAAAAAAGTCTGAGAACCGAAAATTAGTAGTTAAGTCACAAGAATATTTTTTTTGCGTTTCGGGAATATCTTCAAGACTCGATTCGGGAATTGAACTATTTTCATAGGTAAGTTGGTACGAAAGTCAGTGAGCGAATCCGACTAGAATTTGCCGGTTTGAAAAAAAAAGGGAAGTCGGTTGTGTATTTTTGTAAAAAAATTTCTAGTATTAACAGTTAGCAGTTGAGATTATTATTTTCAACTTGGTGTAATAGAGAGATTCGTTTGCATTTAGACGCTTTGTCCTAGAGTCAGCGTGTTCATGAATATTAATATGAAACGCACGTCTGTATGTGCGTGCCGTCGCGACTACAAACCACAATATGTTGTAAAGTATTGCTTTCCAATAAGACACTATCCCGGAACTCGAGTCGAGATTTTCTACGCTTTATTACTTCATAACTATACAAGTATGTGCTAATTTCGGGTTTACCTTTTATGTGCAGAACTTTTTATGTCATAATTATTACTAAGCAAAATAATAATATTGTTATTAAGCAAAATAATTATTAACAGCGGATAGTTTAAACATAATTTCGGATGTACTCATTTCTCGTTCATTCAAAACTCATAAGTTTGTTAGTCAGAATAAAATTTAGGAATAAATTTAGGCATAAAAGGTAGAGCCCAAATAAGAGGCAACTGAAGTAACAGGGGTGGGTTTTAGTGAGTTTTTATTTATTTATTCTTTTTACATTTATCTTTACAGAGCTTAAGGAAACGCGACAGTGCAGCTGTCAATTATAAATTAAACTTAACAACATAATCAATTAAAAATTAAACTTAAGTATGAATAATGTTTCTTTCTTTCTTATTGTCTTACAAAACGAACTATATTTAATAAAATTCTTGCGAATTCACTCAATGTACAATAGAAAACATCCAGTCTCTTGAACTTCTTTCACAACGCGTGAAGCAGTGTGATACTCCCTCGTTTTCCACGCACAGCGGAAGTAGTTTGTTATGAATTTCCACTCAAAGAAAAGGCTGAAAACGAAGAGGACCTCGACGAGTGTCTCTCTTGGAATTTAGAGCTATTTCATCTATATTTTTAGTTCCGTGAAGTTTACGAAACAAGTGTACTAACATAAATTAATCATTTACAAAATATAGAGTATTATTAAGTTAATCTTAACAATCACTCATCGACATATTTAGAATTTAGAACTCGTTACTTATTTTTAGATCCTCCTCAGTAACCATACATTTTTTCTTTGTTTTTGTTAGTCGCCAATTTGATTTTTGAATAAACTTGTCTGATGATCGTATTTTTTGATTCACTGATTGTGTTTTTTTTTTCAAAATAATTATTCTCTTTCTCTCTCAGTATCTTATATACCTAACCACGTTTAATAAAATTCTTGCGGATTCACTCCAGGTGCAATAGAAAATATCTAGTTGCTCAAACTTTGTTCACAACGCGGATTACAGTGCGTGTTACAGTGTGATACTCCATCATTCTCCACGCGCAGCGGGAGTAGTTGTTTAATGAATTTCCACTCAAAGCTCAAAGAAAAGGCTGAAAACATAGAGGACCTCGACGAGTGTCTCTCTTGGAACGTAGAGCTACTTCAAAAGGATGAAATTAACAGAAACACTAAGTAGGATAATTAAAGGTTACAGATATTTACATATTATTTAAATATTAGTAACTTAATAGATATATATACAAACTAAAGATAAAAGTATGTACAAACGTAAATATATATACAAAAAAAGGCAATTAAAAGTTGCTTATTATTTCGGAGAACTTGTCTTGTGCTTCTCATTTTTATTTTCAGTTCCCTGAAGTATAAGAAACAAGTGTTCTATTTATAGTCTTACTAAGAAATTTCCTCAAGTGCAACATTTCTCACTTATTTATATAAGGTTTGTTGTAAGAAAATCTAATTATAGGTTAAGCTCGCCAGTGTACATCAGCTGTCCTATTTTTACTATTTTGTAAAAGGTGTGTACAATAAGGAAGAAATAAATAAATGTGGGTTGACCGGCGACTCATGGGGGTTGCTTAGCGCCTAGACTGTTACGAATACTGATAAATAATATTGTGAGCTCATGCACTTTTCCGCACTAGTGCAGAAAACAATAAATAGCGTGTCTAAGAGAGGTAGTAGAGTGTATTAAAAGTATTGCCGCAAAGAAAACTTTCGAAAACCAAAAGAAATTCAAGAGCCTATTAAAACAGCATCTCTCGCAAATAAATAATGTGAACGCTCAGTTACCCTAGAATATTTATAACACGTATCATTAAAAAATGCGCTTTCGAAGCGTTTACGCAACAGAATGGCCCCATAAATGTAATGCGAAGAACCCCACCAGCTATTAAAGGTTTATTTCCATGGCTTGGGTGGAGATGTTATTACTTCTAAACATGTCATGGCTTCAGCCCAATGAAAAGGGATAATTGCATATACTGCGCCATTATTTTTTCTCATTTCACTTTGCAAGCCATTTACTATGGTAAATTGTGTTCGGGAAACTCGTTCGTTATAAGAGCTGGTTTTGTTTTTCAGTTTGATTTAGTGGGGCTTGAAACTGAAGCGGTCCTTTGTTTGGGTGCGTTAGACTCTTGAGACTTTTCTTCGCGTTTTTAAGTCCCGATGCAAAAAAGATTTTAATTGTTAGACTGTGTGTGAGACTGTAGCTCTTAAATGGGTGAGCCGATTTGGATGATTTTTTCATTTGAAAACAATATTTTAGTGATGATTCTTAGATATATTTTATCAGAATGGGTTCAGCCATATACAAAATAATTTTTTGAAGATTTTTCATCGTCATCATCTTTATTTTGGCCGAAAGATGTCCATTTGAACCATAGGCCGGCCCCAAGTGTGGCCACAATGACCAATTCTGTGCATTCTCGTATCCGTCAGATTCCTGCGCTCCTCACCAGGTCATCGGTCCACATTGTGGGAGGCTTTCCAACGGTGCGTCCTCAGGTACGTGGTCACCACTCCAGAACCTTCCTTCCCCGACGATCGTCTGTTCTGCAAGCAATTTGCCCTGGACCCTGCCACTTAAGTTTGGCTTCGGGTTATGTCCGTAGCCTTGGTTCTGTTTTATACAAGGACTTTAAATTGGATACCAATATTTTCATTCATTTTATGAAACAGAGGGGACAAATTACGCCTCCGTCACATTTTTTTGGAACAATTCATTGTTTAGAGAATAGAAGAACATATTTTACTGAATTTAAATCGCAACTGCAATAAACTATAGCAAAAAAATTGCTGTGAAATGATCGTGAAAAGTGACAGAGTAATTTTTTCGAAGGTCGCGTTTTTTGACACTGTAAACTTTTTATTTTCAACATTTTAACGAGCATTACTTTTGTAATCTGTTCCTCGAGGCTTTTATTTTAATATCCTACCCACTGAAATCTAATGATTCTAACCGACTATTATAATAATAATAACCGTTATTTTTGATACAATTCACAGCGCAGGCGGAGATCACGAAAAATATTTTTATTTGGCATCAAAAGACTGCCATTTTGTTATATCGATATAGCCGGTATCACTCTTATTACTAACACAAATCTAAGAACACCTCTGAAGCTAAAATGCAAAAAGACGTTGAGACACTAGAGCTTATTTTTAGTATCAATCTTCTTTAGTTTATAGCTATAGGACAAAAAAGAAGATGAGAGAATTTTTGTCTGGCCCTGTAGGCATGAAACTACTCACATCTCACTGTCAATAAGTCTACTTCATGCGTAATAAAGCTATTTGTTTCAATGTAGGCGCTTAGTATTTTCTACATGAAAACGTTTTCAAGACTTCGGCTTTTAATAGTCTCTCAATCTTGAAGGACCCAGTGGAAATAAGACTTGATGAAATCAATACACGGTTGACTGCTGATTTCGCTGCCCTTTATTTCTTACCTCATATAATTTCACCCGCAACTGATTTGATTTAACCTCATACAAGATTGATAGCCTGGAAATATTTATGTAAATTGGGGGCAACCGCCCAAATAGGTTTACATTTACCGTTATCACTTCGTACTTATAGTGGAACACATTAGGGTTTAACGGTTTAGACATGCCAATTAAATATAAATTAGTTATAGCTACAAGCTATCTATATTTTTTTTATAGGCCACATGTTTACAATATAAGACCGTCAATATTGCAAATTCAGTTTACAAAAAAGTTTGGCGTTGTGGTATGTACGTTGTTTCCAGTACCCGTCTTTGTGTTGTTTGATCCAATAAAATTTGAATTTCGAACGTTGTACCTGCCTATCATATTTTTTTTTTTAATTTGATGTACCAGGATTTTTTCGAGAGATGTTCGCTCGATTTATAAGGTAGGAAATCTATCAATGACTTCTTGTCTCGCTCTAAGGTGAAATATGAGGGCGTATCAGACTGTTACTGTCTCAAACCCACCGGTGTCCTTTAGTTACCCTTTACGCTCACTCGTTCAAACGGTCGCGTATCAGTTGTGATTATTATTTACAAATTGATTCCCAGAGGGTATCGTAACGCAAAATTGCTATAGTTTTGTATTTCAAGTACCTATTCAAGTGAAACAGTTGGGTAAAATGAAAAAACAATTGGAATCTCGATAAAATGTAGCTGAAACTTATGTAGTTTTGTTTACCTCAGCAAAACTTGCCGAGAAGGCCGAATGGTTTAAAATGGGACATTTACTGCCAAGGTTGACTGATAGAGACGGCATTGTTGAATTTAAGTCTGCCTATAGGGTGCGTCGTTTCGTATATTTTCTTTGTAGTTACTCAGATACCCGCGAAATGAGACACAATAGTAAAACAATAACAGCGCGGTCTCATAGGACCGGTTGGGGATTCAAACGCTAATAACGTTCATAACATATAACAAACGCGAGATATACCAACTGTTGATATAATTTATTTACATACAATGTTGATAAGACAGAGGGGCTTTCCCTTAAACGTGGTTGTACTCATCAATCCCGTCAATACTCTGATCGACTTTTTTATGGCGATTAAGCCTGCTGCGACTATTCTGCCAGTCATCATCATCTGCCTAGCCTTTTCCCAACTATATTAGGGTCGGCTTCCAGTCAAGCCGGATTTAGCTGAATACCAGTATTTTACGCGGAGCGGCTGCCTACCAGACCTCCACAACCCATTAACTGGGGTAACACGGTACTTCGTGGCGAGACTGGAGTCAGATTTACTGGCTTCTGACTATCCGTAACAACTGCCAAAGATCTCCAAATGACAGCCGGGACCAACGGCTTAACGTGCTTTCCGAGGCACGGAGGAAACTCGTTATGTTAAGATGGGCACCCATCCACAGACCAACCTAGGAAAGCGTTGCTTAACCTTGAAGATCGACCTGTGCGGCTGTTATTATTTAGTATCAGGGTTCTATTTATGAAAGGTATTCAGCATTAATCACGAAGACAGAGGGACGCTTGAAGCCCAGCGTCGGTGACAGTTAGATTAGATATCTCCACAACAGAGGACAATTCCTCGGATATAAATCCGTATTATATATGGAGGTCCATGTTGTAAAACGGTCTTGACAGCTTAACCTCTCAGTGGGTTGGCTTAAAGCCGTTTAGATAGAGTAAGACGGTTTAGTTCCGTTGAGCCAATTGTTAGTAATACTGAAACATACGTTTTTGGTCGTAGTTCTCAGGATGTGTAGTGATGTTGCTGTCGAGTGGTTGTATTTCAGTGAGGTGTTCGTTCCATACAGAGGGCGTTGCCTCCAATTTTAGAGATTACATGTGGAGTGCGGTTTTTGAGAGCTGACGGTGCAAGTTTTATGGTGTTTATGCGGTGTTTACCCTTATTGATTTATTGTTTTTAATTTAAAACAGTTTTAAGTTTGAAGCTCAGTTTTATTATAGTTCAAGGAAATAAGCAACTGTGTTTTTTTTTCATAATTAAGATATGTTTAGTGTAAACGTGACCTTTTTGATAAATGTAATGATTATTATTATTGACTTGAAATTATTGTTATTATATGCATAATTATGACATTAACAGCGCTGATAGTGGTTAAGAGTTGTTCAAATTAATAGTCTTAATACATCTGTGGACTCTGTGAACCTCAGGCTTCACTCAAAAAATATGGGTATATTTTAGTAACACACTTCGTTTCGCTCTACCCAGAAGGGGAGATGTTATTTGATGATTTTCTGCACATAATCATAGCACATATTATGCAGTTTTAGTAGCTGAAAATGTACATATTATATAATTTATTTCTAAAAGCTGCAAACATCTTCAGATTTAGATAACACTCAGAAGATTTTTCATGAAAATTCGAAAGTTTCCGAGCCAGACGTGACAGACAGCGGGTCCAAATTACGCGCCGACCTAATTACGACGGGAACTTAATTGCTACAACGACCGGCGACATCTTTAATTTTATTTGCGTTTTATGTTATCCTTGCAAATATTGTAATGCTTTGTAACGCTTTATTACTGTACTGCTTCATAATGAAGTCTCACTTTATTTTATTTATTTGCGTCAACATGGAAGGTCAGTCGTTAGGAGACAAAAAGCAGAAAATACTCGTAAAAACCGTTGGTACTTGACTGAACGAGGATTAGGGCTGAAAGATAATTAGCATTAGCATTAGCATTATCGGCCGGGCTGTAATGTTCCCACTGTTGGGACTCAGGCCTTCTCTTTAGGAGAGGGTATGGGCTGTAATCCGCCAAGCGGGCCCAGTGCGGATTGGTGGATGTCACATGTCTTCAAATTTTTGGTTCTGGGACATGACGGGAAAGATAATGATGATGATTATCTATGTACATAAAAGAAGAAACTGTCTGACTAACATATCAACATAGCCGAAACTATTAAGACTAGGAGCGTGAACTTTGCACAAGGTTTCTTTTTATGCCATAGGTGAGCACTACGAGAGGATTTTCCAAAACTCACTCATGTCGACTGACGGCAGATTGTTCCACGCGCGCCTCAAAGCAATATCAGCAAAACCATAGAGGTGTTCTCGGGCCATGGGGAATTTCCTAAATGGAAACTCGTGGTCCTAGCAAAAAAATCAATTTTAGGACACAGGTTTGATTTTAGTTCGTAAAAGTCTGACAAGCGCTCCTACTTTATCCTAGTGCAGGAGAAGATATTGTATAATTTTTCATCTAAAAAAAACCTATTAAACTCTTTAAAAAAAAAACCTATTTAAATATACCACTTTGCTAAATTGCTCTTTCGAATGAGTTATAGAGAATAGGTCCAATATCGTTAAAAAATGAGTCATAGTCAGTCAGAGGCATTCATGAACAAAATACTTCAATCTGAAATTACAAACACGTTAAATATTACAACAATGTATAATCATAAAGTTCATAATTATAATATTAGCATTGTGTATTTTATAGCTCATCAACTGTACTTGCAGCCAGTTGCAGCGTATGTAGAATTATAGAGACTATAAAATTGATGAGATATTAGGTGCAATACCTTTAGTTAAAACATGATATCTGTCAAGCCTGATAACTTTTTCACGAAAACTTACAACAACTAGAAGAGACAACTTAACTTTACGGTTACTGTCATAAAAAGAAAGAGTCGCCGTTTATCGCTTTATCTCCACTATTTCTCTGCTCTGCCTATGACTGATAAGCTTTACTGCTCAGCAGATTTATTTGGGCTCGTGTTTATATTCGAACTAGTTACGCCTGTGGCATCTCTCGTTAGGCTGATAATACACTTAGTGACTGAATTGCGGCGTCAAATGCATTAACCAATTTGAAGGGAGCTTTCGTCTGCAGTAAGCTTTTTATTTGTTTTGTTAAAATGATGCTTGTATCCATGCTTATGAAGGTATGTTTTGTTTTTGAGCAAAATTAAAGAAAAATATTTTATTTAGCATACACATAATGAAGAGAACACATGTAGATATTTAAGATTATAAAAAAAATAGAAAACTAAATACGCGACTGCGCCAAATAGCTCTAGTTCAGCAAAAATGCCAGACAACAATGTTGCCTGACGCTGGTTTTCAACTGTATGTAACATTGCATTGCATAGAGCAGTTTTAGCTCAGTGGTAACGGCCCTGACTTACGAGTTGTTGGTCGTGGGTTCAAACTCAACTAGGAACATTAAGTGTAAGTAATGTCATTATCACTGCTTTCAAAACGGTGAAAGAAAACATCGTGAGAAAACCGGTATTCCTAAAACAAAATCGAAGATATGTAACAATCACCAACGCAGCGGGTGTTCCCTCTCCTAGTGAGGAGGTCTGAGTAGCAAACCGTGGGAACATTATCAAGTTAAACTACATGAAAATTATTTTAATTATTTGGTTATTTGTGTCAGTTTTTTCTATAAAATATCGGTGCTTTGTTGTATGTTGTAACGAGAAAAATGTTTGTCTTCTACTAACTTTATTAAATTGCATTCCCTTTCTAGACTCAGGTATCCTTCATAATAACTAACTGGTGACCGCGACTTCGTCTGCGTCAAACTCGAAAATAGCCCAATGCTAATGCCGTGAAGAGTTTCAAGCCGAATGTCACTTAATCTTAATGTGAAAACAGAAGGAATGGAGGAAAAAGGGAGGTCATGGTAAGTACATATCACGTTATTCTGTTTTCTGTTAGAAGCAGTGGATATTAAACTGCTTCTAACAAAAAATAAAATAACAATGTCGAAAGTTTTTTCCGACCAAATATATACAAACTATAAACGATATTAGTTTTTAAAAGGTAAAAACGGGCCAAAATCGTCTCACGTATTAAATGGACGCCTTCTAAAGCCTGCGCATCTACTATCATTTAGTCCATACTTAACGATCCATCTCATATAGTACAAAATCGTTTGGACCTGACTTTGTCTAATATTGACCTGCTACCAGTTTATAGTAACCACCGGGTTTTATTTTTAGCTGCGGGCTGTGGCAACAGCCAAAGAATGCCTTTGCAAAGTTAGGATCCCTGCATAAACGGGCAGCTGAAAATATTCAAAGTTGAGAGGGAAGAAAATGTTTGTCCCCACCTACTCACAGGTGGGTTTCATTTTCCACCTCCTGTTTTTGGACGGAGTTTATTTACTTGCTGCAGTATGTGTCCTTTAGAAGATATTTTGCAGATGCGCTACGTGGAGAATTCCTACTTTCCTCGCTGTTTATGGAATTTTATATAGGTAGTGAAGTTTTTATAGCAACAAAATTTATGCCATTTTTCTTTTGTAAAATAATGGAATAGGATACTGTTGAGATCGAACGACAATGAAAGTGCATTAATAGATAGATATACTCCTTATAGTACACAATGAAAAATTACAATAGGATAAACCAACAACTTTCTGTAGGATCTTAAAGTTTACTTATCAAACATTGCTGAATATACCTACATGGGGTATTTTGAAATACCCCTAGGTATGCAGTTTGCCTTCGTGCCTCGGAAAGCACGTTAAGCCGTAGGTCACGGCTGTCATTTTTAGATCTTTGGTAGTCGTTACGGATATTCAGAAACAAGTAAATCTGACTACAGTCTTGCCATGAAGTACCGTGTTACCGTGTCAATATAGTTGGGAAAAGGCTAGGTAGATGATGAGACACAGGGCGGCACGCAGCGGCAGCCGCCGACACGTCGGCGTCGGCGGCAGCTGTTGACGAGTTAACGCAGATCAACGGCAGCCGTCGTGTGTGTCTAGTGTCACTGTAGGGCGACCCGTGTCCACGGCTTCAGTTTCCTTTGCCACATGCCGCTCGTGTGTATGAGCTCTTATCAGTGGCGAAGTGTGGGTTTTCTTAATAGGTAATCCGGACCAAAAAAAGCTTACCTTGCTCGAGTGTGATGCGTGAATTCCAGTTACTATAGCTGTGGCCCTGTGGCTGACTTCAAAATCTTGTACTCATTAATTGGCTTTTGCTCACTGGGGTTGAATTTGAGAAGCATGTTGCTATGAAATGTGATGAAATTAGGATAGAAAATACCCTCCTCTATATCTATCATGCATGTATTGAAAATAACATATAAGTAAATTTTAATAAAAACCATCCAAAGCCACAACTTTCTAAAAAAATACATATATAAAGTGCAACTTTAATTTTTACAACTTTTACGCTTAAGATACGCCTTCTTACATGCTAAATCAAACAAAACCATGCATGCATGCAAATAGTAATTATGATCTAATGCGAGAATCGAATTCGCAATATTTCGCGCAACGGTGAAATATAATTATTATTGTGACAACACTCAGGTCGTTAAAACTATATGAAAAAGATAAAATAAAATATGTATCTACTTTACTATTACATATTTATCATAGTTTTTATTAGTTTTTAATATTATAATATTACGTATTTCATAATTAAGTATAAACCACTTTATCGATAAAACCTCTGTTTGAAGTATCGCTTATTTATTTATTGTGTAGACCTACCAGAGTGTTGTCTTTTTAACACTGAGGTTGACTGGTAGAGAATGCCCTGATGTATTAAGTCCGCCTATGCACCATCACTGTACAAAGAAACTGCTGCCGTTTGCGTCATCTGATAATTCTGCTTATTTTTGTGATAACATCAATCGGTTTCATCCCCGTTCCAGGCCAATAGATGGTGCTAGCAGCGACTTTGCAAGATATTTACATGGATCTTCTTTTATTCCTAATAAATGACGTTAAAAGCGTATATACTTTTGTACTGCTGCTAATACAAGTAAATATCTGTGATATTATTTTACAAAACGAAATTTTAAAAAGTCGAGTGCTTAACCTCTGCAATTTAATACAGCGCCATCTACTAGTATAGATATTAATTGTCCATTTCAATCATCTTCGAAAATTTGAAATAAGAGCCCATTTTTCCATAATTATGTGTGTATAGGAGTTGATCATTTAATAAATAAACCATAATAAAGTGAAAAAATAAATAAATGGAAAATCATATACTCTTCAACCACGGTATTAATATACATGTCACGCCATCTAGTGAAATGTATTTGAACCTTGTTATCATTGAGGCCCCGTGATTTGATAACTAGGTACTTTTCTACATAGTTATACTCTACAGCTATTTGTCTTTTTTTTTGCTATCGAATTTTCGCAATATTAACAAAATCACTGCTTAAATAACTACTTTCTAATAAAACTACAAACTAAAACCATTATAATTATTATTCTTACCATACCTATTCAAGTACGATTACCAAACAATACAACTGAACTGTTCTTCTTTTTGCTGCACTATCACTACGCAAAACTATCACTAGTTTACATATAAACCAATTTCAACCATAAAACTATAAGATTCTAAATTATGATACGAATATATCAAATAAAATGCAAATGAACAGGTGAAATATGACACATGAATAAGCGCGAACCAAGACTGTCAAACTAAATGCTAATTAAATTAAGAAGTTCAGTATCATTCCATCTCGTTCTAGCGGACGCATTGATAAATACCGGGTTGCCTGCAAACGCTATTTAGCCGTATTATACTGACTTGTCGCTTGTATAACACCGCTAGATGTCGCTAGAAACTATGAACTAAAATGTATGACATTCCCGTTTATAAGACCGGGTTACAGACCTGTTTTGCGTAAGTTGTGAGTGATTGCTCCGAAAAAACTTGCAGGCGTTTATTTATTGTTGATTGTTATTTTCACAAGCAAGTATTATGCAGTTATAAGATTTGATTAATACATAATTAATTTGTTAAGGTTTGTTGTTGTGTTTGTAAAGGAAAGCCGGCAGGAATGGAGTTGTTTACAGGCCGCGCTACTGGCTCTTATACGATTGCGACTACTCTTAATTACAGAATCAGCACTATTTACAGTAGCTGCAACACTTTGAAATTAGTTTTATTCACACACACATATCGTAAGTTGTTCCATGTCATGGTTACTCAAAACAACACACAACTCGCGATGTTTGTTCCTAACTGTCTAACATACACACATTTTGCTAGATTATGCTCTCATAGAATACGCTGCCCAGTTAGTTCTGAGTTGTAATTTATCTATTTAACTTTAGCTGCACTGAAACTAATGTGTTTAAACCTTGATTAAATTCTAAACTAGTTTGAAATATCTGTTTGTAATTGTAACAGATATACCACAAATGAAGAAGCCCTCATATTTATCCGTTATTTGGTTTTTAAGTATCTCTTTTTAGGGTGGTGTACCTCAAAAGGGAAAATACGGAATCTTTTCTTATAAAAGTGATTTTTCACTTTGTTGTCCGTCTGTCAAGACTCTTTATCTCGAGAGGGCGTGGAGGTATCGAGTTGAAATTAAAACCTAAGGTTTTATATTTCAGTCTGTAGTCCCTGTTTCATCATCATCTGCCTAGCCTTTTCCCAACTATATTGGGGTCGGCTTCCAGTCATGCCAGATTTAGCTGAATACCAGTATTTTACGAGGAGCGGCTGCCTACCAGACCTCCACAACCCATTAACTGGGGTAACACGGTACTTCATGGCAAGACTGGAGTCAGATTTACTGGCTTCTGACTATCCGTAACGACTGCCAAAGATCTCCAAATGACAGCCGGGACCAACGGCTTAACGTGCTTTCCGAGGCACGGAGGAAACTCGTTATGTTAAGATGGTCACCCATCCACAGACCAACCTAGGCAAGCGTTGCTTAACCTTGAAGATCGACCTGTGCGGCTGTTATTATTTAGCCACGAGCTCCTCAGCTCTGTAGTCCCTGTTTGTATATGAAAAATGTCAGACTGAGTGTGTTCACTCAGTCTCGCTCCACCCAGAAAGAGAGAAGGCATTTGATGATTTTTTTCACTTCAGTTGCCCTTTTCATTCCAGGATCATTGTAACTCTTTTAAATACTCCCGCTGCCTCAGTCTGTACTTTTAAGGTCACAATTTTTTACAGCCAAAACAAAATTCAGAAGAAACAAAAACTGCATTAATATTTCATCATATTCTTGAAGTAAATGATTAGTTGGCATAAAGCCGAGTAACGTTTTTACAGGCACTGAGTCAGTGACAATAAGCCGCTTATTCTTAATGCTTCTTCGGTGGCGTCTCGAATGCGAATGACATGAATTCATCTACTTCAAGAGACGCAAGGGACTAGACATGTTTTGGAATAATGCGTTTGAAAAATAGTTTTCGCCATCTCTATAGTTGAACAAAAATTAAGAAGGTATGTTGCGTCGGCCTCTAAAGGAATTTTATATATTATATGTTACTTAGCTTGTTAGAGCCACCTGACGATATAAACGTGTTGCGCCGACCCCAAGTAATAAGGGACAAGGGCAGGAAGAAGAAGAGATTCACCCCAAAACTGGCCAGCACCGCTTCGCCTCGACCGGTAATTATTATTCTTTGTATGGAGTGCTATAGGTAACCTATAAACTCTCTACATTACCACTTTTGACGAGTGGATCAGCTGGTGGCTTTACTTTGCTCACGCGCAGGTCTTGGATAGATCAAGCGCTTTCCGCTAGTGGTTCACGCGTGAGGATGATGCAATGCATCGGTGGCATACCACTCCCCTTCAGCCATTCCTAGCCCTGACATACACAATTATAGGTACCTATCTGTCTATACTACCTTTATGTGCATAGTTAGCTGACTTACTCGTATAGTTTTGCTACCACGGCGCTTTGTACATCTCTAAAACAAAAAAAACACAGAAATTAATTATTGAAAATTAATAAAACCATTTAAAATATGGCACCAAAAAACTCCTCCGCACCCGATGCCGCAAAATACCTTGTATCTGTCTTTATCTTTTTGTCATTTACTTAAAAATTGGCACCTTTGCAAGATAGGATTCGCAGTAGCTTTCATATTCGACAAAAATTGGAGCTGAACGTATTTTCACTGGCAGTGGTAGATTGCAAGGTGCACTCAAAGGGCGGAAGTAATCACGTCAGACATGGCAGATTGCTGGTTCACCAGACTATATCGTAATCAACGCTACGTATAGCGATGTAGGGAGGCACTTCTTTTCCTTCTGTTTTCTCACTCTTACTATGTGTTGAATTTACTATTTTTTGAATTTTGGGTTGTAAATATGAATTTGTTGGAGTATGAATGGTCTTAGTTTTTTATATCACCTGATTATATTGATTATCCTTCTAAGCAATTAATTACCATAATCAGTCTTGTAATGTTTCCGCTGCTGAGATTAAGTCTCCTCTTTATGAGAGGGAGTGGGCCGTAATCCACCACGCCCAGCGCGGATTGATGGATGTCACATGTCTTCGAATTTTTAGTTTTAGGACAAGCCTGTGTTTTCTCACGATGTTTTCTATCTCCGTTTTGAGAGCAGTGGTGATGAAATAATTAACACAAAATAATGCGCCTGGCTGGGTTTGGACCTGCAACCTACAACTCGTAAGTCGGGGCCGTTACCTTTGGGCCATTACAGCTCAAACATATTATTATATAGATAGTTTATACCTATGTCGCAATTTTTGGTAAAATTGCTTAAGAAACTCGATGTATCAAACTGCACCACACAAACCAAGTAACCGCGACAAATTAAAGGTTTCAGTTACTCAGGCAGTGAAGCCGCGTTCATAACCTACTTAGTCCTTTCTTTAAGGAGGAATTTATCAAGTTGTAGCTGTCAGGAAACACAAAATCTGGCAGGACCTAACATTGAATGAACCTAATACCTAGCCTGAAATGATACACCATTATCCCTAACATTGCTATTCATTTATTTGTTAGAGCTAACATTTAATTATACTTCAGACTTCAGAGAGGCAGAAGCGTGTTCGTGAAGCGTTTTCATCGCTCATTTCATTTGAATTCACATCAATCACTCAAAGCTTGTTGGCTAACACACCAGTATTATTTGATTTATTCATAATTCCCTGAATTTACTGATTTATCAAGGTCTGTTTCACACGGGTGGGTAATTGTTTCATCAATAAATCAATCACAATTATGTTTTATTAAATTTTGTCCTCTGTGTCAATAAAATCAAGTCTTATAGAAGATCGTCTATACATATAAAAAAAACTGATTATCGATAAGTTATTTTTAAGTTAACCTACGAGTATACTACTGTACAACATGGTAAAAAGGGGTTTTACAAAACCGTGTGATGGCTTGCAGTTGACGAGAACTGTGAAACTTGCCGTTCGCCCGTTTAGTAAGACCCAAGCCCGAGTCGTCGACGCACGCCTCAAAGAGAAGTGAGTAAAAGCGTAGGGGCCTAGCAGGGCCAAAGCTCGATAGGGCAAGATTCAGGATTCAAAGGTTTAAAGTATTTATTTCGTAAGATCTTTATGGAGAAGAATGTGAAAGAAACTCCATGAACCATAGTACATTTCTGAAAAGGAAATCCGTGGTCTAGAGTACAAAGGACAACTGAAAGACATAGCTTTTAGTCAGAAATAGTCTGACACTCCCTTCCGTTCCACCTTAGAGCCCATTGCATTTGCATTTCTATTATAAAACAATTTAACATAAGTACATAGAACTTAAAATATATTGTATACTCACCACAATCCAATCCCATTTGATATTCCGACTTGGAACGTGAGGTGAGCAGTCCAGAATTCAAGGCTATGAATATTTATATGGAGAAGGTAAAGTATATTCAGACGTGCGCGAGTATCTACGATGCAGATTACATTGTTCATAAAGTTTTGATAGTGCAATTCGGAGTTGTAACATATCCTATTACACCTGTGTTCTTTGAAGAGGACGGTGGAAGTGTAGGATTATAAAACTTGTTCTACTTACAAAGTTGATCCAAAATTAATGACAAGCTGTATCTTATAGAGCACTAGCGACCCGCCCCGCCTTCGCACTGGTGCAAAATTATCAATGTTTCGCTACCATATTAAGCATGTATTATACGAGGAGCTCGTGGCTAAATAATAACAGCCGCATGGGTCGATCTTCAACGTTAAGTAACGCTTGCCAAGGTTAGTCTGTGGATGGGTGACCATCTTAACATACCGAGTTTGCTCCGTGCCTCGGAAAGCACGTTAAGCTGTAGATCCCGGCTGTCATATGTAGATCTTTGGCAGTCGTTACGGAAAGTCAGAAGCCAGTATATCTGATTCTAGTCTTGCCATGAAGTACCGTGTTACCCCAGTTGATGGGTTGTGGAGGTCTGGTAGGCAGCCGCTCCTCGTAAAATACTGGTACGTGTCAGCTAAATCCGGCTTGACTGGAAGCCGATCCCAATATAGTTGGGAAAAGACTAGGTAGACAGTGCCGTAATTAGCCTTTTATGCACCCGGTGCGAGCTTTCAAAACTGCGCCCCTTAAAAATGCTCTAACTAGGCTCTGAAAATAAAATGGACAAATGTGAATACAAATAAATCTATCTATTTATTGTTCACCAAAGTATATAAGTACCTACTTAGTATATTTCTTTAAGATAAAAATTGTTTATTCAAAAATATTTGCTGAAACAAAGTACTCGATAGTAATCCAAAGACAGCCTTGGGTTACTATCGAGTACTTACTTTAAGACTACTTACTTAAAGATTTACTTTCCGCGCTTTTCTCATTGCGAAGTTCTTGATTACATTTTCATATGACAGGAGCCGTGCTATGTTGCGTTCAAACCGGCGCTCCGTAAAGGGCCATGTACCGAATGATCCCCGCGTAGAGCCTCCGGCAGGGGGCGTCTGGACACCCCATTTTGGGCAGGAGCCGCTTCAGAGCGGCCCCAGACCTGCCCAGTTTGGGGGCCAAACGTCCGAAATGCTCCTCGTAATTCCACCGGCTGTCGAGGACTAGTCCCAGGTACTTCATCATCGACCCAACGCCGATGCGGACCCCCCTACCGTTATTTGGGAACCCGGGGATGGCGGGGTCCGAGGGCCATGAAAGCACATAGCCTCGGGCTTGTGTGTGTTGCTGGATCCTGTCCACGACTGTCGCAACCCTGCGTGTCGCTGTTTCGGCCGCCGCCTGGTACGCCTCTCCCCGCGCCAGGACTAGCGTGTCGTCTGCGTAGCAGACCACGCTGACCCCGTCGGGGAGGTCGCCGCGCAGCACGTAGCGCACGCATCCGGTGTTCCACAGGAGCGGTCCTAGTACCGATCCCTGCGGAACACCGCACGACATCTCTCGCCGTCTCCACTTTTCCTGGTGACCGGGATAGATGATGAACCTATCCGACAGGTAGGCCTCGATCACACGACGGAGGTAGGCGGGCACCTCATGGTACCGAAGTGCCGCCCCGATCCAACTCCAGGGCAGGGAGTCGAAGGCATGTCCAAAGACACCGTCAAGACGACCCTGCCCCGAATCACTGCATCCCCAGTCGTGAGGGCCCTAAACACGCATGATGGCGTCCACCATGGAACGCCCCCTGCGAAACACCTCGTCGAGCAGTACGATGGGCCGGTACGCGGACGGAGAGTCCGCGGGGCGCCCCGGCTTCGCGATGAGGACCAGTTTCCCGGTCTTCCAGCGAAGGGGGAACTGGCCTCTCTCCATGCATACGCTAAAGAGCCCTCGCAATCGAGACCCGAGAGCCTCCATGGCCCGGACCCATACCCTTCCAGGCACGCCGTCGGGTACTGGGTCAGTGTTCTTATCACTGAGTCTTCGTACCACCGCCCTCATCTCTACCTCGGTCACGTCTGGAGCGTCGTCCTCGTCGTCGCTGGTGTGGTCCGCTACAGGTACCGCAGGTGGCGAAGCCATGAGCGGGGGAGAGTGTACCCTTCGCTCAGGGAACAGATTGGCCACTACACCCTCCACAACCTGGGGTCGGAGATTCTGAGTCAGTGGGGGAGCCCATGGGCGAAGCTTGTCCCGCACCACCTGGTAAGGGCGTCCCCATGGGTCCCTGTTCAGGGTCCTCAGCCACACATTACGGGCCTCCAACTTGGCCCGCTTTATCTCCGTCCGGAGGATGCGCCTTGCCGCTCTGTACCCCTCGTACAGCTCCGCCTCTCTGGCCTCCGCATCCGGCGGGCGGGTGCGGCGCCTGCGGAACCTGGTGTACCGGCGCCGCGCGGCGGTGCACGCTTCGCACAGAACCGCAATCTCCGGCGACTACCAGTACACCTGGCGCTGAGCACGTCCTGGATACCTTTACATGTGTTGTTGTTGTTCAAGATTGCTTGAAAAATGCGATATATATATAACTATAGATAGTACAGTAGGGCGCGTCTACACCATGTTCGCAATAAAACAAAATGTACCTACTAGCTACCATGCATGAGATAAAACTAGATACTAGTCTGGTCATTTCTGCGCCCCTCCAGGGTCTGCGCCCTGTGCCTGGGCACTGCTCGCACCGCCCTAGTTACGACACTGTAGGTAGATGATGATTATGCATGTATTATACATTTAAACTTTCTTCTTGAATTACTCTATTAGTTAAAACACCGCATCAAAATCCATTGCGAAGCTCTTAAGATTTAATCATGTGTAAAGACAGATAGACAGCGGGAAGCGACTACTATGTATTGATGCGGAAGGTGAGAATACCGTGGTGCCTCTCTAGTCAGTCCTAAAAGAGGGCTTACCGCCATGATTGTGGCGTATCCCCCACACCGAACGTCTGCAAATTGTTTTCAGATGCAATCCGTTTGTAAGGATACATTTTACTGTAGTAATATGAGACCCCCGAGACGCAAAAGGATAGGTTCAGAAGTCAATCTACATACAAAACGCGCTCGAGTAATGCATACATAGACACCGCGCACGAACACGACAGCTCGAAATGGTTGAAACCAATATGAGCACGGGTGTCATCCGTTTCAGACACGAGTCTGTGAACTTTTTTGTGCAATAATGCAGTAGCAACAAAAAAGTAATAATTATAACTGATCAGTGGACAGTTCTTTGGTGGTGAATTACGTTTTTTGTTGTCAGTTGTTTCAAAGAGGTAGTGTGAAATTTTGCACAAAAGAAAAAGAAAAGAAAGAAAGAAAACATATTTATTCCGCCCTAAATGGACGCACACTAAAATATACCTACTTAAAATGTAAAATACACACACTAAAAAATAGATCTATACTGTCGGGCAAGTGTGGACCCGGCATTAACTTTATGGCATCATGGACAGAACACAGAAGGTTTCCTTTTGAGAAGTAGTACTAAAGAATTAGATATACCTTGATAGAAACTAAGGACTTTCTAAAATTCATCCTGTTGTTCAATTCATCCAGTTTGAGAATCATCCCCTAGATGATTCTCAAACTGGAGTCCAAAGATTGTATGGAGAAGCCTACTTCGAAGCAGGCAAAGCCGCTGACAGAAGCTAGTTGAATATAAATAATTATCGTTACTTTTGAGCCTGCAGCTGAACTGTGTCATTAGCAATGACGAACCAAAACCACGTTGCAATGATACGCGCCATTCTGATTAAACGTAAAACACATGAAACCTCCCCACTTATTACACACCTCACAATTTTACTCCATCACGTCTACGCTTAGGCAAATTTATAGTTGTCTAAATAAATTCCTTTTGTGCGCCATAACAGGTGATTTGTCGGGGTTATGCTGTATTAGCGTTTGAAAATTATGAGACAGCTTAATGAGGGTGCTACGAACGCGTTTCAACTTTGCTCCCTAATACTTTAATTTTATGTGTGAAGAAGATTCCATTCTACATTTTATGTAAAAGGGTTTTAGTGTCTAAACGAAAGTTGAAATGTGTGTGCGTACTTAAAAATTACTTATAGCAAGGATGTCGTCTGGTTTATTGCTCAGAGTTATTTCACAGGCGTTTTAATATTAAATGTATTTTGGACACTATTTCCCGGCATAATTGCCCCTTTGACAACGTACCCGGAGGTTAGAATTACGTTTTATATGGTTTTCATGTATATCGTGCTTATTTTATTGTTTAACGTTTTTGTATATTATTTTAATTTTTAATTATTTCCGAGTTCATTGTTATTATTTTTCATATAGTTCATGTTTGTAACCTTCTTTGACGTATATTTGAAAAAAAAGTCATTTAGATAATTGATAATGCTATAGAAAAAACTGTACTTTATATCGCAGATTACCTATATCTTGGGAAAAAATATTTTATGAGTATGTACTTATGTGTTTTAGATACCTAGAGTCATTCGGGTCAAGAGGACGCATTTTATATTTCTCTACAACACCAATATAAAAATAATGGATTCTTAAAAATGTAGTATTGACATTTAGGTAGGCTACTTATTGCTTTATTAAATACATATATTTGTAAACTGATTTTCTAAATAGTTTTCTTAGAATCACTTAATTATGACCCTCAGTCAGAATGCGAACAATTGACCCGTAATGCGGGTAACAGCACGCAGTCTGGGGGGCAAAAGTTCGCATACGGGGTAAGTAAACGCAATGATATAATTTATGGTAAGTTAATTAAAACAAAACAAATAGTAATTAAAGATATTTTTAATAAACCTAGGTATTAATTAAGGCAACTTAGCAATCATATTAATTAAACAACCTTAAGGAGTTCAGTTATATAGTATTTAGAAACAAAACAATATAATTAACAATAGAGACCAATGTAGTATTTTGGCACTTACACATAATAATAAGTATTATTATTAATTAAAAACAAAACAAATAATTAAAGATATCTTTTAATAAACCTGATTTGTTCCTCTGTCAGTATTTTTCGGTCAGGTCGTTTTCTGATGTAATTTCGGGGCATTTTTCTGAAACTAAAAAATAAATAACCATAAATATGTATCACGCGGTGCTATAACAATGTACCTAAAAACTGTGTAACATAATTAAGCTAATAGGTAGGTACCTATAACTTTTAATTTTTAGTTAACCCTGTAACACGTACCTAAATACTGGTATGCAATGGTGCGTATTAATCGATAAAATTAATGCGCATCATTGCATACCAATGTTTAAGTACACTGATCAACAAGATATAAATAATTCTCTAAATTAAATTATAAAACACTAAACGTTAAAAAGGTGGTGGGTAAAAGAACGCATGTAAGGGTAAGAGATCGCGTGCGTTCTCTTGACCCCGTTCTCTTACCCCACAGGACACATTTTTGAATACCGCGCCGAAACATACGTAAGTTCGAAAAATAATCTAAAATTATTACTCTGTATGGATAGCTTAATAATGATGTTACAACCCTTAATAGTACTTACCACGATTATCTTGTGTTTATGGGAGATATACACTTTTCCTTAACACAAAAAACTAAGTTTAGATCAATGAAAAACACACTTTTTTGATTTGTTTTCGTTAGAACCGCAGCGCAGCTACAAACAGCTTGGTTTCAACATGGCCGCTCGCTAGCCTCTGACTCCGTCATAGACGCGCCCCCTGTCCCTTCATTCCCCGCGGAGATTTTAGCATTGCGATCTCTTACCCGATGCGTGCTGTTACCCCGAATGACTCTATTATTTCCAAATTACAATATCTATTTTGTTACCAGAATTATAAATTATAGCTCTTTACGGGGCGTCCTCACCTTAGGTTTTTCGTCACTTCCATTTGAATCAATATTATCTATTTCACAAAACATTCCAATAACCACAAGTACCTACAGCTAAAATCAAAAGACCAAATCAATAAACAAAGTTTTTCGCCGAAACAAATATTTAGTTCAAAGTAATCGAAGTACTCGTATATTATTAAGTTTCTAAATAAACGACCCTCTTATTTCAAATGACTGATCACCAATTCGACAAAACTTACCGAAGTTACAAGAGCAGCAATTTGACACATTTTTGATTTTCCAGATCCCCTTCAAATAAACGTATTCAGCGGCTGAAAACTTCGTATAAAATTGATTGCTAATAACTGGGATTTGCGCTTCGCGATCGTATGTGTTTTCATCACGATGTAATCAAGTACAGAAGGTCTACCAGAAACAAACTCGCACTAAGAACTCTGTTAACTTACAGAGTGCCTACTGCGAATTTGTTTTACGTTAATGCGATCGACACGTTTATGACATTCGATGCTCTGATTGGCCCACTCCAAGCTCTCAACCAATTATAAAGTCAAACGTAGTAAACGTTTCGATACGTTTTTGTAAATTCGTCACATTTTCGCTTTATTTTCATTCGCCGGCGTGAAGTTTGGCGAATCGAAAATGTGACGAGTTTACTATAACTCGTTTTTATCGCGTTTACATAAAAACAACTCGTACTCACCGCACAGGCAAATGCTTGGAAAGACGAGTATGTAGGTGTACAGCATCATACCATATACATCGATTGAAAATTTGATCGAAGACGATATTTTACTTTGTCATGTGACAGCCAAATATATTGTTCTATGTTATCCGATTACTCGAAGACATCTACGCCGATTTGTTTTTTTTTATCTAATAGACATACTTCTTACGCGATGAACCTAGGAATGTTCATCATGCCAGGACCTGATGATGGGATTTTGCAAAAATCGAGGGAACTCTTTAATTTTTATAGAAACACTTGAACTGGACTTCTGTAGAAATCTATTTCATACTTCATGTTCAGTTTGTAATTAGCGCCCTCCAGAACGGAGGTGATTACTCCAATTACCTTTTATTGAATTGAACGATGACACGTAGTGATAATAAGCGACTTTTGCTCCGTTGATTGTAAATTTTGTATGTTTAGGTCGTAAATCTGGGGTTTGTTAGGGATTTTCAAAATGAAAAATTCCATTTTTTATTCAGCTGGGTACCTTTTTATTCATTTAGCTAGCGCGTTGATCAAGCCGTTGGTTGTTTGTAGGTCTCTGAATTACAAGATAAATGTAGCTTTTGTTTCAGGCACTCTTTTTTTTTCAGGGGCTTATGCCCCATTATCACAATGGCTTCTCCCGCTCTTCGGCCGAGCGGGAGGTCGTGTCGAACTTTTATTGGCTAACCCCATACCTTCGTTGCCTTGGTTCTGGGGTCATGAGCTTCCCTTTCGGAATCCAATCCATGGCCCCAGAGGCTTCGACCCTGCTGGGCTCTTACACATCTCTTTTCTGTGAGTCATATTTGAGTTTGTAAGTTTGTATGTAGGGGGTAATCTCTGGAACTACTGGTCCGATTTGAAAAATTCTTTCAGTGTTAGATAGCCCATTTATCGAGGAATGCTATAGGCTATATACCATCACACTACGACTCACGAGAGCGGAGCAGTAACGAAAAATGCGAGTGAAACCGCAGGGGACAGCTAGTAATATAATAATCACGAACTTAAAGGAGACCACAGCTGGCCATTGAAAACCACTTTCATCTAACAAGCGAACGAGAATTAATACATAGCTAATTAAAACAAATGAATATTATTCCTTTCAGTCTGGGGATTTCTGAATGAAAGTATTGAATATTCTGCACTAATGTACTTATTATAACAGTAACATTTGTAATCCAATTAATATGAATTAATTATACATCTTATAATAAAACTTATTTATTACTTTCAGGCAAGCGTTGTCCGTTGTCAACTACATTATCACTTACCATCAGGATATGCGTCATCTCCTGTCCAGCATGCACAACTACCTGCACCTTCAACGATCTATACGAGGCCAACGATAGAGCTGCCCAGGTGGCTAAATATTGGTCGGACAAAATTTGAGATCAATTGACACGACAAGAAGAAGAAGAAGACCATGAGGTAGTAGTTCACCACTGTTTCATCTGATAAGGGTTTGATTTTTATCGACTTAGGCATGGAACAGAAAATTGGCCACAGGGCAAAATTTCATAACTGGCCAACAGCTGAAAAGCATATTATTTTTCTTTAACCCTCGTATTATTTCACCTTATTCTATAATTTACAAGGAAACTTCAGTATACTAAAATTCTAAAACTCTTTCTCGTTTTGTATCGAAGTTCCTACAACGTTGGTTTGGTCGCCACTCCAACTTTTAAAAGGAAAGTATTGTAGCCTATTTATTTTCTAATCTGTAACAAATTAGAGTGATGTTTCTTGGAAACTTTGTTATGTCCATGCTTTATCTACAATAAATAAAAGTGTGGAATGTTGTCGCTTTTAAGGATGTAAAGAAAATAGATAATTATGACTGTGATTTAAGTGATCTTATAGTTTTAAAACAAGCTCGAATTTGGTACGGTGGTATTGATCCGTTCCGATCCAAGGTCGAGCGTGATTCGGTGTGAGTTAGGTCCGACGTACTATGTTCGTGCGTGTGTTTATACTAATTACGCTGAGTCGACCACGGTTTTGGTCCGTCATACCAAGGAGGACAACCGTCATATCAAGTTAGAGCGTGTGTTAACAACATAATTCCGGAATAAAAAGTATCTAAAAATTTTATTCTGTCCAAATCTGTTTAACAGTTTGAGCGTGAATTAATTAAACAGTCTAATTCTGAATCTGAAGTACATAACATTGCAAGAAAATAATTTAAAGTCCTTTAAACCTAAAAGTTCATGCACTTCAATATTCCTTATTTCTAATACACTAAACGGAATGAAGTTAACATCGAAGTGCGCAAAACTAATTTGTTTTTGTAACTTATCGGTCAAAAGGTCAACCCTGTCGGTTTTCTCCTCGAATATGTTGGTTCCTTCATTACTTCAGTAATAGGGTTACTTGCAGTGGCGTACTTAAAGATAAGAAGTTCAGGCGAAATAGATAGATACGACCGCCTCATAATTATCAAAAAATTTAGAAAATCTTTGCAATGACAGTAATTCAACAATGATTTTCCAAATATTAAAACAATTTTATCTGAGACTAAACGACCTGAAAAATGTTGGACCTTCGTCACCAATGGTTTTGGTATTTTTTACCGTTCATATTTTAATGATATAAGTTTCCATGTCGAATTAAAGCATTATTATCAGTATAATAAAATCTAAAATTAAAAAGGTAAAGTAAGTTCGAGAACTTTACCACCCCACCTAGATAGTTTCGATTTTAAGTTAGGTACCACAAAAATATATCTACTAAAATAATGTATCACTACTTGTTTCTTCATAATTCAGGATATTTTGAGTCATCCCTTTCAGTCTAGGTGATACTTAAGGCCATGACCCTCTTAGTTTAAGGGTAAACACGCTACTGGTCTCTTGATTCCCTTGGGACTATTTGAACTCTGCTTAACGTGAGCCCACTGTGTAGCTGTAATCTTCTATGTGAGTATTCCCGTTTAGGCACCAAAATTTTCGGCACCCAAGCTATTCCCGAAACGGCACCAATAGGTATTTTGGACTGGTATTTTGTATGGTTACTTACAACCTGTCTTGCCTGATGGGTGACCATCTTAACATAACGAGTTTCCTCCGTGCCTCGGAAAGCACGTTAAGCCGTAGGTCCCGGCTGCCATTTGTAGATTTTTGGCTGTCGTTACGGATAGTCAGAAGCCAGTAAATCTGTCTCCAGTCTTGCCATGAAGTACCATGTTACCCCAGTCAATGGGTTGTGGAGGTCTGGTAGGCATCCGCTCCTCGTAGAATACTGGTATTCAGCTAAATCCGACTGGAAGCCGACCCCAATATAGTTGGGAAAAGGCTAGGCAGATTCAGATGATGATGACAACCTGTCTTGCCTGTGGAATGGCTTGGGTGCCGAAACGGGAATACTCCCTTCTATGTGTCTCAACCCAAGGTCGGCAAGGATGAAAGGATAATGAACATTGATGTAGGTAGCTACGTCAGACGAATTCCAAATTGGAATAGCGATGGAATAAAAAAAAATGTATTTTCTTAATAGAGTTGCTAGTTTTGCGAATTTAAAATGAATTGAGTTTTTTTTAATGCGTTTGCTCTTTCATCTTGTCAGCACTTGGAAAATTGAGTTTTTTTTTAATGGAACTACTACGTATAATTTTATTCAAAAATAACAAATATTAACATAGTTAATTTTTCAGTTTTGGTCAAAAACAATATAGCTTTCTTGGTTTTTCAGAGAAGTTTCGCGTGAACTGAAACCTATTATAAATACCTAGAAACAAAGCCTAAGTAAGCATTTTGGTTATTGTTACTGCTTTGATGGTCTGGTCGTTGAGCCTGCAGCGTGGGTTTGGTTCCCGGATCAGTCAAAGTACTGTTGGGTTTGTAACCAAAGGTAAACCAAGGGTAAGTAACCTTGGAAAGCATATAAAGCCTTTGATCCTACTCCTGGTCTCTCCAAGGTCGTGACGGATTGTTGTTCCATTTATCTATATGAGAGTAAACTCTTCTGTGTTTGCGCATACTTTTGTACATAGCATAAGCATATATTATAGTATATTCAGCCTTATTATGTTCCCACTGCAAGGACACAGGCCATCTTGAAAGGAGTGGGTATAAAATTGTTGGAACAGACAGTAAAAAAGATTAGTTTAAGTTAATGTCTAATCTTATTGCGAATGGAGTGTAGTAGAGTTCAAAATTCTAATTTTGATAAGCTTCCAGAGTACTAAAGCCATCATTTAGGAGAAGGGGATTATTTCCATAGTTTCCTAGGCCTAGATATTAACTCAAGTCCTGAATGAAAATTTAGTGAAATTGGGCTATATGATAATTTCTTAATGTAGGTCAATAACTATTAGGGAATTTCAATTTATGTATTATACAATGATCCCAAAACTAAGTACCTGAATTTTAGGGACTAAGTTGAGATATAATATGAAAATTACTTTTTACCGCTGAAGTGTACGAAACGGTAATTGAGTAAGTACAACAATTGTAAAGATTAAAAGCAACTTTAAAATGAGTTAAAACTGAAGCTTAAATTGTAAGACAAAAATCTATTGTGGCCCTAGAATGTAAACGGCAACTGAAAGAGTAGAGGTGGCTTTTAATCAGTAAAAAATTGGACTTCTCTCGCACTACCAAGAGGCGGAAGAACTTAAAGAAGATGTCACAACTCGAAAAAAAATTAGAACTTAAAATTGAGTCTATTATAATTATATACCTACTTTTACCTTTAATTATAATTTGAAAAACACAGGTGTATTTATGATGTATATCCACACAAAAAAGATAACAATAAAGAAACACAATAAAGATGATTTGATTTGATTTGGAACTCCTTGATGATTCTTTTCTTCGCTTACGAATATTTCAGGTTATTTTTTTTTATTTTATCAAGAACAAATATCTATAGGCCCACTAAACCGCCTCATCCAACCTAATTTTAACCCTAAAATTAGATCCACAATGTTTGCAACATAATTATTTAGATAATCCATTCACCTGCTAACCAGAGACATACGAGAGGGTCTCCTAGAGTGGGTGGTTGTCCCAGGGCCTGTGGTTACCCGTACAAGTGTCGCGCAGCTCGGCGCGGGGAACCACAAGCCGCAGTCCCGTCTGCCTCACTATCTTAACGTTTATTGGTCATTTATTAGGTCGTCTCACGTGGATGTTTTAGCTAGAATATTGTGTTGAATTTTTGTTTAGTACCTACTGTATAGCGAGATAATAATTTGTGGGCAAACAACAGCCAAAACAACTTCAACCTGAAGGGGCAAAAATGCGGGTTTGGCTGTGTGATTCCATTGTAAATGATATTTATTTTGCAAATAGATTTTTAAAAATACGTTTTTTTTTGTCTTTAAGTTGACATTCATTTGTTTGTTGTAATTAAAGGTAGCATTCGGTTCTTAGCAGCCGCAACTCACTGCTTAGTATGGATTTGTATGACTCCGGTCGCGGGACTCGGTCAAGGCTCGCGCGACGCGGGTCGTGGTCGTGGTCGCTAAGAACGGACTACCGTTAGTGTATTATTTATTATATGTAAAAATCATACAAACTATTGTTGAGAATAGTAGATAGTAAGATATGCGTTGATTTGGTTCAATTAAACCTCCATACAAAGCATTATAGCTAACATAATTATCTCCATGTGAAAATTCATCAGCTTACGTACCTATATGTACAATGTAGTCAATGCAATCATCATACAATAAGTACTATAACCACTCAAAACCGATAACTTTTTATATTATTATGTACGAGCAAGTTAACTAAATACGAACGTGTAAAGGAATTTCCAAACTTCACAGACCAGAGAGGAGGATCGGTACAATCAGACTTGCGGCAAGTTACAAGTATGTTTCGTCAACTGGGCGTGTGTTGCGAACAACTCGGCAAGACTTGCAGGTAATGTGCGCTGCCTAAAATGTATTAAACATTTGTTGAAACTTGTGCAAGTGAATCTCTTGTGGCTTGCGACTTCGCGTTAGTATGATTTTTAAAAATTAAAGTTTAGTGATATTCGGTTTTTGGAGTTAGTTTAATAAGCTTCCTACTAATATTATAAATGTGAAAGTTTGTGAGAATGGATGTGTGGTTGTTTGTTACTCTTTCACGTTAAAACGGCTGGACCTATTTGGTTGAAATTTGGTATGTAGATAGGTTTTACCCTGGATTAACATATTGGCTACTATTTTTTTTTTCTGGTGAATCCGCGGGCGGAGCTTCCGTATATAAGTATAATAATCAGCCTTATACTGTTCCCAATGCTGGGACTCAGGCCTCTTCTGTAAGAGACGGAATGGGCCGTAATTCACCACGCGGTCCCAGTGCGGTTTGGTGGTCACGTCTTCGAAGTTTTTCGTTCTAGGACATACCAGTTTCCACACCATGTTTTTCTTTACCGTATCGAGAGTGACGTGTATTGATACAACTTGCAAGTCGGTTCAGTATAACTTAACACTATAAATTAAGAAATAGGGATTAAAAAAACAAGAAATAATCCAATTAAAAAGTAAATGAAGCAGTCTATTTGTTTCACATCCACAGCCATTCTTAGTTTAAATCTTAATTAACTAACCAATTAAATACACCTTCACCAAATACGAAATTGTAAAAAATTGGTGGCGTTGTCTTGATATTGTCATGATTTGAGCATATTTTCAATACATATCACATTAAAAAAGTATAAACAATGATTGATGGTATTTTTAAGTCTATTTTGTTTAGTTACTTCTTACGATAATAGGAATTTGAACACTTTTTTTTTAATTACAGATAGATATATATCTTTAGTAAATAGTTTTTTAGTTCAGTAAATAAATAATCCACAATAAAGTTTTATCATCAACTCTATGTAAAATAGGTTTTTTTGCCAAAAACATTTACTAACTTTTTCTTATCCCATTAGGTAAGTACACTATTTTATTATTTTTCCCTCTTTAAAATTGTAAGGACGTTTTCTAATTAATTGTTTACTGGCACTTATTACAGCTTCATAGAAAGTATTAGTTTTCAGTTGCGATTCAAACTTTTCACAGTGTTCGAATAGAGTGGGGTATAAGTACTTAAGTTCGGCGTGGTCTAGTGTAGGGAAGAGGTGGTGTAGGGCATGGTCCCCAAACCGAGTAATCGATTTAAAATGGTTGCCCGCGTAATCGATCCTCTCCACGATCGTATCCAGCTGGTGCAGACCCCAATCAATGTTCTCGTCTCTGAAAAAAAGACAAATTGCTTTAAATAAATCAGTCAATGTTTGCTATAAATAAAGATACAAAATCGAAGGTCACAGTCACAAAGTCAACCTCAAGTCACAGACGTATTTTTTATTTAATTCACAAAATTTAAATCGGCCATTTTTTGTGCTCACGTATAAATTATTTTCATGCCAATGCCTTCAATAGACATTGACATGAAAAGGATTTAGAAAAATTATTTTCGTACGAAGGCTTCTCGAAGGATTTAAGATTTTCATAACATTATCTATATTGGTGGCTCTTTTGTCTGAAGAAGCCATATATCAATTTGATATATTCGATATTTGTTTCGTATATTATTTTTTGTAACAGTCCCTGCGATAGAAACGGACGTACGTGTAATTTGCGCCTGACGAAATATTTCGAGTAAATGTTACGTAGAACAATGTTTAAATGCCAGGATATGGATATGTGAAACACTTTATTAAATTAATTGTTGAAAATCACAGATTGAAAATCACAGAATCGGGTGTTTTAAACAGTTTTGTAGTAAAAGTTAATTGACTAAAAGTTACCTCGGTTTTCCCGGAAGGTTCTGACGATAAAACTTCGAATCAAAGCATAATTGCACTAATTGGTGTAACGTTCAATTTGTCACCTTTTGCGAACGAAACTAAAGTTCCAGCTCTTTCTTTAGAAGTTGGCGTATTTCGAGGAAATGCAAATGACTGCATTTATAGAACACTTTATTTTTGTGAAGTGATATCCACGGGTCATGTCGCACAACAAAAAATATGTGTTACATAGCTATGTTAAATTAAAATTATTTTGCATTTGTGAACCACATTGTAATGTATTATTTGTAATATGTTATGTATATTAAGTTTTTTTATGCGCTTATTATATACAAATTACAGCACTTGCCATACCAAATTAGTATCTCACGTTTTTATTTAAATAGTTTAATATATTGTTACATTTTGTTAAACTATAAAACCTTTCTGTTATTGTTTGTTTTCCCCAATAAATAAAATAGAATATAAATAAGGTGAACATCGATATGTAAGGTATAAAGAGCAGAAGGATGATGTTGAGGTATCTCAATCCATCTTTGTAATAGGAACATAGGTGATCATGACCATGATGGTCTTTGAGATGCCAGCAAACTGTCCTTCCTACTGGGGCCCTGGGTTGTACGAAAGAGAACCCCTGGACCCTGGAACGAAGGCAAAAAAGAAACAGGAGTGGGGTTTAGTCAGTACACACCCTCCTGACGAGGAGAAGTTATTAACGATTTCCCACCTATAAAAAAAAGGTGGTCCGTTGTGAACTTACAATATGAACAATAATATTTAAAGTTTCGCAATTTTAGTAATGTTCAAACTCCACACTTATGTATGCAAAAAAGAACGTGTTTGTGATTCGTTCGACGGACTGCGTCAGTCAAATCTACATAGACGTCAGATTTTTTGTCGTTACAGGTACCTACGATTAACCACAGTAATACAATGAATGACGTACGATAACCGAATTCTTTTTGTTTGGGATACAAGTAGTGTCTTTATAGAATCATTGGAATATTCCTATCTCTGCGGAATTGTTTGAAAGAGACACCGTGATAAAAGAACAAGGGTGGGCTTTAGTTAGTAAAAGTCTCATTCTTTTCTTCTTATTATTTTCGTTTCAGACAAATTTGGTTATTTAATGATTTTCTACCTCAAAAGGACTATATACTTTTTATTATTTGGACTTAGTAGAATAGAATAAAATGACCACAAAAAGCTAATGAATGTACAGTACAGACTATGTTTTAACCTGCATTTAATAGGGGAAAGGGGGTAGGGGGAAACCGAAAAACTGTTACTATCTGCAAAGTCCACTTTTCGATCTATCCTACTAAGGCAAAGTGGTGAGCATCAAAAGAAAGAATAAATGGTCAAAAGTTTACTACTACTACTTTTTTAAAACGACTTCAAAAAAACGAGAAGGATCTCAATTAATTTTCAAATTACTTTAATTTTAAAAGGATTGAAGAAAGGTCAAAAAATGAATCATGTTTTGTACTTTTTATTCATTTTCTAATATTTTGATTTCACGTCACTGTGCATACTGGTCACTCAAGTGCTCGGGGCTGATTCTCAGACTAATTTAAATAATTGTTTCTCTGTTTTTTACTTTCTTTATGAAAAAAGCAATTTATTTTTACATTAGTTCATTATACGAATAAAATAAATACATTAAATAATGCAAATTACATCTTAAACAATGGTAAAAAAAATCTTGAGAAAAATCCTGGTAGGTATTCTTAGAGGACGTCTATTAAATAGTTTGTGGTCATTAAGAAGATTAGGTAAGTATATGGTAGAGTAATATACTAGCTAGCCTCCGTCACCGGCTTTGCCCGCGTGATAGTCAAAAAATTAAAGACAACATTCTTCCTGTTTTATTTCAAGGCAATGTGGAACCGTGTATGTGCCAAGTTTCATCGTACATTCACCCGTTTGAGCGTGAAGGATATGTACACAGACATATTTGAAAACTTTCAGCTTTACATATTATATTAGTGTGATTATAATACAACCCTCATTTTTATTAAGGTTTGAATCTCCAACCGGCCCTATGAGACCGCGCTATTATTGTTTTACTATTGTGTCTCGTTTCGCGGGTATATGATAGATTAATAAGGATTGCTTTTTTAGGGTTCCGTAGCCAATTGGCAAAAACGGAACCCTTATAGTTTCGCCATGTCTGTCCGTCCGTCCTCGCTTAATCTCTGTGACCGTTAGCTCTAGAAAGCTGAAATTTGGTACCAATATGTATGTCAATCACGCCGACAAAGTGCAAAAATAAAAATTGGAAAAAAATGTGTTATTAGGGTAATCGCTCTTTACTTTACATGTAGGGGGGCCTACATGTAAAGTAAAGAGCGATTTTTTTTTTAATTTCAACCCTAACGTGTGGTATATTTTTGGATAGGTATTCAAAAATGATTACTTACGGCTTTACTAAAATTATTTTTTGATAATATCAATAATTTCGGAAATAATCGCTCCCAAAGGAAAAAGCAATGAGTCCCCCCCCCTCTAACTTTTGAACCATAAGTTTAGAAAATATGAAAAAATCTGGAAAGTAGAGTTTTATAAAGACTTTCTAGGAAAATTATTTTGAACTTGATGGGACGAACAGTTTTTGAAAAGTTGGGGACACTTATTTTGACGGACGGGAAACTACGGAACCCTACACTGGGCGTGGCCCGACACGCTCTTGGCCGGTTTTTTTTTTAATTGTTATAAACTAGTGCTTGACCGCGATCCCACCTGATAGTAAGTCATCATCATCTGCCTAGCCTTTTCCCAATTGGCGTCGGCTTCCAGTTAAGCCGGATTTAGCTGAATACCAGTAAGTATTTTACGAGGAGCGGCTGCCTACGAGACCTCCACAACCCATTACCTGGAGTAATACGGTACTTCATGGCAAGACTGGAGTCAAATTTACTGGCTTCTGACTATCCGTAACGACTGTCAAAGATCTAAAATGACAGCTGGGACCTACGGCTTAACGTGCTGTCCGAGGCACGGAGGAAACTTGGTATGTTAAGATGGTCATCCATCCACAGACCACCTTGGCAAGTGTTGCTTAACTTTGAAGATCGACCCGTGCAGCTGTAATTGTCTTGGATTTTTTAGATAAAATAAGGTGTATAAGAAAATAAAATACAACGCACTCATTTGAAACGTGTTAAGTTTCTATAAATATTATAATAACGTTTTTATTGGGATAGGTCTTTAAGTGGCATGATGAGCAAGTCTGTGTGTGTGTGAAGTCTGTAGTGAAAAAAGTCCTGATGGGTCGTGATATAGTTATGATATACTTTGTCAAATGAAAAATTATTGCTTGTGTGTTTATTGGAATTAGTCAGAATGGTTTCGTAGTTTTTTATCTTCTTAAGCAATATAGATACTTGTATTATGCGTTGCTGGTACAACAAAAACATCTTACCTCGGCACGTCTCCTTCAAAAAAGTTCCTATGACTGTGATGGCCAGCAGTTAACCCGTACCATACGAAGAACAGGCTGGCTGGTATCAAAGTCAGCAGCCATACAGCAACGGTCCAGTGTAGTGGAAGGCCTCCCATCAGGTGCATCCAGGCTGGTATCGTGAACGGTATCAAGTTTGACCAGCTTAATGACTTGCCTTCGTGTTTCGTTGCGCAGAGAGCTAGCCTGGAATTTAGAGATTTATATTTTTAGATTTTATTGAAGACTTGTCTTGTAATTAAGTACTTCAGATTTAGTTAAAAATAAACTTTAGGTAAAAGATTTTTTACAAATTGCGAGCTCCGTGCTCAGCACTGACTTCTGACGCATATTCCAATATAATTTACAGAGTTTATAATTATCAACGAGCTTGTCCTAAAGATACTTAAAGCTATATTGAGAAATACATTTCTTTTTTCTAATGGTGGGACGTCTTATCACTCCTCTCACTCTAGGGTGGAGCGAGAAAGCGTGTTTGACTTTTATTGACTTTAACCACATGTGCCGTTCAGTTGCTCTTTGCAGTCTAGAACGACGAGTAACCTTTCAGAAATTCAGACGAGTTTTTATGCGTACGAGTAGCCTATAGGTCCATATATAAATTCCAACAAACTATCTCGTTTGTAATATAAAGAAATATTTTTATAATATTAATATTTTAGTTAAGTCGTAATACTTAGTTGTAGTACCTAGTTTTTTTTTTGTATTTTAGAAGTATAATAGTAGTAGGATTAATATTGAATATCAAATAAAAATTCACATAAATAATCTAAAAATAATCCTTAAATGTTTGTGCTGTCTCTACCTTGTTTGTTATTAAGGAATAGCTAATACTTCTATACTACAAAAGGTAAATAAGTCGTATATTAATTTACTCGAATCTGTAACCGATGTAATCCTTGAATCGTATTCGGAGACCGGATTTAATTAAAAGCAAAACTTAACTTGTTTCCAAATATGATTGTACCCAATTAAACTACCTGTACAATACAATCAAATTACGTGAAAACGGGATTATCCCGTCGCAGTTCATCCAATATCTACGACTTTGTTTACATTTCGGATCGTCAGTCCAAGTCTATGGTCCAAGTACTATGGACCGCGTCTACAACATGTAACATAATTAACGCACATCCTCTTGCGGGGTCATTGTACCCACAGAACAGTTGAAAGAAGTTAGAATGGCCTTGTAGGCGGGGCAGGCGTGCCTCAATGTACGACAATTTGTCATAGTTCAATTTTGGTTCAACCGAAATTTGATTGACACCGGTCGTCAATCGCGATCTTACTGTTATTGTGTATGAAGCTCCGTGAAAAATATCAGTTATGCCGACTTGCGCTATCGCAACGTGTCGTAAAAAATACCAAGTGTGTAGCGTAGCCCAAAAAGGGATTTCTTTTCACCGGTTAGTCTAAAAACCTTTAAATACAATTGATATTTATAATTATAATGATAATATTATGGAATTTGTACATTATAACGATAAAATCGCAATGACATGCAAAATTATACATTGTGTGCAATTCATTGGTACAATCTTGTACTGAGTAAACAAGCGCGCAATGTAATGTGTTCAATGCGATATCCCGTGTGGAGAACTATGTCTTGAATTTGACAACTTCACTCCATGGACATAGTGTTGTACCAAGTTGTAACTGTAACCATTATCGATCTATTAAAATAACTTGTTTTCTTGTAGCAGTTATTATTTTTAAAATATTTTTTATTAGTGCTATAATGTAGTGTAGTTAAAACGGTTTTATTTCACCTATTTGTCCTCGAATAGAGTTTTAACACTAATCACTAGGTTATTTTTCATTCAATAGTATAAATTAGTGTCTTATTTGCAATTTTTCATGCAATTTCGTCCAGTTTAATACAAATAAAATTTGTTTTACTTTGTGGTCTATGGCCGCCATTTAAGAATGCCCGTGATTTTTGGCGTGATATAATTGAGCGAAGTTTGGCGGCTGTATTAATTAAATAGAATTATGTACAACAAAAACATAGAAAATGTTACGATTTTATTCTATTGTCACTCTGAAAGACATATTATTATTACCTAGTCTTACGTTTATACATAAGTATAAACGTAAGACTAGGTAATATAATCAAAAGACTATATCTTAATTTTGATGTACACATAAGAAAACAAATTTCATTTTTTACCGCTATGTTACAATTCTTTATACTAGTTTTACTTTTGTGTAATGTAATGTTAGATTAATTGTTATTTCTCACAATGTATTGAAAAACGTCGTATGATACATGTAAGTAATTGGTGATAGCCGTTCTTGGCTCTCTTGTGGTAATCAACAGTATTGTATTCAACACAATTGTATTTTTAGCAAAAATATGTTTATCTGTTAATACACAACTACAACAACAACACAACTACAACTTGTTTGATATAAAAATGTCATGGTAATTGAGAGTTTGTTATGCTAACTCAAATGTCTCGGAGAGTGACTGGATCATTCCATTGCTTTAAAACCAGCCAAGAGCGTGTCGGGCCACTCCCAGTGTAGGGTTCCGTAGTTTCCCGTCCGTCAAAATAAGTGCCCCCAACTGTTCAAAAACTGTTCGTCCCATCAAGTTCAAAATAATTTTCCTAGAAAGTCTTTATAAAGCTCTACTGTCCAGATTTTTTTCATATTTTCTAAACTTATGGTTCAAAAGTTAGAGGGGGGGGGGGGGTTGTTTTTTACTTTTGGAGCGATTATTTCCGAAATTATTGATATTATCAAAAAATGATTTTAGTAAACCCCTATTCATTTTTGAATACCTATCCAAAAATATACCACACGTTAGGGTTAAAATTTTAAAAAAATGGCTTTTTACTTTACATGTAGGGGGGCTACCCTAATAAAACATTTTTTTCCAATTTTTATTTTTGCACTTTGTCGGCGTGATTGACAAACATATTGGTACCAAATTTCAGCTGTCTAACGGTCACAGAGATTAAGCGAGGACGGACGGACAGACATGGCGAAACTATAAGGGTTCCGTTTTTGCCAATTGGCTACGGAACCCTAAAAAGGTTGAGCAGAGTGTGCCTGAGCATGCGTCTTTTACTTTTTTTTTAAATTATTTATTTACATAATAAAAACCACAAAAGAGAGTAACCGAGATTACGGAGATACGGAGTTTCTTGCACGTTCTTCTCCATAGAAATCTACGCTTTGGAATATGTAATTAGCATCACTTCTCTGACTGAACAATTTTTTGATAAATAATTCAAAAGTGCAAGAGGTTTTTCGCAACCAAATGTTTTAATTTTATAGTTTTGTTTTATTTTATTTTTTGTTCTTAATATAACAACTATATTACTTTTTTTAAATCCATCGTATTGGTACACAACCTTAAATTATAACGATAACTAGTCGACAACATTATCCGTTATTTTTAAATTTCATCGATATGAATTATCGACCTTTTAGTCGCCCTAAATTGCTTTTTTGCATGTGTGACACAACCAATAGCAAACTTGCGATCTAAGTGTGCGTTGTCTACTAGTGTGCGTAATACGCGTCCGTATAGGTTTCTTGCCTGTGGTAGAGTTAAAGAGTGGGAGACAAACGGCGACACGCGTTCCGATACAAATCAGGAACTATTTCCTTTCTAACTTCCTTTATATGTTCTGTGATTGTACCTACTCATCATTATGAACAACTTTTAGTATGGGACCAAACCTGAAATCGAGAAAAAAATATCAGCTGTTCCATACATTTTGACGAAATAAGCGAACATAAATGTATGGAACAACTGATTATTTTTTTTTTGATTTCAGGTTGTATATCCATCGACACACAAGCGAATACTATAGATGATTATAATAATATATGATTCTGGACCACTGGTAGAATTTTTCGTCGGCTTTATATTAATTTAAAAAAATCTTGGTTTTTTTTTTAAATAAACTCCAGAATCATGTACTGGATCCACGGTATTCGTTTGTACGTCGATGTCTGACACACCCTGTACATAAAGAGAGAAAAATGTAAAATTTTGCACAAGGTTTCTTTTTATGACATAAGCGAGCACTAAGAGAGGAATTTCCAAAAGAGATTGCATGCCCGTTTTGTAAGGGAAGTTGGGTCCCAGTGGAAAATGCTTGTGCCCTGAAGATTTTTATTTTACCTAATAGAAAAATATAGCATTTTCATAATCGGAAACCTTTTTTCGTTGTGCCACCCTGGTTGAGGAGATATCATTATTTTTCTGTTTTAAAAATCTAGGTAATAATTACATATTGACAGGCTAAACTTCACCATGAGCATGGAATTATGTCTCTATTACTTTAATTCCATTACTTTATGAAAAATCATAAACAAAATAATTTGCACACAAAAAAATAAATAATATTTTTAGGTTATTATTCCAAACAGGTCCACGACAGCACAAAAGGGACCTGCCCCGTAACATTCTCCTTTACTACCTAAGGGGATCGAATGGGGTCGACAGTTTGTATGGAGAAATCTATTTTCTAAATCTACTTATTATTAAAGGAGAAACTGACTGACGCATAAACGCAGAGCCGTGAGCCGTGACTACTGAAGTTAGAAGCGTGTAATTTTGCACAAGGTTACCTTCTATGACTTAAGCGATCACTAAGAGAGGACTTCTCAAAATTCACCCCGTAAGGGGATCAAACGGGGTCCAGAGTTTGTACGGAGAAACCTACTAACAAGTCGGTGAAGCCACTGGCAGAACCTGATACTTAGATGTGAGGTCGGGTAAAATGTTTCTGGAATTTCTTAGTAACTAGCAGCCATGCATCTTAGAGTTAACTTCTCACCCTCTGAATACTATGAGAGTGAGTATCTAATGTAAGGTTCAGTTGAAAACCAGCGTCAGGCAACTAATGAGTAGTTTTCTGGCATTATGTTGAACTGGACCTATTAGGTGCAGCCGTGAGACATAAAATGCTGTTGTGTTTTTTATATTTCTATGGTGTAATCCTATTCCCTCTCCTAAAGAGGAAGCCTGAGTCCCAGCAGTGGGAATATTATAAAGCTGATGCTATGCTATGCTATATTTTTAGTGTCTACATTTATTTCTTTCTATTATTTTTCATGTCTTTTTCATAATAAGTGAAATGTGGGTGTACTTTAAGAACAGCTCTTCTCAACCTTTGCGAACTACTGGAGTGATGATAAGATGGGTTGCTATTTTATTTCTATTTTGTCTCAAAAATTTTGTATGCTATTTGAGTGAAGTGTTCTGATACTGACAGCCAGTATTACTAAAACCGGTTGTTTGTTTGGAAACAAAATTCATTTCGGTTCGGTACATCTGTGAACTTTGAAGTTAAACATGCAACAGAGGTACACGTGTGCATATTGTAATTTAGAAATCTGATATAGTATGTAACTGAAAACAGTCATCATTTTATTAATGTATCTATCTAGTGACTGAAGTTGAAGCAATTAAGTGTTTTTTACACCAGCTGCTTGATAATGCTCTTTTTATATCATAAAACTATCACATAAACAGATCCTTCTATGTAATTAATAATGCGATTTGAACTTGGAACGGCAAAAAATATTATTAAAAAAAATACACTAAATAGTAAATTGTACGTGCATCAAACTAGTTTATTAAAAAAACAAACTGGACACCAACAAAATATAAAAAGAATTAAATATAATGGTTTCTGACGAGTGTTTTAAAAAAAGGAATGAAGTAGCGTTATAGAAAAATAAAACTGTAGAATCTTATTGAATCATAATATCTTAGTAGATTTGTCATCATCTGCCTAGCCTTTTCCCAACTATATTGGGGTCGGCTTCCAGTCACGCCGGATTTAGCTGAATACCAGTATTTTACGAGGAGTGGCTGCCTACCAGACCTCCACAACCCATTAACTGGGGTAACACGGTACTTCATGGCAAGACTGGAGTCAGATTTACTGGCTTCTGACTATCCGTAACGACTGCCAAAGATCTACAAATGACAGCCGGGACCAACGGCTTAACGTGCTTTCCGAGGCACGGAGGAAACTCGTTATGTTAAGATGGTCACCCATCCACAGACCAACCTAGGCAAGCGTTGCTTGACCTTGAAGATCGACCTGTGCGGCTGTTATTATCTAGCCACGAGCTCCTCAATATCTTAGTAGATTTGTGATTTTTTAAAAACGTGTCCAGTGATAGTTAAGAGTAACTTGTAAATAATATTTATATTTATCTAACATATCATTTGTTTTAATAAATTGTCGATTGTGAAGTAAAAAGTAGAGTATCCAACACGGGGATGTGTGTGTCAAGTGAGGAATTCAAGCCACCCAAGACAAAGACAGCTTTGTCCTTACCTTGAGCGGCTTGAATTCCTCGCTTCACTCAGGTTTCTATATTAACTTCCTCGCAATGCTCCGGAGTTAATTATATAAATCCCGAACACCAGTGAGGGATTAAAACTTAGCGACCTTATTCTTGTTTGGAATTCAACATGCCACCTGCAAAGGCTGCTTTATCCCCTAGTAACAAAATCTTTAGGTGTATGCCCAGTGAAGTATGCTTTTAAGCTGAAATGATTACTTACTCTGTAAATAATAAAACTAATAGGGATGCTCCATAAACAATGGGATGGTAGAAGGCGCCCATTTGAGCCCATATCGGCTTATCCTTGTATGGCAGAAACTGAAGGAACGGCTCGATCATGGACAGTTCAACATCCTGAGCTGTATTCGTGTGCAAGTGATGGGACATCGCGTGGGAGACCCGCCAGTCACTGGAAAATAACATTAAAATGGTTAAAAAAACAGAACTTGAAACATTTTTATATTGTAAAAGAGTATCTTGAGGAGAAAAAAGACAAGTGACGTCCACCAATCCGCACTGGACCCGCGTCCTGAATTACGGCGTAATCGGTCTCCAAGAAAGGAGACTTACATAAGTACCGGCAGTGAGAAAATTATTAGGCTGATTATGCTTATGCGATGATGCACATTCCTAAGGGTTCATAAGAGTCATCAAATCCTAACCAAACAAAACAATAATGTGAAAGTGAATCCGTCAGTTCGTTTGTCCTACTTTCACATTGCCGACCGACACAAAGTTAGGCATACGAAAGTCTGTGTCATCATGAACGACTAACAAGATATTTTACTTTTTATTGTTCTTACAAATACCTGGCCTACAACTGATGACTAAAAAAAGAAGTAAATAGGGTCAAAAAAATTGCAATTAAAGTATAAACTAGTTGGACCGCCTTGGTTTCGCTAGTTTTATTTTTTTTTAATTTTTTTTCGCCAGTATAGTATTTGTATCTTATCCAGACACACATTTGTCAATCGATTTTTGACGCTACCCTTTTCTCCCGTGGGTTGTATACTACAACTTGTAGCGTGATGTTATATAGTGTATAGCCTTTCTCGATAAATGGGCTGTCTAAGACCGTTTTCACATTTTCCATTCCGATATCGGTATCGGACGCCGATACGATATCGGGGTATGTAAAATGTATGAAATTCCGTGCTCCGATATCCGATATCGGGCCGGACAATATAAAAGACAGGTACATATTTCATACATTTTACTTACCCCGATATCGTATCGGCTTCCGATACCGATATCGGATCGGATAATGCGGAAACGCTCTAACAGTAAAATTATTTTTAAATGAACCATGATATTTTGAAATTAGTGCTTTTAAAGAAACAGACTCTTAAGCTTTATAATATGTATTACAATTAAAGATAGTAAAAATAAATAATGTGGCTAACTATATTTAGAATAACATTTTAGTTTTTTGATTGGATGATTCTCATAATGACTAATAAAATTAGCTACCTAGGTGTTTTCTGCGCGTCACACGTTTTTGTTTTAGCTTTAACAAGGACGCAAAAAATTTATTCCTCTGAGGATTATTACTGAATAATGGTTTTATACACACAAAAGACATAAAGATATCATATTTATTACTGCATTTGATGTTAGCTTCAAGTAACAGCAAAGTCATCTTGTATAGTTTTCATATGCCAACAAGCAAGCAATGTTGGTTTATGGCGTGCAATATCCGTGCTCTGCAGTCCAACTTTATGTTGAATTGGCAGCCATCTTAAGACGTAAACCACTGTATTGGCTACTTTATATTTCATTATGCTTCACACTAAAATTGGTCATAAATATATGATATCATTTGCTACAATAATGCAATTCATGGTACTATAAAGTCTATAGCACAGAAAAAATGCTTAGAGTTGCCGGAAATAGATAAAAATGTTTATAGAACCGGTCAAAATGAATTAAACTGCTGTTGTTTTTTGCGATTTCAGGATTGGTCCTACAGTAAAAGTTGTTTGTCATCATCAGTACAATCACATGTATCGTATCCACAGAACAGTTGAAAGAAGTTAGAATGGCCTTGTAGGCGGGGCAGGCGTGCCTCAATGTACGACAAATTGTCATAGTTCAATTTTGGTTCAACCGAAATTTGATTGACATCGGTCGTCAATCGCGATCTTACTGTTATTGTGTATGAAGCTCCGTGAAAAATATCAGTTATGCCGACTTGCGCAATCGCAACGTGTCGTAAAAAATACCAAGTGTGTAGTGTAGCCCAAGAAGGGATTTCTTTTCACCGGTTAGTCTAAAAACCTTTAAATACAATTGATATTTATAATTATACAGATAATATTATGGAATTTGTACATTATAACGATAAAATCGCAATGACATGCAAAATTATACATTGTGTGCAATTCATTGGTACAATCTTGTACTAAGTAAACAAGCGCGCAATGTAATGTGTTCATTGCGATATCACGTGTGGAAAACTATGTCTTGAATTTGACAACTTCACTCCATGGACATAGTGTTGTACCAACTTGTAACTGTAACCATTATCGATCTATTAAAATAACTTCTTGGTTTCTTGTAGCAGTTATTATTTTTTTAATATTTTATTATTAGTTCTATAATGTAGTGTAGTTAAAACGGTTTTGTTTCACCTATTCGTCCTCGAACAGAGTTTTAACACTAATCAATAGGTTATTTTTCGTTCAATATTATAAATTAGTGTCTTATTTGCAATTTTTCATGCAATTTCGTCCAGTTTGATACAAATAAAATTTGTTTTACTTTGTGGTCTATGGCCGCCATTTAAGAATGCCCGCGATTTTTGGCGTGATATATTTGAGCGAAGTTTGGCGGCTGTATTAATTAAATAGAATTATATACAACAAGAAACTAGTGCGCCTCACCATCAACGATTGCATCACTGCTTACCATCAGGTGGGATTGCAGTCAAGCACTAGTTTATGGTATGTAAAAAAAAAAAATAGAAAATGTTACGATTTTATTCTATTGTCACTCTGAAAGACGTTAGGTATCATAAAAACTTTTTACGCAAGTATAAACGTAAGACTAGGTAATATAATCAAAAGACTATATCTTAATTTTGATGTACGCATAAGAAAACAAATTTCATTTATCGTTATCATCATATCGCTATGTTACAATTCTTTATACTAGTTTTACTGTTGTGTAATGTAATAGTTAGATAAATTGTTTTTTCTCACAAATGTGTTGAGAAACGTTGTATGATACATGTGAGTTATTGGTGATGGCCTTTCTTGGCTCTCTTGTGGTAATCAACGGTATTGTATTCAACACATTAATTTGTATTTTTAGCAAAAAATATGTTTATCTGTTAATATACTACCTATAGGCTACAACTTCTTTGACATAAAAAAGGCATGGTAATTGAGAGTTTGTTATGCTCACTCAAATTTCTCGGAGAGTGACTGGATCATTCCATTGCTTTAAAAAGGTTGAACAGAGTGTGCCTGAGCATGCGTCTTTTACTTTTTTTAAATTATTTATTTACACAATAAAAATCACAAAAGAGAGTAACCGAGATTACGGAGATACGGAGTTTCTTGCACGTTCTTCTCCATAGAAATCTACGCTTTGGAATATGTAATTAGCATCACTTCTCTGACTGAACAATTTTTTGATAAATAATTCAAAAGTGCCTGTAAGAGGTTTTTCGTAACCAAATGATTTAATTTTATAGTTTTGTTTTATTTTATTTTTTGTTCTTAAAAAGTAATATAACATTTATATTTCTTTTTAAAAATCCATCGTATTGGTACACCACCATAAATTATAACGATAACTAGTCGACAATATTATCCGTTATTTTTAAATTTCATCGATATGAATTATCGACCTTTTAGTCGCTCTAAATTGCTTTTTTGCATGTGTGATACAACCAATAGCAAACTTGCGATCTAAGTGTGCGTTGTCTACTAGTGTGCGTAATGCGCGCCCGTATAGGTTTCTTGCCTGTAGTGGAGTTAAAGAGTGGGAGACAAACGGCGACACGCGTTCCGATACAAATCAGGAACTATTTCCTTTCTAACTTCCTTTATATGTTCTGTGATCGTATCGGTCACTAATTACCAGTAACTACTCGTACTATACAATTTGTTGTAACCCAACATGGCCAATGCATAGTTTATGTCAGTGTGTAATATTTTTTTCAAATATATTAAGTGGATCCGGTGATTTAATATTCTTACAAAATTTGCGCTCTCTTCACAATATATTATTAATACTGTAAAAGTTTATAAGTATAGACTAGCTGTTAGTGCAGTTTCACCCGCGTTTTTGGTTACGGCTTTGCTTCCAGGGATCGTAGCGTAATATTTATTTATTTATTTTATAATTCATGTACACACAAAAATATACACAAGGGAACCATAATTTAAAAAAAAATAGTACATAGGCACTGCTTATTTCAAAAAGAAATCTCTGCCAGCAGCCCTGCGAAAGAGAAATTAAGTATAAGAGATGTAGACAATAGTGTTATTGTTAGTGTTAGTGTTATTACTTATAATATTTTTCACGAACCTAGCTATCCATCGATATAAATTTACTACGTACAGATGTCAATGTGCCTATCCTATAAAGAAAGGTATTTTTCCATTGTACTGATATCTCTGTAACTACAAAGATTGGTGCGTTTAAACAAACATAAGTAATAAAATATGATATAAAATATGGAATAATAACGACAAAAACAACAATGCCATTAAACATTGCGTCTAAGATTTTATATTACTCTACAATTAACTAAAAATAGAACAGAATAACAATGGATTAAAATTGTAACAGTCAGTGAGTACATACTGCTATTAGTTGAATGATTTCTTACACCGGTTTCAAGTTGGAGGTCAATACCACAAGTCCAAGGCGATCGTATTATTTTATAACCGCTTTATTTCTTTATTTTTCCCGTTCTAACTGAACTGTAATTGATCTTGTTTGCTTTTGCTTAGTTTATTCAAATAATCATGTGAAAAAGGCATTTGAAATATTTTACAGACTCAAAATTTTAAATGGCGCTTTAAATTTTTTGAATATATTTTTATGAATAGTCAAATGAGTAATTATTACTAATTAGACTTTAACGTTTGAATCTCCAACCGGTCCTATGAGACCGCGCTGTTATTGTTTTACTATTGTGTCTCGTTTCGCGGGTATCTGAGTAATTAAAGTCTAAATAATAGAATTGCAAAATGTAATTAATAAATGGAACAAAAACTCACCTATACGACATTCCACTTAAATTAAATAAGTACATTCTCCAACTGTCACTGCGATGGAAATAATTGTGTGCACAAGTGATGAGGGAGCTAAGGACAAAACCGTTGAGGAGTGTCAAGGAGGCACCCAAGACGAAACTCTGAGTCCAGCCCCAACAGCTCATAGGACTTAGAACAAGGAGAGCGAATAGTAAACCATCAGAAACGAAATCACTCTTATTTCTCATATCCTTCGGTATTTCTGGCAGTTGTGCCATGACTTTCAACTTCAATGTCTTGTAAAATCCATCTTCTTTGAATGTGAATGGCTGGTTTCTAGGCTTCGTCGCTTTCTTTATGTAATAATTCGGTAGGAGTGTTTCAGCAACGCCTTTAAGGTGATGTGTTTCGAAGGCTTCTGTTATATCCGTGCCCTGAGGAACATCAAAAATATCTGTTACTGAGAAACAAGTTAATAGGTTACTGAGAAAATTATAATTGGTTCGACATTTTGGTTTAGTTATGTTTGGCATATATTCAATAATTCATTTCGTTTAATATTCTCGGCCTCGTATAGAATTTCATCAACATACATTTCAGTATGACCTTTTAACATTGCTTTTATAGGTAATTAGTTACTTTATCTGACTAATCACTTTTCCGAGTATTCTATTTTCGTTTTCAGTCTCAATTGAAATTTACTATTGGACCTACTATTAATGTTTTGAAAATAATAATTTTACCAATATTGAGGTCGAATTCCCCTAACATTCAATTTCTCATTAGTTAATAGTTTCAGTTAAATTACAAATGACAAGGTATTCAAACACAAATGGAATTGACAATTAATTAGCATAATGAAATGTTAAACTCGTAAATAATTGAGGGAACAAGCTTAAGTTTGTTGTCTGGTACTGAGTTGTTATTATGTTTATTATATGCTACTACATACTCTATTAAGACAGGTTTCAACCTTATAGATAAGTTTATTATTTATACAATAATATAATCGAACGAACTGTTGGGTTTAATGATACTTAAAACTAATTTTATTTATCATTTTTGTTAATTATGAACAACTAAATTTTTTTTGGTATCGGTGGGGAATTGTTAAATGACTTCTGTCACTATTGGAGGCGTGTCAGACTTTTATAGACTAAAACCTACCTGTGCCCATGCTAGCACTTTGAAGCCACCCTGGATGATAAATATAAGTAACGTAAAAGTAGCGACGTCTCCATTCAATATTACAAAAATAAAATTCAATAATACCAGTAGACGCATATAACAGCGTGACAGAAACAGAGCAGTATTATTTGTTGTTCACTCTTACTCGCAAATGACAGTATCAGGTCTCAATGTGATAGAAATGGAGCTTGTCGCCATTTATCGCGATCGGATCCCGGCCCGGCCAGTCGTGGTCATTTTTTATCGTTCAATAAAAGAGGAAAATCATTTACGGGGTTGTACTACTTGAATAGAAGTGAAGGAAAACATTTAGAGATTTGTTTGGAGTTCAGCAGATGAATTGGCGTGGTGTTCAAAGCTCATATGATTGTAATGATATACTGTCTATGCCGCTTAGTATAAGGCTTTCATAAGTACCTAATATTGTTTGTTATTGATCAACAAGCCTCAATGAATATACAGAAGCTATAGGTAGTAAGAAAGATAAGTACCGATATGGTACTTACTTACTTAGTACGTTCTTTTCGGAAGATATCCTACTAATAGGAGATGTTAGCAAAACCGTAGAGGTCAAAGCTTCTGAGGCCATGGGCTCACTTCTGAAAGTAAGACCCTGGAACAAAAGACAAAGAAAGAACAACGGAGTAGGTTTTAGTCAGTAAAATTCTAACACACCCTCCCAAAACTCCGCTCAAGAGCGGGAGAAGTTATTCTTATGATTGCTCACTTAAAAACCCCAGGAGAAGCTATTTGTAATAGATTATATTTTCCATAAAAATAGCGGTAGCATGTATTGACGCCTCCGTCTTAACTGACTATTCCAAGGACTTAAATAATATAAGAATATGTAGTAGTTTCTTTGTATGAACCAATTAAACAACGGAAAAGACTTGTCAGACGGAAGTCTAACTTAAGTAATTAATGAATGATAAAAAGAATATAAGAAATAAAAACTAGCGTAAAAATGAGCTAAGTTCTTATAAAAATTGCATAGCATACCTTGGTAACAAGAAAAGATGGATGGATTGTGTGAGGAGCGATATGAATGAAAAGAGAGTTAGTTATCACTATCGTGTGTCGACGACAGGATAGAATGGAAGAAGAAAACGTGTTGCGCCGACCCCAAGTAATATCGGATAAGGACAGGAAGAAGAAAAAGAAGAGGCATACCTTAGTAACAGTTATCCAGGAGGATCCTCCAGGATGTGCAGTTACGAAGTCCGTTAAATCATACAGGCTGTCATGTATCCTCCACAAACCTTCGGCGCCATCTTGGATCCTCTTACTCTTCAACCAGTTTTGTGCAGATTTTGGCGTAACTTCCCTAAGGATCGGGTACTCTAACTTGGGGAAGCTTATCTGACGTTTCTCTGCATTGGGCGCCATTTTTGCTGGTCACTGCGAGAAATGAGAAACAAAATTTTATAATGTGTTTGAGAATTAAAAATAAAATACTTATACTCAAAATGAAAAATGTTTTTATTTTACAAAGGTCTACAGGGGTATTTATAAAACGTCAAAAGCGAGTGCATGGCTCCAATTGGTCTCTTCCTATGGAAAAGAACCGGCAAGAAACTCCACAGTTAGTCTATTTTTAGTTTTAGTTGGAAATTAGGTGTGGTTACGACCAATACCATTTTTTTATTCTAACGATGTGGACGGAATTACCCATGTTTTTGCCATGACGTTGGAACTATTCCATGAAATCTTGCTACTCTAGTTTTTATTAGATGACGTCGAAATCAATCACAAAAACCACAACAAATATTATTGAAAGTTGATATTATTATAAGTGAAATATGCGTAGTCATTAATAAATTAGGGTCAGCTTACATCGACATGCGATGCTGTGCTACTAGCTTTTTAACGGTATAATATAGAACTTGATTTACTAGACAAAAAGGTAAAACTTATTGTTTTTAAAAATAAGCAAACAGCGGTGCCCTAGTGGCCCCCAACGGCCCCGACGTTTTTTGTACGACGAGAATTCAAACCCTGGCAGACGGGTATTACTTTGTGTAATTTATTTTATCACTACTGCTCTAAATATGATGAAGGAAAACAACCACCCCATGTCAATGCAAAATATAATTTATATTAGCTACGACAACAATTTTTAATAGCTCGGTGTGTATTAATTTTTTTTAGTAAATAAAGTTCGGTATTTTATGTATTAGTACGTAAAAGTTCAGTACAGCTTCGCGTCGCATAGCATCATGGAGAGACCTAACCCTAAGTATCCTATAGATATGAAACCAGTTTATACTTTGATATATTCAGATAGGTCTCTGACCGGTGTTTTGAATGAGTTGGGATTTTATATGTACCTTTGCGAATTGCGATATCGTGCTTTCTATTATCCCGTTGCATTATCGGACTACAAGATATACGATGAGTCAGTCAGTATAGTTGCACAAGACAAAATGAGTTTCCTTGATTATTGATTCGTAGTATATATTTTTTTATAATTATAAGTTTATTTTTTAGTGTTTATTATCCAATTTACTCACACTTCCACACTATTTCTTTTTAAACCTATTGTCATTTTTTTTGTGTTCTGTAACAACTGTGGGTATACTTGGGGGAGCGAGGCCTATGTCCAACAGTATCCATTTTGGGCTGAAATCATGATGGTAACAATTACACTAGTTCAAAACTAAAATATAGGTACTTAACTAATTGATGGTTCAAAAAAAAAAACGAATATAATTTAATTCATGAATCCCCGACCGGTCCCATTGGACCGCGCTGTTATTGTTTAACTATTGTGTCTCGTTTCGCGGGTATTGATAGGTTAATAGGCACAAAACAAACTGAAAATATAGTATGTAAAAGTGCATATAAAAATAATTCATTATGCATTCCTCCGTGCCTCGGAAAGCACGTTAAGCCGTTGATCCCGGCTGTCATTTGAAGATCTTTGGCAGTCGTTACGGATAGTCAGAAGCCAGTAAATCCGATTCCAGTCTTGCCATGAAGTACCGTGTTACCCCAGTTAATGGGTTGTGGAGGTCTGGTAGGCAGCCGCTCCTCGTAAAATACTGGTATTCAGCTGAATCCGGGTTGACTGGAAGCCGACCCCAATATAGTTGGGAAAAGGCTAGGCAGATGATGATGATGATGATGCATCAAAAAATATCCTCGTCGCTAGAAAACTACTCATAACGCTGGCAGTTAACATGAAGCACCACTTTATAGTGCATCAAATAAATCCTGCAGTTCATGTAACATTAAATCAAATGTTTCTGATGTTTATAAATATTTTTATTAGATTTGTATTGGTTGTTTTTAATATGACCTGATTTAAATAAACAAGTATCTGACTGTTTCTTCTGAGGTAGCAAACTATATCCAATCCATACATTGGCTCTTTTTTATGTAGTGCCGGTACGTAGTGCCTTGTAACATTCAAGACAGTAAAACAAAACCGGCCAAGTGCGAGTCGGGCTCGCGCACAAAGGGTTCCGTAGCAGCAAATAAAACTTATAAGGTTCAGCCATCGTTTTCAGTGTAAGCACAATAACTTAACCAAAATTACAGTTAAATCAACCTATCTCAAAAACTATAAGAGATACTTTGATCAAACCAAAAATCGTTGAAAGAGTTAATTAGCATGCATGACCTCTATTTTTTTTAGAATTTTATACCCCGTAGTTATAAAAATAGAGGGGGGGGGACATACTTTTTACGACTTTGAGAGCTGATATCTCAAAAACCGTTCACTTTAAGAAAAATGTTTTTTAGAAAACTTTATATCATTTTAAAAGACCTTTCCATTGATACCCCACACGGGTATGTACATCGAAAAAAAAATTTTCATCCCTCAGTTACATGTATGGGGGGCCCCACCCCCAATTCTTTTTTTTACTATTTAGTGTCATAATTTTGTAGCGGTTCATACAACACATATTCCCATCAAATTTCATCACTGTAGTACTTATAGTTTCCGAGTAAATCGGCTGTGACAGACGGACAGACGGACAGACGGACAGACGGACATGACGAAACTATAAGGGTTCCGTTTTTGCCATTTTGGCTACGGAACCCTAAAAAGGGATTATTGTGAACCAAATTAGTAATGTTTATTTTGAGGTTGGTAATCATTTAATGGCCTCTTCGCTCTAGGAAGAAGCGGGATGGCGTATCAGACTTTTACTGACTACAACCTTTTGCGTTCTATGTTAGCATATCCGGTGAAGACCTGTATCATGCTGAAAGAACGACGTGACCATTCTGGAGCCACTCCTCAAGGATGAGACTTAGCGCTACAATTGTGGCGTGTCCAAAAAATTAGGCTAAAGTAGCTAAGGCTACTGTAGCCTTCTAACATAAGTTCACAATGCATTGCAATATGAGACGAAGCTTGAGTTCTAAAATACATAATAGTTTGAGACTAAAACATGTTCTGTTAGATAGACACCTATAAGTTAAAGTTTAAACTAGAAATTCTAAGTTTTTTGGGTTTAGTTAAAATGAAAAAAACAATACAAAATCAGAAAATTGTGGAAAAATACGAAATAGAAAAATGTTGAAGTCATCACAAAATAATATACCAGAAAATGACAATAAAAATAAGCTTGTGTAGAGTCGTGTGAAGGCTTGATTACTTTTAGTTAAATAACGTAGATTTTACTCAGTTTAAAATAAAATAAAAAAACCTCAAAATCACGTGTTCCTTCGAATTTTGACGATATTACTTATTTGGCCAATATAAAAATATTTACTTCTACATAGATAACACAAAAAAGTGATATTATAAAATGTAATGAAATTACGAGTTTATTCTCTGGCCGATTTACAAAGGCAAACGCAAACAAAACACACACTACCAAATAGTTGTACAGCCACAGCCCAGGCAGCATTATCTGACCGAACAGCATTGTAATATCATCTTGTTGAGCCATTTTAAACATTATCTTGTGGTCGTTAGAGCTAAAAGGGTTTTTAGTGATAGCTACTACATATAATTACTACCTAATCTTTAATTTCGTACAGTCTTAACAAGTTATCGTAATTTAACGGTTCGATGCTGGATTGACGTCGAATGACGTGGGTTCTAAACCACAAATCATGTTTGTTATGTTTCTGGCAAGGATTTTAATTGCCACACTCAGAGACGTTTTATGATTACTTTAATCGATCCTTAGTATAGATTTAACAAAATACACTCTATAGTACTAAGGATCAATTTAAGTAATTATTAAACGTCTCTGAGTGCGGCAGTTAGTCCTTTAAGATATGTCTGCGTATGAGTAGTTCTATTGTCTTGTAGTATTTGGTAACAAATGTATAAAATCAACCTTCTTGACAAAGCTTGAGGTATTCCACGAAGCACGACCAAACGAAACACAACCAGATGAAGCGCAACCTGTGCAACTAAAGTATTCCACGAAACACAACTTTGTGCTTCAAATCAATTTTTAATTGAAGCACAACTTTTTTTTGGAATACCTCCAAAGCTTTGCTGAGGTAATTAACACTAGGACAAAAGGCTCAGCTCCATTTTTCCGAGATCGATTCTACATATTATTTAGTTGCGCGGATACTTGAGGTATAAAATTATACCAATACTATAATAATTAATATTAATATTATAATATCCACTAGGAATCATTTTGCGAAAACAGCTATTGAACTTCACTCAAAGAAATGCCGCCAAAAACTCTAAACATAATCCACATGTTTCTTTAAAAAAAAATCTGTTCCTGTATAGTTTGTTTTTATTTATTTTATTTTTACAATACTCATTAATTTTATTAAAATTTTATGAACGATTAAAAACGATGTACAAGGGTGGGCTTAAAGTCATGGCATTTTCTACCAGTCGACCTTAGGGTGATGCAGAAACATTATACGAGTAATATAATTATATTCCACAATCAATTTTACCTCTTTCATGTGAAATATTAGTTTTGATTAATCTGCGTAGCATTACAAACATACCATAATAGGGCTGCGGGAATATTGCGAAGAGTTACAGTGGTCTTGGAACGCAATAGTAACTTAAGGAACACAGGGGTGTTTTAGTTTTACAGGATGCATTTCGGAGAGTGTGCGCAGGAATTACACGAATTGATTCCGCCATCCCCTTTTTACCATCGGACAAATCGTCGTACGGCGAATATCCATCCTTATGTTGTTGAAACCTCTACGGTCCGGACTAAGCGCTTTGCTTCGTCGTTTATACCGCGTACATCGAAGGACTGGAATAATTTGCCTGCTGCGGTCTTCCCGTCCAATTATAATTTGGGTGTCTTCAAGGCTAGAATGAATAGGCTCTTAATAAACTAGTGCGCCTCACCATCTAAGATTGCATCACTGCTTACCATCAGGTGGGAGCGCAGTCAAGCACTAGTTTATATAATTAAAAAAAAAAGTCAGGAAAAATCGTACGTGGAGCGAAGGGCTCACAGAGAGGAAGAAGTTATTTGATGATTACCCTGTAGAAAATAATATACAATTTTTGCTGATTTTAGGTGGCTCTCAAGTAGCAAACCCGCTATTTAAAGCGAGAATTCCTTTTTTCTTTCCAAACCCCAATGTATTATTAATAAAAAATAATTAACAAAATAATAATACTGTTAGTAAGAACATGCAGATGCAGGATCTGTTTACTTTAAGGGTTATTGAGGTCAATCGGCACGTGAATGGTCAGGCACTACCTAACTCGAAGAGGTCAATGCTATAAGGAAAATTACTAGTTTCTTACTTAAGTGCATTTCTTAATTAAAATCTAAAGGATATAAGGATGCATAAGTTATTTTATCTGATTGTAATGACAGATGAAAAACTCTTTTAAAATTCAACGCAATATTGTCCCACATATCAAAATTATTGAAAATCTCTCTTTGTCTGCTCATTTTTGATGATTCTTTCACAATTTTGTTAGGTAAAAATACAGAATTTATTGAAGTATTTCGGAAAGATTGCCCCAAATCAACATGAATTCGGTCCTCACCTTAATTCGTTTCTGCTGTTTCGACCCCAAATTAACATATTTCCATCAAATGTCCTTATCTTTTGGAATGAAATGCACCATATTTTGTGATTCCCTCTGACATTAATTTTAAATTTAGCCATGGATGACGCTACTTGGGCTCACTTGGGTGTTCGCAAAATTACAGGTACCTATTGGTTTTTAGGTTCTTATATCATTGGTTCACGACGCTGAGAAATTAATCAGAAATATCCTACCTTTCTCACTGATTGATTTTAATGTACCGAGGCATTAATTTATAGCCTCGGTGAAGCACGGTACATTCGATTGCCAGAATATTGAAGAATTTTGTTAGTCCATAGATGAATGAAAGATGATTAGCCGTTTTACTTTGTAGAAAAGTAGTTCAAGAAAACCTAATTTTAACATCGGCTGTAGCTGGAAAATGCGCGTCTGCTAGCTGTGGGAGAGTAGAAGTCAGCGTGACATAGGTTCTATTCGAAGATACTACTTTCTGCCACGCAGCTTCCCTACGTCTAATGCTCCGTGTTGTGTATGTTACAGCTTTGTTCAGTTTTGAAAGATGTCAACAGCTTCAGTTTGCAGCCAAAGCGCGGAACGCGAATATTAAAAACATCGTCTGGCGCGCTCTTGTCACCCTCGGAATTCTGGTCTTATTGGAAACTCATGGCTTGGCACGTAAGGATGGCAAGAAAATGGAAGAGGTCTTTGGAAATAGAATATGGATAGATCTTTAGTGCGGGACGCAACTTGTGTCGATACTCTTGCGCCGTCCCATGTTCGTAGATCGTTGTACAGCAGTTACAGCTGCGGGGAACCTCAAATGGTGAAAACATACTAAACTTTGTTAGTAGTTATTCTTTTGATCCGATGAGCTCTTGGATCGTTAATTGCAAAAGCTCAAAAACGATAGAAAGATGAATCTAAACGTCTTGTTGACACTTCGCGTGATCTAAGCATTGGCTTTTTACGTTAGATAGAAGATAAGCAATGCCTTACAGTGTGGCAAAGCAGCTAATCTTTTCGGCACATTATTATTAGTCGACAGCGATGGGGAGAATTTATTCGACGCCATATTTTTGATTGTTTTTAGTAAGTTTTCATTAGGTTTTTCAGTGTCAACGTTAAAATATATGGTATTGTTTGGTTGGGTTGACTACCTGATCATAATAAATTGTCTGTGAAACCACCACTGTTATTTTTGGTATATTAATTTAGTGTTTTATTTTTAATTTGGTAAATAATCTAGCAATTCATCAGTATCAAGATCTGTCTTTCTAAAATTTTTTTTGAAGGCGGGAAATTATCAAATAACTTCTCCCGCTCTTGGTACAGAGCTCGCGATGAGATGCAAGAGGGAATGCCACTTTTATCGATTAAAACCCATTGGCTCCTTCATTTGTCTTTTGTTTTCCTTCATACAATACACTCTAGTTACACTTAACTAGACTGATCGGGTGCAGGATCGAGGAAGAGGTCAAGTTTGTAGGTTTCAAAGTAGAAGGTAATCTTCGAAACTCGACATCTGCACATGTGGTTTCAATATTCAATATTTCATAACTACTAGAACAATACCTATACTGTTTGATCCAAGAAAAATACAAGATTTCTGCTTTACTGCGAAGAATATCAGATTTATTCTTAAGTGCTCATGCGTTTTATGCAGACTTCATTAATTGACAGGATATGCGGTAAGATAATCAAAGTAATGCCGGAGTAATTAGGTTCTAAGTGTGTAGGTACGAAGAACTTAATTACTATATCATACATAGTTATTGATGTACAAACAATGATTCAACAATCTTACTCCAGTCGATATTAGCAGATACATAGATATATGTACCTGCAATTTAATACTGTTTTGTAATTAAGTCTATATTATATCAATTATGTATGTTATGCATTGTAAATTAACAGTAATTTTGCTTCCTAAGTAAATCAAATTCAATTATAACTACAATATATTATAATGTATTAGTTTGTTAGCGTTAAATGCGATAGTGCGGAAATGGGAGCAAATTAACTAGAACAAAAAATTATACATGTGTAATTTTACGATTTTGCTCTGTAGACGTTCTTTTTATTGTTGTTTTATTTTCTTTGCCCATTTATGACCAGTTGTTATACTTGCGCGCGTCATTTTAATTGTAAATACATACCTAATCACAAATTGTAATTTGTTTACGAAATCTGCTCGATAAAAATATAGATAAGGTATTATCTATCGCGAATCCAAAGTACACATAAAATATTTCTTACAACACTTTAAAAAAAAAAACACCTTACCTTCCAAATTCAAATCCAAATTTCCAGTACTTCAGCCAGTATTGTTTGTAATCACTGTAACGTAAACACTAAGTAGATCAGTTCTTATTTTAAAATTCGAACGTTAAAGTGAGTGCGTCCGTTAATCGGCGGCCGGTGGCCCTGACTGCGCGCGCGCACAGTTCGGTTCCGTTGACACGCAACTGTTACGCTTAGTAAACGTAATTACTTATTTATAAAAATACTAAGTACGCATCGAGGCAGAACCCAGTTTCTGCCTTGGCGAGTACCTTGCCTTTTGTTTAATTTTTTTTTCGTTTAAACTTTTTAAGCCTTTTATAATTTTTGACTTTCAAGGATAATAAAAACTGCATGCAAATTGATAAAATTGACTGCTTATAATATCAAAAATATTTTTATCTGTTTGCCTGTATGTTTATTTCGGTTTATCTCCGATACGTCTCAGACGATTTTGACATGACTTTCTCTGGCAGAGATGACTGAGATCTCCTCTTTAGGGTTAGAAATGGGGCGAGCCCAGTGCCGGTTTTTTTCTGTTACATATCTTTGAATTCTCAAATTCTTTCCTTTTCAGTAGATACGTTGCACTAAGTAAAGAGCTTACCTAGGTTTGAATACTTTGAATACTCGACAAAAAACTCTTTAATTGGGTTACCTTTGGGCTACCACTGTTTCCTGTGTTTCGTGTTGGGTTTAACCAATCCAGTACTAGGAAATGAACACAAAGGACCGTGTTGCTACTTTGGAAACTCGAAGTAAGATGGGTCAACGACTTCACTTCAAAACATCTAGGTTAGGCTGCCGGAAGGCAGGTTGTCATGGCGCAACTCAGGAAGAGTCTATGGCTTATTTGATTAATGATCCTCATAGAAATTACAACAGGTTAGGTAACGAAAGATGGCTGGAGGTATTTTCCTGATAAAAGTATAATTTTCTAGTTAGTTACGTAAGTGTTTAAGCACATATAGATCCAGAGCGAAATATTTAGGTGGTCACGCATGCCTGTTTACTATTTGCAAGATATTTATGACTTGCTTATTCGTTTTTATCATAACGAAGTAATTTGATAATTTGCTTACACATCCGAAATATGTTCATTGGTGGATGCAGGCCCTTTCGAGAAAGGTATCAAACGCAGATTATTATGTAGGAATTCTAGCAATTAATCATATATTTTTTTTCTCACTACAATATACAGAATCAAACATTTGAAGGAGTATTCAATGACATGTATGTGTCGTAGGATAATTTGATACTTCGAATCTTCGCGAAAATCCTAGGGGTTTTGCGAAAACGCGGATAATTAGACATAGGCGAAAAATTATCAAATCTTACTGGACAAAGTCAGGATTTTTGCGAAAATACTCGTTGCTATAGTAAGATTTGATGTGCTCAACACTGATTGGCTACAATTTGGCTGGCTGACTTCTAATTGGTTCCTAGTTTGGCGATGATTAACTTCAAGTATTGTATCATAGAGTTATGAAGGTTTAGAAATAGGTGAGAAAGGAAAATCACTAAATTGATTTTTATAAACTTTTTATTGAAAATTTTAGTATGTATGTTGTTTTCTACAGACAATAGGAGATCTCAGTCGTAGTAAAAAAAAAGTGATCCAATTTTAGGGTGTAATCCATAAATTGGATGAAACTGGTTAGGTAAACAATTAGTTTAATAGTGCAACAATGGAATTGAACAAATGATTGACATTTAAGACGTCAACCAATCAGAGACGATCTCTTATTGAACGCGCTGACCGACCAATCAGCATTCTTATTTCATAATAGCCAGCGTTTCGTTTCGCAATATTTCTATAATAACGAGTATTTTCGCAAAAATCCTGACTTTGTCCAGTAAGATTTGATAATTTTTCGCCTATGTCTAATTATCCGCGTTTTCGCAAAACCCCTTGGATTTTTGCGAAGATTCGAAGTATCAAATTATCCTACGACATATGCATGATATTACATGTTGCACAATGATTTTAAAATATGATAGGCAAATAAAAACACTTGACCAATTAAAATTGTATCACCAAAAAATTCCACCGCATGGCTATCGATCAGAAGTGTGCCCAAAGAATGACGGCATTACTTCGTTGTATGGCAATGTTTAGTCTCTGACCAAGGTTAAAACCAGCCCTTGGGTCCACGCAAATTGTCAAAAAGGCGTTTCGATAGTTGACACTTGATAATTGATACCCTTTATCAATTTCTTTTTAACCTATCAATACCCGCGAAACGAGACACAATAGTAAGACAATAACAGCGCGGTCCTATGATTGGGATTAATGAATTAATTGTGTCTCTAATTACGGCAAACGAAAGGTTAATCCCCCGGATATTGGGAGTCGTAAGGTGATCCCCGGCCACCGTAAGCGCGGTCTTTTGAACGATGAGCAATCGTTCTCGCCGTCCGGCCATCCGGTATGGACGCCTCTAAGTGATGTCAACAAAACTGAAGGGTAGGTAGGCATCAGCCTGCTAGGACCGTTACCGTGGCCCTAGAACGTAAAAAGCAAATGACACTAAGTCTTGTTATTTGCTTTTTGGGGGTTTTTAGGGTTCCGTACCTCAAAAGGAAAAAACGGAACCCTTATAGGATCACTTTGTTGTCCGCCTGTCCGTCCGTCTGTCAAGACCCTTTTTCTCAGGAACGCGTGAAGGTATCAAGTTGAAATTAAAACCATATATTGAAATCCGCGGTCCCTTGAAGTTGTGCAAAAATCAAACTTGTAAGTTGACGGGAAAAAAAGATACGCCCGTTTATGTTGCAAAAAACGTACATTTCGACACTGTCAAAGGAATCAAAACTCATAGGGTGCTTCCCGTTGACCTAGAATCTTGAAATTTGGCACGAAGCAAGGTATTATAGCATTAATATCGGAAAAAGTCTGAAAACTGAAAATTTTTAGTTACGTCACGAGAAAAAAAAATTGAAAAGTCTTCAAGACTCGATTCGAGAATTAAACTGTTTTTATAGATAGGTTGGTACGAAACCCTCAGTGCGCGAGTCCGACTCGCACTTGTTTTAGAACGGGATGAGTCATTTGGTGATTTCCCACCGCAAATAATAAGTTTCTTCTTTAATATACACGCTGAATAGAATATAATTATAGATAGTTTATTTTTTTGGGAGTCTTTTTCTAATTAAGTAAGTTGCGAACTTATAACATTATCTGCTAAATCCGAATTAAATCAGGATTATAAGATTTATTTTAGAAGTTTTTTTTTTAGGTAAAGAAGATACCATGGCATCATGACCTCATGTAATGTATATTATTATATATCATATAATTTAAGTGTAGAGCGAGCATTAAGTAATCTAGAAAATAAAAGAGAAAGTTATTACGTGTGAAAAAAGGGCTTGCGTGTGCTTATAGCTATTGTATGACTATTTCTTATTTTTGATAAATGCTACTCTTATATAACCCTGGGCAGCAATAAATGGAGATTACGGTCCCGCAGTTCTTTGCACTGCAGTGATATAATCGAGACTGGAAGCTGTAATCAGCATATAAATAATGGCAAGACTATATTATAGTCTTTCCATAATTTTATTTGACATTGTTTTTCAATTTATTAAACGCAGGGTTGGTGCCCTGACGTCGCACGACGGGGTCTCGGCAGACCAAGAAGGAGATGGTGGGATGACTTGGATGTCTTTCTTAAGAATTGGCAAGAAATGGCTCAAAGCCGGAAGCGATGGAAGGAATGGAGAGAGGCCTTTGCCCGGCAGTGGGAGAGCATAGGCTAGGTATAATAATAATATAATAATGAAATACTGTTTCAAGTTTCTGATTTAATCCTGACTTGTTACGGGAATCCGATGGATGCAAGACGGACAGTGCCGATTATTATGGTGAAACATGAGTTTAGTAGTGATGATGGGTTTCTATATTCAACGACTATTCATTTTAGTTTTCGTTGGTGAAATTCCCATGAATTTTCTCAGAGAAGTCTATCAGAGTCGTACTAAAATTTACCCCTGGGGTTCCCTCACACACTTGCATCGCTGGTTGCTGTTGCGCGTATGACTTCCACTGTCTCGGATCCTACACTAACCCTGCAGCAGCCAGAGGTAGTTCGTGGGTCTACTTTCACGTATTGACAATTGTTTGTTGCTATCTTATTGAAAACAACTTTGCGAGATGTCTTCGTCCCCTCATAATACATTCTGAAAATCTAAAATGCCAGGGCCTTGAAACATGTCAGAGCAGAGCAATATAAAATTCAGTTTTGTATATACTCGTATATGATTAAAACTATTAACTGCAGTTCTCTTTTTATATTGTTGTTAAATTTATTGGTTAACCTTTTAGCGTATTTCCTTCTTATTTTAACTGACATTCAATTGTTTTTTGATATAAATTAGCCAATTTATGAAAAACCAGTAATGAAAATAATATAATTTATATACATAATCTGGACATCAAAAAACTGAATTTGATATATGGTAGAGCGGAAAGGTGAGTTTGACTTTTAATAACAACAACCACACTTATGGTGATTACTGTCTTTGCCTTTCAGGACAGCTCTGTTGTATGTACACAATGGTGATACTTGGGTGTTTCTTATGCACTAATCAGATGCAAGAACCTCCTGAAGTTATAATGATCGGTGAGGTCCTGCGTCATGCAGAGGGTGAAAATCCTCACCCTCTGCATGACGCAGGACTAGCTGCTTCTCAGAGAAGGGACCTACCGCCCCATGGTAATTTTGATTATACTAATGGAGATTTAATTTGAATGATATAGCAAGTCAACCCATAGCAGCACGTATCAGGCAGATTATTTTTTTTAAAGTTCTTCAAAATTAAATTACTAATAGTCGTTTGTACCGCCTATGTCGAAGGATTGAAACAATTTGTATGCTGCGGTCTTCCTATCCGATAGTAACTTATGTGTCTTGAATGCTAAAGTGTTTAGGCAATTAATAAACTAATGCGCCTCTTTACCATCTTCAGTAGGTACAAAGGAGAATTGAATTTTCATGTAATTTTTCTTGAATAACAAAAATATTGGGTGGGTCCAATAAAAGTACCTACTATTGGACACCTTCATTCAATGTATGGAACAGACATTATTTTATCGATGAAATATTTTGGTTGGTAGTATTTTTTTCAAAATAAAGTAAACTCTACACAAACGGCTTATTACAAAATATTTTTTTTTTGGAAAAAGTGTAACTAAGTAAATCTAAATTCTATTGGACAATCATAGAAATGACGAAGACTGATCAAAGAGCCAAAGCTATCGTCAATGGTTTATATTGATTTCTATGAAGGTTTTGGTAATCATATTTTGGGATTTTTGTGCAATTAATTAACTATCTGAAGTTAGGAGACACTAGATTTTAAACCTGACAATTTCCATTGATAAATTGAGGCTACATTTATGAATACCAATAAATTTTGGCCTTTTTAGGGTTCCGTAGCCAAATGGCAAAAACGGAACCCTTATAGTTTCGCCATGTCTGTCCGTCCGTCCTCGCTTAATCTCTGTGACCGTTAGCCCTAGAAAGCTGCAATTTGGTACCAATATGTATATCAATCACGCCGACAAAGTAGTAAAATAAAAATTGGAAAAAAAAAATTATTAGGGTAGCCCCCCTACATGTAAAGTGGAAAGTGTTTTTTTTTTAATTTCAACCCTAACGTGTGACATATCGTTGGATAGGTATTCAAAAATGAATAGAGGTTTACTAAAATCATTTTTTGATAATATCAAATATTTCGGAAATAATCGCTCCAAAAGTAAAAAACAATGTGTGTCTCCCTCTCTAACTTTTGAACCATAAGTTTAGAAAATATGAAAAAAATCTGGAAAATAGAGCTTTATAAAGACTTTCTAGGAAAATTATTTTGAACTTGATGGGACGAACGGTTTTTGAAGAATTTGGGACATTTAAGGTCGATTCACACATATCAGTGAGCCCACAGTTCCGGCACAGTACCGCATCAGTGATAATTATTCTTTCAAACATTCTCTATGGATGTATTCACACTTGTCAGTGTCAGTGTCGTCTCAGTACCGTCAGTGTCAGTGCCGGCACCGGCCATCACGGACGTGATCGGCGACGACGATATTTTATCACGGATCACTGACGCCGCTGCATCGACAACAAAATGGAGGACGAGGTGTTGATTGAATTAGTTCGTCTTTAATTAATTCTTTGTATAATGTCACGAATTCTCCTTCAGATTCTCTTAACTTCCATGCTTCATGTACCCATTTTCTTTTTTTTCCTCGATTCTCTTCTTCTTCTTCGTCTTAAGCAATGGCTATGATAGCCATTGCTTCGCTAATTCTGTGTTATTGAAGAGTGCCAACAAAACAATCGACGTCAACGCTAGTCTGAAGGGAACGTCGTGCACGAAGACCCGCAGAGAACTGTACTGTGCCTGATATGTGTGAATTAAAGCACTGACGCACCACTGTAGCACGGATACGGAACTGTAACGGTACTGTGCCGGAACTGTGAGTTCACTGATATGTGTGAATCGACCTTTATTGTGGCGGACGGGAAACTACGGAACCCTACACTGAGCGTGGTCCGACACGCTCTTGGCTGGTTTTTCTTTTCTAATTCTTTTGTGTTTTGTGTATGTACATAAACCGTTAAAAAAAAATTATAAAACTAGTGTCATAGTGTTTGTTATCGAACACCTCTAAAACGGCTCCACCAATTTTTTTTTGTTGGTGGCTACGAGTATAATTAAGAAGACCTTAATCAAAAATTGAATCGTATTAATTATCAGTTAATTTTTATATCCAAAAATCCTTAACTGGGCGACCTCCCAATTTTGGAAAGCTTTTAACTTGAGGTCAATGTACCTAATTGATCTGGCATTGCTAAAAAAATCTTAAAGGATATGTACATTAATTACTATTGAGAGATCAAAAATGCTTAAACTAAATTTGAAACCTGATAACTGATGACTGAAATATCGAAATCATAAAACTTATGAGGCATTCAGACATTCTCTGATTTTCTACCTGCGACCATTACAAACAAGTTAATCAGGATTCTTTTAGTTTACATTTAACCCATCGAAGGCCTAAAAAAGGACCTAACAGACGATGGGACGAGTTAAATTAGGGCTTTATAGGACTGTCTGATGATGAATGTCGGATGAACGGACGGGCCGTTGTACGGGAGCTGCACTAAAAAATATTTTATTCTGTTTTTAGTATTTGTTTGTTTTATAACAACAGAAATACATCATCTGTGAAAATTTCAATTGGCTACCTGCCAAGGTTTATGAAATACAGCCTGAGCCTGGTGACAGACAGACACACTACGGAGTTATGGGTTCCTTTTTTACCCTTTAGGGACCAAACCCTAAAAAGACAATAAAAGAGATTATAAAACACTAGTTGAAACCAAACTCATGTTCCAAGGATGCAGTATGCTTCCAGCCAGTCAGTTCATCTGGATTATTCAGGATTAAGCTCAGGAGGTCATTTATAAGAGCCTGTCTGCATATAAATCTCAACGGACCACGCGTATGAATCGGGCAGAGAGCATATTATAATATATAGGTCCGCAAGACCACGAATGTTAGCGCTTGGTCAAATACTAGTATGTGTAGTAGTATCTAGCTTAAGCTGTGCTGGATCTTAAAAGGTTCCTGCAGAAAGCCACAAGAGTCAGTACGCCAGTAATATGTTTTTTGACGGTAGATATCATCAAATTCGTTCTCTCCTTCTGGCTGGACTTTTACTGATCGTAGCGACACCTATGTTGCATCAGAGAAACTAAAATACTGAATTCTGCATTGCGGTATTAGAGTTCTTTGTGCGATTAGAACATATACAACAGTCTGAAGGCAACTATACCCGGCCCGGACTAGACACAACACGTGTCTGGTTAGAGTAATCTCCTTTTTCAATGGAGGTTTGCGAAATTTTATACCCTGTGCGAGTCGTACTTGCGCACCGAGGGATCCGTACCAACTTAATTACGGTTTAGTTTTGGGGAAAAAATGGCTGTAACATACGGACGGACAGACAGATAGACAGACAAAATCTATAAGGGTTCCGTTTTTGCCATTTGGCTACGGAACTCAAAAAAATGCTAACAAATGTGATAAAATTTCTTGTCATGTAATGCCTATTCGTTTTTAAGTTTTTACGTTTTTGTAGCAAAAGGATTCGGATGTGTAAGTTTCGTTAAGAATGTCGATACGCTTCAACAGCAAAATAACGAGACCAGAAACAGTGTAAATGTACGTAAAATTGCAGTTGAATCCTTCCTTTCTCGTATCGATATTTTAAGTAGGAAATAATAAATAAAGCTTTAAGGCCTGACTGCTTTTTACAAAAAAAGAGATGAAACATTTTTGTACCTACATTGATCCCTTAGTCATAAAGAGATGAAAATAATTAAGTAACTCATTTGAGTTACTAAATCGGAGCCGCGGGCAGCAGCTAGTCCCTCACCCTCGCTCGCGTGATGTTAGTAAATTATCCCAAGAGAAAATACTCGCGGGATAAAAAGTATCCTATGTGTTATTCCAAGACATGGCCTAGCCGTTTACTAAGTTTCATAAAAATGCAGTCAAAAGTTTTTGCATGAAAGAGCATACTTCAAATTCAAATTCATTTATTTCGGGAACACAGGTTACATACAGTAGATATTACAAAACGAGTCGGACTCGCACACTGAGGGTTCCGTACCAATTTATCAAGATGAAAACAGTTCAATTCTCGAATCGAGTCTTAAAAATTTTACAAAAAAGAAAATCTTGTAATGTAACTAAAAATTTAAGGTTTTCGGAATTTTTCCTTTATGTGTGCTATAAAACGTTGCTTCATGCCAAATTTCAAGATTCTAGGTCGACTGGAAGTACCCTTTAGGTTTTGATTCCCTTGCGAGTACTTGCGAGTTTCAAAATATGCAGCTTAAATTGCTGTTTCTTTTGATTGCGTTGACATAGAAGTTTGATTTTGTTACAGCTTAAAGGTATTATAGACCTGAGTATTTGGTATGAATTTCAATTTAATACCTCTACGCGTTTATGAGGAAATGGGTAGTAAGTTTAAAATTATTAAAAAAAAAATTATTATATGATGTAACTAAAAATTTATGGTTTTCGTAATTTTTCCTTTATCTATGTTATAAGACGTTGCTTCGTACCAAATTTCAAGATTCTGAGTTCACGGGAAGCACCCTGTAGGTTTTGATTCCCTTGCAAGTGTCGAAAATTTGCGGCATAAACGGCTGTATCTTTTGATTGCGTTGGCTTAGAAGTTTGATTTTTTCACAGCTTCAAGGGACAGTAGACTTGAGTAATTGATATAAATTTCAGCTTTATACCTCCACGCGTTCCTGAGAAAAAGGGTCTTGACAGACGGACGGACAGACAGACGGACAACAAAGTGATCCTATAAGGGTTCCGTTTTTTCCTTTTGAGGTACGGAACCCTAAAAATAAATAAGCTTCGAGCTGTGCTCCGCCATAGGCATACCTACTTCCTCACAAACTTTCGCGTTTATCATATTTGTGGGATTTGAAGATTGAATCTGGTTCTCCTTGCGTCGTAAGTTAATATTAAGGGTCGTGACCTGCACTGACACTGCTTCATTACTTTCACTCGTATTATATTCCTCCATCTGTTTCTGTCTCTGGTGGTCAAGAGGTACGAGAACTCGAGCGGCTGAAGGAACACTGAGGGTTTTAGTCAGTAAAAGTCTGGCACTCGCTTCCGCTGCATATCATTTTATGATTTTTCCTGTGCTTGCGAAGTACGGGGATCCCCCACTACGAATTTCCAAACTCCGGACTATTAACTAGAAACTCCTAATAGGAAAAACTCAACAACATTTTTACCCGATCCAGGAATCGAACCCGGAACTCAACCTTCGGTAATCACGTTTGTGACAACGATACCAACGAGGCAGTTGTTGTTAGTTATTTTTAATATACTCGTAATACAATAAAACCGCTGAAAGTTTCGTAAGACAAAGGTTTTCAACCAGCCATAAAAAACGCATTCTGACTGCGTATGAAGGCTAATTACAATGATAAATCTATTTAATTTTATACATACAAACACAATAATTATGTTAGTAAAACATGTTATGTCTGTATTTTCTTTGTTTAATTAACTGAGATTTTTTATTGTGTGTAAAATAAATATATTGTGCATACATACTCGTATAGCATAATTTCTTAAAATAATCATCTTCCTGCCTTTGTTGCATGTTGCTCAGGGTCAGTGCAATCTGTTTTTTTGTACTATTCCATTTTGTCAATTGACACGCTACGTCATTCCATGATCACGGAAGTCCGACGGATGTGAGACGCACAGGACTTGTCGCTGTGGCGACACTTGGGAGAGACCTATCCACTATGTAATAGTGGACGTCTTTAGGCTGTAATGATGATGATGTCTACAATAAAACCCCGAAAAACGACATAGAAATCTAGTGGAATGAAAAATATGGCTATCACAAAACATTTTAAAACTACGCTATTATCGCGAACAAAGAAACTAATTAATAAAACCATATCTACCATCGCTTTGAAAAGTATATTCTTGTATGGATATTCCATGAACGGTCTACTTTCAATTCAATAAGAGCCTTTTAGCTACAGACGCCTGCCTACTTCTTCACAAATAATATTTCCATCTGCATGAAAGATCAGTGTAGAGAAAACTAGACGGAATATCAGACCATAGAATTCAAATAAGGTCGACTTCAAAAGACAGTATTTTAACAAGATTACTCGAAGTTCGTCAAAGATGTAAAATGAATTCGGGTTTGTGGCCATCAGCGCTGAAGTTTCGTCCTTTTGTGAATTATGAATTGTAAGTAGAACTTGGTTCAACCCTTTGATGTTCGGGAAATTGGTATTGGTAGAATGCAATCTCAGTATTGTGTTTTATCTTCGACTAGGAATAATAATTATTTCAAAACCTTGAAATTGTAAACTCAGAATAATGAAGAGATAAAATAATTGTTTGCAAAAAGTAATATCTGGAAGTTATTATAAGATTATGAAGGGTGTTCCAATAGTAATGAGTGGTTATAATCAACTTAAAAAAAAATAGAATAAAAGTTTTTTTCTTTCTCTTCTTTTTCTTTTATTATAAAACAATTTATGGATCCTTTGGGATTAGCTACGGATAAAAGCTAGGTCCTAATCATTTAAGATCAAATTTAGTCTCGTCTTGAATACGAAAGATTTTCCTTATTAGTGTACGAGCACTTTCCTGGCTATGTTTTTAGTAATCTAAAGTAGTTAGGCTTATATAATGTTAGAAAAGGAAAATTAGCAACAAAACTTTTTGCTAGAAGACAGCATTATGCTGCTCTTTTGTCGAATTTGAATTTGATGAATCAAATTCAAGAAGCACCTAATGAACTTAACGTCAATTCTCCAGACAAAATTCTAGTGAAACTAACACATACAAAATTACTAATGAACTCAGTTCAAATTCCTCGTAGCGCATGCTATCATGAACATTTCTGAGAAGGAAATCCGTCCGGGAATCCGAAAATACAGGTATGGTATTAGTTAATAAATCTGACACGCTTTTTCGCTCCACCCTAGATCGGGAGAAGTCTTTTGATTCCAGAGATTGAATTTCCGGGGTTTCTGGCGATATTTTTTTGAGTGAAGTTCAGAGGCTGTTTTAGTTACTTGCAAATTGATTTTTAGTAGATATTGTGACGTAAAACTAGTATAGTTTTGTATCTCAAGTGTCTGCGTAACTGGACAATATGTGGAATCATGTACAATCTCGGTAAAATGGAGCTGAAAATATCATTATAGTTTTGGTACCTGTATTGTTGTAATTAGTACCTCAGCAATGTTTGCTGAGATGGTTGACTTGATACTACTTGGTAGTAAATACTACCAAAAACTGTAAACATATTGGAATGAATTTATCCACATTCTAATAGTAATCTAATGAACTATTCATACGAAGATAATGCATAGGCAATATCCAAGCTAAAACCCTTACCCAAAAATTTATGGATGATTTTCCCACCTCAAAAAAGCCCAACATACGAGTACATACACAGTTAAATACTCAAACATATAGAGGCTCGTTGAATGTAAACATAGGAATACACTAAAAGTAAAAACCTGATTTACGATAGGTACTAACGGAGTCTGTTTTCTAAATCACTAGCGTTATTTGAGTCGATAAATTGGATGGGTGTGAGAACGCTTTGGATTTATTTCATTTGATCCTCGGTAGTCGGTGGAGTGCATTCAATAAAGAATCGCTACAGGCTAGCTAGAATAATTTATTTGGAAAACTGAGTTAAAAAAAAATGTGCCTCACTATCAATGATTGTATTACTGCTTACTATGAGGTGGGATCGCAGTCAAACACTAGTTTTTATCAAATTAAAAAAAAAATGAGACATTCTTCTTCTGCCTGGCGTTAATCCCGGGTATTGCCAGGGTCCGCCTTCCAACTGTGTTTTCTCCACTTTGCCCAATCGAAAAAAGAAAATGAGACCTAAGCCAATTACTAATTGGGGCCCAGCAGAGTCAAAACTTCTGGAATTATGAGTAGGCTTCTGAAAGGAAAACCCAGACCCAGGAACAAAGGCAAAGAAGGAACGAGGTGGGGTTTGGTCAGTTAGTCTGACACGCCCTCAAACTATTACTAATTAATTACTTGTTTCTATTCAGTTTGCCTCCCACAAGGTGGACCGACGACCTGGCGAGGGTCGCGGGAATCCGGTGGATGCGAGACGCACAGGACCGGACGCTGTGGCGACGCTTGGGGGAGGCCTATGTCCAGCAGTGGACGTCTTTCGGCTGAGATGATGATGATGATGATTCAGTTTGCTTTAGTTTTGCTTCGTTAAGTTTTAATTTCCTAATTTTAGATAAGCAATGTGCTTATCTTAATTTAGGAAATTAATCCTTAACCTAAAAAAAATCTTCAAACATATAAAAATTTCATGTCTCAATGTTTCTTATCGAATTCCTTCAAAACGCCTTGACCGATTTTTATGAATTTTTTTATGGATACGATGATTGTTTTGTGGGTGATGTGCTGGAGTGCAACAATTATAGAGGAATAAAGCTAATGTCACATACTATGAAAGCTTGGGAGAAAGTTATTGAAAGGCGACTGAGAGAAGAGAGTGAAATTTCACAGAACCAATTCGGTTTTATGCCGGGTCGGGGTACAACGGATGCCATTTTTGCTATACGCCAACTGTGCGAAAAATATAGAGGTGCGCATAAAAACTTGCACATGGTATTCGTTGACCTCGAGAAGGCGTACGACCGGGTACCTCGTGAGGTTCTGTGGTGGGCCCTTAAGGAGAAAGGTGTGCCTGGGAAGTATGTGCAGTTGATCCGAGCGATGTACAGTCACTGCAGTACCCAAGTCCGGTCTGCAGTAGGCACTACTGGCAGCTTCAATGTGGTAGTCGGCTTACATCAGGGGTCGGCTCTTAGCCCTTACCTCTTCCTGCTGATAATGGACGCTCTGACGTCTGATATCCAGGAAGAGGCTCCCTGGTGTATGCTGTTTGCCGACGACATTGTGCTGGTTGCCGAGAGTGGCCTAGAGGTCCAGAGCAGATTGGAGGCGTGGTTGCACAGACTGGAGAGTGTTGGCCTGAAATTAAGCAGAACCAAAACGGAATACCTGTTCTGCGATTTCGGCGGTCTCTCCAGTCCTGTGCCCTTAGCTCTCACCGGAACGCCCATACCAATCTGTTCCGAGTTTCGGTACCTCGGGTCTCTGGTCCAAGGCAACGGTGAGGTAGAGCGAGACGTAACGCATCGGATCAACTCAGGATGGATGAAATGGCGACAGGTCACTGGAACAACTTGTGACCCACGGATGCCCCTCAAGTTGAAGGGTAAAATCTACAAGTCCGTGATAAGACCTGTCATGTTGTATGGATCAGAATGTTGGGCTGTGAAAAAGACGGATGAAAAAAGATTGCACGTGGCGGAGATGAGAATGTTAAGATGGATGTGTGGTGTGACAAGAATGGACAAAGTGAGAAATGAGTATATTAGGGGAAGTTTGAAAGTGGCGCCAGTGACTGAAAAGTTGAAAGGGAATCGTTTGTCTTGGTATGGTCATGTGAAGAGGAGGGATGAAACGCATGTGACTAAAAGAGTTATGAGTTTACATGTAGATGGATGGAGAGGGAGAGGGAGGCCAAAGAAAAGATGGATGGACTGTGTGAGAAGTGATATGGAAGAAAAGGGAGTGAGTGATAGCGTGACGAGTGACAGGACAGAATGGAAGAAAAAGACGTGTTGCGCCGACCCCAAATAAAACGGGACAAGGGCAGGAAGATGATGATGATGATTGTTTTATTTATACTGATTCAGGCAGTATTATATTGCATTTTTTTATTTTTGTTTGCTATAAATAAACTTTTAGGTTCTGGACTGATTTAAAAAATTCTTACACCAGTAGAATGTTACTCTATCTTTGAGTGACATAAGCATATATTTTCTTCTTTCACACGGGCAAAGCCGAAGCAAAAGTTAAGTAACTGATAAATTTGAATAATTTGTTTGTCTACAAAGATTGTTCAATAGCCATCAATACCGTTAGCCTAATCGTGTGGCAATGATAGCCAAACTCCTGGCACATAATAATCCTTTGTTCTTCAAGTAACTTATAAACTCAGTATCTACAATATAAATAACATGATATGATATTAGAAATAAATAAGAGCATGTTTCGAATCGTAGATGTGAGCTCTACAGATTACGTTCCACCTACGGGCAGTGGGTTTACAATGGCCAACAATGTACCCTAGCTACTAAGTTTTTCTCTTTTATTTATTTTACTTAGACGTTTACTTCAATATTTTTGTTCTCCTAAAGTTATACCTAATGTTCAACCCTTGAAAATATACTTTTTTTGTAAGGTTGTACAAAGTTTGGAAAAGTGTAGCGCCGCGTCGCCGGTAGGGTCGTTGAAAAGTGTTTTTGGTTGGTTAGTTGTTGTCGAGTTGTTAATAAAAATAAGATAACACTAATATTATAAAGATGAAAGTTTGTAAATGTGTACATTATGTATGTTTGTTACTTTCTTATACTGATTGCTGGCTTTGATTGAAAAGCATACAGGTGTAGTTAGACCATGTCCTGAAATAGCACATGGGACACATGTCGGTCTTCAGCCATTGTGGACCAGTCCTTCCGAAAGTTTTCCAGCTCGTAGATATACTGTCCTTAAATATATAATTATATTCCTTTCTATAATATAATCTTTAAATATGAAACCTTTACATGTAAATTACGCGTTGAATAATTAAATTAGTGTGGTTCCCTACGACAATCATCAATTTTGTAATATCGTTAGGACAGCAGAATTTACTATTCCATCTGGCAGTCGTAGTACTGGGAAGCATTCGTTCGCCTTTCAGCGTTCATGGAAATGGTCACTGAAAATACTTTGGAAATTGTTCACGAGTTTTTTAAAAGGCACAAAAAAATTTCTTGCAAATAATTTGCGATCTTTATAGGTACACTCGTAAGCTTCACCACAGTTTTGCCTGGCTCGTCAAACTCGATGTATTGACGGTACGATGTATAGAATGTTTCATTTTTAAACCATTCGATACTATGAACGTTCGAGTATTTAGATGTTCGATTTATAGCGTGTAAGCCTATTAAAGTTAATAACCTAGATTTCATCAATATTGCTAAGCCCAAAACATCCGATCTCTTGTTCATTTCATTAGTGTCCAAAGATAACTAGAATTGACAAAGAGACTTTTGTTCATTTGAACCAAATAATGAAACAAGAGTTAGAAGCTTTGTCAACCAACACAGGCTGCATTCAGTGTAGCAATTCGCCGGACCCAGTCCACTATCTTGATAAAGTCGGGTATACAATTGAGATTTACACTGTTCACCTTATTGAATTTGTTCAGTGTACCCTTTAGTGAATGCCGGGGCTAGGCGATTCATTTGTGCGACCTCTTTGAAATAGCGACAGATCTGTTTACGATGGTCTTTACTAAAAGCAAATGTGTTAGATGTGTTTTGCTTATTTGAATGGCTTAGGCTGGGATGCTTTAGGTTTTAAATGACAAGGATAAAGTGGAACTTATACCTTTACAGCATAAATAATGGTTTCACAGATGGGATAAAGACTAATACTCAACTAAAGGGAGTGCTGAAATAATAATAGTTTATTAATGTTTTAAAACAGTACATAAAAGTGGTGTTTGGAGCCTTCTTTTAAGCAAATAAAGCATGGACTTAGAATTAGAACATGATAACAAAGTTTTCTGTGTTTCCCACAAGGTGTACCAATAGCCTGGTGAGAATCACGGGAATCCGAGGAATGCGAGACGCTTCGTACCGGTCATCATGGTGACAGTTGGGGAGGTCTATGTTCAACAGTGAACGTTTTTCGGCTGAAATGTTGACGATGATTTCGGTGTTCATCAAAGGGTTTGTTAAAGCTCCTATAACACTCGTTTATACAAAATGAACATGGCACTAAGTGATTGAGCATTTTCTGTGTTTATTTTTGTATAATATTTTGAACTAAACTATAGAAAAGAAATATACCTACAAAATTTTTATTTTTCTGGCCATTATTGTCACACAGCCTAGGCAAATGCCTCCACAAGTTTTTCCAGATTTTCGGAGAAAAAAAAACTCCCACGCTATCACGATTTCGTCGATATTTATAAACGGCCCATCCGAACCTACCATACTTACTCACTGAATTGAAAAAGTTTTGCCTTGGGCTAGAGTTATAGAGCACAAAATTCTGGGTGTAAAAAAAACAGGCCGAAAAGAATAGTACAACAAAATTCACATTTTTGGTTTTCGAATGCAGTCAAGCACTAGTTTATATCCATTAAAAAAAACCGGGCAAGTGCGAGTCGGACTCGCGCACTGAGGGTTCCGTAGTAACTTACCTATAAAAACAGTTCAATCGAACAATTCGACAGTCTCGAAATGTACGTTTTTTGCAGTATAAACGGACGAATCTTTTTTTCCCGTCACTTTACCAATTGAATTGAAAATTGATTTTTGCACAGCTTCAAGGGACCACGGACCCAATTATATGGTGTTAATTTCAACTCAATACCTCTAACTTACCTATGAATAAAGTTCTATTCTCGAATCGAGCGTTGAAGATTTTTCAAAAAAATAATTCTTGTGACGTAACAACAAATTTTCAGTTTTCAGACTTTTCCCTATATGAGTGCTATAAAACGTTGCTTCATGCCAAATTTCAAGATTCTAGGTCGACTGGAAGTACCCTTTAGGTTTTGATTCCCTTGCGAGTACTTGCGAGTTTCAAAATATGCAGCTTAAATTGCTGTTTCTTTTGATTGCGTTGACATAGAAGTTTGATTTTGTTACAGCTTAAAGGTATTATAGACCTGAGTATTTGGTATGAATTTCAATTTAATACCTATACGCGTTTATGAGGAAATGGGTAGTAAGTTTAAAATTATTAAAAAAAAAATATTTTATGTGATGTAACTAAAAATTTATGGTTTTCGTAATTTTTCCTTTATCTATGCTATAAGACGTTGCTTCGTACCAAATTTCAAGATTCTGAGTTCACGGGAAGTACCCTGTAGGTTTTGATTCCCTTGCAAGTGTCGAAAATTTGCGGCATAAACGGCTGTATCTTTTGATTGCGTTGGCTTAGAAGTTTGATTTTTTCACAGCTTCAAGGGACAGTAGACCTGAGTAATTGATATAATTTTCAGCTTCATACCTCCACGCGTTCCTGAGAAAAAGGGTCTTGACAGACGGACGGACAGACAGACGGACAACAAAGTGATCCTATAAGGGTTCCGTTTTTTCCTTTTGAGGTACGGAACCCTAAAAATGATCTTATAAGCTGCCAGTAACTAAAACGACTCCGCAAACAAAATAAAAACAGCAAAAACAGATGAAGTGAAGTGAGTGAAGTAGCTTCATAACATCACATGAGAGATAGAAAACAAAGCGTTTCGAACGTCCGTGGATCTCACAGAAAATATCATAAAAGAAAGCAATTTTTCACTTAAGCGCTTCCCTCGTAAATCCGCTATACTTGTTGAGAATTAAGTGCACTTTTGTTTTTCTCATCACCGCCTCCGGGTATAAATGTGAAGACATTTTCCGCTCACGAATTAGATCCGCCATTGTATTTAATACTTTATTGTTTTCAAAGTGTTTGGGTTTAGTTTCTTTTTAAATTGATTTATTAATGTTAAACTGGGAACGTGGGGAGGATTTAAAATATCGGTAGAAAAACGATGAAATTATTTTCTTGTAATGTTTTTTTACACCATATATGTACGACTCCTCCGTTTTTTGAAGCCGGTAAAAAATAGTTTTCTTTGCGGTATAGGTGACCGCAGAGCAAGATAAAAACTAACTAGTACAACTTTTTAAACCATATAAGAAACTGCATTACACTACATATTAAGACATATTCCCCCATGTGTACCACTACGCTTCTCGGTCAAAGAAATACAATACACATTACTTATTTAAACTAATTTCAAGTTTTCCTGCTCAAATTTTTGTCCTTCTTTTTAATAAGCAGCGTGAGATGACGAAAGTCGAGCAAAAAGTCTTGCACGACTTTCTTTTCAACTTCGTATGTTTCCAAGTTTAGCTCAGGGCGAAGAAAAAATTAATGGGCCGCTTTAAAAGGATTTTTTAATAAGTGCACTTGAGAAGTTACTAATTAATAGCTTAAATATCTTAGAAAATACAACTGTTCATTTTAAAAAAAAATGTAGAAAATTATGTCGTAAGGTTTTATTTAAAATTATGCTTTTGTCTTCAGTGTTAATTAAAATAATTTTGGGTGTGTTTACCAAAAGAAAGAAATAACTGAGCGGCTTGGATGTGGTTTGTTTTTTAGAAGTAAGTCTTTAAACAATTGTACAATAATCTCTTAACCGACTGCGGTCCCAGGTTGGCAGCTGTAAGAATATAATCTGCCCAAATGGGGCTTCCTCGACCCATCTTTAACACAGTGCTAGTGAGGAGCCGCTGCACGGGACATGCGTCACCTGCTAGGGCAGCATAGCTACCTGATTTCAGGATCTATGAGAAGTACAGGTGGTTGTTATTACAGAGCCGCGCAGGGTACCAAATAATGGTCAGAAGAAATTTAGTATGAGTACATTGACACGAAAAGAATAAGAAATAATTGTAGCGCGCTTCATTGCTTAATTAACATTTTTCCTGGGTGGCGACGCCGTTTCCGTACCTATATGGCCAACCAAAGGCCTTGTTTTCGGAGACGTAGTGTATCGCACGTCACGTTGGGCGGCGTGGTCCGTACTAAATTCAAACATGTATCGTGGTATGTAAAGGTTAGTAAAAGTAAGTAAAACGGGCTAGTGTCCGCAACTCTACGACTAAAGCGCGTATTTTGCGTGGATGTAAAGGTATGGTATGTAAAGGTGGATGGGAAGCGATTTTACACGCGTTTGCCAGTCGCGAAGATATAAATACTCGTAGTTACTTCGTTTGAAAATTAAATCCAATGTGAGCAAGTTATTCAATTTGCTTGTTCATCTACAGAGGTAAATGTCACGACAAGCTTTTATACCATAAAGGTACTTTGTACAATGACGTTATAAGTTAATAATAAAGGCTTTAAAGGAAAAGTTGATTTTACTCTTTTTAGCGAATTTAATTGAAAGCTTGTTTTTAAATAAGTTTCTTTACGTTCACTTTAATTTTTACTTTTTAGTTATTGCAAAATTGGAATTGAAAGAGCTGCCTTTGAGTTAAAACTACGATTTTTAAGAAACGAAGCCGTCATTTCATGAATATTATTAATCTTCCTAATAGTGTGGGCTTTGAGAATTCTTTAATCTTTCAAATAATCTCTTTGATCTATTCTGACGGAGTAAGATTCCCTTTGTCTTATCTTAGGCTACGAGAGTTTTATAGATATGAATATTTTTCTCATGACTCATAAAGACTTTTTTTTTAGTGGGAAAACGTCCAATGAGTTCTCCCACTCTAGGGCGAAGTGGGAATGCGCGTCAGACTTTTACTGACTAAAACCACATCTGTGTCATTGGGTGATTTTACTTTTTAAAAAAGTTGGCTGCTGTAAGTTTCGGCTCTCCTGGGGCTCCTACAGTTTTGCTGATATTTACTTGAGGCGCGCGTAGTATTATATACTACGCGACGTCGACGACTTGGGTTTACTATGATATTTTATTTTTTCGCTCCACTAACACTCCTAAAACAATATTGACGTAGTTAATTTAAATTGGCTATCATTGCACACACTTTCAATATTAATATCCCTATGAAGAAGAATGCACTGGCTCCTGTAGTAATACAGTTTATAACTAGCTCAGGAGTCAGGGAATTTCATTTCTAATCTACGTCAGTAACGAAATCTGTTATTTAGTTTTCTATTCCTTTAAAATCTTGCTTGAAGCTTAGCAGCCACGGTTGCGAGGTTATTTGAAAGAGTTACCACGGCCCTGGAATAAAAAGTAAAAAAGAAGGAACAGGGTGGGTTTTAGTCAGTAATAGTCTGACTCTCCTTCTTGCTCTACCTAGAGCAGAAGGAGTTTGTTCTTAAATTGTTGTACTTTAATTTGACGACTTACCAACGCAAAAAAATAACAAAATTAAATTCACCGACCCTTAACTTAAGGGCTTTAAAGGTAAGGGAAATCAGCTCCATTAACTAGGGTAGCCATTTTATAAACTTATTTGTAATCATCTACAATTCAAATTGAACACTTCCCCAATTTCCATTACGCCTTACTTAAGGTTTGCGCTGAGTGTTTCATAATTTTCATATGTAAACATTTTTGGGGTCGCCCTCGTGCAGACACTTAAGGCGCTCGTGGCTAGATAATAACAGTCGCACGGGTCGATCTTCAAGGTTAAGCAACGCTTGCCAAGGTTGGTCTGTGGATGGGTGACCACCTTTACATAACGAGTTTCCTTCGTGCCTCGGAAAGCACGTTAAGCCGTAGGTCTCGGCTGTCATTTGTAGATCTTTGGCAGTCGTTACGGATAGTCAGAAGCCAGTAAATCCGACTCCAGTCTTGCCATGAAGTACTGTGTTACCCCAGTTAATGGGTTGTGGAGGTCTGGTAGGTAGCCGCTCCTCGTAAAATGCTGGTATTCAACTAAATCCAGCTTTACTGGAAGCCGATCCCAATATAGTTGGGAAGAGGCTAAGTAGATGTATGTCTCGTGCAGACACTTAGTAAAACTTATTGCTGTTTTTTTAAATAGATTTTACAAGCGATAAAGTTTGTTATGGTGACGCACGTTTGTCTAGATGTGCGTAGTCTGTATTTATGAAATACGTTTTGTAATAACTATTCTTAAGTATCTGTCTAGGTATTTGTGTTGGTCCATTATGTAAAGAACTTTCTATTGTTATGAGTCCAAAAATAAGAAAGAAATAAAAATAAGATGTCAATTTTCCGCGAATGGCATAGACTTACGACGTATGCAGGTGGCATCAAAAAATTTATTACTTAACACTTTCTAAATACCTAGTGACTAGCAGTCAATAGTGATAGGACTTTTTCAACGTCATATTTTAGTTTTATTTTTAGGATTTATTTATTTTTTCATAAAGTTTTTTCATGAAGAGCGCTAAGTTAAAACGAGTTACTTAAATTACCAAATTAGTAATAAGTTTTACTAGAATCTAGCACAGATAAGTACTTAATCAACTAAACTGTTTAAAACTCTTAGGCTGAGGCTACAGTTGCCAGCGATTTGCGATGCGACTGGAAGAGCGAATAAAATATCACTAGTAAAATTTGGCGTAAAGTGTAGCCGTAATCATGAATTTCCATTATTTGTTTTAAACGCTCATGAATCGCCAATCGCGTCGCGGTCTAATGTAGCCACAGCCTTACTACTACTACACTTAGTTTGAAATAGCATTTTTTTAGGTAAGATATCATCCAATAACTTTTTCTGCTCTACGGACGACGCGACGCAGTGATGATGAGATGGACGAAGCGGATGAGCGTGTCACATTCTTACTGACTAAAATCCACTTTTATGTTCCTTTTTTGCCATGCGTTCCAGAGCCGGGGGTTTTCCTTTCAGAAACTAACCCATGGCCCCAGTAGGCAGAAGAAATTATGCTCTTAGCGAGAATTTTAGAAACAACAAAGCATTCATTGTTAAATTTTTAAGTTCCACTGTAAGATACTTAATTTTGTTTTTGTTCACAATAATTCGCGTTACAACACAGACTAAGCACCCAACTTTCTAGACTTGTCTGCTTAAGTTTCTTTCTAAAACTTCGCCTATAGAAAACTTGAGGTTGGCAAATCGTTTGTGTAACTGTTTGCTATTTATGGTACATTAGGCGCAAAAGAACCAAGGCAGTTGTCAGAGTACATTGGTCGCAAAACAGATGGTCGATAGGGTCAACAGGATCTGGAGTAGCGACCATGCAGCGTTGGTAGACCTCTCAAAATATGGATCAAAACTAGGTGAGGGTCACGGCCTGCTGGAATCCGATGGATGCGAGACGCACAAGGTCGGTAGATGTGGCGACGCTTGGGTAAGGCCTATGTTCAAAAGTGGAAGGAATTTTTCAACGCCTTATTTTAAATTATTATTTTAGGTTAATTTTGGCACGTTGTTGAAAAACATAAACACATTGCATTTATTGGCAAAATTTTAAAGACAAGTACAAATTATAATATCTAGTATTAAACGAAAAACCTAACAGTTACTGGTCAAAACCCTTTAATATTTTTAAAATCACGAACATGTTGAAGCCAGCTAAAATTAAAGGTCCAAAAAAATTGATTAATGAGTACCGGAAAGAAGTTTGTAAGCACATGACTCCGGCAGCCGGGCAAAGCTAGTGATTTATTGTTCCCTTATTAGAAATTGTACAACAATTGTTTTGTCGGCAGTAGAGTAGAGACGAACCGACTAGTCGGGAAAGCTGACTATGCCGACTTAAAAATAGTTGGTTTTTAGAAAAAACTGAAGAAGCTTGTGTGTTCTTTAGTAGATTTCAATATGAAAACAGTTAAAACAGTCTTTAAAAAAAAAGTATTTCCTGGAAGAAAGTTTTGTGAAATTTCGAGTGGCTGACGGAAGTAATCAAATGCTAGAGCGTTTAGGTGCTCTCTCTTTATTTTGTGTTGCATCTTTATCGTACATTGATATTGTGTTTATAATAAAACAACAAGCAAAAATATATTAAGAGATGGACAAATCGCTCAAAAATATTGATAAATCGTCGGTGAAGCCAACCCTCTAGCCCCTCTTATAGTTGACGACTATTTAGCCAGGCTTATAGTCGTAGTCACGCACTCTTATATATATTCAGTGACTAGTTCGCTATTTACGCGACTAGTTATCTAGTGGCCAAGTCTACAACCAGCCCATCTCTAGTTGGCAGCAAAACAAGATCTGTTCTTTCTAGAACATTAGAATTGATCGCTGTTTCACATGTTATCATCGTTATGTCTGACCGGACTATGTGTATGTGCGTGTGTGTGTGTGTGTGTCTATCTGTGGACTGGATTAATATATTATTGGGGTTGTATTATCGCAATGTAATAGTAGATTTTTACTAGCATGTTCAGTGTTGTTGTTCGCTGAGACATTAATTTCGAGAATATGATATAATGATCCGAATGTCCTAGATTTTGGCTGTCCACCTTATACGTTTTTATTTATTGTTTGTTTTCGAAATAAATGAGTAGCTATATTGGTTTTACCTTTGCTTGTAATTGGATTGTTTAGCCTAAAAAGTTGTTGTTTGGTCTAAAAAGAAATTTACTGTTGTCTGCCTAAAATTAGATGTATGAATATTAAAAAGTCAACATCAATATTTACTTACTCTTTCCACGTGTTACTAACTTAGGAACGGCATAGTATGTTTTCTTCTTCCATTTGGTTCTATTTTCGTCTTATCTCATATCACGCTATCACTGACTCCCTTTACATCAGTCCTCACACAATCCATCCATATTTTCTGAGACCTGCTTCTCTCTCTCCTTCCTACACCTATATACTTGTACCTGTTCATAACTCTTTTAGTATCATGTTTTACCAAGACTAGCTTTTGCAGATCAGAAGCGGGTTCTCCATACAAATTTTGAAACCCTGTTTCATGCTCTTAAGGGGTGAAACGTGCAAACACGTTCAAAACTTGCGTTGAAATATATCAGTCCGTTTCTTCTTATAATATAGCCAAACGATTCCCTTTCAACTTTCAGGCACTGGCGCTACTTTCAAACTGCATCTAATGTACACCAAAAATATTCATATGTATATCAAAAAGTACAGTCACACATCTTCATGCGAATAGTTGCATAAATTACCAATCCGAAACTGCCAGCTGAAACTTAAGATCGAATATAGCAGCTAGAAGGTTCACCTGAAAAGGCAAACATTATCTAGGAGATTAAGCCTGCCAATATTATCCCACATAAGGGTCCTTACGTCGCTTTGCCTATTCAACAGTCACATGAGCGCATATTTAATGGAGACTTGCATTAAACCTAAGCCTCAATTTGAAATTCCTCCTACTGATAATTATCAGTAGGAGGAATTTCAAATTGAAATTATCCTTGATGAAGCACTTTCGAGGTGTTCGATTTATTCCGTTCTAATCATCATCGTCTCAGTCGAAAGACGCCCTGTATTGGACATAGCCCTTAATCGTCGCCACAACGACCGGTCCTGTGCATCTCGCTTCAATCGGATTTCTGTGATTCTCACCAGGTCATCGGTCCACCTTGTGGGTGGCCTTCCAACGCTGCGTCTCCCGGTACAAGCCGCTACTCCAGAACCTTCCGTCCCTATCGACCGTCTGTACTACGAGCTTTGTGCCCGTCCTAATACTAACAACTAATACCACTGGTATTTGTTTGTACTCACATTTAAAAACATTTTCAAAGTTGAAACAGTTAAATCCGAAAAAATAATATTTTTGATTATATTACGATCACGTAAAAACTATTAAAAAGTCATCATCATTTGCCTAGCCTTTTTTCCCAACTATATTGGGGTCGGCTTCCAGTCAAGCCAGATTTAGCTGAATACCAGTATTTTACGAGGAGCGGCTGCCTACCAGACCTCCACAACCCATTAACTGGGGTAACACGGTACTTCATGGCAAGACTGGAGTCAGATTTACTGGCTTATGACTATCCGTAACGAATGCCAAAGATCTCCAAATGACAGCCGGGACCAACGGCTTAACGTGCTTTCCGAGGCACGGAGGAACTATAAGTAAACAAATTTATTTTCATCAGGTTTAACTGTTTTTACTGAGCTGACTGTACCAAATTCAAAATCGGATTGAAAAATAAATATGATTTCAAACAAATAAAGTGATATTAGTTTTTGATATTAAAATGGAATAAATCCGATTTACGTGTGTTAGGTTCCTTTTTTCAACGATTCGTTTTATTTTCCAGTAATGGATTTGTTTTGTGCCAGACTTGGCCTAGAATTGGCCTGGAATTTGTTTGTTGATTTAACGTGTGAAAACTTCTCACGTATTCTAGGCCTTATCGTGCGTACCTTTAGTAAAACCTAAAGTCGGGCAATCAGATACCTTTCTTTCTTTTTGTTTGTGGAGATTGTTACGTAGATAACGTTACGGTAGTAAGCCAAGGGTTAGCCAGAGTTGCCCTTTAGAAAGTAGATCCTGATTACCAAGGCATGCGGCGTGAACCTGTAAAAAACTGTTACACTAACCTTACGAGTAGATGACGGTTGATAAGTGCTTTAAAAGTGTATGTATGTATATCTTAAGTGTCCACTATGACCGCTACATACTATCAGCATTGAAACAGGTGCGATCTCAGCTAAATGGAGCCGAAAAAAAAAAAAGATATCCGTCCTTTGCTCTCTTAAGTCCTTGGCTATCTTTCCAAATACCGCTGCAGCAGTAATCATCAACATTACACACTTTTATTATAATGTACTATAACATAGTTGTGTGTTTAATGTACGTACTGTACTTATCAAAGCGCAGTTGGGTGCATAAATAATTCAACTCTCATAACTATTCAAGAATTTTAAGTAAATATAATGGTTTCAGTGCAGAATACAGTTCGTAATTAAATTGCATTCTTTATTATATTCGCGTTACAAAGAGAAAAAGAGCTAGCCCTCATCTCTGAATTTCTAGGAAATAACTTATTGCAAGCATTCAAACACCTTCCACTTCTGAGTAAACAATATTGCTGACCCTGTTACGGTGTAATGAAATTCTAATACACAAATCGTCGCCCAGCAGTGAAAACCTCGGATGTCTCATATCCCCAAAAAAAATATTGTTCTTTGGATTTATATACTCGGTAAGCACAGATTACTCTAGCAAACTTTCGAATCAGCTACTCCTAGCGCCATCTATGATGATGATTGCATAATCTTACAAAAAAAATATTAAGTTGTATGAAAACCTTGTAAGTCACATCAAACTTATTTAGGCACACGTTGTGATACGTACCTAAGGAATGCATAAAATCTAAGTAATACTTAATTATCTTCCCCACTCATACATTTTTTTTTCAGTAGACAGTTTTTTCTTCCTCCTGTAAAATTTTGTTATAAGCACATATGTGGTTTTAACTGCTGGGCGACGAAATGGAGATTAGCTAAGTCCAAACAGTTAACAAGTTGTTGTCAATGTAGTTTCAGGACTTATTGACGGAAAGTTCAAGACTCAAGTCAAACGAGTCTCAGTTGATTAAAGACTACGTAGTACAGAAATCCCAGCCACCGTAAGTGAACGATGACCAACAATGGGTAGCTCGCTGTCTGTTTCGGGCGCGCTTATACTCGTATGGCGCATTTTCACTGGTCGTTAACTCTTTCGGTTTACCGCATGCGGGGAGTCCCCTCATGCGGGATAACAACCAATGAAAGTAACATGTTCGTTATACGGTCTGCGGTTCCCCGAATGTGGGCCATGTGACACGCGTTCCAGTAATCTCTCGCACCCATGCGGGCCCTATCGACTAATGAAAATGCGCCATTATGTCAATAAAACCGTAAATACCTATAATGTGAATACAATGGTTTTGAAATTTAATTTCTGGATAGTAAAGGTAGTTACTGTCTGATAAAAATAAAGAGAAGAAAGGAACAGAAACTTAAAAAGATTCACGTAAAATACTAGTATTCAGCTACATTCAGTACGACTGGAAGCCAGGCATATGCACATGATGATGAATAAAGTAAATTTTGGAAGTTGCATGAAAGGCTTTTAGACGTTTATAATGACATTGAAGTATTCATCAATAGACTCAGGCACATTTAAGTTTAGAATCTAATATTGTTTTCCAAAACTTAAAATACAAATTGTAAAAACAGAGCTAAAAAACGAAAAGTCACGAATGCTTCAACTACAGTTGCTTCAATATCGTTTGAGTAAAGTTCAATCAAGTAAAAGGTGGTACCTGTTTCGCTCGGCGTTCGGTCTGCCTTAGTGGCAATACCTACAGATGGTTGCACAGCCTGACCTGATTCGCGACAGGAAGTTTGAAAGGCACTCCTTCTGGTATAAATAACTTAAGAGTTGAAAATTGTATTAATATTTTTAAATGTTATCTAGGTAAGTACATGTAAAAGAACTACCTAGTATATACACCCTTATACATCCCAATTAGAAAATTAAGTTGTTGATGTTGGGTGGGTTGGTGTTGGGGTTCAGTATTCGTTTCTATCACTATCGTAATAACTTGAAACATTTTATTTTTATTTCAGATTTATATTAGACTTCTGCAAGTATGACCATGATTCTGAATTTCGTATTAAGTATTGTAAATAAACAATACATATTTTAAAATAGAAGCTCTTTAATCCTTTTTAGGGTTCCGTAGCCATTTGGCAAAAACGGAACCCTTATAGTTAAGCCATGTCTGTCCGTCCGTCCTCGCTTAATCTCTGTGACCGTTAGCTCTAGAAAGCTGAAATTTGGTACCAATATGTATGTCAATCACGCCGACAAAGTTCAAAAATAAAAATAGGAAAATAATGTTTTATTAGGGTAGCCCCCCTACATGTAAAGTAAAAAGCGATTTTTTTTTAATTTCAACCCTAACGTGTGGTATATTGTTGGATAGGTATTCAAAAATAAATAGGGGTTTAAAACCAATAATATCAATAATTTCGGAAATAATCGTTCCAAAAGTAAAAAACAATGTGTGTGTCCCCCTCTAACTTTTGAACCGTAAGTTTAGAAAATATGAAAAAAATCTGGAAAGTAGAGCTTTATAAAGACTTTCTAGGAAAATTATTTTGAACTTGATGGGACGAACAAGTTTTGAAAAGTTGGGAACACTTATTGTGACGGACGGGAAACTACGGAACCCTACACTGAGCGTGGCCCGACACGCTCTTGGCCGGTTTTTCTTGCTTGCTGTCAGTTCCTTTGTGACGTATGTTGTAGATCACACTGGAACGACTAAACGGAGTTCGATAAAACTTAGTACAGTCGACCATATCCTGGAATAGCACATAATATAATTTTTATCTTGGGAGTATGTTCCCTAGCGAATATTTTTTACCTTCTCTCGGACAAAACCTCTGACAACAGCTAGTTAACGTTTGAATCCCCAACCGGTCCAATGAGACCGCGCTGTTATTGTTTTACTATTGTGTCTCGTTTCGCGGGTATCTGAGTAATTAATACATAATGTTAATAAACATTACCTTTATTAAAATAAATACCTACAGCAGCAACAAGTACAATAGCTTTTATCCTCACCTACCCTGAACTAATGGACACAGCGACATAAAACACTGCACAGAAATTTACGACTGGATGTGATGGTTTCATTTTTATATTTCATTCTTCGGTCCATATGCTACGTTAATTGAACTTTAACGGTCCAAGAAATGGGCCATTTATTGACTTTCGGAATAGAATAGGTTATAAATCGTAAGGGTTGAAACCGAAAACGTCCGAACTTAAGGGAGCGTGTGATGTGAAGGATATCTGTCTTTATCTTAATGTTAGGGTTTGTGCACAATGTCGGGGCATGATGAATTGTTGCGTGTATTGTTCTGTGTATGTTATCTGCTACAGTGTGTTTGGGGGCTATTGTTAGCAAATTATACTTTCATGTCAGAGTTATATCAGTAGTTTTCATTGTGATGGTGTTGCTTACATGGTTGTATTAAGGACTTGTTTAGACGAAGATATTTTGGTCCTTAGCTGTCTCATGTCACTGTGAATATCTACTAGTAAATTAACTTTATTGTAAACTAAAATAGTAACTGTTACACAGAAACTTAAATCTATGGATACAATGGCGCTGACAAACTACATGTACATATCTACTAGACAACCTTATAAGAACATAAACAAAAATATGTACAAAAGGGGGTACTCTGTGGTGTCAGCTAAATAAGTTAGCAAAAGGATTAACCCTCACATTTTTCTATACAGGATGTCAAATTCTTTTTTAATTTATTTCCACCCTAAACTAAATTGCGTTCTTACACTTCAGCCATTAAATTGACAATTTTCTTGATATTTTTTAATCTAAACTTTTTCAATCTCTTTACTAAATTAAATATCCTGATAGTCTAAGGAAGCTTAGAAGGATAAAGTTAACTACGGAACATTCATTTTACGTGAAAACGTTTATAGAATGTTTTCAGGTCAGTATTTATGTAGCACCATCAAAATTATGGACCTTTGCGCGGTAGGTGAGTTAAGTGAGTGTTGTCATTATAAAAAACTGTAAATGTAGGTTCATAGCTGGTAGATTGTTGTTTTTGGTAATTTCAATCTTTGTTCTGTTTTTAAGAGCGACCATCCAGAGACATAATTCCACACAACCCGTCTTACGTTATAATAATAAAGTTGTTCCACATTTTTCTCTAGATATTTTGGATTTTCTTCTTAATTTAGTTTAATCCAGTTTATTATATATTTTTTATTTACCTGTTCTAAACTATCCGATAGTATAAGACCTATAAAAATAATAATTTATAGAGGAATATAAAGGCTTAATGCCTTTTAAATGGCGTGACTTTAATTTAACCTTAAGAAATATGTATGATTTTACATACTATCTCTTCAAACGAGACATATCAAAGGACATTTAGAAATGCAAGCACAAAAAAGTAGAAAAACTCACGTTTCGTGTAAAAACACTTCTACAAAAAGTTCACACATCGATGTACACGTAACCTAACAGCATATTCATGATGTTTCTATGATTAAAGCAGCAGATCCACGCTCGGAAAGTGCTCAGTGCTCATTGAAATGCTCACGTTCCGTGCGAGTGACTGCTACTCTAGTGTTCTTTCGTATCTCGTTATTTGACACTCGTGCTCACTGCATAGCTACCAGTACGCGCGTAATTTCAAATTATAGCTCTTTCGCCATTTTGTGAAGCAACTGAGCGTGGATAGCGAGTATTGGTTTTTGTGCCTCGTTTGTTAATTGGTCGCGAATGACTTATACGAGAATTTATTTTTGGATGTTCAAAAATGACCAATGATGTACTACGTGTATTTAAGTTGTTAGTATATTTCGGGTGTTCGGGAATACTTGTCGGTTTTTTTTAAATAACTAGTTTAAGTCAGTAGTTTCGTATGTGTGAAAGTGGCTTATCCCAAGGGAATGTACGATTGTAATTAAAAAGGGTTATGGGATATCTCGCTCAAGCAAAAACTCGCCAGCGGGCCAAATGTCATCTTTTTAAAGTGTGCACAGATATATTCGCCTGGACGAGTCTAGTAAATGGACCAGATGTTTCCGATTAAAAAGCATAGGGATATTTCGCCAAAATCGTACATTTATTAATTAAGTAGCTGATAAATGTACAAATTATAGCATCTAAAAAATATCTATACGTACCTATGCACAGATACCTATGCATGTAAAATAACATTTATTACAGCCGTATATGTTTTCAATATAATATTTAGTTGGCCGTATGTATTTTACAGATGAATTCATCCATAGCGGCTAGTACAATTTTGGGCCATTGAAATGGTTATGGTTGTGTTCTGAATTCCTGAATTCAACTCTGATTTATGAGGATTTCAAAATTAATAGCTTTAATACGTCACATTACGAGGTAATAATAATCTGTCAACACGTTATCAAATCGCTTAATTAATGGTCTAATTAGGAGTGGGAGTGGCCTATGGTCATTAGGCCTGAAAAGCTTTTGTGCCTAGTTAGACAGGTACAAAAGCTTTTCAGGGTGGTCGTCGATCTATATTATATTATATTACATACTTTAGTGCCTATACTGACATATAGTATAACTCTACTAAGTGACGTGAAATGTGCTGTACTTGAAAATGTACAACAAACAAATGTACAAAAATGTAGGCTGCCAGTACCTACATTTTTTTATGGTTAAATATTGTCAAGTTTAGAAAGTAGTTATATTTTGAAGTCCGATTATAATTTAGGTGTCATCAAGGCATGTGAATAGGCTCTTAATAGCAGCCAAGCACTATTTATGTTAAAGTTTTGCAACACAATAAAATTCTGAACTCCATTTTACCGTAATTGTGCTTGTTCCAATGTTTCTATTACTTTTTTTTCGTTTTACAACTTTCACACACAACTTGGGGACTAGATGTCTCAAACTAAAAAGAGCTTGTAGTATGAGTGCTAGACAACTGATAGACATACTTATACATTTCTAAATACATACATATTTTAGGTAAATTACATGCAGACATAGAACAAATGATCGTGCTCGTCCTACAATCATTTGTCTTGGATGGGTATCGAACCCAAGATATATCAGCCTACGCAACTGACCACTAGACCAACAGGCCAGTCGGAAGCAGGCAAGTTTTCCCGTTATTTCTTTTTTTTTAAAGTCACTCATGCGAAAATGTTCCACTCAGAAGCTAAATAATTATGGTTATATTAGATTCCCTCTCCCAGAGAGGTGGCCTGTATCCCAACAGTGGGAACATTATAAGGCTGATAATGCTAATAAAATGCACAAAAAGAGTAATCAGGTATAAAAACCAGCTGAAAAAATATGGAAGTTCATCTTTTATCGGGTTTTTCATTAAACTATCCATAATCTCTCGTTAACATGCTACGGGTAGATACAAAAAAATGTTGATTTTATTATTTATGTTTTGAATTCATCCGATTTCAGCTTCAACGTGATAAATTGAAAAATATCACTGTTTTGTTTATATTCCGATAGATTCAGAATTCACATAAAAAATGTATTTATATTTTAGTCAACTATTAAAAGCAACGACCCAGTGTTTACTGCCCCGACTTCGAAGTTGTAGGACGTGGGTTCAAACCCAGCCAGATGCACTTTTAATTAATACTTTACAATTAATTTCATCATAGCCGCTCTCAAAACAGTGAAGGAAAACGTCAAACACAAACAAAACAATCAACATCATCAAGAAACTGGCATGTCCTGGAACCACAAATCCGAAAACATGTGATATCCACCAATAAGTACAGCATCGAATCAAGCAGGAGAGGACGCCCGGGTGTCGCCACTGTGTGGACCGCCCGGAGGACACGGTGGAGCACACGGTAGAAGTGTGCCCCGCTTGGGCGGAGCACCGCCGTGTCCTCGTGGAGACTATCGGGAGCGGCGACCTCTCGCGCCGGGCCCTGGTTCAGGCCATGGTCCGGAGCGAGGAGGGTTGGCATGCGGTCGCCTCCTTCTGCGAAGCAGTGATGCTCGTGAAGGAGGCTGCTGACCGCGAGCGCGTGAGGGAACGGTCCTCACGCCGCCGCCGCCGAGATCCCGATCCCGATTTCCGACCACCGTAGGCGCGGGTTCGTGGACGGCGAGCACTGGGTAGCCCGCCGTCCGGCAGTCTGGAAATAATCTGGACCGAGCCCAGTCGTCAACGGCGCGTTCTGTTCCACGCGCGCCTCAAGGAGATGTCAGCAAACTGTAGGGGCCCGGTAGGGCCGAAGCCTCTGGGGGGAACATGTGGTATTCCTAACGGTTGATACCGAGTCCCCCCCAGAACGAAGGCAACGAAGGAACGGGGTAGGGGTTTAGTCAGTAAGAGTCTGACACGCCCTCCCGCTCCGCCCAAGAGCGGGGGAAGTCATTCTGATGATTCCCCTACCAGAAAAAAAAAAAAAAAAACCAATAAGTACAGGGCCCGCGTGGTGAATTACGGCCCATTCCCTCTCCTAGAGAGAAAATGCTTGAGTACCAAAACTGGAAACCTTACAAGGCCGATAATGCTAAAAAATAACTATTGAATGCATATTTTATAGTTTTCCCCATCCAAGATAAGAACGAAGCTCGACAAAAGAATGTAAACCTATGCAGGACAGATATTTACCGACGACCATTAAAAATGTAAGCTCCTATAATATGTAGGTATATTTAACTTCCTCGATATGTAGTCGGAAAATATTGATACTCCACTAGAGGCCAATTATTATTGCTAGTTTTTATGCTCCATGTATTGAATGCATTTTAAAAGTCCCTAATTATAAAAATCAATAAATGAAATGTAATAAAAAAAAATATGTGTAGTCTATATTGTACCTACTTAGATGGGAACTAAAGGTTTATGTTTGTATGTGAGTATCAAGTAAAAAATAAAGAAACCAATAATGAATTCGGGCGCCAGGGGATCACACACAGAAGTTCGACATTAAATTCGGGAGTACCTAGATGGAAGAGGTCAGTCTTTTAATCTGCCGGTTGTAGGCTAAGTTAAGAGAAATAAAACAATGAAACACGTTTGTCTTCTGTTTAATTATTTTAGCCTTACCTTAGTAGGACTAAGAATGGTTCTAAGTTCTTAACCCTAAATAAATAAGTATAATTGTAATTCATTAAGGAGATATTATTGCCTCTTTTTTAAAATAAAGATGACAGCGATAGAAGAAATATATTTCATGTAACGTTACTCTAACGTTACTATTTGAATAAACACAAAGATTATGTTAAAGTGTACCACCGACTTATAGGTTGGATAAAAGCTTGATCTTAAAAACCTTCGCGTAGAAAATTATGCACCCCTTTTTGGGTTCTTTAATACTCAACTCACGAAAAGTATTATTTCACAAAGTGGTATAATACAACCATCACGAAAATGTAAGGGTTTAAAAAACAAGAAACAAAAATGAAAATTAACATTTATTGTACAAAGGGTGATGTTTGCAGGAGTGGCCAACTTTGAGTAAATAAATGTGTAAAGTTTTATATTTGATTACAGTTGTGGCTTAGTTAATTACCTAAAAAAAATGGCGCAGAATGGTTCAGTAATGATGTACTTTTTAAGCTATAATATACTACTTCAAATTAATGCGTAGAAAAAATTCAGCATTAATATTTTATAAAAGTATGACTGTCAGTAGAATAAAAAAGCTACAGACATTTCGAAAGTACAATAAGTACAGCTGATGAGCCGAGCAGAGGAGCTCGTGGCTAGATAATAACAGCCGCACAGGTCGATCTTCAAGGTTAAGCAACGCTTGCCAAGGTTGGTCTGCGGATGGGTGACCATCTTAACATAACGAGTTTCCTCCGTGCCTCGGATAGCACGTTAAGCAGTAGGTCCCGGTTGTCATTTGTAGATCTTTGGCAGTCGTTACGGATAGTCAGAAGCCAGTAAATCTGACTCCAGTCTTGCCATGAAGTACCGTGTTACCCCAGTTAATGGGTTGTGGAGGTCTGGTAGGCAGCCGCTCCTCGTAAAATACTGGTATTCAGCTAAACCCGGCTTGACTGGAAGCCGACCCCAATGTAGTTGGGAAAAGGCTAGGCAGATGATGATGATGAATAAGTACAGCTGATTGTAATTTATAATATTTAGTACTGGCTTTTCCCAACGGCTTCGCCCGCGTAATAGTAGGTTTCTCCATACAAACTTTGGACCTCCTTAAAAGTTGAAATTCCTTTTTAGTTCTACGTTCTTCTTACCTACGTCATAAAGGAAGTTGTATGCAAAATTGCGCGTTCCTAGTGCCACTAGTTTCAGCTATGCGTAGATATGTCAAAAAGTCAGGTTCTCCTTTTATAAATATTATTATAGATAAACAGAAAAGATTTTTATTTTTAGTTCATGAATCCCCGACCGGTCCTATGAGACCGCGCTGTTATTGTTTTACTATTGTGTCTCGTTTTGTGGGTATGTGATAGGTTAATTAAGAATGTAGGTCTAAATCTGCTGGACACAATCTTACACCAATAAAATGCTACTTGATTGATGAGTACATTAGCCTATAAATATTTTCTACTTTCACGCAGGCGAAACCGCCAGCAGTAGCTAGTTTAACAAATAATTCAGTCGTAAAACGATTCCATATACGAGTATTTAGTGTCCTAACCAGACAAAACTTTATGGCTACAGGCTTTCCATTCACTTGTCACAAAATGAACACCAACATTGTACTCGTACGAGTGTGTCACAAACAGTTTAAATTATTAATTTACATGTACAATATTACGCTATCTCAGTTTACGCAGTTTCAAGCTGTTTCTACAGAATAAATAAATATATAAACAGTCAGGCTATACGGAAATCCTACTAATATTCGAAATGTCTGACTGTTGAATGGCTGAATGAATTTCGATGATAAATGCCGTGGTCTATAAGAATATCATTTTTTTTTTCTCATTTGATGGCAAGTGATAACGTGGTAAAAGTTAAAAGAAGAAGTTAGAAGAAGCTTAATCACTCATAACTTAGAGACTTTTTTCTCTCTTTTCGGTTTCTGAATTGAGTATTTGTGTTAAGTAGGTACGTCTGAGATCGTACTTGAATCGAAAATGTTGACAGGTTTCTAGTCTAGAATTTAAGGAATGCTCAACTTCAAATGCTTTCGATAACGATTTCCAGGTATTCGAAATAGGTAATAAGAAAGATCTCTATCGGTGAATCCCACTCCTTAGATGTACGCATAATCTATGAACCTCGGGCTGGATCAGGGTAGAGGATACCTATATTTTATTCCAATACGAGTATACGTTTGTATTTAAAAATAATCGAATGCCACACGGCCAAAGCCGCTTGCAAGAGCTAATATACGATATTTCTTTTATTTCGCTGCTCGTAGCACTTTCAGCTACGAAGCGTTTTTCATGCTACGCCGCTACGAAGTTAACTACATCAGGGCTACGCCGCAATATAACGTTTTTTTTTCAAAATTGATATAGTCTCTTAAGTCGAATTTATAAAGATTATCCTTGACTTAAATATCCTATCGCTTATTATGTATAATATACATATATATCCCATTGCTGAGCAAAGCTCTTCTATATTCTATCTATACATATGGACTGCTCTGCCAGTACTTTCAAAGGAGTGGATTTTAAACCTACAGCTCACATGTAACTATGCGATTGAGTTGTATGGGTCTACGTATGTGTTTTTTTTAAATAAAAACGTACACCACCACCTTACATGTTAATGAGTTTGGATCATCAAGACCACCTGTACCGCCTCAAGGGGATATCAGCTAACAAAAGCCTACTAGGGCCATGGGTTATAGAAAAATGAACTCCAGGACTTTAGAACGAAGGAAAAGGGGTGGTTTTTGTTAAAATCCAACACGCCTCCCCGCTCCATCAAAACACGGGAGAAATCATTATATGGTTTCCAACATAAAAAAATAAAAAAATAAAGACTAAGTAGTCGGGCTATCCATTTAACTATCATTTTATTGAGCACTTAAAGCTGCACTTTACAGGTAATTAAATTGAAAGGGCATTGATGCTGTGACGACGACTATAAATATCTACTTTTACTATGCACTTCAATTAACTATGAGGTACTTCAGTTAATGGATAACAGATGAACGGAAATAAATCTTTTGTTGTGCTTTATACTTTTACTCCTTTTTCAGTCTGACTACCTCGTTTGTTTAGCTATTACAAGCACTATTTGCTTCTTTTTATTTTCGAATCTATGGTAAACTCGTTAAATGCATCGATGCATTAGCATTAGCATTATCGACCTTGTAATGTTCCCACTGTTGGACTCTCTAGGAGAGGGAATGGGTTGTAATTCACCACGCGGGCCCAATGCGGATTAGTGGATGTCACATGTCTTCGAAGTTTTGGTTCTAGCACATGCCGGTTTCCTCGCGATGTTTTCCGTCACCGTTTTGAGAGCAGTGGTGATGAAATAAATTACACAAAGTAATGCGCCTAGCTGGGCCGTTATCAATGGGCCACCACTGCTCGAAATGCATCGATGGCGCTCATTACATCCTTCAATTTGCAAATGTATGGGCACTTGGATATTCTAACGTGTGGCTCATGATTTGAACAGAGGCAACATCAAGTAAGTATCCGACGCTTCTATATAACCCCTATACTCTATTTACAATAAGATTAGAAAACAAAAGAAACTTGTGTTACTGTCCGTTCAACCGATTTTGACTTCCATTCCATAGACATAAGGATGACATTAAAAGCAAAAAAAGTGGTTACAATACCAACTTTTTCTGCAGTCGTCATTTGTCATGTCATCAATGCAATATAAGTCAAAATCGGTTGAACGGACGATAAAACATGTATCTTTAAATTTCTAATCTTACAGTAAACGGAGTATAAGCGCTTACAGCTGGGTTCATGCCCAGTTACTTCATTTTTTTAGCACGAAATTATCATCAGTAAGGGTCATCTCTGGCTGGAGCGCAAGGCAGTACCCGAATTTTACTGACGAAGTCCTACCTAAAGAAAAGAAAGAAAAACAATTTATTTGCACTGAAAATAATTCCAAAAAAAATATGCGTCGGATCCGTGCAAAACGGCCGAACATACAGCAAAATGCCATGCCCTCATACCTAAAGCGACGAGGGCACAGCGCTGGTTTTCAGCGTGGGCCGGTAGTGGTGTCGACAAGAAAACGTTGGAACGGTGTGGTGCGCAAATCGATTCAAATAAGAAGAAGCACCAGAATAAATAAATAATAATAAATTCATAAATAGACCCTGCCTGCCTGTGTTCCTTCAGTTTTTTTTTGCGATCCAAGGCCACGATTTCTTGGTCGCGTTATTGTATATTTATGTATTGGGATTATAAATATATTAGCGGTAGCTTTGAAAGAGACACATACGGATAGGTTTTATTAGTTACTAAAAGTCTGACCCGTCCTGTCACTTGAAACCACAGCAAGACGAATAATTTGCAGAAATAACTTCTAAAAACAATTTTTACTATTAGTACAGCTCGATGGAATTGCCGGCAAGCACTAGATTATATGAAATAAAAAAAAAAAAACAAAAGAGCTTGTCAAAAACAGCTTTTTGTTCGCACACAAAACCAACTATTAATCTTTGTAGCGTGACACTACATGCGTGCGACTTATTCATGGAAAATTGCATCGCGAGGAGACGTGACCAAAATTTATGTTCAGACTGCTGTTGACCAAATTTTCGTTGTCAGTAACCAAACTGGACTACGCTTCGTAAGTGGATTAGCCTAGCGACGTTGACGGACGGCCGATGCTACCCACCTTTGTTGAATTATTACTGTTCCGTTTACCCTTACAAAACCAACTATTGCCTAAAAGGGTTCACAAATCCAAATTTGCAAGTCCGCTTGAAGATTTTCTTTTGATCTCAACTTTGATTTATGCACCGGGATCTCCTTTACATAAAACTTTGAACTTGTATGTTGAAAGGTAACTAGCTGTTTCTGCGGTTTCACCCGGAACTTTCGTTACTATACCACTTCTATTAGTAAGTGTGTATATGATCCTACCCGTGTGGCAAATTTCCCCAAATCCTTTTCAGCGTGAAATAAACAAAAACTTTCGCCTTTATAATATTAGTAATAATCTTCTTTGAGCTACCCAAAACTAAAAGCTTGTGTCATTTCGAGCTAATAGATTCTGAAATTAACAAGTTCAAAGAAACAAATGCTTCAGTTTCATAATATCAGTACAGATAAACTATCATCTGCATCTAAGCCTTTAGGAGGAACATGAAATGTAATGTTTTTACAATTTCATTCGTTAAGAATAGTCGGACTGTGGATCAGCGGGACTTTAAGCCGCTTACAACCGTCCTTCGTCGGAAAATATCTTTGCTCCCTGAAAATTCTCAATTTTCGTACCTGTTGGCCGTAAACCGCTTACAGAATATGCTGTTATGACACTGTAAATATTTCAGACTCAATGCGATACCTCTCTTTATGATTTTAATACTTTTATTGGAGCACACTGTGATATATTGCATATATAAAAATTGGGCTTAAAAATCTCCAAAAACATTCAATACCAAAGATTGAAAATATTTTTAACGTTGCGTTTTTTTTACGAAAACTTTTTCTACTCTAGGAGTAACTCCGACATCGGTCATTTGTCCACAAGACAACCGGACTCGGAACAATCTGTAAGCCATACAAATATTTGTTCCGTGTGGGAATCGAACCCGCAATGAACAAACGTACAAAGTTACAAAACTTACAAACAACAACCCTCTTTTATTTGCCAATCATCAACTTCCCATCATTACTTACAATTCGCCGAGAAATATGTCAAAAATCGGAATTGGTTTCGTTCGAACCTTTTTATTTTCACGAAGGGAGAAAATCGGGGCTGATTTTCTTTGGTAGCGGAAATCGGACAAGGCGTCACTTTCACTTTTAAAATCACTCCGATAATATCTCGAGAGATGGCCATTTTGCACTGTACTTCAAATAAACAAACGCAAAGTATTCAGGAGGAAGGAACTGCTTGATTTAATGTTGATATTCTGAATTTTGAATGGGCAAAGTTTTATTATATTTCACGGAATGTTATTTCAAGTATAACTTGACAAAAGGTGTTGGCTTTCGAGAGTGTTCGACTTTGCTTCGGCTTTGAGTTAACGATACTTATTTTTATACATTTAGATATTATGTTCTATTTCCTATCGCTATCGACAGAAAGAAGAATATAATATCTGACAGTTATTTATTTATAATAGGCAGGTTTTATACAACTAGATTTTTTACCAGTCATCATTTAGGATCATTAGGGTTAACGTTTTTTTAAAATACTAGCTAGAGTTAGTGTATAAAATAAATATATAATTAAAGGTATACCGCTACTTCGAGTTGAAGGGCCGTAAAAGCTAGTTTTGGCTATAATTACTTAATAATATAATTCTGTTAATTCTTTTAAGCTTTACCGATCTACATTTTGATGGTTACCTAAAAAACAAAGGGGTGACAAATTTTGTTATCTGTTGTATAGAAGCTAATGTGTGACAGATCCGTTCTCTTCGAGAGGATATAGTTAGGAGTTTGAACTTGTCCTCGAAGGGGTCTCTGATTGGGGCGATTCCAATTTGGTCAGGTGCAATGCTGCGAAAATTAAGGCATGTTTTCCGCTAAACGGAGCCAATTACACCCGGCTCTATCTTTTCGAGGTGCGTTCCGGGTCGATAACCAAGTTCTCATCTTGATGTTTTTGTTTTTAGAATAACGTTGACATTTACGTACCTTTAATTTTGTCTCATACATTGAGCCAAAGGCTCAACTGACTACCAAAAATTGGAGATTTTAACATTAGTAAATGAAAACAAATTAAACCCATCCAACTAGTATTTGGCAGAAATACCAGCTTGATGCGCTTGAATCGATTGAGAAACGAGCCAAGAGGATCATCGGCCATGATGCACTAGTCGATGCAAAATTCAACACTTAGATGTAATTTTAAGTATTATTTTTTCACTGTATGCAATTTTTAAGCATCCATAAAAAGGTAAGCGAAATACGAATCATAACCAGTTATTCTATAACTGCGCTAAAATACCAATTTTCCTATTGCAATAATACGAATCCATATCTCACGTGAACGTTTTAACTTCGGTAATTAATTCTATTACACCATAACAGTTACAATCGCGATGTTTAAAGAACTAGGGGCCAATTAGGACGCGGCAATAAAGATTATAATAAAACTCAATGCGTCTGCTGACAGGATTTATTTTGTTACGGTCCTGAATAAAATGAGCGTGATAAAAGTATAAACGTTACGATTTTGGTGCGAGTAAACAGAATTATGGGCTCTATTGTATGAACCACAAGCAAAGCATAATCGGCCTTGTAATGTTCCCACAGCTGGGACTCAGGCCTTCACTCTAGGAGAGGGAATGGGGCCGTAATCCACCACGTAGTGGTGGATTACGGTCCCACCCAAAGTGGGCTGGTAAATTTCTTAAAACTTTTTGGTTCTAGGACATGCCAGTTTCTTCACGATATTTTCTTTGACTGTTTTGAGAGCAGTGGTGATGAAATAAATTACTCAAACCACTCGTACTTTGGAGCATCTGCTCACTAAGACTAAGCATCTATTTAGTCTAGGTAGCAATCAGCGTTTGGTATGTCTCTTTTCCCTAGTCCCTTTTTTTGTTTGTCGCTCATTATATCGGGTTGAATTTAATTATTTCGCCAGCTCCTCTAGACTAGCTTGTATCCGCTGAAAGAAGCTGTCTAAGTAGAGCAGATGTGAGCTATAATACGAATTTTCTTATTACTATAGCTTTTAATATTGTTTCACTAGCTTTCTTTGTGGCAATTGAGCCGGTTTTTGTTCTATTATCACATGATAATGGAATATCAAAACATATAGATTAAAAGTCAAATCCGTAAATGTCAGATTGACGATTTGTTAACTTGACGTTTAACTTTAAAATAAACCATCCTGCGTTCCGAGTAACGAAAACATCGCTATTAGCGCGTTAAAAAATCTGTTACCCAGAAAGAACGGCTGTTGGCACGCTTACGTTGATTTTATCTTTACTCTGAATGCTATATAAATAGATACACACGCACAAAGATACAAAGTTGTATTGCCACGTCATTTACCAACCCTGTGCTAACCCTGTAAAAATAATGTTTATAGTGATTATATTTCTACCACTTCACTTAAATAAAACCGGGCAAGTGCGAGTCGGACTCGCGCACTGAGGGTTCCGTACCAGCTTACCTATGAAAACAGTTCAATTCTCGATTTGAGTCTATGAAGACAATTTTTTTGGTTTTCAGACTTTTCCCTATATAAGTGCTTTTCCCTATACTTTGCTTCGTGCCAAATTGCAAGATTCTAGATCAACAGGAAGTACCCTATGAATTTTGATTCCTTTGACAGTGGCGAAATGTACGTTTTTTGGCAAACATAAACAGGCGTATCTTTTTTTCCCGTCAACTTACAAGTTTGATTTTTGCACAGCTTCAAGGGACCGCAGACTTAATTATATAGTTTTAATTTCAACTCGATACCTTCAACTTACCTATGAAAAAAGTTTAATTCTCGAATCGAACCTTGAAGATTTTTCATTTTTTTTTCTTGTGACGTGATTACAAATTTTCAAGATTTTCGAAATGAAAAAAAGCTCCTTTATCACTGAGCATGTTATTTTTTGTGTATTAATTGATATTCAAACATTACGCTTGGTTTTGTAAAATACGTTCGGGTAAATTCAGATTGAGTCGTCCGACCTTTCGGTACGACTTTGTTATTAACCTTATCTTGACGAAGTTCACTTCTGTCGTGTGGTTTTAAGTACATACTGTTTTTTACTCATCTATTCTCACTATGACAAAGGAATGATGTGTCATTGTCAATTAGGAGTTCCAGACCATCTGACTCTCGAGCCCAGACTAATACAATTATGTAAATGGTTCAGACGTGCCAATTCATACCTAGGCATTGAGAACGAGACTGCAAAACGTACTTCGAATACATTTTGCATTCCAATGCGTAGTTTCAATGCTAACTGAGGTCTGAGATGGTTTCAAACCAATCCTCAAAATAAACTTAAATATTTTAAGAGGCCAGCGGACGCGTAGCTTTAGAGACCCGTCTTATACGATTCGTCATTATACGTGTGGTGTCGTTTCGTCGAGTTTCATAGTTTTGTATGTAAACTTCACGCAGGCGTTCACAAAGCATATATCAGATTATTTTCATTGTGATATGAGTATCAATGAGCGTGTGAAGTTACGTTGGTCATTTCTGGTCTTTTTCATCAGTTCCACTTAATCAAATGTTACTTTTTGATTACAGAACTTGATTTCTCGATGAAAATACTAAAATCATTATACATATAGTTTCCTATAGTATTTGAGGAGTTCCTTAAATTCCTAATGGATCCTATCATCAAAATTGGGTTTGAAAAAATGGGACCAATCTACAAGCGTAGTAGCTTGTAGATTGTCAAAAAAAATTGCTAATCGGTCTATAAACGACAGAGTTCTAAGGCAAAAAAAATACAACCGAATATAGAACCTCCTTTTTTGAAGTCGGTTGAAAAATACATGCAGCTGAACATTATAACCACTTCCTTTTTAAAGTACGTTAAAAAGAAGAACTGTTGGACATGGCTGGTTTTTCGTTTTGCGTAATCCCATATTCGCGTTCAATGACCCTCGATATGTTGGAGCGTTTAACAGGGAACGTCTATATTGGGTAATTATTGAGCTCAATGGTAACTTTATTAAATGTGTTCACTGGAATTTCGTCTGGAGATTTTACTTTAGGTGTATCTAATTTTATTCAAGGTGACTCAAGAGGAGCATATTAATGTCTGCTAGCAAAATGGTTTTTATAATTCATTTAAAAGGGTTCCGTAACTCAAAAAGAAATAAAGAGACGCTTATAGAATCACTTTGTTGTCCATGTATGTGTCTGTCTGTTAAAACACTTTATCTCGGGAGAGCGTTAAAGTATCGATTTGAAATTAAAACCATTATGTGTGTGCAAAAATTAAACTTGTAAGTTAATGAAAAAAAAAGATCATAGGATACTTCCCATTGGACCTAGAATCCTGAAATTTGGCATAAAACAAGGTCGCATGGCACAAATATAGGACAAAGTCTGAAAACTGAAAATTAATAGATACATCACAAGTAACAAAAATTTTCCTATTCGGATAAATCTTTAAGACTCGATTCGAGAATTGAACTGTTTTCATTGGTAATTTTGTACGGTACCCTCAATGCGCGAGTCCAACTCGCAATCGCCCGGTTTTTAGGGTTCCGTAGCCAAATGGCAAAAACGGAACCCTTATAGTTTCGCCATGTCTGTCCATCCGTCCTCGCTTAATCTCCGTGACCGTTAGCTCTAGAAAGCTGAAATTTGGTACCAATAATATGTATGTCAATCACGTCAACAAAGTGCAAAAATAAAAATTGGAAAAAAATGTTTTATTAGGGCAGCCCCCCTACATGTAAAGTAACACGTGATTTTTTTTAAAATTTCAACCCTGACGTGTGATATAATGTTGAATAGGGGTTTACTAAAATCATTTTTTGATAATATCAATAATTTCGGAAATAATCGCTCCAAAAGTAAAAAACATTGTGTGTGTCCCCCTCTAAGTTTTGAACCATAAGTTTAGAAAATATGAAAAAAATCTGGAAAGTAGAGCTTTATAAAGACTTTCTAGGAAAATTATTTTGAACTTGATGGGACGAACAGTTTTTGAAAAGTTGGGGACACTTATTGTGACGGACGGGAAACTACGGAACCCTACACTGAGCGTGGCCAGACACGCTCTTGGCCGTTTTTTTTTTATATAATCAACCAATCACTTAAGATCACTGAGAACATGGCCAAGAACTTGGGCGTAAGAACACTCGGAGAACTTGTTTGTCTTCAGGACGAGACCAAGGCAGATCTTAATTTATTAGGATCTAGCTCCCAAAGGATTCTTGCATTTTTCTCAGAATAAAACCAAGTAACTAAACTAACACACTCAGCAGTAGTGAAACTATCTATCATTGAATTATTTTTCATAACTTAAAAGAACTTCCAGATATTACTTTTTACAAACCATTTTATCTCTTCATTATCCTGAGTTTAAAATTTCAAGGTTTTGAAATAATTATTCCTAGTCGAAGACAAAACAGAATACCTACTGAGATTGCATTCTACCAATACCAATTTACCGAACATCAAAGGGTTGAGCCAAGTTCTACTTACAATTCATAATTCACAAAAGGACAAAACTTCAGCGCTGATGGCCACAAACCCGAATTCATTTTACATCTTTGACGAACTTCGAGTAATCTTGTTAAAATACTGGCTTTTGAAGCCGACCTTATTTGAATTCTATGGTCTGATATTCCGTCTAGTTTTCTCTGCCTACTTAGATTCTAAATATAGGTACACTGATCTTTCATGCAGACGGAAATATTATTTGCTAAGAAGTAGGCAGGCGTCTGTAGCTAAAAGGCTCTTATTGTATTGAAAATAGACCGTTGATGGAATATCCATAAAAGAATATACTCGTAGTATGTTTACTGTTTAACAGGATGGTCAATATGGTTTTATTAATTAGTAGGGGAGAGGTGGCATGAAAGGGACATTTTTGTTCTAGAGGCTCTAGTGAATGCTCCATATAATATTTTAAATAGGTTGAACCTGAATGAGAAACCTACATTCATCTTCTAATGAAATGAAAGTAAATAATGAACATATCTTTATTCTTAGGTACTCATTTTAACGATTTAAAAAAATGTAGATTTTGTCCCTTTCATAAATTTGCTGTATTGAAAGGGACGGATTCATTTATGAAAGGGACAGTACATAATATCCATGTAAAATTACTTTATAATACATTAATACTAGTTTAGTAATGAATAAAAATCTAATTTTTTAAGTAACAAACAATCAACAATCTTAAAATTTGGTTATCTGGCTATCCTAACATAAATCGACTTAGGTACTAATCGTGAAATTTTGACAAGTAATACATCTGGCAAAAAAATAAAATAATTAATAATTTTTAATCAATTATTTAGAGAAAAAACTGAAACTGAAATAAAACAGTAATGAACCGTTTTTTAATTGTTTTTTTTTTTAACAAAAAAGGTGTTCATATCTTTTTTATATGAATTTTACTCAATTGTTATTACTTATTTGGTTTCTTGGTTATATTTAATCATCAACTAAGATATATAAGAGAGACTAAGACAATTATAATGCTCATATACAATTCCATTCACAGTTTTTTTCCATTTTGTGTGGTTCTACAAGTGTTCTTGGTAAATATAAACTGCGAAAATAATAATAACAAAAATATTACTATATAATCAACAAAAAAGATAGACAAATAGATAGAATACTTTTTATTGCACAACATGATAATAAGCAAAGCTTAAAACTGGTCATTCGTTAGCCAGATTCTAGGTGTTACAGAGATTGTGTAGGAATTAGCTAATTAATGTACTATTTATGAAAGGGACAGTTATGAAAGGGACGTCCCATTCATAACCATTTTTCGTGTCCCTTTCATAAATATGACACAAAAATAATAAAAATAACCTTAAAACCTTACCAATGAACACAAGTTTACTGACCGTTTGTCTTCGTATCTCTCGATAACTAAGTCGATCGAAAACACTTGTAAAACAATGTTTATTCATTTACAACATTCTGCAAAGCATTTCTAAAGAATAACGAAAATTTACTTTTGTGTACGATTACGAACACTTGCTCGCCATCGCCATGTTTGAAATGATAGGAGTGGGACATTAGGTACGAATGGTTGGGCTTCGGGATTGCCACAGAACAGAAATATTCTCGTTTCGAGACGTTTCGTATTTTACGAGTAATTCGATTTGTCCCTTTCAATACGTGTCCCTTTCATGCCACCTCTCCCCTAGCCAATCCCGTGAAGAAAGAACTTCGTAAAACTATACAAAAATAATTATTCCATGTGTGTAGTTCATTTTCAAAAAACTATTAATTTATTTTACTTTCACATTAAACGGTTATAGACCAAAACGCCAAGTACCTTCAGTAAATATGTAACGTACTTACAAGTACATTATCACATAATAATATGTCTTATGTCCAGTCTTGCCATAAAGTACCGTGTTACCCCAGTTAATGGGTTGTGGAGGTCTGGTAGGCAGCCGCTCCTCGAAAAATACTGGTATTCAGCTAAATTCGGCTTGACTGGAAGCCGACCCCAATATAGTTGGGAAAAGGCTAGGCAGAAGAATATGTCTTATGTCCAGATGTATGAACGTCATCCAGGCAGAAGGAGCATGTAACGTATGTGAGGGTCGCAACAGCGGGCGTTCTGAGTCTCTGCCTACCCCAGGGGACACGGCGTGAGTTTCTGTATCTTCTGTTTAAGCTAGTTAATTAGCTAGTTTATATAAATTTGTTTATTCCCGAACTGGTCATATCCAGTGAGGACATGCGTAAGGCGAAAAGTAAGGATGCCATGGCGACTCTAACGTGTTGATAATACCTAAACAAAGTGTACGTATTATCACATACTTATTAAAAATTAAAAATAAATCTTGCCGTTACATAGGTAAAGCTTGAAAGCTGTACAAAGCAACGGTTCCTCAGTTAAAAATTAAATATTATACTTCAAGCATACCCGCGTTTCGTAGAAGTTGTAAGTCCATAAAGAAAAATGTATAGACGTATTATTGTTCAACTGAGTAGAAAATAATAAAGGTCATGATTTGACCTTTATTTTTCGCTCACTGGTTTAACAAAAGGGGCTCTTACACGAAAAGAAAAGGAAAGCCTATCAAGAATCGCCGCCCAATATTAAGCTACCAATTAATTGGATTCCTAATAATAACTTTCACAGCTGTTTAATCCGCGATAACAGTCTGGTTTACCAAATATTATGAGATAAATTTGTTATAACAATATAGGTCTGTTTATAAATGACTAGCTTTTGCCTGCGGCTTTGCTCGCGTGAAAATAAAAAATACCAGAAAATATCTGCTCTTAGTAGATCTCGTCGGAACTCTATTCGCCATGCCGCGACTTTTCGCGACAGTGGAGTTTCGCCCCGGAGTTGCATCTCCATGCACAGATCGTAGGCGTGCAGGGACTGTTGCCTCCAGATCCCATAGAAGCAGGCCAGGAAGGTTTGCCACTATCTGACTGAATATAACCTTCAAGGAGGCGTTCAGCTTGCCCGTCGGTCGCTTTCGCAGCGACGGCGCCCACACGGGCACCCCGTAAAGCTTCATGGACCGAACAATCCCCGCTTGGAGCCTCTGAATGATCGACCCGTGTGGTTGTTATTATTTTAGCCATTACCTTTTTTTTAGTATCGGTTAAACGATAGCCTTTTTATCCAATCAGTGGTGTAACTATATCATGAAGTTTGTGGCAAATACATTTGATGGGGCCCCAGAAAAACGGACAAATTCTGATTTTTTTATGTAGGTTGTGGTACTTCTTCTAAGTTCGCGATTTCTGAGACCGGAGGCCCCACAGAGGGCCCCGTTGGATTGGGGACCGTGGCATTTTGCCAGCCTTGCCATCTTTAGTTCAGCTACTCTATCCAACTATATTCGAATTTAAACAAACGAGTCGGGCAATGCCGATAAAATTCACGCGAATAAGCCGTAAATTCTGTTCTAAATAGGAATAAACGGTGAATCTGTTTTTTACTATTTTTGTCATTCCGCTTCTAGAACTAATAAAATGGTAGCGTGGAAATGAAAATATACTGACCGATAAATTAAAAAGACACCATTAAGTAATTATTTAAAAATTGTAATAGTTGTCTTTTATTTATTTTAGTGCCCAGAATAATAACGACGTCCTTTTATACTTTCCATTTCATTTTAAAAATAGTACACAGTAGCTGAGCGATTAACTGTTGTCTTTCGTGTCGCGGGTTCAATTCCTTTATTTTCTAAATATAGTTTGTTTTCACCTGCCATATTGTGTTTCAACCAGCCCTGGTGCCCACCAGGGCGGGTGTGTAATGTTTGGCATAATAACAAATGCTCTAATTTCACTTGAACTAACGTTCATATGACATAATTTTCATATGACATAATATCAAATGACATAAATTCATATGACCTAATGTTTCATATCATATAATATTCATTTAACATAATAACATTTAGTATAACGTTCATTTTATATAATTTTCAATATGTATAATATCCTTTTAATATAACGTTTATTTGACCTAATATTCTTTTGACCTAAAAATGTTTAATGGGCACAGTTCTAGCCTAACTCAAATGGCACTTAACCAAACCTTAAAATATTCTATGCATGGTCGAGGGTAGGCTTGGTCGACGGAGCCCCGCTTCGCGGGGCTCCTACTTCTGGGTGGTTTATAAAAAAATAACCACGAAGGTGATGGCGGGGTCTATTCGCTCGCTTCGCTCGCTCACACGACCCCGCCATCCCCTTCTAACCTAACCTATCCGAGTCGGGGTGCCCTAAAGTCCAGATTGCATCCAGTTTCTCCTGGTAACAATAGTTGAGGGTAGCAGATGTGATTTTCTAAATTATGTTAAAAGTTACTTAGAGATTATGAATATTATAGTAAACGAATAATATGCTAAATGAATATTATGTGAAATGTGCATTATAGGAAATGTTCATTATGTCATATGAAATTAGGTAAAATGAAATTATATCAACAATTCATTATGTCAACTGATCGTTATGTTAAACAAAATTATGTTAACTGAAATTATGTCAAGTGAACGTTAGATATTTTGTTATTATGTCAATCGTTACACACCCCACCAGGGCTGGGTAGAGAATGCCTAAGACATTAAATCCGTATAAATTCTCTTGTTGTGTCGTATGAAGTTTTAATAAATAAATACTTTTGTGTCCACCCTTGCCTCTGACCGATGTCAAGCGGTACAACGATAAACTAGTTCGTTATTCTGTCCTTTCAGAAGTGGTTGTCGGCCACAGAATGTGCATTTTCTAGAACTGAATTTATGTCTCTTCCAGCATTGAAATATTTCATTTTATTAGAATCAGAGTTTCAAAATTACTGGCTACTAACGAACAAACATTCTTCATCTTTGTAATATATGTACTAACTTCTGTCAGCGGTATCGCCTTCGTGACGACAAGCATTTATGGGTAATTCGGCGCCCACCGAACCCGAGTCGTCGATGACGCGTATTGTACCAGGTGAATAAGTCGTTGGTGTGTCAATAAATAAATAAACAAACCGTGTAGGAGGTTTGTGTTGGCAGAAACGATGCCTGCTGCGGCTGAGCGGCAATTTCAGATTAGGATAGGTCCTAAACCACAAAGAGTTTTAGCCAAGAAAAGTCTGATACGTCCTCCCTTTTCGCCCTAGAGTGATAAAAGTCATTAGATGATTTCCCATGTCGTATGAATGTGAAGGAGTAACAAACATAAACAATTGCAAACTTATGCTTGTTATAATATTAATGTGATTAATATTAAAAGAAAATGTCCATTATTATCATCATTTGCCTAGCCTTTTCCCACCTATATTGGGGTCGGCTTCCAGTCAAGCCGGATTCAGCTGAATACCAGTATGTTACGAGGAGCGGCTGCCTACCAGACCTCCACAACCCATTAACTGGGGTAACACGGTACTTCATGGCAAGACTGGAGTCAGATTTACTGGCTTCTGACTATCCGTAACGACTGCCAAAGATCTCCAAATGACAGCCGGGACCAACGGCTTAACGTGCTTTCCGAGGCACGGAGGAAACTCGTTATGTTAAGATGGTCACCCATCCACAGGCCATCCTAGGCAAGCGTTGCTTACCCTTGAAGATCGACCTGTGCGGCTGTTATTATCTAGCCACGAGCTCCTCAAAATGTCCATTATTATGTGCATTAATATTATTAACAAAAAGCACAAATAAATGTTTTAATAAAAAAACTACATAACTATCTACCAACTTTATTACTTACGAGTAACTTCAATCATTGCCACCCTTACCACTGACCACGCTAAGCGGTACAGCGATGAACTAGTTGCGTATTCCGTCCTTTCAAAGCGCACATTGTTGCTTCGTCCACGGTAAACATTTGTTATTTACCCACGAGTCGCATTGTGTCCTGCTACCATAGGGCACGCCATTACAGGCTCTATTTTCAAAATAACAGTTTCAACCTGAAATGCTCAATAGAGCACAGAAAGTTGAGCTTATTATAAAACTTATGGAGAAGAACGTGCCAGAAACCCCATGGACACTCTTTTAAATCAATTTAAACAAATATTATGATACAACTGTTTTTTTTTACTTGTGTGTACCGTACACTAAGGGTTTCATACTTTCTGTAGCAAAAAACGACAAAAAAAACTCACATTTGTTCTATGGCAGCTTGCTTGTTATTATAGCGGCAGCAGAAATAAATCATCTTATACACTTTGCTTCAATCATTGCCACCCTCACCTCTGACCACGCTAAGCGGCACAGCGATGAACTAGTTGCGTATTCCGTCCTTTCAGAGCCCACATTGTTGCTTCGTCCACGGTAAACATTTGTTATTTACCCACGAGCCGCACCGTGTCCTGCTACCATAGGGCACGCCATTACAGGCTCTATTGAGCATTGAAGGTTAAAACTTGAAGTATCATTTTCAACTAAATAGGTATTGTGAACTGTCAAAAAGCTGGTAAGTGAGAACTGGTAAGTTTTGGTTTAACTATTTTTGTTGCTTGTGTCGGACTCGCGCACGAAGGGTATTGTACAAACCATGAAAAATGGCAAAAAAATCAAAGTTGTTGTAGGGGAGTCCCACTTAAAATAATATTTATTTTATTCTGATTTGTTGTTATAGCGGCAACAGAAATACGTTATCTGTGAAAATTTCAACTGTCTAGCTATCACGCTTCATGACATCGGCCAGCGTAGTCTTAGCAATAGGGTCCCGTTATTACCCTTTGAGTACGATGAGTACGATACACCAAAAGTGCTTAAGGTGATAGCTACAGGCCCAAGCGTGGGCATGTCGATAAATGGCGCTGACGTAATTTTGTTTACTATTAATGTAAATAAACTTTAAATAATTACACTTAGGTATAAATAAATAGCAGACTCAATATCGAATTATTGTAAGCAAATCTGTAGTTCATTAGGCTGCTTACATTTAAAAGTTTTCCTTAAACAATAATTAGATCGTCACCAAAATCATGTTTCACAAAGAACTAGGGGAGCATGAAAGCGCCTGTCACATTTCCGTCGGCATTGCTTTGTAAATATCCTACTCTATTCTATGTCAATTTCCGCGTGTTGATCTTTTCATACTTATATTTAACCTTAACAGTTTTTTCTTCTAAAATGTACGAGGCAGGTGGGTGTACTGTGCCCATAACTATGCTAAATCGAATTCCAAATAAACAAACATCTAAATACGAGTACTCGAACGTTCAACATATCGAACAATCAATAAGTACGTCAAGGGTTTAAAATTTTGAATGTTTATTTGATCGAGCGTCGAATACATCGTATATTCAGTCTATAGAAATATGAATAAGTATACGAATACTTTTTATATAGAATTCAAGAAAAAAATACCAATAAATCACATTTTGATCTTTAACTATTCACATATTAGATGTTCGATTTAAATTCTTCGATCAATTGATGTTCGAATATTTAGAATTCGGTTTGAACATAGTACACCCAAGGTAGGTAGAGGGCGGGAGAAGGTTTAGACACGCTGTGGAAATGTGTCATAGTTTCCACCAAAGCTGGGTGAGCTAGCTAGGTTGAAGCGTAGCGAAACTGTGAATCGGTGTATAGTTGATTGGTGCAAAGATGCGTAGCGGACTTTATTCAGCTGTACATGAATAAATTCTTTGTTCCTTGTGTGCAAAGGATAGCACACAACTCTCATTTTTTGTACATACTTATTATGTAAAAATATCTAGCTGTGCTCTGCTAATCCTTTTCTGTCAGAGATCTGCCTAGAAAAATGAAGTGATCCCAGTGATATAGTATTATGTGTTTTTTTCTCCTGGTCCGCTTTGCTGCTGGAGCACGTAAGGGTGCTTACCCTTACGTGTTTGTAAATTACGCATAGCTTAATTTTATGTTCTTAAAAATATGTCTTAAATAAAAGCTTAAAAACTAGCTAAAATTGGTGTGAAAAAATCCCGTCTTCTCTTTGGACTGGTAATGTATCCAAAAAACTGATGGCATTGTCGCGTTGTACACTGAAGTTTAAATGAGAATATCGTAAGAATGACCTCTATCAGTCAAATGTTACTTGAAAAGTACGGTTTGTAAAGAAAACTTCTTAGATTTGATAGCCTGTAGTTGGTCATACCCACGTCATACCTTACCGATTGCCTACTTCATGAAAAAATAATTCACTATGGTAAGACAAACCGCATAAAACCTGGAAAATGCAAAAACCTTAAGAAAATTTGAATTCTCGGGCTACGTTGGCGCTTTTACCTAGAAGTAAAATAAATACGTAGTCGTACATAACATACTCAACTTTTTTGGTCAGAAAAATCGGTCTTCAGAGAGTATCCTAAAAGAAAAACCCAATTATCCAACATAAGGCATCTTTGACCTTAGCTAGAGAGTGGTAGCTTTTTAGGGATCATTGACATAATTTTTCCTGCTCCTATATAGAGAGTTTTGTTTATTCGAATAGAGGAAGAAAGAAAATGAGTTTATGTGTGCCTGATATATGAATAAAATAAAAAAGAAAAATAAATTGAGCTTTGACTTCAAAAAGCCCGATTGCAAAAAAAAACAATTTCAAAAACAAACAAAAAAAAAAACAAATTAAAAAAAACATTATCACTTCTCAGACAGCCTGATGCAAAATGATCTTCTATCTATTTATGAAAAAAAATAATTGACTTGTTTGGAACTTTTTAGTGATTTTTTGAGTCGAGTATATAGCTAATAGCTACATCCTATCTTTAAGTCAAGAGTGAGGTTAATTCTAGGCAAACGGGTTCCTTGGCATCAGGTGAGATAGTAGTCAAACGCGAGCCTAAACTCGATTAACAATATTTTTTTCATTTCTTATTTATTTTACATTTTGCAAGAATTATTCTTTGAAACCACCTCTTTGAGATTCTATGATATTTACTCTACTTATAGTCTTAAAACAAATTAAAAGCCTATAATTATGTCTGAAAGCCATTTAAGCAACACAAGGTACACGACTTGTACTACAGCTTACATTGCGTTCACTTTGTAACTCGATCATGTTGCCCTTAGTTTAAAAGTGCTTGCTATACTCAACTAGTCTAGCTGTTAAACTTCTTGAACATCGCTTCTAGCGATCTGTAATCTTGATAATATAGATATTTATCAACAACTTGTTTCTGTCAGCAGTTTTTTCTGCGTAAAAGATGAATAGTTTACAAATAATCACCCTAGGGATTAAGAATGTGTCTTTTTAGAGGTATGTGGAACAGAGAGTAAAGTCGCACGTACCTCCATTGAAGGGGAGGATCCTCCGACCAAGCGGGTGTTTTGTCTGGTGGGCAACTGCCCGATAGATGATTTAAGGCCGATGTATCTATTCAAATCGCGCGAAGTTAGTTTTTATGTGACGTCATAGATGTCGCTATACTTCTCTTCTTCTTTTCGAATCGATGGTAAACTCGTTAAACTGTTGGTAATAAGGTACAGTCAGCAACAAAAGTCGATGAACAGAATCAACATGACAAAACATTTTATTGTAAACAGATGAAACACATTTTATTGCGAACAGGTGTTTTGTTATGTTGATTCTGTTCATCGACTTTTGTTGCTGACTGTACGTGCGGATATTTCACAAAGAAAATATCTTGGGACGGAGGATCTTGGTCTTTGTGAACTACTTCGTTTCCACACCTAGTCCTCGGTAGACCATAGCCCTAGGGCCATGGAGGTCTTCATTCCAACTGAGGACGAAGTATTCAAATTTGATATTCCATTATTTGATTATCTCGACTGATAACACCAAAATGACGTTTACTGCTACTAACTAATACCCTTCAAAAGCGTGTACTATATTACTTTTTATTGCACCCAATTTGGTCCAAAAATACGCGTACCACATAAATTTATGGAACATAAAATCATTATAACTGAGCAACAGCCATAAGCCGACGTGGGTCGAATATTTATTAAGTGAAACGGCTAATTGCATGGTTATCTTATTTTGTAGGATCACAGAGCATTGTGACGCCTAGGCTGTCACAGGTTCACAGGTTGTGTCTTTGTCAAACCTTCCTTTGTGCACCAAGCACGTCAGAGTGTGTCCCCTCCCAGAGATGCTTTATGTTAAGTCACCCAAAGGGAAATAGAGAGAGAGAGAGAGTTTCCTTTTGTGATACAATTTCGAATGAAGATATCCACAGGAGCATAGTTTGATGCATTGTCAAACTTACATCATCATCATCTGCCTAGCCTTTTCCCAACTATATTGGGGTCGGCTTCCAGTCAAGCCGGATTTAGCTGAATACTAGTATTTGTCAAACTTACGTGACAGTTAGTAATTGCTCGCAAAACTGATGGTCAATGAGTTCAAAAGGTTCTGGAGTGGTGACCGCGGCAAGAGTTATCGTGGCTGTAGAATGCCAAAGGCAACTAATGACTACAAGAGGGTTTTAATCACAGTGGGTATCCGAAAAGTCTAATAACGCCAAGTTGCATTGATGTGTGATTGAATAACCACCATCTAGACTATTATTTAGGATCGTATTTCTTACCACTGGCCCTTTCTTACCAGTACAGTACATTCCGTATTCTGTAAAGGATAATATTGTAGTAGTAGGGGAGGCCACGATGCTAAATGGGGATTTACTCGAGCGTCGTAGAGACCTATTGGGTTGCAAAGCTTAGATGATAAGAAGAAAAAAATGTTCTATGATTATACCTTTTCATCGGTGGGGGAAGCGGCTATAGATTTTTAAATATGTAAAAAAAAACTGTTGCATGGACATCCTCGAGCGCGTCAGATATTGATAGCATCAATGCCCTACGTATTTTTAATAATGTACGTATGTAAATCTGATCGTTTGCATGATGGGGGTGGTTGTATGGAAGGGTTGAAAATGGAAAAAAAAATAATTTAATCGAGCGTGTCAGATCTTCTAAGGGAGTGTTAAGTGCACCAAAAAAAAAGATCACATTCACTAATCTGACCATTTCGATGGGACGCAAACTCGTGGCCACTTTCATAAAGTGCAAAAAAAATTCGCCATTTTGAAATACTCAAGCGCGTCAGATTAAGATATATATGGTTCATCTTTATGTTCTAAACGTACTGTCTCATAATCTGACGATTATCTAGAGGGATTCGCCTGATCTGACAAAAAAACCCCTGCAACTTCCAGCTAATTCCATTCCTGGGCGCTTAAAATTGTACTTATATCATTTTTGAGCTCAAAATATATTTTATGTGATATTTTAAGCTCGCTGAGTTCAAAAAGATAATATTTGAGCTCTCCCAGCTCGAAAGTCTGATAAAAGTTTCATAGAACACTATTTTTGGAATCTTCAAACCGCAATAACTTTTGAACGGATCAAGTAATTTTCACGCGGTTTGCGGCATTCAACGCAGTTTTATCATCCTCATAAGTTATTTTCTAGTTTTAATTTATCGAACCAAAAATTTCGGAGTAATCCCGAAAAATCACTTTTTCGGGTTTCTTTCGTTCACGATATCTCTTGAACGAATCAACCGATTTAGACCAGCTTGGTAGCGATCGACGTGGTTTTTCAAGCTCAAAGGCGGATTAGTTTTTGAAGTTGATCGATAAAGCCGTTTAAAAGTTATTTAAAAAAAACCACTTTCAAAATATAAAACTAATTTTTTTGAGATTTTTCAAAATTTATCAAAATCTAACGGTCCGAATCAGTTCAAATTCCCACGAAATCTAATTTTGAGGGAACTCTTTAGAAAACCAGAGAAGGAAATGTAGCCATCACACAACTGCACGCATTTAACTTTATCGACGATTTTTTGTTATTTCGGCTTGCGGAAATCGTCAGATTATATATTTTTCATTATTCTTGAATTATTTCCTTCAAAATAAAAAAAAAATTAGCTACGCTCGAGAATGTCGAGATGACGTTTTTTTTTTACAACTTTGCTGCCCTCCCCTTTCTTTACGTCTCTCTCAAATTGTCAGATTAGTGGAATATACACTTTTTAAGATGTAATTAACTCACCCTACCTTAATCTGACGCGCTCGAGAATGTCTGAGGGTCATTTTTTTTTTACTAATCTGATCCTGTATCCTTCACGGGCGGCTTTATATATGGGCCTCATATTTGGTGGAGGTACTTAACTGGGTGCAAGGTATCCCCCTGTATATTAATCTGCCGCGCTTTAGTAAATCCCGAAATCCCTTCTGGGGCTCCCCTACTATAGAGTTTACGTCATTTTTCGCGTCGAGTCGGCGACGTCGTCGGTAATTCTAAGCAATTGCTCCGCGCTCCTCCGGACTGATTTCGTTTGCGGACGACTTAATTATCTGCTCGGAGTTTGTACTTAATGTGTTGTGACGTCATCGTTCTTAATGCAGTGGAAGTCATGTTTGAAATTATGTTTCTAAGAAAGTTATTTACTTTCTTACCCTTAGGGGATTAAGAGTGCAGGAGTAGGGCTTATTTGAGGTGGGTAATCATACCTAGTAACTTGTCCTGCTCTAGGGCGGAGCAAGAGACTTGTCAGACTTTGTCTGACTAAAACTACACTTATGTTCCTACAATTGCCATTTGCGTCCCAGGTCCATGAGCAACCTTTCCAGAAGTCGACTTATGGCCCCAGTAGACTTCGATCCTGCTGGGTCCCGAAGATTTTGCTGACATCACCTTGAGGCGTACGTGAAACACTATGCACCGGTGACAACTCGATTCGGTCTGACCGGTTACCGGACGGTCGGACGGCGTGCTACCCATTGCTCGTCGTCCGTAAGCTCACGCCTGCAGTGGTTGAAGCGTGAGGATGTCGGTTCCCTCTCACTTGCGGCCGCCTCCTTCGCTAGTATAACTGCTGTTCAGAAAGAGGCGTCTGCCTGCCATTTCCCTCGTTCCGGACCATAGTTGCACCAGGGCCTGGTGCGTGACGTAAGGCCACATTGGATGACTTCATACAGGGTAGACGTTGGAAATTTCAAGTTCTTATGCTTACTTATTATTTACATATTCATGTAACATATATAATTAGTAGTGATTGTCAATGCATGTTGACGATAATTTAGTTCATTAGGGCTCATTAGTTAATGATGCTACAGGATACAGATAACATTAGTGATAGACCGTTTAATTACGATTTAATTAGGACTTCTCAGGTAATTTTACCTTTTAATTATATCTAATTAGACTAATCAGAAGAAATAAAAATATTTTAAATAAAAATAATCGAACGGTCGAAAATTTGGACACCCAGGATACTCTATGATGCTAGGATGCTCCATGGCTTGCTGACAAGCCTTGAGCCTGGACCTGTACTGAAGTGTCAGTGTTCAGACATGCCTGAAACGGGAAAAGTTATTAAAGACAATATTGTTGATCACTCTGGAAAAGATGGGGAAGAGCTAAATCTTCAGAAAGAGGAATCTTTGAAGCTTACCCGAAAATATTTACCAGCCTACCCTGAAGCTGCAATATTTTGCTGACTATCGGTATATTCGAGCTGAAATTTACTTCACACGGAATACAGCTGTTGTATAATCCTTTTGACTGAAATGATGATAAATGAAACATTCAAATTATTAAGTAGACATTCAAATTATATGCCCAAACATTATTTGAAAGGTAATGCTGACAAAACAAACCTGCATAGATATACAAGTGTAAACAGTCATTTGCTTTCCAAATACCAGCTGTATTAACACTGGCATATTGCAAATTCATTCATCAAAATAAAACATATGAGCTTGTCAACAGCAAACAGGAATCTTAAATGAGCTAATTCAGCAACAATGATCATCGCTACTCAATCATAAAATAATACATCAGACTCGAATTCGCACTTGCAATTTGATGACCACTATTAAATGTTGGTATTTATTAAATTTACGCGCGTGGCTAATTTGACTGGCCAGTAATATATTTGGTAGCCCCTGGCCATGGACGTGGAGAAAGAAAACGGCTGGATAGGATGTGGGTAAATATTTTAAAGGTTTTGTTTGAAGGGTGTAATGCCGGAATATGAGTTTCCTGATAGCTACAACTTGGGCAGTCTTTCAGCGAAGAGTTAAAATATGATGTTGGGTTTTAGGCAAGCGTACTCTATTATCGACTACATCGTTGCTTTTCGACAGGTTCGATAATGTTTATTGTAGTAGGTACTTGGGCTGCAGGATTGTCAGTCTGTTAAATTCTGACACGAAGTCTTGTTACACTGTATGTAAATAGAAATAGATATAAATGCCAGCCTCGAAAGACTCGACTACATGTTCGAAATTAAAAACCAAGAATTTTGGCCTCTCTGGTAATTGGGGGAAGACAAGCGGGTTGAATTCAGCAAAAGTCTGACACTAAATCTCGCTACACCTAGAGCAAGAGAGGTTTTAAAAAAATGATTGCTTTTTATTATTTTGGTACATACTTGTGCTTCAAAAGTTCCAAAATCTATGCTACTGTCTTTTGTGAAAGATAAAATGCCACCTACATTAAATAAATGTTATTACATTTTTATAACTTCATGGCTGTGCAATAATTACCAGAAAACGTATTTAGAGCGCATTAATCTGAGGGATTTGTATTCGCTACCTCTGTTACTGTCTGTACCTGGTGCACGTCTGCGTTGATGCCTGGGTATTAACGCTTCCACTGGCGAAATTCTAGGAAAAAACTGTAAAAAAAATAATTGTAAAAAAGTTTTCCCAACATGACGCAGAAGAATGCTTTCAATTTTGAAATTAAACGAGCAGGTATTTTCAATCATGGATACTTTTCCTGGAACGTAAAATTCTATTCTGTTCAAAAGGTACTGAAAGAACACTGATGAGTAGTCAGTAAAAGTCTTGTATTGCACCGAGAGGAGTTAACGGAAAGCATCCTAAAGGGCCCTAGCCCACGGCGACTGTTGGTAGCGCTTCAGTCGCATTTGAAACGCGCTACTACATCGCGACTGTTCAGTAGCCGCGCTGCTAATGCGCAACCGTGTCAGACGACACCGGGGCGAGGAAGGAGAGAGGGTAGCGCGTGAATAAAAACCGGGCAAGTGCGAGTCGGACTCGCGCACTGAGGGTTTCGTACCAACCTACCTATAAAAACAGTTTAATTCTCGAATCGAGTCTTGAAGACTTTTCAATTTTTTTTTCTTGTGACGTAACTAAAAATTTTCAGTTTTCAGACTTTTCCCGATATTAGTGCTATAATACCTTGCTTCGTGCCAAATTTCAAGATTCTAGGTCAACGGGAAGCACCCTATGAGTTTTGATTCCTTTGACAGTGTCGAAATGTACGTTTTTTGCAACATAAACGGGCGTATCTTTTTTTCCCGTCAACTTACAAGTTTGATTTTTGCACAACTTCAAGGGACCGCGGATTTCAATATATGGTTTTAATTTCAACTTGATACCATCACGCGTTCCTGAGAAAAAGGGTCTTGACAGACGGACGGACGGACAGACGGACAACAAAGTGATCCTATAAGGGTTCCGTTTTTTCCTTTTGAGGTACGGAACCCTAAAAAACAAAATACAATCTTATGTAGATTGTTTTTTGTTTTTTAGAAATCTTCGAAATCTTAATTTCTGTACTACTGTATCGCGTTTGCATCGAAGTAAGCCGCTAGCGACTGCATCGCGACTGTATCGATGCGAACGCGCGTCAGCCGCGCTACAGCATCGCTTCAAAAAGTCACCGTGGGCGAGGCCCCATAGATTTTAATTTCCTACGAGTATCAATATATGCGCTTTAACAGAGCATAAACGGCCTTATCTTTAGATTGCGATTGACTTAAAAGTTTTATATTTTCTTGTCATCATCATTGTCATCTTCCTGCCGTTTTCCCATATAATTTGGGGTCGGCGCAACACGATTTTATCTTCCAATCTTCCTATCACTCGATATGCTATCACTAACTCCCTTTTCTTTCATATTACTCTTCACACAATCCATCCTTTTTTTCTTTGGCCTCTCTTTCATTCTTAGGAGGGATCTCCTTTTATTATTATTATCTGAAGATAAGGGGCTTTGCATCACCCGTAGTGTTGGGGATGTAGTCACTGCGACCAAAAAGATCTATTGTGACTCGCCACCTTGCTAGAGTAACTCTTTTAGCCTGGAGTCTTCCAAGAAATTTAGAATACTCCTAGCTTTTAGAGTTTTAATCTCCTCCGGGCGAATAATGTGTCGGCCCAGATGAACACTGCGTTTGTGGATAAGGGGCCCGCACTCACACAAAAGGTGCTTGGGCGTCTCCCTCTCCAGACTGCAGTAACGGCAAACATCAGTGTCACTCAGTTTCATGTGAAATTGGTGCCTGTTTAGTTTGCAGTGGCCCGTTAAGGCGCAGACTATCGCACAGATGTTCGTCTTGCTAAGCTCAAGAAGCTCGGCAGTTCGTTTTTGTGAGTAGCCTTCTATAAGAGATTTGGCGTGTAACAGTCCTGGTTGTTCCAACCAGTGCCTTTTTGAATCACCAAATAGGTTGCTCTTAAGGGTCTGCATGGTCTGGTTCTTTGAGATACCACAGAAAGGTTCTGGTCCTATCTGATGACCTTGAGCCCCAGTCCTTGCAAGTTCATCGGCTTTTTCATTGCCATTGATTCCAGAATGACCTGGTACCAATCTCAGAATATCTTTATTCCTTTGCCCCAGGACATTCAGTTTATTAACGCAGTCTTTTACCAGTTTCGAATTTAGAGTATTCGAGTTTAAGGCATTAAGAGCTGCCTGGCTATCTGAGTAAATCAGAATCAATTGGTTAATTTAGTTTCGATTACGGTTGGCCTCCGCACATTCTATAATGGCGTAAACCTCCGCTTGGAATATGGTGGCATGTTTACCCAGATTCAGATCTCCTTTAGTAGACTTGATCAGTATTTGATAATAATTTCAGATAAATACCTTCATGCGATCTTGAGACAAAGGGTTTTGACAGACAGACACAGGGTCTTGACAGACGGTCAAATGGCCAGTAAAGTGATGCAATAAGGTTTCTGTTTTGCTTACAGAAGTACGGAACCCTAAAAAAGAATGTACTGAAACAAACACACATACACAAAAAAAACAAACTAAAATCTGAGTAAACTTTTTTACTCCGATTTGGGTTTGTAGGTTGTTAAAAGTTTTTAATTTTAATTGTGATATTAAAAACTTATAACTACCAATTCGGTGTTGTAGTACTAAATAAGGAAACTAAACTTTTTCCCTAAGCTATGTTTACTAGTTACGAGAAATCTGTTCGAGAAATCGAGTAAATTACTGTACGAAGAAAAAAGAATAATAAATAATTTGTATCAGTAAGAAAAGCCTTTGTTAAAATTCAGGCAACTTATTACAAGTTAGTTTCAGGCTTCTTTTCAGCAAAAATATTCTTTTAACAAGATCTCTCATTAAATATTAAATGTTGGACGTAAAACTTGTTTAATTTTTCAGCTGATACGTTTGCCGGGCATCCGTTTACCGGATAGCCGGGACCAACAAATACGATTACAGGCCGTACTCCTCATTAATGTGGCGAGCTAATTAAAAATGTATCTTTATACATACAGCCTCGTATATTGTTCATATTTACAAGTCGGGAAAGAAGATCATTTACACTGTGAACTGTGGTTTTGCAAGTTTATTTAGGTTTTTTTGCTACAGAAAATAAAATGTGTTCTGAATGGGTATGAAAACTTTGAATTTCACATAATTAAGTTAAGTAGATAAAAAATAAATACCTGCAAAATGCTGCTGACGAAACTGGGGTCCATACTAATTTAAGTACAATAAATTGCCTATATGAGTGTCTAGTAGATTAAGACTTTGAGCTTGAACATTTTCCAAAGAAGATGAAAGTATTAGCAACTGGCATGTCTGTGTCTGTCTATGAATGACAAACAACTGATGAAAACTGTACAATTTGGAGTCAAATTTATCTTTCAGATAACAGTGATTAAAAGGGACAGGTGTGCTTTGAGTCATTAGTATCCAACTGGAATTGATCAAGAAGGAAAATTGTCGGGTATCACCTTGGTTAGCCAACGCAAATATTCAAAATTTTAAATCAAATGATTCGATTAACAACAAACCTAAAAGTTTAGGAACATCTGCCGCTTTGTTTACTTTTAAAGAAGTTTTTATTACTTCAGGAGTCAACAGCATCTACCCCTCCAATTCCTGGAAATTGTCGACGTTTCACAAGTTTATCGCAAAACCAGTGATGCGATTGGCTGTAGAAATTATTTATTCAACCAATCACAGGAGTTAACTCGGGTTTGACAGCAGCGTCGGAAGGCCTCCCACAAAGTGGACCGATGACCCGGTGAGAGTCGCGCAAATCAAATGCGAGACGCACAGGACCGGTCGTTGTTGTGGCGACGCTTGGGGAGGCCTATGTCCAGCAGTGGCCGTCTTTCGGTTGCTGTGAGGATGATGATATTTGCCAAGCACAAAACTCGAAAATGACTAGACTAATTTGAGTAAACTTGTTTTTAAAGTACTCGTTGAAAAAAATATTGGAAAAATGACAGTAAGGAAAACCGTACAGAATATTTTTTTATATTAAATTCAATCCGGAGTAGTAACTCTTCAATCCTTCTACAAACTTCTTTATTTTTGTCCTAACACTTTTTCCTTTCACGATAAAGTCTAATAACCTTTGACAGAACAACATCTGTCGAATCAACTAGCAATCAACAGATGTCCATGACCAGTCATTGTTGGCAAGCGAAATCCTTTTATCCCAATTATGTATGGGACCTAAGTGTACGATGGTATCCATTAGGGAGGTTCCATGGCTCTAACCTAATATTCGATTGGCTTTCACTTCGGAGCCGACAGTAACTTCGTTACCCTTTTATGGAGAAGGACCGGTCCAATTGAAATCGAGGCTTGAGAATTCAGAATTCAGAGTACATGATTAGGAGATAAAAAGTGGAATTTTACAGAGGTTTTTTTAGCCACCTCTTTTATATTATGATACGCTTTGTTACGGCTTATTTACATAATTTTGTAATTTATTCTGTTGTGTTAGGGTCAGAAGTGTATTTTGGTACTTGTAGTGAAGATAAGGAAACCGAATATTGGTTGAAATTCCAACTAAGTATTTATTTTGTTACTGTTTGGGTAGCGCTTGGCCAGTATCTTACCTCATGGAAACGATCGTCTTTCCCATCAGGTAAGATAGTGGTCAATTGTGGAGCACGGTTGCCTAAAAGTAAACTACTCTTGACTTAAAGAACCGCAGGTTGTAGCTAGCAGGAAAAGTAGACTCTATGTTATATACAAATAGAATGAATGTCCTTCCAAATATTTTGTCGCCAGGTCTATTCGTTACGACTTACCTCATAAAAGATAACCTTGATGCAGTGTTGTTTGCAGACGACACTTCTCTTTTATTTAAACTTAATAGTCAGCAGCCGGTTACTGACAATACAAAAAAACTCTTTCAAAAATAATACACTATGCAGCGTTACCTGGCATAAAATCCATTAATAATTCACACCAATAATCATAATTAACATTACATTATTTCATAGTAATACGAGTATCAATTCAATTAATTGCCTTTCCTTTAATAACTTTGATACAGTGTCTCATCTCGTATTATTAATTCAAATAGCCAGAATGACTCTGTGGCGTCAGAAGTCTACTCATTAAGGGAAGTGGAGGATCTCCCGGCTTATTCCGGGTAATGGTCGGCCGGCCCGCTTTCCTTGATTGCTCATTAAAATTATTTTTTAAGTAAAAAGGTCCTTGCTTGAACGTTGTACTTAGTAGTCTGTAAACTATATTATTAGTTAGAGTAATGTTTTGTAATTTGAGATTATTAGGTCTAATAGGAAGTTGTTTATAAGGTGTATTGAGTTTTGGAATAATTATGGAGTGTCGTATTTAAGACACTTTCCGTCCGTCACTCGTTTTCAATAACCTACCGCAGTTCATAGATAGATAGCTATTCCCAATAAACAGTACGTTTCTATCTAGCAATCTACAACTTTTGGTAGGAAATGCTATCCGTCGGTAGGTTATAGGAAAGAACGGGTGTTAAACTTCTGTTACGCGAGCAACAGTCTCCTTCGAAAGGTTAATGTACCTTATTTCAACACGATTTTCTTTTGCAAGAAGATGGAAATGTAATTTTTGGGTAATGTGTGTAAATGATAAATGATATTTATTTTGCAAATAGGTTTTTTCAAACTCTTTTACACGTCAATTTTTTTTATTTGGACTTTTTTTTTTTTTGTTACTAGATGAGGCCGGTGTTTCCTAACTGACTACCCTGAGAAGAAACACCGAAACAAACTCAGGGGTCACAGTCTCTTTTAAAGTCCGTCCGAGTGAAAGCACCAGCATCAGGCTGCATCAGGCTTATAATGTTTCCACTGTTGGGATTCAAGTCTCTTCTCAGCAGAGGGAATGGGCTGTAATTGATACAGTGTGCAATGGTGAAAATCACATGACTAATTTTTGGTTATAAGAAGTGAAGAACTGGCATGTAGTTTTCTCATGTTGGCGATATTTTCCTTTAGTGTTTTAGTATTTATGAAATAAATTCCATAAAGTAGGTAATGCCGCTAGGTGAGTTGGAATCCACGACCTACAAACTCATAAGTCGGGGCCACTATCACTGGGTCAGCACTGCACTGCTGTTCTATGTGCAGGAAAAATAATCTAAAAGGTTTTTTTCGCTCATCATCCTAAAAACACAGGTGTTAAAGATAAATACGTTTCACCAAATAAAGTTGGAAAAATATGAGTACCACTGTATGTGGTCATTTGTAGTAGATATGAATAAAATTAGGCTTTTTAGAGACCCTGTGTTATGACCCATATCCATTAAGGGGATAAAGGACCTCTTTAAATATAATGAGGTATGAACTGTAGGGTCGAGATAAATAAGAAGGTCTCGTTATTTTAACTGTTAATAGAATAACTCTATATAAAATAAAATAATTTTATTTTACAGAGTACGGTTATGATAAAAGCTTACCGTTGTACCTTTTAAAATGATTAGATTTTTATAAACTACGTATTTTGTATAAATGTGTAAAAAGTTAGGTAGGTACTATGCTTTTAAAAAAATGACCCAAAAGAAACGTATTATTATTAACTGACCCGGTAAATAAACATGTTTTGCCATATAAATTATAATAATTACCAAAGAAAAAAGTGGGATAGGTAGGGCGTAGGTAGGGCGTAGGAAGGTAAGAAATAGCCTACAAACTATTCTCAGACCTACCACATATACACAAAACGTTTTGTAGGAGTTCTATAACAAACACTGTGACATGAGATTTTTATATGTTAGAGATATATTATGTGTATGTTGCATATTATTATATTCTGATGCTGGTAGATTTTAGAAACTGAAACGGTTTACCAACCGTCGATTGGTCCATGAACGGTTGGTCAACATTATCTTGAACCCATTAACTTTACGCCCAAAGAACGTTTCGTCCACGAACGTTTCGCCAACATTACACTACGTCAGGGAATGCTTAACCAACAGAATGTTTTGACCAATAACTTTTCACCCAAAGAACAATTGGGCCATGGACTGTTCCTGTTCCGTCAGTGAGTGTTTAAGTAATCTCTAGAAGCAATAATAGCCTAAGGATTCATATCCGGTCACAGGTCGTAGGTTTGAACCCTAAAGCGCTGGCCACACAGAAAAGACGTAAGACGCAGACGGGGCGCGGGCATTTGTCTCTACCGTGGCTTCTGACTATCCGTAACGACTGCCAAAAATCTCCAAATGACAGCCGGGACCAACGGCTTAACGTGCTTTCCGAGGCACGGAGGAAACTCGTTATATTAAGATGGTCACCCATCCACAGACCAACCTAGGCAAGTGTTGCTTAACCTTGAAGATCGATCTGTGCGGCTGTTATTATCTAGCCACGAGCTCCTCACAAAATGTAATTCATGAACGTATGATAAATTAATTATTTGACTTGCTGAAACCCGATGAAGGAAAACAACGTGAGGAAACCAGCACAACTTAGAGATTTTTCAACGGTGTGTAAAACCATGTCAATAAAAATATTTGGAACATTTTATATTCAATTATAAATTATATACAAATACTAACAATTTAAATAAAAAACTTAAGTTAAACCTAGCTATGTACATATAATACAAATATAAAATATACACTCAGGCGTCGAAGTACTCCTCCACATCGCTGTCATCTGGAAATGTGCCCAGAAGGCTGGCGGCATTGCCACGTTGTATGGCAATGCTAATTCTTTGGGCGAAGAACGAGCCAGCCATCTGGTCCCGCAAAGTGTCGATCAGACGGCGTGAAATATCTTTAAAAAGAAAACGCGCACTCGGACCCCATGACCCAAGAGTTTCAACCCCAAACGGCTCAAAACTGTAATTACCAATAAGATTACAGTATTTGCGCCGTTTGAGGGACTCAGCAGCCGCGGCGGCAGCGCCGGCACAGCCCGCCGAACTAGGAACATGGGATGGCGCAAGGGTGTCGACGCTGGTTGAGTCCCACACCAGAGGCCTACCCACCTTCCATGGCACCAACGTCATACCATCTGGTCTCTTCCCATCGTCACGTACCAAGCCGTTAGGTTCTAGTACAGCAGGTACCCCAGCGGTGACAAGAGCTCGACGAATAATGTCGTTGATGCTAGCGTGTCGTGCTATGCGGCCTGCGCTCCTACAGCAGGACAGGCCATGGTGTCCGAGGCTGTCGACAGCTTCGCCACAGTGGCACCGATGTGGAGCAACACAAGGGGCGCCTAATAAATAAAAATAATAAATAAATAAAAATGTTTATTTCAATTACAGTTAAGTTACAGCAAACACGAGTTGGAGATCACCTTTTAAGCAATGAGATGCTTGTGTTAGGTGACGTAAGGTGGGTAAGCGTAAACAGATAGCGAGCCGAAACGAGGCGTCATCCATCATAGTGCCTACGGTGGATGACGGGAGTGCCTGAAGCCACAAACCCGACTCCCATTCCCCCACAGCCAGCAGACGCGCACGCTCAGCAGTACTTGACGATGTATTTAATTTATAATTAAATAAATTTGTATATAGGTGCCTTTTATATTCTAAAGATATTGTAAGGGCTGTTCTATTTGAAGTCTCAGTAATGTCACCTGGGGAAAAACGCCACTAAGCTTGGGAGCAGAAATCCTAATTTTGTATATTTAAGGCACATAACATTTTTATAGGTTGATGAGGTGTAGGTACTGTCAAAAATTAAAACTACAATATATAAATAAACTAATATTCATTTTACAAAAGAAAATAATACTGCAACTGCAAACATAAATAAAAAAAAAACATTACGGGGTTCGAACCTATGACCTGTGACTTGTCAGTCCAACGGACATATCCTTAGGTTATTATTGCTTCTAGAGATTACTTAAACACTCACTGACGGAACAGGAACAGTCCATGGCCCAATTGTTCTTTGGGTGAAAAGTTATTGGTCAAAACATTCTGTTGGTTAAGCATTCCCTGACGTAGTGTAATGTGGACCAACCGTTCATGGACCAATCGACTGTTGGTAAACCGTTTCAGTTTCTAGATTTTAGAAGGTGAGCAGTACTTAGTGACGTAATGATGTGAGTCTGAAGTGATGGTAATTGGCCTCGATTTACAAATTGTTCACCGTGGCTTCAAATCCAGCCAGGCGCATTACTTTGTGGAAATTATTTCACAAAACGGTGAAGGATTACGTGGTCAGGTAAACATCGATATGTCCTAGAACTAAAAATTAGAAGACACGTGTCATTTATCGACTTACATTGTTCACGAATAGTGAAATACAGTACATTCTCTCCCCTGGAGAGAAAGCCTGAGTTCCACCTCGAAGTTGACAAGGCTTATTATGCTATACTATTATTCTGGTAGATAAATGTATGATTAGTTATTATTCTCTCAAAGCCGACATTTTGTTTCTTTGGCTTATGGCTCCGTAATCATCACATGGGTCACCTGATAACAGGTACATACATAGATATGTATACATACACCTGTGATAACAGGTGACCCGAGGTGTTATCAGGTTATTCATAAACTTATCTATGTTTATGAACAATTTTTTTTTTTATGAACATCGCAAATTGACCTTTATCTCTGTTTCCTTTAGCTGTTTATCGGGTTGGTATGTTTTATCTGCAATCATACAAAAACAATCAGTCTTGTTTTTCATTTGATGAGAGAGATCTGGAAATATGTATTTAGAAATAACTATTTATGGAAAAGTAAAAAATCTATTTTTTTTTTATTCTTGTAGTCAGTCGCAACGGTCCAGTCGTCCGTCTTTTGTCTGTCTGTCCGTCCGTCTGTCAGCGGGTTGAGTCTCAAAAATTCTAAAAGCAACAGCGCACTACTCATTGTATTTAGAAAATACTTATGTACCTATGTATATTACTGCTACAAAACATAATAAAACTAAAATAAAGTTAAAAGTTTTAAACCTTGTGTGGAAAACTATTTTGGTTTTGTTGGAGTTTTTGCGCGAGTTTAACTTGTACTTCCTCAGTTTTTTTAACGTTTGTTGCGCACAGTATTAGAAATTGGGTAGTGTTAGTTTGTATATAAGAGCCCTTTGCGCCCTTTCTAGTTGTAGCATACTTGTCTTCGGCGCACCACCCCAAACTGTAATGCCAAAACTTAATATTGACTGGCAGAGTGAAAAATAAACCATGCGTAAAATATCCGCATCAGCACTATACCGCAGGTTTTTAAACACGGTAATCAGTTTTCTCACTCTGCCGGCCAGAACCTTATTTTGGGCACTCCATGTAATGAGATCGTCAATAAGTATGTCCTTGACAGAGGAAGGCAAGAGCAATGATTCGAGTTTTGAGTATCGCAAGTATGAGCCTTGACTGCAAAAGAGTTGTCAGGTTGCGAGGAAGAGTCAATGAAAAAGTAATGAAATTTGACTTTTCCACATTTAGTGTTAAGGAATTAGCCGTTAGCCAAGACAATGCTAAGAACAAATTCAGCCCTTTTCCTAGCTTCTTCCCAACTTTCAGCATGTACCAGAAGGGCAGTATCGTCTGAGTATGTATAAATGGAACAGTTTGGGAGCGCTAAGTTACATAGGCTGTTGACATAGACTAGAAAAAGAGTAGGCCCCAAGATCGATCCCTGTGGTACACAGTATGCCAGTCCACACTCGTCACTAACGTAGGTACCAATTTTATATAAATAATTAAATATAAATTATTTCTGTACTAATCTCTGCTTTATATTTTACCAAATAAACACCTTAATGACAGATTCCACCTTCGGATATCAGAAGGTAATCAACAGCTGCATTGGATCGATGGAGCCTTTCCATATGAAATACCAATTTAAACCCGCATCTGATTAGATTTGGAGCTGTCCCTAACAAAATTGGGATCAAATTATTAAAGCTGCACATTGGTGCATATTGGTCTGTCATTAAGGTGTTTATTTGGTAAAATATAAAGCAGAGATTAGTACAGAAATAATTTATATTTAATTATTTATATAAAATTGGTACCTACGTTAGTGACGAGTGTGGACTGGCATACTGTGTACCACAGGGATCGATCTTGGGGCCTACTCTTTTTCTAGTCTATGTCAACAGCCTATGTAACTTAGCGCTCCCAAACTGTTCCATTTATACATACTCAGACGATACTGCCCTTCTGGTACATGCTGAAAGTTGGGAAGAAGCTAGGAAAAGGGCTGAATTTGTTCTTAGCATTGTCTTGGCTAACGGCTAATTCCTTAACACTAAATGTGGAAAAGTCAAATTTCATTACTTTTTCATTGACTCTTCCTCGCAACCTGACAACTCTTTTGCAGTCAAGGCTCATACTTGCGATACTCAAAACTCGAATCATTGCTCTTGCCTTCCTCTGTCAAGGACATACTTATTGACGATCTCATTACATGGAGTGCCCAAAATAAGGTTCTGGCCGGCAGAGTGAGAAAACTGATTACCGTGTTTAAAAACCTGCGGTATAGTGCTGATGCGGATATTTTACGCATGGTTTATTTTTCACTCTGCCAGTCAATATTAAGTTTTGGCATTACAGTTTGGGGTGGTGCGCCGAAGACAAGTATGCTACAACTAGAAAGGGCGCAAAGGGCTCTTATATACAAACTAACACTACCCAATTTCTAATACTGTGCGCAACAAACGTTAAAAAAACTGAGGAAGTACAAGTTAAACTCGCGCAAAAACTCCAACAAAACCAAAATAGTTTTCCACACAAGGTTTAAAACTTTTAACTTTATTTTAGTTTTATTATGTTTTGTAGCAGTAATATACATAGGTACATAAGTATTTTCTAAATACAATGAGTAGTGCGCTGTTGCTTTTAGAATTTTTGAGACTCAACCCGCTGACAGACGGACGGACAGACAGACAAAAGACGGACGACTGGACCGTTGCGACTGACTACAAGAATAAAAAAAAATAGATTTTTTACTTTTCCATAAATAGTTATTTCTAAATACATATTTCCAGATCTCTCTCATCAAATGAAAAACAAGACTGATTGTTTTTGTATGATTGCAGATAAAACATACCAACCCGATAAACAGCTAAAGGAAACAGAGATAAAGGTCAATTTACGATGTTCATAAAAAAAAAAATTGTTCATAAACATAGATAAGTTTATGAATAACCTGATAACACCTCGGGTCACCTGTTATCACAGGTGTATGTATACATATCTATGTATGTACCTGTTATCAGGTGACCCATGTGATGATTACGAAGTCATAAGCTAATGAAACAAAATGCCTTCTTTGAGAGAATAACCACTAATCAATCATAATCAGCCTTGTCAACTCGGAGGTAGAACTGAGGCTTTCTCTCCAGGGAAGAGAATAAAATATAACTACTAGTACTGTATTTCACTACTCGTGAACAATGCGACTTGATAAATGTCACGTGTCTTCTAATTTTTGTACACAGTATGCCAGTCCACACTCGTCACTAACGTAGGTACCAATTTTATATAAATAATTAAATATAAATTATTTCTGTACTAATCTCTGCTTTATATTTTACCAAATAAACACCTTAATGACAGATTCCACCTTCGGATATCAGAAGGTAATCAACAGCTGCATTGGATCGATGGAGCCTTTCCATATGAAATACCAATTTAAACCCGCATCTGATTAGATTTGGAGCTGTCCCTAACAAAATTGGGATCAAATTATTAAAGCTGCACATTGGTGCATATTGGTGCAGCTTTAATAATTATAATTAGATCCCAATTTTGTCCAAAATATGTCATGTTAATAATTTTAGTTGAAAACTATTACCAAATGAAATTAATTCCCCGGTTATGCGTGAAAATTACTTAACTAACAAAAATATTAAAACAACTAGTATTCATTATGCTGTAAAACTCGATGTGAATATTCTGTTTGTCACTGATTCGAATTTTATTTATTTATAAATAATTGATTAATTAATCCTTACAACATTATAAATGATTGATTTGAACATTATTTCAATTGACATCCTCCCATTGCTGGGCATGGGTTCCGCCCAGTTCCGCCCAAGCGTCTCATCGACCGGTTATGTTTTTCCTTCATTACATAGTCATCGGTCCTTCTTATAATAAATATTAGAGCTAGAAGGGATAAGATACTAATAAATATCAAAACGCTTGATGCAGATGGACGGTAATATGTGCAAAACACATGTCATCAAGCTTTTAATGATCAATTAATGCAATTGATGAAGGTGTCTACCATAAAGCAAGCTCCCCTAAGGCTACGGACACGAAGAAAGCGGGCAGCGTAGCAGATTCCGCGCGGCGGCGTGCCACGCGGCCATACTGACTCAGTCACGGAATTCGCGGCAGTTAGTTCACCCAGCGCTAGAGCGGCGTAGCGTTGTCATACGAGAGATTTGTGTCTGAACAGCAGTGGTGTATAGATAAATTTTCGCTGTTCCAAAACGGTATCCTAACAAAAATCGACAGAATAATTTGCTTCATCACATGTGCTTGCATTTAGAAAGATGGTTAAAAATTAAAGAATAAAATACCTCGCTACACTAGTGTAGACGTGCAGAAACCGCTTGATTGGCGCGCATCGCTCAAAAGTCGCTCCCCGCACCGCTCCTCACGCCTCGCTGCTCTCGCTCCGCTGCTTTCGTGACCAGTTCCATATAAATCTATCTCGCGGACTTTGTGTCCGTACCCTAACAAGTACATATTACATTCGCTAAAGGTTTCATTTTGCTGTTCACTGCACCGCAAGCTGCATATGTCTGTCTTGCTTAGAACTAGATAAATGCAGCGAATATTGTTGTACATTCAAAATGGAGGCTAATGCCATTGCGAGGGTGTTACGCAATTAGAATGCTGATTGGTTTCCGTTTGCAGTAGTGGATTGCAATTAACGAGCTGTAATAGTAGAATCTAGGGTGTATTGCAAAGAACATTGGTTTATTCAGTTATTCTTGGAACGTAAAATTTAACAGAAACCATTGAAATGAAGGTGTATAGCGTGACTGTTTACAAAGATGAGGTGGATTTTTATTCAAACTTTGTTCCTCCACCTGCTTTTCTCCCCTTTGCGTTTCCCGGCTGCAGTAACTCTTAAGAAAAATCCGTCATTCCTGGTAGGCATCACAGCTCTGCGCAGAATGAGGAGTGTCAGACTTTAACAGACTAAAACCTACTTGTGTTCCACCAATAGCTTAATGTGTTCGCAGGTCGCGGTAACTATTTGGAAATATCTTGCAGTCCTGATAGGCATCACAGTTCTAGGTGGATCGACAATTGCCAGACTTTTAGTGAGTAAAACCCACCTGTATTTCCCCAATAGCCCATTAAGTTACCGGGCCGCCTTAACTTTTTGAATCCTATAGAGAGGAACTGTATTATTGTATTGAGGTTTCGCTATTGTGAGAGGTACGATTATACTAACTTTATTCTCACAGTAAAGATTAACTTTATTTCCCGGAATGAAATCCCGTTTGTCACTTACAGGTGTTGTTATATTTCCGCAGCGAGGGAAAATAATGCGTATATTTTATAAAAAATGTATTTTCGTTTTTTTGGTTCAAGTCTTTTGGCGTGAAAGGAAGTTTTATATTGTGAAGCAAACAAAAAGAGCAGTCGGCATCGCCCTTTGTGTCCTTTGTACGAGGCTTCTCTTGCACCGTTTATTTTTTTTATGAGTCGAAATACACAAGGCTTGTCGCTTAGTATGCTGTCAGTTAGCTTTAGCTGTGTCGCTTCGGTTTGGCAGTAGGACTGGTTTTTATTTAAATGGACATGTCCTGCACAGTCGTTGGGATTATGGCATATTGCATTTTCCTTGTTTTGTTTTTGCTCGTATTCGTTGAAACCAATATTGTTTCATCTTTTTTTTTAGAGGCTAGTTGTTAATATTGGATATTATACTAGCTGGTCCAGAAAACGTTATTCTGACATATAATTTATCAAAGAAAAAAAAAGGGGGGTGGCTGTAAGAGGTTAAAAAATAGTTAACGTCATATTCTTAGATTTACTGAATATACACACAAAGTTTTACAAGAATCGATCGAGCCATTTTTGGAGGAGTTTGTTGCAAACACTGCGATAAGAGAATTTTGTATACTACTCGTAGATATAAAAGGGCACCAACGCACAAACTTTGATTTATAAAGTTTTATTTTGTACAAACTATATATTCTGATTAATAGCAGTTGCGAACAAGGCTTAATGTTTATCAACTAATATATTTATTTTTAAGATAAGTATTAAAAAGTTTGATTAAAACTAACACCCACTATTTATTGAAAAATGGAATAAATTTTACTTTAAAAAAGTTGCGGCTTAAAAAATTTAAACTAAATTATTCAGTTAAAGTTGATGAGCAGAAAACTTAGACAAAATGTTAATTTCTTCTTTGATCTTGATTGAATCTTTCACAAGAATTCATTTTGGACTTTGAAATCACGATAGAATTATATTTGCTGATTATGCATAAAAGAAGTTATTATTTTGAAGCAAGTGTATAAAAGTTTAAATCAAGGGCGAGAGCTTAGGGATGTTTTATTATACTAATAAAATATGAATAAAATAATACCTATTTATTCTGAGAATAAAGACTCGTTTTTATTATTGCACTTCATACTATTATCTTGCAAGAATCGGGTACTTTATTCTCTTTATATCTTTGAACTTTTCAGTAAATTGGTGACACATGATGGAAAGCAGTTCTCACGATATAACTTAGGTCATCAATAATTCAAACTTTTGAACAATCAGAGGGCTAAGACCTAGGGACATTTTTTGTCAGAAAAACGATTGTCAATAAGTCCAAAAGACAGCATGGTTGGCGCAGTGGTTGACAAAATTGGCTGTTGTGTGTGTCGCGGAATAGTATGTTCAGAATTAGGTAATGGATTGATCTTGACTATTTTTAAAATAGGTAATATTTTATCCATATTATACAAACGATCAAGCGCGAGTTCGACTTGCGTACGAAGGAAATCGAACCTATGACAAACCACACAGCAACCTATAGCTCATCCACTGCGCTGTCAAAACCATGCTGTCAAGATTATACCTAGGTTAGATTTATAGAAAAACCCACAAAATCAATTTTCAAATAGGTAGTGACCAAAACTCTAGTTGCTTCATTATAACAAAATCAGATAATCTACCGAACAATACAAGTCCATCTTCATACTACCAAACCCTGTAAGACCCCCAAATAAAGATGTTTACACAGGACACACGAATTACGATCCACAATAACTCACGCTTATGTCAGGATAAATAGCCAATTTGCGTGGAATGGATTGCGAGATGTGGAGATAAGTTCGACCTGCACATTCAAAATAAGAGGGGAATTTGCAGGTTACGGAAATTACATAATAACTAACAAAACATGTAGATTTTATGGGACTTCCATAGGCAATAAGAATTTATTTCTGCCCTAAATTAAGTAAGGATTCCTATGGAGTAAATAACTTTTGGTAGGCACTGTTATTTGTTGAATTAAATTTGTTTTTGCGTATCATTTTATCGGGTACTCGTACTCTTATTTCTATAGAAATAATCTGCTTGAGGCAACGATAAGATTTTAGCTAACTCAAGATTTTAGCTAACTACGAGTTAGTGATATTTTTTCTCAAATACAAATATTTTTTCTATGTTTGTTTGATTTTTTTTGTAAGTCAAACAGTGGTAACTATTTTTTTTCTTAATAAAAAGAAGTGGTAATTCGAATTTTGCTGGTGAAGCCGCGGGTAAAATTTTAATATAAATAATTCTAGTACCCATAATACAAGCTCTGCTTAGCTTGGGACTAGATGGTGTTGTGTGAAAGTTGTGAAATATATTATTATATTATATTAATTCAGTAGCTCAGGAGCTCGTGGCTAGATAATAACAGCCGCACAGGTCGATCTTCAAGGTTAAGCAACGCTTGCCTAGGTTGGTCTGTGGATGAGTGACCATCTTAACATAACGAGTTTCCTCCGTGCCTCGGAAAGCACGTTAAGCCGTTGGTCCCGGCTGTCATTTGTAGATCTTTGGCAGTCGTTACGGATAGTCAGAAGCCAGAAAATCTGACTCCAGTCTTGCCATGAAGTACCGTGTTACCCCAGTTAATGGGTTGTGGAGGTCTGGTAGGCAGCCGCTCCTCGTAAAATACTGGTATTCAGCTAAATCCGGCTTGACTGGAAGCCGACCCCAATATAGTTGGGAAAAAGGCTAGGCAGATGATGATAGCACCCATAATACAAGCTCTGCTTAGCTTGGGACTAGATGGTGTTGTGTGAAAGTTGTGAAATATATTATTATAATATTATATTAATTCAGTATACGCCACAACCACAATGATGACAATGATCATTCTTCACATTATTCTTTTTGCTCGAAACTCACTTTAGCCAAAAAGCTGTAACTTAATTCTGTTTTTGGCTAATTAGGGCATTTTTTTTGTGAAACTTAATTCTCTTTAAGGAAAAGCATTGCCCAAATTAATTAATTTCATATTTTTCCTGTCCACGTGTAAGGTTATTTGTCATAATTATATTAGTAAAGTGACCGTAAGTCCCGTTTTGAACCAGACTATCCCTCTTCTTGATTACCTGTCCCGTTGACTCAAACAAGGGACCGGATTATAAAATAATAACCCGTTTTCCAAAACTATGAAACTTCAAAGCTAACATAAAAAATTATGGTGCTCGTCAAAACGGTGCGATTTAACAATTACTATCTTAGAAACTTTACTAGAATAACGCTGGTAACTGATTTTTATTTCCAACAATTATTTAACAGATAAAAATAAATCTATACTAATATTATAAAGAGGAAAGATTTGTACCTATTTTTGTATGTTTGTAATGAATAGGCTCAAAAAGTACTGGGCCGATTTAAAAAATTCTTTCACCAATAGAATGCTACATTCTTCCAATTTGACATAGGCTACATTTCAGTTTGAAAAAATTAGGGATCCTTGGTAAAATTTGAACAATGTAACCAAAGGTGTAGAAAACTAACACTAAAAAAAGTGTTTTATATCCAAATTTCCAAAAATAAATAATTGTCTACCCCGTGCGAAGCCGGGACCGGCTGCTAGTAATATTATATAATAATCAATCTGAATGCAAATATTCACAGTGAACGCTAATTGTATTAATTTCATGAAGAACATTAACATGTCAAAGAGACCTTTCTACGATCCCGTAAAGTTATGTATTGTAGATATGAATGTTTTAATTTATTATATCTACATACTACATATATTATTATACATCTATTTATAGTTATATTTGACTGTTGTTACTGATTGACTGTTGTTGTATGTACGCAATATATGATTTTGCCTATTTAGTTTTATGGTCTACAATTATTAACTTTTCGAACCTATTTATATACACTGTGACTACATCTCTCACCCTATAGTCCAGTCAAATTAGCTCAATTAAGGTAAGAATCTCGGAATTCGAGATACCCAGCTGTAAGTTTGTAAATAGTTGTATATTGACACCCTGAAAGTTGTCTCAAAACCTACATATGGTAGGGTGTACGCAACTATTAAATTTCATGGTCGGGGGTCACAAAAATCGGGTTTTTGCGCTTTTTTTGTAAATATCTCATTTCCTATAGATTTTTTGCTATTTGTATATTTAACAATATTGTAGAATGTAAAATTCTCTACAATTTTTGTTCAGAAAACTTTTTCCTACGGTGAACCGTTTTCGAGATATAGGGCGGAGACCGCGCGGTCACAGCATCACTTTAGGTCAACTGGTGCCTCCGGTCGAAAACGCGCCATATTATAGTTAATGAACTATCGATAAATCAATGATTATAAATATTTGTCTGAATAGTCGTGACTATTCGGAGAAAAATACAAAAAAAAATACCACACAAATATTTTTTAAGTAATAAGTGAAATAACACAAATATATTCTTTTAAAATTTAGATCTGTTGTGATATTTTCCTCTACCATTACCACAGTTGTTTAAATATTGCTGTTCTTTTTTTTTGTAGCGACAACCTGAATAAAACTGCTATCTACTGCTATTCTTAAAAAATCCAGAATTCCTCTAGATTTTTCATAAAAATAAATGAAACTTATGTGATTACCCAAATTTATTGAAGAATTTTACTTTTAGCCAACTTTAGCTTGTCCTGGTGTAAAAAAAAGTATGAACACTACTATGGCAAGTTTTTTTAAAAATTGGTGCAACTAATCAAGTTTCCAAAACGGTATACTACTTTATTAAAACCAGCCACAAAAAAAAATATCCATACAAGTTCAAAACAAGAAACTAATTTCTTAAATTATTGTTAACAGTAATCACTTTTCCTACGTGCCCAAAATAGGTTCTTGCTACAATTTCTATTAATGAATGACATACCCTAGTTATTTACTTTGAAAATTAAAGCAAGATAGAGATATTTAAGTTAAAAAAAGCATAGCATAGTAAGAGAAACTAATTATTCTCAGTAAGTGAGTTCAGTTCAGTACGCACTGCTCCTTTCCATCGTACATCTGTTGGCTGTGTCACAAGCCCATGCTGGCGACGGCGGACGGCGAGCAATGCATAGATCGCCGTCCTGTCGTCCAATTACCATCCGGATGGCGCTCAAGTCGTCGACGACGCGTAATGATCTATGCGTACTTCAAGAACATTTCAGAAAATCGTAGGTGCCCAGTAGGGTCGAAATCCACTGGGGCCATGGGGTATGTGAAAGGGTACACTGACTGGGGCCATAGAACAAAGGCAAAGAAGGAACAGGAGTGGGCTTTAGTCAGTAAACGTCTGACACGCCAGGTAAGTGTTGTTAAATAAATGAATACTGAATAAAAAGTGGATAGGTTAGGAAAAAAATCATAAAATATAATATAATAGTTAATAATAATTGAAAAATATTTATAATCATTGATTTATCGATAGTATCAACTTATATGGGGCGTTTTCGACCGGAGGAACCATTTGACCTGAAGTGATGCTGTGACCGTGCGCTCTCCGGCCTCTATCTCGAAAACGGTTCACCGTAGGAAAAAGTTTTTATACAAAATTTGTAGAGAATTTTGTATTCTACAATATCGTGAAATATACAAATAGCAAAAACCTTTAGGAAATGAGATATTTACAAAAAGAGCGCAAAAAAACGATTTTTGGGCCCTTTGACCTTGAAATTTCATAGTTGCGTACACCCTACCATATGTAGGTTTTGAGACAACTTTTAGGGTGTCAATATACAACTATTTACAGACTTACAGCTGGGTATCTCGAATTCCGAGGTGAAAGTACTATAATGACTGGACTACTACGTTCCTGCCACAGGTTTATATGGAAATAAAAATCTTTAGAAATTAACAGCACCTTTGTACTTTTCTATCTGTATTTTTTCTTTTCTTTTTTAAGTGTATATGTATAATAAATAAATGAAAAGTTGTGTTTATTGTTAATCTGCTAACTAGACCGGTTTTATATACAAACCTGTGCTATTTTGAGTTAAAAATAAATGGTCAGTTTAATATGAGAAATTAGCTCTTTAGAAACCTCGTGAGACGCCTTCCATTTGCATGAATATGTGACGAGTCTCTTACAGTTTATGCTAATTCTAATTTTGTTGCGACTGCAATCAGTGAATGAATTTATAAGTTACTGTAGCAGAATGCTGAAGATACGTAGCATAGCATAGTATCAGCCTTATAATGTTCCCACTGTTGGGACTCAGGCCTCCTCTCTAGAAGAGAACTAAAGATACTATTGCAGGTTAAGTTGGTCCTTGAAAGTATGATGATCGAACAAGAGGGCGATCAAGGATTTTTGTAAAACTAGTACACAAGGGCAAACGAGAAATATTCTTAAAGCTAAAAATACTTAGATTCTTAGAGAGGATGAATAACATAACAGTTGTCAAGCTTATGCTGCCTCTTTGGTCTCTTGGTAGGAAACACGACTGTTGAGCGTAGGATCCTGGGTTCTATTCTCGAGCAAAAAATATTTTTTGGGCTTTGTCTAGAAACGGCGAATCGTGGTAGCCGTATAATTTGCGTATAAACTTATTTTTTTTTTGCATGTTTGGCTAATCTTTGTTGCAATTTATCACCACTGGATCGAAATTTGGATTATTAGCATAAAATCGACACTGCCCACACAGCGATCACTTCAATTCAAACCATATTTAAACATTCCAGACCGTTGAACTCAATACATTTGTTTCAATAGCGATTACAAATATAATATGTCAAACTTCATCAAATAAACAAAATCATGTAACCCCAGCTAATAACTTATATCCCCTTTAATATCGTGTACGTGGTATCGACATCTCGTCTGATCCCGTTTTAAATTAGGGTTCGAATCCTCGACTACGGTGTTTTTACATTCGCGTCGAGTTTAATTCAAATTAAAGTGCAGTACCATCCAGCTTTCCGAAAGCTCTCGCAATTGTTGCGTGAATTTAAATTAGGGGTTGAAACGTCGCGGAAAGGGAATTAACGGCTAAATTGTCATTCTATTTTCTTAATGGGGTCAGTAGTACCTTTAATGGTGAGAGGCTGAGGACAGATTAGGAGCAAGCGACTCTGATTTGGAAGGTTTTTTTATAGAACGGCCACTATTAAATTGAATTTTGGTCTGGCATGTTATGTGACCGTGTTGTATCTGCTTGATAAATATGAGGTCAACTGGACTATATACATACACGCACTTTGACTTGTAAATGCTGATAACTTTGTACTGGTATAAAAATGTTAATTATTTTAGATAGGTAAAACAGCAGTAAAAAAAAACAATAAACAGAAAAGAATGAAAAGCAATTCAGGATGACTGGCAGAAAATGCCAAATGCATTACGTCCACTTTTGTACCTTTACTTGCATGAAGATAAACGAAATTGATTGATAGAAACCTCCTGAGTAGCAAAAACTTCTCTTAGATTTGTTTAAATAATAACAAGAATTATATCGAATAAATCGTCACATAAAACAGCAAAAGATAAAGTTAGAAGCACGTTTATTAACAAAATAAATATAACATTCCATGAATATTATTTGGAGGCTAATCTAAACATTACATTTACTGGGAATGTTATGATAAGCTTGTTTTACGCTCCATTAAATTCATTTAATATTACAAGCATTACGATCTAATTTTTCTGCGCAATTAGGTGCTAATTTCTGTTTTGGTTCTGAATTCAGTACGCATAGTCTCCTTTATTTGTCCTAGAACCATTTTGAACTGGGTCGAGACTCTGTAGTTTGCTTGATACTTCTCGCAGAGTTCAATGAAGATTGGATGCATGTACTTGAGTAGGCTGTGGTCTAGAGTAGGGAACATATGGTGCAGGGCGTGGTCTCCAAACAACGTCATGACGGCAAAGACGTTGCCGTTGATGTCCTTTCGGTCGAGAAGGGCCTCTACTTGATGCATCCCCCAGTCTGGGGTCTCACTCCTGAAACATATTATTCTTTATGTTTACATTTTACAATTATACATAGGTTCTGTGATTACACGGTGGAAGTGTACTCCGAATGGGCAGAGCACCACCGTGAATCGGTAGCGGTGACTTTTCGCGCTAAGCTGTGCTATGGTCTGGAGCAAGGGGGAATGTGCAACGGGCGCCTTTTTTTGAGAGGCAGTAATGCTAGCGAAGGAGACAGCCGCACGAGTGAGGAAACGGATGGATATCCGCCTTACACTAGCTAATGTGAGTGGATACTCACATTAGCTAGTGAGACTCCAATCCTGACTACCAGCCAAAAGTTACTGAAAGATGTGGTTGCACTGAAAGATATGGTCAGTAAAAGTCATCTTACAAAAAATACAGAGTGATTCTTTTTAACGTTGCATAAGGATTTAACCAAAATTTTGAAGTTAAATTATTTTACTCCTTTATTTTTATTTGAACCTAAAAGGCGTCCTTTCAATAACTAATCTCCCATGCCTCCACAAACCAGCCCTCGCGGTATGCGTCAGTCGTCTCAACACGATTTTCAATAATCGATTTATTCTAAGTCTTCAACAGTCTTAGTATTGGATTTGCTCAGACAAGCAACACAATTTAAATTCATCTAACCATTAATTTCTAAACTCACGGAACGACAACTGACAACTAGCTTTGTTAACAATTATTTCAATGTCGTTATCGAAGTTGAAATATTCAGTTAGGTATATTTCGATTTAATTTGATAAAACTGAGCATATAAAATACTAGCTTTAGCCCGCAGCTTCGCCTGCGTAAATAAAATATAGCCTATGTCATTCAGGAATACAGCAGCTTCCTATTGGTGAAAAAATTTTAGCAATCGGACCAGTACTTCCACAAATTACCTCATACAAATAAAAAAACAAACTTTACCTCTTTATTATATTAGTTTAGATTTACAACATTATTGCAATTTCTGTGATGTCATTATTTTATTGTACTATGTTGGTATTTCTTGGAACATAAAATGATTACAAGATAAAAAATATATATATAAATTTTGAAGTTATCAGAATCATAGCCTGCAATCAAAATATATACAATGTGGAGATGACAATACAACAACAAATGAAAACACTGGCAATACTGATCATTATGAATAACATTTAGTATCGAACTTCGAACCAGCCAAAAAAAGCGAAAAAAAAAATCAGCTGTCCATTTTGTCGACTTATGCAAATATAAATGTATGAGACAGTCGTTTTTTTGTGATTTTTGTGTAGGTTCCACTGTAAAAATATTTATATTAATGGTATCATACCAGCGTGTTCATTTATATTGTATTGTATTATCAGTCTTCCCCATATTGTATAACTGACTGGCCTGTTGCCCTAATAGTTAGTGGCCCTGACTACTATGCCGGAGGTCATGGTTTCGATTCCCAACCAAGACGAATATTTGTGAGATGAGCACAATCATTTGTTCTTTAAATTACGATTATTATTTAAAAACTTACGCAGGTTGATCGCCATCTTTGATAGCCTCAGGATGATGATGAGCAGCATTGACGCCAATGGAGTAGAACAGTAAGCTGCCAGTACAATTGATCCAAAGCCATGTCGAGATCACGTAGAATACGGGGGCGCCACTAGTTATCCACATCCATAAAGGAAGGAGTAGGCCAATGGCATCGTGCCAACGATAATGACTCTTGAAAAACCCTTGACGCAGGAATATTGAAAGGAACCTGGAATAAGCAGACGGATTTTTTATTAATCTCTTTTTAACCTGTGGCGCTCCGTGGGGACCGCCATTATTTATTATTTATTTATTTATTTAATATTAATAAATTAATATAAATAATATTAATAATATAAACTGTTATTGCTCTGTTTCTGTTACTTCTGTAATTATACTACTAGAATATAATTTTTATTCGGTCAGGTTTTGGTGGCACAATTTTTTTCCAGCGGTTCTCAAAGTTAAAAGGTAATTACTTGTTTACTGGCACGTTTTTGTGCCACGGGGTCCTACAGGTATAGTCCATTATTTGTTGGTTTAGTTTCTGCTTCTACTAAGCATACGTTGTAGGTATTTCGATTTTTGGTGTGAAAATTTCGTTAGGATTTTTTTTTGGGAGTCGGTAATTCATCTAATGACTTCTCCTTCTCTTGGGTGGAGCGAAAAAGAATGTCTTATTTACTGACTAAGCCCATTTATGTTATTTCAGTTGCCCTTTGTCTCTAGGACCTGTTTTCCTTTTCAGATATTTCTCATGGCCCGAGCGGGCATAGGCCCTACTGGACCCCTTGGTTTGCACACAACTGTTTGCGGAAAAACAAGGAGGTAAAAACAATCATGCATCAACGACTGGGTCTCGGTTCTTACCGGAAAACCGGTGAGGACCTGTATCAAACAGAAGGTGAGGTAACCATGACACCTCTACTACCGCCTCTTCTCAAAAGAGTAGTTACCGCCATAATTGTGGCATGTCCAAAATTCTTTAAGCTTGCTGAATACTTTATTTTGTGAGGTTGTTCGGGTGAGGTTTTAAAAATCAAATTTACACCCAGTTGATTGCCTTTATTTTGTACATCTCGAGTATATAAAAATAATCTAAAGAGTTCACGTATCTTTCAATTAAATTTGGTATTGTTATCACACGCTATCGCCATTGTTATACAATTTAGATATTTATGTTTAACGACTTTATTGAATATAAATATTTTAAAAATGGTATCTACACGAGTATGTGTAAATTGCGTAATATGTTTAGCAATGAAAACTGATTATATTGTTAATTTAGATATTATCTAATAATGACTTGAATGGTGTAGACATATATAATTAAGATAGAGTATACAAAGATCATGTCAAAAATCATAATCATTTAAATTATCAGTATCAATCAGATTACATCGATTGATAACATAGTTAACATCCTTATCCAGGACAAATGTGTTTATTCTGTTATCCTGGCGTCACACCCTATGGTCACATCTAATTGTGACTAGACTCATTTCATATATTAATGGAATCAAAAGCAACTTTATCCAAAATCACAAATGGAAAGGATTTTCGTGGATGGGGAAATGTTAAGTAACAAAAAAAAATGCAAAAACTGAAATGCAGCGTCACTGCTGTTAGGTTATGCGTATAAAAAAGATAGCGTGATCTTCCCACCACCCTTCTTTTCTTCCTCTCACCAATATTTGAAACGCTAAATGCTGCTTCATTTTATAGTCAATTTATATATTGTTTTCAGAAATTATCTATTTTTATTGTTATTTGTTGTTAAGTAGGTGTAACACGAAAATACCCGATTGCCTTCACTTGACGAAAAACGGTTTTTTTTGAGGTGGAAAACATCCAATAACTTTTCCTGGTTTGAAGTGTAGCAAGATGGCCTGTCAGACTTTTACTGACTAGAACCCACCTATTTTTTCAATCGGCCTTTGCAATCCAAGACAGCGGTATAGCTCTTTAAAAAAATCTCGTAGACCCGATCAAAGCGCCCTAATTAACAAAATGAAAGAAAATAGAAAAATAACTTACCTCTTAGTAAAACTTATCAAAAACACAAAAGGAAAGAAGAAGATCTCAGTAATGAAACCCAGCTTTGCGTGCAGTGGCTTGTCTTTCCTTGGATTGTAGAACAGAAATGGTTCCAGGGAACTGATCTCCAAGTCCATTAGGGTATTCGTGTAAAGATGATGTGACAGGACGTGGGATACTCGGAAGTCTCTGAAAAAGAAGATGTAAATCTGTATAAGAGATATATCGATTCTGGGAGTTAAACTCTCTACATACTCTCTAAATGATCACCTGATCATATAGCCTGTATATGTCTTTTCAAACTCGGGAATTTATTTGAATAGCATCAGCCGTATAATGACCCCACTGCTGGGACCTGTCTAGAAGAGGGAATGGGCCGTAATCCAGCATGCGGGCCCAGTGCGGGTTGGTGGATAAATATTACTTTTACCATAATAGTGAATGGATCTATTAAGTTCATGTTGAGACTATTGCCATCTGGTCAGTAAGTATTATAGCCCGGAATGCCCAGATATGATACTACTATGTAGATATAAAAATTCTTCTTTTCATGATGGTGGACAGGTACTTTTTTTTGGTTTATGTCTTCTGGTGAAATGTGGTTCTTTAGAGTGGACAAATATGTCGGGAATTTGTTATTATAATCAGAAGGGATTTTTCATATATATCTAAGGCTTACATAACCAGGTTACAAAGCTGAACTAAAAAGTACTTTTTTAGCACTCATATTATAAGTAAAGTTGTAAGGAGTTTTATGAGTATTTAATGTTGCTAATTAGAAATACCAACCCAACTTCTATAAAATGACGTCAGAAAATTAAAACGTATGTTGTCAAAGGGGTAAAAGACATCTCAAGAAACTTCGAAAGTTTTAAGTCCTTAATTTCTTGGCAAGACGTCTCGCTTTGATTAAAAACTCAACAATTTTCTCATCAGCATAATTAAACTATGTAGTTTGAAGTTCGCTCGAGAAATCATGCTGGTTAAGAGATTTCGTTCGGTGGGAAAAAGTTAAATAGCACCTTAAGGAGCCTTTATTTTATTATTATTTATTATTGGAGCCTTTTTAGCTTCACACAGGTTTTTTATATCTGTTTAATGTTGTTTTCTTATTTTATTTTACATTGAGTATTTTTAGATTAGTTACACTTTATTTTACTGTTTGTGTGAGTCAAAAATAAATGTTTTTCTTCCTTTCTTAAGACAGTTATTTTTATGTAAGCTATGCTGAATGCGAGAGTGACTTCTGTAAAATGCTTGGTGTCGACCAAAAATGCAATAAATAAAATAGTGTGCCTAAATATCGTATTTTCACAAAAGTAATTTGTGTGGTTATAAAAAGTGCACATCAAAAGCACGTTCCTCTTTTTTATAGTCGATAGACTCAAATTATACCGGTATAGATTAGTCTCTAATGTCATAACGTCGATAGGTCTTACATCTCAAAGATGCATCACAGCGCTGCTGGCTTATATTATCTAAGTATTTTCTAAGATCTAGCCACGACATACAATAAACAAAATATACTTACTACTCCTCCAAATAGCTATTACCTAGGCACATTCGCAACGTACTCCGAAGACTAATAGCATTACTACGTGGAGGGGGGTTAAAGAATAAGCCAGTCCTTTGGTTACGCAAAGAGCCGATCAATCGGCCTAAACTCAGACCTTATGACCTAAGCGTGCGACCCTAAAGAGGTCAAAACTGATAATTAATTAAAGGATTATAGAAACCACTCACCTGTAAGACCACATGCTCATATTAAACAAATACATTCTCCAATTCGTTTTTCTATGTATGAAATTATGGCATGCCACGGTCAAAAACGCCAAATTAACCGATGCATAGGCATACCAAAACTTAGCTGCATAAACATCCGTAACCCAGCAGGCGAAAGCAGTACTAATAAGGAGAGATAAAAACAAGCCATCGGTTATTTTATCTGCAGTTTTAGATGCATCTTTAGGGATCGTCTTGAGTTTCTCAAAAGCCGCTCTCTTCAGCGTTTTATAAAAGCCATCTTCTTTGAAAGTGAACGGCGAATTACGCGGAGTCTTTGCGTCCCTTATATAATATTGTGTAAGAATTTTCTCTGTGGACGGGTTCAAGTGATGCGATTCAAAAGCTTCAGTGATGTCAGTGCCCTGAAAACATTAATTTTATATTGTATTGCTCAGCAATAATTGTTTTTATAACTTTTACAGTGTGTGTTTTTCAAAACGTAATACTTTTGCATTTTGATAATATGTGTTATTTGAATGAATAAGTATAAAGCCAATACAATCAAATCAAATGTATGGTATCGTATTGATAAGAAAAAATTGAGTTGAGAAAGATAAAAGTATGTAGAAGTGAGGTGAAGCCTCCCGTCTAGGGTTGCGTGGTTTTTCGAAAGGGTCGAGTCATATCGCAACCCTGGAATGCAAGGCGCTACTGAAGGTATACATATTTTAGTTAACAGTTTGACATGCCCTCTCTCTCCTCCCAGAGTGGAAGAAAGTATTTGATAGTTTTCCACCTCAAACAAAAAAAAAGCCCGTACGTGTTAGATGGGAATCTTTGCTTTCAAACATTTGGCGAAATAATGGTCTTCTATATCAAGAGAAATAGAATTACAAAAATGTTGAATGTCAAATTAAGAACCCACTATATTTGGAGACATTTTAAAAATAAAGACGAGAATTCCAAATAAAAATGACAGTAGCGTCCGAAGTATCCATTTTAATGACTTTAAAAATAAAAATTTAAGTATCACTTACTTGGGTAAGTTCCAGCCATTCTTCGCCACCGGGGTGTCGCTTTATAAACCTCGTCAAGTCGTATAGTTTGTCGTGAATACGCCATAATCCTTCGGCGCCGTCGTCCATGGCTTTGCCAGTGAGCCATTGGACGGGGTCTCTCATATACTCATCTCGTAAAGATGGGTATTTTAGCTGTGGGAAACTGACATGAGTATCTTTGTCTGTAGCTCTTTGTTGGGCCCCTTCTTCCCATTCCGCGTTAGGAGCCATTTTTTTTCCCAACACTTTTCAGATTCTCTCCCCCAGTGCAATATGCGACTGGCCAGTACTGTTTATTGCACTGAACTCAACATCAATGCCAGATCTATTAATGTAATGACTAGTTTAATAGTGCAAATAATAGATAGTTGATTGGTTCCGTTCCTTTGATGTTGTAAGTAGAATAGTTTATTTAAATTACCAACACATTTAACTACTTAATATATTTGATTTGATAGTGGAATATGGCAAGGATTTTAATGTTTAATAGCGATTCAATATTAAAGAATTTCGGGTGCTCTTAGTTTCAAAAACAACTTTAAAAGTTTTGTTATTTTAGGCTGTTTTTAAGTAGTAAATTATCCATTATCCATTGATGTCGCCAATCTACAGGATGGTCATATTTATAGTGACTAAAACTATATCTGTACACTTTAGTATCCCTTTGCGTTTTAGGACCACTGATTCCCTTTTCAGTAAATCCTCGCACCTCTAGCAAGCACCATCAAACGCCTAACGTTTGATAAAGGAAGTACAGAGATTCGCTGACTTAGAAAATAATTTGTTTAGTTTAAATACCTGTTTACTGTTCACTACCCACTTTACTCTATTAATATCACTTACGTGGCTGTAGCTTCTATTCTAATAGGTAAATTTTCAATACTCACATTGTGATTAAAAAATAGATCACGGTCAGTATGTACGGACCTTAACATATAATTATTCAAGATACTACAAGGTACATCATGATAACCTTTAAGATAATATTTGTTTTGCTACATTCACAAAAACATATTACAACTACACTTGAGAACAGGAGAAACATGAGTAAAACTTAACGTATAATTTTCAGAAAAAAGTACCCAAGTAACAAGGTTTTTTGTAATTTGTATCTTAATTGGATAAAAATAGCTACAGATAGGTTTATCATTCAAAAAGTTAATGATAGAAGGGAGACCCATACTAACTTTATTACCTACCTTAATAGACTTACAAGTTTATTCACCCAAGCAATAAAATTCTCCCATGCAACCTTTAACACTCCCTATATCATTTTATAAGGGTAGTTTTGAATAATGAACAATGCAGACCTTTTCTTATTTTCATAGGTCACTATTGGTTGTAATTTTCAAGTATAGTGACCCAATACATATGTGGTATACAAAAACTGGTTCTTATTGCTCAATTACAAAAAGCTACATCACATTTTTAAAAGCCTAGTCCAATATTTTACGTTTCTAGGCCTAGTAGTTTTAGCTATGTTATATGAAGTTTATAGACGTAATCTGTCTGGTCTACGTACTCAACACGTTTTATTCTATTTTATCTTAGCCTTATACTATCACTGATTCTTCTTCTCATTGATTTCCTTTTCTTTGATACCACTCCTCACACAATCTATCAATCGCGTTTTGGTCTAGCTCTCCCTCTTCATTCATTCACATAATATACATGTACATATAGCTTGATGACTATAATAACGTAATAAATCATCATTATACTTTCATTTGGGGTCGGTGGATCATGTTTTCTTCCGCACATCTCCAGTAGTCCTTATTTAGATAATAATCTCCTCACTACATGCTGCATGTAACGAGAGCATGTATCCATGTGATAGACGTCTCAAGGTTGCGGTGACGCAGTCTTTTCCTATCCATAAAGAGATTTTGAGCATGAATGCAGATAAAAAGAAATTCTCACTAAACGTTTATCGTACTTTTAATGTTACTGTTACAAAACATTATAACCATGGTATTATGACATGTCATAAGATAATCTGCATTATGACATGTCATAATACAATCTGGCGTAAAGTTCTTATTAAAAAGTAGAAGAATTTAAGTGAATAATTTTGGCACGTAGTTTGAGATACGATAAAATATTCTATTTCAGTCGTAGAATATGTAATAGGACGTTCGCCAGCTGACTCGCTTTCAGTTTGCGGTTATAGTTCTTCGAAAAAGGCCAAGAATCGTAAAAAGCACATTTTAGGGCTCAATTTTATATGTACGCTGCTGTAAAGTTTCCTACTACCATGGGAGGTATGTTTTAAGATTCTGTATACCTAAAGAGTCAATATTTATGACCGTACTGGGTTGTGGCATGTGTAGGTATTTACCTACATTTCGCCATACAACGTAATAGCTTTATTTTTAGATCACTAAGGCTTATCTTTACATTTACAATCTTCAAGTTTAATCTCTTTGAGTAAATATGAGGAGATATATCTCAGGATAATTCGCATTCAAAACTAACTTTCAGTCACTTTCCAACCAAGGTAGCGTCGGAAATTACAGTGTAGTGCATTACAGTGGATTGCACGTAAAATATAGGTACCGGCTGCCGATTGCTTTTAATTTTCTGTCAATGCAGAAAAGATTTTATTTTTATTAAAAACCAAACCATGTGCAACATCCGTCTTATTTAAGTATAAACTATTTTGTCATTTCAAAAAAGTTAATAGATGAGACGAATCTACGATGCACGACAAAATAATATAAACACAATTTTTTTGTTTCGTGTTGTTAACAAGCAAATATTGTGTAATCTAATCATTCTAAAAATATCAGTCGTAGTAGATTAATGGTTCTCCCATGTGAATGGTGTGTACAGTTTCGGCAGTGCGCGTCAGTGTGAAGAGATAAAAATAAATCATTAGAATAATTGTGTTTTTAATAATATTTGACAAAAAATGGCTCCTAAAGATAAAAATTATATAGAGTGGGCTCACAAAACGGCTGAAGAAAAAAAAACTCACGTCAGTTTTCCTCAACTAAAGTACCCTTCGCTGAGAGATGAAGGGTTTAAGGATCCCGTACAATGGCTGGAAGGAAAAGCCATGGACGATGGAGCTGAAGGTTTATGGAGAATACGTGATGGACTTTACGATTTCGACGACTTTCAAGATAAGCATCCCGGCGGAGCCGAGTGGTTGGAACTCTCTAAGGTAACCTAATTACCGTTGAAATATATTTTTGTTGTGAGCAAAGTGGGGTTTAGACCCGCAGTAATAAAATGTGAAAGTCAATTTGTCCTGTGAGAGAAATATTTGTGATTTCTTATTGCATTTACGGAGAAGTTAGGACTGAACCATTGTGAATGAATCATTATTTTGGCTATGCTATTCTTAACGGGTAGAATTTTTGCAGGGAACCGACATAACAGAAGCGTTCGAGTGTCATCATTTAAACCCTGTTGTGGATAAAATGATAGAAAAGTATTATATTAGAAATGCTAAAACAAAAAGGAATTCACCATTTACTTTTGAAGAGGATGGTTTTTATAAAACATTAAAACGAGATGTGAGAGAGGTAATAAAAAAGGTTCCAAAGAGTGAACGAAAATATGGAGACTATATTACTGATGGTCTGTTTGCAACTGTGTTGATATCATCAGTGATATCTTGCTGGGCTTCAAACTATTGGGTTGTAATGACTTCATACTTGGTTGCATCTCTCGCCTTGTCATGGACCACCGTCGCTTCACACAGCTATATCCATATGAAAACTAACTGGAGGATGTACCTTTTCAATTTGACTCTCATGTCATATAGGTAAGTAAAATGTAGAAGATTAATTTATATTGTTGTTAAAAACAATGTAGGAAACTAGATTTTTAAAAGGATTATGAAAACAAATCAGGTTCTAAATCGATAATAATTCTGTTACTTAAAGATTATAACTCGAATAATAATGATGCTTTAAATGTCAAAGTCAGTTATCAAACCAGGTGAGGAAAAAAAATAGAGTAGAATAAAATAACAAAATCAATAATATACATATAATTAGAATCATTCCTAACATTTTATTTTTTATCGTTTTACAGGGATTTCCGAGTATCACATGTACTATCGCATCATCTGTATCCTAATACACTTATGGATCTAGAAATCAGTGCATTCGAGCCCATTGTCCTTTGGAATCCTAGAAAGAAGCCGACCTACGCCTACTTTTCTTTCCTAATTGAACTTGTATTCTACCCATTCATCGGTATCCTAGGCTTCTTAAAAAGGTAAGATAGTATTTTTACATATTAAGCTGAATATGACCCAATTATAAGATTACATAAATGATTATTTATATACCTAAGTTACCAGCGAACAGTAACCAGGATCTAGAAGATTCGTTCTCCTAAGTGTTATAGCTTTGTAGTTCTGGAGAAGAGACCAAGTACCGTAGCTTGAAACAGGCTTCAGTAAAAGTCTAACACGTTAGACCTCTCACTCCACACAGAGCAGAAGTCATATTTATGAATTCCATCTAAAAAAAAGAAAGAGCTTTGAAAGAAAGAGGCTTTGGTTCAACAGTGTCGTGCTCATATTTCCTTTTATTTTTATTACCAGAGCAATTAGAGATTTTGCTTGAAAATTAGCTTCTTAGTATTTTTATGTTATTCTTTCCAGGCATGTCAGTATCTTCGTCCGAAAAGACTTCTTTACCCGTCACTACAGATGGCACGATGGCATTTTCTTCCTTCTTCCTCTCTGGATGTACTTTGTCAGTGGCACTACCTTCTTTCATGCGGTTTATAGCTGGCTGTGGATTGTCACGACAACCAGTTTCATCACATTCGCTATTGGCACCAACGCTGCACATCATCATCCTGATATCTTCAAAGACGGTGATCAACTCAAGTAAGTAAATTGTTTCACGATTTATATATTATTACTAGCTTTTGCCAACGGCTTCGTCCGCATAAAAGTACTTAGTAAATTATTTCGGGGGAAAAATAGCCTATGAGCTATTTCAGCACATGATCTAATTACTCATGGATCAAACGTAAAAATTTGTTTAGCCATTGGAACGTGATTGAGTAACAATCATACATATGTATAACACCGTCACTCCTACATGTATGCAAACTTTAGTCTTTATATTATAAGAGTGATAGGTTAATATAGATATAGATAATGCGACACGGATAATTAACAAAAATTTAAACTGGATTTTTAAGGTCAAAGAATATTTTGTCTACTATCATCATATTTTGTCTGACTTCATGTCTTAACCCTAGAAAGATAATCATATTGAATTAAACGTTAAAGATAATCATACGTAAAATTGACTCCTCCTTTTTGAGTAGCTGTTATTAAAAACGTTTGTACTGATGTAAGTAATACGATAAATAATTTTTATCTACAACATAATATTATGAAATAAAAATACTTATATTTATTTATTTATGTTTATTTATAATTTAAAAAAATAAGAAGTTAAAATTTCTCAAAAAATATCAAAACATAGGAACTTCTCTATTCTTCTAAAGTTTTATCATATTATCATCTTAAATCAGTACTTTTTCTTATATTCGGCCCCGCCCTGAAGACATAGAGATTGACCAGCAATGTCTATTCTTTGATCTGATGGTTCTTTGAGACAACATTATTAGATGACGAGAAGCCGTTGAAAGAGTCGCTTGTCCAGAGTCTTCTTCTTCAATACAGTCCATTTCACAGGGAGTTGCTGACACTTCGTCCCTCACTCCATCCACAAGACCTTCTTACTCATCGCTCTGGACGTCATCCTCGCTCTCATGATCTTTGATTTTACTGTCGGTGTCAGGACAGGGTGGCTCCTCATCACTCTCTAAAAGAGCAGATAGGATATGGTCTTTATCCAATTTTCTAGTCCCCATTATTTTGTGGCAGTATCTGAATACATATAAATATCAAAAATTCAAATAAAAAGACCATCAGACAATAAAAATAATTCAAATAAAAATTTTACCAAATATCTTAAAAGTCACGCAAAAGATAATCATACGTCATTTTGACTCCTGTGATGTTTATATTTCAAAATGGCGGGCACTTACTTCAGTGACGCGGTCACCTCTTGTTAGCTCCCAACGGCCAGTGAAATGTCTGAAACGCACGACTCCGGATTCGCGCTAATTAAAAAGAGGCAGCAATATTTCATTTGCGCGGGAGTCATTTTGACGTAGATTATCTTTCTAGGGTTAAAATAGATTCAAGAAAATATAGTTTATCGCAGTTGCATCTATTCATTGTCTAATGTCAACTAACTAGAAACAATCGCATTTGATTGGAGTTAATTTGAAATACGAGTAAGTCTCCATAAATGTTTCTTCTATTTGTCACACTGTTCTAATAATCATACTTATATTATGAAAGTTTGTATGTATTTTTGTGTATGTATTTTTGTTACTCCTTTACGCTCGGGTACATTATGTCTTGAAATAGCAATAGGATATTTTTATATGTTCTCTTGGAATGATAAAACTAAAAGACATTTTAATTATCTCTATATACAGAATCAAAAGGTCAATGTCATTGCCTTAAAAATTACTTAATGATATGATATATCTTAGCTGAGTACCTACTTACATAGTCCGTACAAAATGAATTAATGTATTATATTTTTATATTTCTTTATCCAAATCTTTGAGTGTCTAAAGTAACATTGTCTTCACTAACACCATTTTAACCGTACCAAAACCGTTTTCATGCTAACTTTTATGGCTAGCTCATAAAACTTTTTAATTTGATATATTTTATCGTTCTTCAGGGACACCACTGTCGACTGGGGCATGCACGAGCTCGAAGCTGTAATGGACCGCACTGACATCAACAGTAGCCTCTTCACTTCTCTGACTTTCTTCGGAGACCACGCTCTACATCATCTATTCCCAACTTTGGATAATGTGACTTTGAGATATTTGTATCCAGTGTTCCTGAAACGTTGTGAACAGTTCAGGGCTAATTTCAGATTAACGTCATCTTTGGATCTATTTATTGGACAATTGAGGATGGCTGTAAAAGAAGATCCTAATGTTTTGGATAAATCGAAATAGAAGTACAAGAAATAATTATAAAATATCTTACTGTTTGCAAAGTTTTACATCCCTTGTGACATTTTGTTTAAATATACGGTTGGTACTCAGTATACCGTTTACTAGTCATAGACTGCAGGTGGCGTATTGATTGTTTATATATTTTAATCTAATGAAAATTGAATCGAGGAAGATAATCGTGAAGTAAGTTTACTTTTAGTTAGTTCTTTAGGGTTTTTTATTTTATTTTATTTAGTGTAAATATATATTTGTAATGTTAGTACTTAATCCGTGAAGTAAATAAATATTGTTGACAAATTTTCTTTTCTTTTTCTTCACAACTGAACTTATAATATGCATTGACCGCTAATCCATAATTATATCTTCATTACGGGCCTACTACTCATTATTGCATCAGAATTTATTGCGCAGACTAATTGAAACTCATTGTAACACAACCTTCTAATATTCGAGTTATATTTTGCAGTCTGAACAACATAATATATGTATATCATCATTATCATCATTGCAACCGAAAAACGTCCAGTGTTGGACATAGGCCTTCCCCAAGGGTCATCACAACGACTGGTCCTGTGCATCACCCATCCATAGGATTCCCGTGACCCTCACCAGGTTATCGGTCACATATATACGAGGATATAGTCATATTAAATTAACATCTTTTTATCTTGAAAAGATACTAATTATTAGGTAGATAGAGTTATCTGTAGTATTGTTTAAATAATAGTAATATTTTAATTATCTCTTTATGCGGGATCAAAAGGTCACTGTCATTGTCCTAAAGATTACTTAATGATATGATTATCTTAACATATTATGTACCTAGTATGTACAAAATATACGAGTAAATTACATTTTTTTTACATTTTTGATTGACCAATCATCATCTGCCTTGCCTTTTCCCAACTATATTGGGGTCGGCTTCCAGTCAAGCCGAATTTAGCTGAATACCAGTATTTGATTGACCGATAAAACGAAATAAATAAGATTTCTGCGGTATTATACCTTATTAATTTTGAAATACTATAGTTACACGAGTATAGTCAGCATTGCAATGTTTTGTTTCACAAATGTGTGGACCAATGATAAGCATAACCTTTGGTTTGCGCTGTGACTTCGTTTATCAAGAGTCAATGAATATAAATCAACTATCGCAGTCAAGTTTTCCTTACAATAACATAGTTTGTATGATAAAACTGTTAGGGGAAGAACTGTGGCAATCACCTTCCTCTGGACTTGTTACAATTTATACTTTCCTTGGATTAATTCGCTTTTACTAGTAAATCTTGGTAATTTAGACCGGATGGTTAGGCTAAAAGTTCGTAATTATTGTTACAGTATAATTTCTTTATCAATTATTTACTTTAAAGTAATATAAACTAGTGATTGACTGCGATTCTACCTAATGGTAAGCAGTGATGCAAATGTTGATGGTGAGGCGCACTAGTTCATGAGGAGCTTATTCACTCTAACCTTAAAAACACCCAAAACATAATCAGATGGGAAGACCGCGATAGGCAAATTGTACCAGCCCATCGATGTACACGGAATAAACGACGAGGCAAAACGTATAGTCCGGACCGTACAATTTTCAACAGCGTAAGAGCCATGAACAGGATATGAACAACTTTTCATGATTCGTACCCAAATACGAACAGCCGCACAAGTTAACCTCCAAGGTTAAGCGATATTTGCTGAGGTCTGTTTTTGGATGGGTGATCATCGTACCGTACCAAAGTTCCTCGATGCTTTAGAAAGCACGTTAAGCCATAGGCCACAATTATCATTTATTGATCTTTGACAGTCTGTCAGTCAGCTATGAAATCTGAAACCAGTCTTGCCAAGGGGTATCGTTTTCGACTACCTATCTGCTTATAGGCATAAGGCGGTAGTTGCTCCATTATATATTGTAGACTGAAAGCCATTCCAAACAAGATTAGGAAAAAACTAGGTGGATCCAGTGATTATGGATTGCAAACTCGGAGACGGTCCACCTGTAAGACGTTATTTAGGGTTACATACCTCAAAAGGAAAAATGGAATACGATGGATTACTTTGTAATCCTGCTGTCTGTCTAACAACATCCTTTATCTCGGGAGTGCATAAAGAAATCGAATTGAAATTAAAACCATATAGGCAGGTCTGCGGTCCCTTGAAGCTGTGAAAACACCAAACTTTTTGGTTTGAACACCAGAAAGAGGCGTGCAACAGAAAAACTTACCGTGGCCCTCGATCGCAAACGCAAATAATTTTTTCAGTTTTTAAACAGTAAAATTGTGATACACCGTCCCACTACACCCAGACGATAAGAACTTATTTAAATTATTCCCACCACATATAAAAAATACAGGGAGGTTTCCCTCCCTGTATTCGTGTGGAAACCTTTACTCACTAACCGTCCTCATTGTTTTGAGAATGGAACCCTTTATTTTACAACTATAATAGTTGCAGGCAGCCATTATTTTAGTGGAACATTTTCATGGCGAGTCTGACTATGATTAATCGTCAAATATCGTAATAATAATGGAAGGTTTTGGAGTGGCGGCCACGTACTGGAAGACGCAGCGTTGAAAGGCATCCTACTAGGTGGACCGACGACCTGGCGAGGGTCGCGGGATTCCGATGGATGCGAGACGCACAGGACCGGTCGTTGTGGAGACGCTTCGCTTTGTCCAGCAGTGGACGTCTTTCGGCTGAGATGATGACGATGATCGCAATATTCACGCTCGAAAACAAAACCAGCTCTCTTTCGATTAACTATTTTTCGCGTAATTTTCAATCATCTACTTATCTAAACTTGGTTGAAAAGCTTATTGTTTTAACGCGAAAAAAGAGGAATGATAGCACCTGACCGCTCGGTTGACTTTTGGTAACTATAGTCGCCCACTCGAATATTTCACAAACACTGGTTCCAGGAAATAGGTTTTAAACCTCAAAAGTTTTTGGAAAAAAAAATTCGTCATTCAGAATCTCGATTTAACATACAAGGAAATATATTTTTTCTTTACTTTTTTTATTCATGTGTTACCTAATTATGAATTTTTCACATAATCGTAGATATAGACGTCTTACTTGGATTAGTTTTATGCAAAATTTTGTATGTATTGTTTTCAATAGAACCCTACGTTATAACCTCAGAATATATATTTATATTTCCAAAATACTACAAGAAGAAGTGTAATAACTTCATAGCCACGAAAAAGTAGTTGTATGGGCAGTCATCGCGAATCACTTGCTTCTAAAGACGGTATTTGTATTTCAAACGAATAGTATTGTGGTTTTGAAGTAAATAAACATATCTTATAAGTTAGATATAGTAGTTTATTAGTAAGGGTAATCAATTAACTTTGTAGACAGATCCTTAGGTTCAATTTTTTGATCTGTCAACTCTCAATCGCTGTATAGTAACAAATATTTTTTTTTAATTCTTAATTGATTGTTGTGTTTATTTAACTAATAGTCAGACTAACATTGATTTAACAACACATAAATTAAACTGATATTTTTTAATAATTACTTGTTATCTTTTACGTAAGTTCTACTGTTTGAGTTAATAATGGATCAAGAGACTTGCTCGTAGTACTTAGTAAAAGACTATACAAAGTAATAAGCCAAAATCTCTATAGGATTTTTTTTCAATTATGATGTTATACACGTGATAGTCTGCCTATCTATCTGTCTGATGTTATCATGTCTAAATTTTTGAATATTACGGATAGGAATAATTTTCGTTACAGACAAAACCAGGGGCAGTAGCTATAAAAACCATAAAAATGGACAGTCCGGAAATGAATGAAGTAGTAGGGGGATATACACTATTCATTCGACGAAATGTTGGAACTGAGTGTGCATATTGCAAAATAAATATAGGTACATTAAATTATAACGAACGCGCCTTTTGATTTCCAGGAAATATGTCTGAATAATGCGATATTATCGGCGGATGGCATTCGCCACTCGGCAGAGCGGTAGCTGAACTCAAAAATAATATTATTAAATGAGTACTAAAAATTCCTTTCACATGGTTGTTCTGATTGCAGAAAATCTTAATTAAAGTCAAGTAATTCTTGGTAATATCTCGCAAATAAATTGAAATAAGTAATACTTGAGTGCTCCCGTAACCCCAGATAAGATACGGAGGACTATTACAGTCTTCAACAAAATCAAAACAATCGTATTTGGTTCGACCGCGCAGATGGCATTGCAAAATTTACATAAAAATAAAGCGAGGAAATTAACAAACAAGAATTGTACCGATTTTAAATTTTCCTATCGAAAGAATACGAAGAAAGACTACGTTTACCACATTTACAGCACAGTACAGTCCATTAAAGCTGATAGCACAGAACAAAAACTACACAACAACTACTTACACTCGGCCGTTTGTTTTTGTTAAGGTCGATAAGCGAATATATAATTAAACTCATGTTTTGCCTAGAAAAATAATCATCTGTTTACAAAAGTATGGTGATATAAAAACGTCTGAAGATTGGTCGCGACTTTAAACTGATTATTCAATCTGGACAGTCGTCAATATAGTGCAGTTAAGTGATAAAAAAAAAGTTGATATAGTATTTAATTGAGTGCAGTTGTTCAAAATGGCACCAAAAGATACGGGCTACATTGAGTGGGCCCACAAAACAGCAGCAGAAAAGAAGACTCATGTCAGTTTTCCACAGCTAAAGTACCCTTCTCTCAGAGATGGAGGGTTCAGGGATCCTGTACAATGGCTGGAAGGAAAAGCCATGGACGATGGAGCAGAAGGATTATGGAGAGTACGAAATGGACTTTACGATTTTACAGACTTTATGAAGAAACATCCCGGTGGTGAAGAATGGTTGGAGCTTTCTAAGGTTAGATACAAATTTATTTTATCTTCTTTTGATAAATATCTAAGATAAGAGAAATAAATATTATGTCATTTTGTTTGAGCTTGTGACAAGGATTTATATCTATAAAGGTGAAAAAAAAGGTTTGCAAAGAAAACAATATAAATGAGAATAAATAGAGAAGGTGAGGAAGGCAAAATAAAAGATGCATTGTGTGAATAAAAACGGAGTAAAGAAGTAGGATGTGATGATTAACGGGTGAAAATAAAAGCAGAAATGACTTTGCGCCCCCGCCAAGGATAGCATTGTACATGTACAAGTATATGAAAATATGATGATAATTTTATTATGTCAGTGTAGTTTTGATGAATGAAAGTTGAAGATATTTCACAAAATAAACCTAAAATCTTAATGAAAATAAACTAGCATCAATGGATTATAATTATCTTTTCTAATGTAAATAACTAATAACAATTGTACAGGGAACAGACATCACAGAAGCGTTCGAGTGTCACCACTTAAATCCGGCTGTAGAAAAAATAAAAGAAAAATATTACATAAGAGATGCTCAAACGCCCAGAAATTCTCCTTTTACTTTCGAAGAAGATGGGTTTTATAAAACATTGAAACGATCGGTGGTAGAAGAACTGAAGAAAATTCCTCCATCTGAGAAGAAATGGAGCAGCTTGATCATTGATGGACTATTTTCAACGTGTTTAATAGCATCAGCTTTGTCTTGTTGGGCTACAGACTATTGGGTTGTGATGGCATCTTACTTAGTAGCATCGCTTGCTTTAGCATGGACTACCGTTGCTGCACATAACTACATCCATATGAAGACAAACTGGAGGATGTACTTGTTTAACTTCAGTTTATGGTCGTATAGGTAAATATAAAATAAAAATAATTATTTAATAATAATATTTTGCAGTTCAAAATGTTGGATAAAGATTAATAGACTTTTCGTTAACAAATAAATCAATTCAGTCTATTAGTAGTCTACTGATAAACATAGGCACCAAATGCGATAACAAAGACTACCTAGAATTTTTTTAAATATTGGATCAGTAAACAGACGATAAAATATTACTATTAAATGAAATTTAAAACCGAATGGTTTTTTATTTTACATAAACTAGTGCTTGACTATGATCCACCTGATGGTAAACAGTGCTGCAATCGTTGATGCTGAAGCACACTAGATTATTAATAGCCTGTTCGCTCTAGCATTTAATAATAATATTAAAAATGGTAATATTAATCTAAAAAATGTTTTTTACAGGGACTTCAGAGTATCTCACGCACTGTCTCATCACGTTTACCCAAACACACTTATAGACTTGGAAATTAGTGCATTTGAACCTCTAGTTTTTTGGAATCCAAGGAAGAAGCCAACATATGCATACTTTACGCTCTTAATTGAATTCGTGGTGTTCCCGTTCATGTTTATACTTAACTTTATAAAGAGGTAAGACAGCATTTAAATTAAGTTTATACTAATACCCATAATTATTCTAAACAATATACTTTTCTCAACTCAATCTTAACTCAGCTTTTTTCAATCGACTGATAATCATAATGATAATTATGTTATAACTGGTTATTGACATTAACGTCTCAAGTACAGAGTTTTCCACTTTCAATAGAGCGCAGGAAACACCTTTATATGAACTTAAAATTTAAGATTTAGATAAACTGACAGTATTGATAGTAATACAATCATTCGTGTTTTCAGGTTCATCAGCAATTTCGTCCGCAAGGGCTTTTTCGAACGTCACTACAGATGGCATGACGGCATTGGTCTTCTTCTTCCCATCTGGATGTATCTCGCCAGTGGTTCTACATTCTACCACGCTTTTGTTATGTGGTTGTGGATTAACTGCACCGCCAGTTTTATCTTCTTCACGATAGGATCAAACGCTGCACATCATCATCCAAAAATCTTCAAAGATGGTGATCAACCAAGGTATGTATGATCCAGTTTCCTTCAATTATATAGAGGTCTATTGTGAAATTACGCAGCAAGAGTTCCTTAAACATTGGTTGCTGCGTAATCAAAGCTCCATTTTATGAAATACTGATCATTTAATTTATTCTCTAACAGGGGAACTACGATTGACTGGGGCATCCACGAACTCGAAGCTGTGATGGACCGCACTGACATAAATGATAACTTCTTCAAAGTGATGACGTTCTTCGGTGATCACGCACTACACCATCTATTCCCTACCCTGGACCATGCTCTTTTGAGTCATCTGTACCCTGTGTTCTTGAAACACTGTGAAGAGTTCAGGGCTAACTACAGATTGACGTCACAATTTGACTTCTTCATTGCACAGCTGAAAATGGCGGTGAAGGAAGACCCTACTCTATTAAGTGAATCACAATAAGTTGATTGTTGTAGTGTAAGATACAGTTATAATAACTTTATATCGGTAAATGTGACTGACTATATATTTCATTTCTTATTAAATGAGTCTTAAGAGGCTTAAAAATAATAAAGAGTAATAAAAATATACCTATAAAATAAAAAAATAAAAATATATAATGTTATTTAATAAATAAGTGTTTTGTCTAATACATGTTCAAAATTTTATTTATGTGACTACCTACTTTTATGATATTTTAACAGCCAGGTTGGTATTTAGACGTCATGGCGTCCCCCCTTCTGCATGACGCAGGTTTTCACCGGTCACGGTAAGTTCGGGAGGTTCCTGCACCTGACTCGTGCGGAAGAAACACCCGGGTGTCACCATTAAATGGGCCGCCCGCCTTGAGGATACGGTTGAGTATTCGGTAGAGTTGTGCCTCGCTTGTGCAGAACATTGCCGTATCTTCTTGGCGGCGATCGGCGGCAACGACCTCTTGCACCGGGCCCAAAGCGAGAAGGAATATGAAGCGTTTGCCTAGTCATAGACATTAGTTTCGGACAGTTTCTCAAACGCCTGATCAATGTTTGCAGTAGGATAAAACATTTTAACAATCATATAAACTAGCCAACTTCTTTCAACACTGTCTTAAATTTTTTTTTCTGAATAATCTGAACTGAAATGTTACTAAACAATACATTTATAAAAGAAAATCATTAATCCCGTAACTAATAACTTTACAATCAAAATTCTTTGATAAAATTGCTTCGAAGACCAAAAAGTATTGTATCCAGAATGTAATCAGTTCAAAAGCAATATTTTTTGTTGAACTTCAATACAATGTGTTCATGATGGAAAATGCCATTACTGAAACAAATGGCTTTGAGACGTAACATTCTTAATATTTTCTACCTGTTCATTGTTCTTTTAAGAACTTAAGGTTTCAAAAGAATTTGTATTTTGCTTTCTACTATTTCTTAGTAAAGGAACCTTAAAAATATTACGAAAATTCTCGTCTGTAAAAATTTGTTTATTGGATATACTATAAGAAGGCTTACGGCTTAGTAAAATACTACAAAGATTATCGTCTATAAAAATGTATATGCCAGAGAGACTATAAGAAGGCCAACAAAGGGGAAGGTGGTTCTAATACATGTTTGATGAGTGGGTGCAAAAATTGTACAGTATGTAATACTTTGCACGTTTTTGATATCGTCTATTATATAGGACAGATAGTCTAATGGAGTGGAGACAGTCCACTGTTATGACTACGTATCCAGTGGAGTAACAAATAGATAAAGATCGAGTGAGCTATATTTCAGGGTCATAATTTGAATCTGTATTGGTTTTGTCCAGCTTTAGATTCTTTAAGCACTGTGTTGGAGAATTTGAGCTTGAACTAAAGAGATATCAAGATAATACATATATCTCTTTTCTTGTTTGTATTTGTCCCCATCAATCTACAATTGATGGAGCCACTGAATGTAAATTAAACCTTCACTAGTGCTATCAATATATGTATATCAGTACAGTTTAGTATAGAAAAGTGTTGGGTATGTATGACCCCACATTTTTCTGAAAAAGTAAAGCGAACTCAACTCTTTTAATAATTTCATAGACTTAAGATTCCTTTCGCCAGTCACAACGTATAAGTATTTTGGTGTTAGCTGGAAACATTAGATATCAATGTAACAGAAGAAATCAGTAAGGAAAGCAGAAAGGAAGCGCTTCTTTACTAGCTCAATAAGGTTTTTTAAAAGGATTATGATAATATGATTCCCGAATAGGTATATTATTAGATGTTGATAAAGTTTGGAATGCGCACGTGCTATTTTAGGTAGCGAAGTGAAGTTCCATAAGCCGTACCTCATGTTGCCGCCACCACTCATCCGCCTCGGATGTCTTACGACAGCAGCATAAGAATGTCGAGTGGCCGAAGGCGCCTGAACGGGCTTTCGTCGTAGTCAAATGGACTTATACATAACTTTACACCCTGGATAGGCAAGCAAATCCATACATACACTGCTACACACACGTTGGTGGACTGTATCTGGTGGAATTATGAAGATTGAGCTTTTTAAAACTTAAAACCCTCCATAATCGCGAGATATGCAATCGCAGGAAATATCTTCTAGCTGTCGGGCTTTCATCGAGATATAGTGTTTATAATAAATATTTAAAAATGTAAATAATGTGATCAAAAGCTGGCCAAGTTTGAGTCGTACTCATACGTGAAGGATTCTGTACCAGAATCTGAGAAACCGAACAAATTAATGTAGCTTACACAATTTTATTATAAGTTTTGTTTTTTCATTTGTGGGCATCAGAATATATAATGTAGAAATTATAAGCGGCTTTATCTTTAGATTATATTGACGCTTTATTTTTTTTGTTCGATGTGGTGGTTAGACGCAGGCAACACCACAAAATAATAAAAAAGGAGTACAGAAACTTGAGTGTTTGATTTATATATATATTGAATTCAGCAGGATACATCCACGCGTCCTTAAATAATGATTATAAATAATCATAATACCTTTATTCGTAACATACATTGTAAACAGTAAATGGTTTCCTGGCTCCCAAACTAGGCTTATAGCCGGTGACTTGGGAGTCAGTACCTCCAGTAATACGTACTCACATATGTAGACAAACTAGTGTCTGAAAAAGGCTGTATGGTGTGGAATTGTTGGGAAAACAATTTTGCACGTTTTGTACTGAGAATCTATGTTTCCTAAGACTACACTCAAACATAAACAATCTTCTCACTGTTAATAATTTATATTCACTTAAGCAAGTGTAAGGCCTACAAGATATAATCTTTTGAACGGCCCTTTGAGCTCATTACAATTTAAGTAGGTACGTCTTGTATATGCTGCCCCACACTAACAGACAGTACATAAAAATTGTATTTCAAAGGGAAGAGTACACTATAATAGTAATTATTTATATTTTCATAACAATAAACATTACAAACATTGAAGAGCGTATTTACAATTGATAGTATTATTCTAGTTTATTTTGTGAGAAGGCTTGCCTGTATTTAAGGTCACCAGGTCTACACACTCTAACAGATAAGTACATTCATTATAGGTAGGTAACTGTAGTAATTGTTTTTAAGTTGCGATTTAAAATAACTACATTCCTTGTCAGTCGTGACTCGATAACTATATGTATTTATGAAAAGTTTGAAGTTTGTTTGTTGTTTGTTTTGTATATAAATGAGTTATCTTTATGGTTGTAGAACTTCAAATTTTTGCCGCACAACATGCCTAAGTATTTTGTGTAAAATATAATATGGTACATATAGACATCAAAACACAAAAAATTGACAAACAAAAATACACATACATGAACAATTGTTAAGGTGCCGTGGACAGTTATGGACTTTGACAATAAGGGTTTTTTTTTGGTTGAAACTGGTTTGGTTATTCGAGAAAGACAATATTTTTGTTTTATTTGGTTTGAGTGTTAATAGATTTCTTGTAAAATAATCCATAACCTCATTTAGTGCTGTTTGAGCATTTTGTTCAGCTTTTTTGTTATTCTTGTTGAAATGAAATGAAATGAAATGAAATGAAATGAAATGAAATGAAATGAAATGAAATGAAATGAAATGAAATGAAATAATTTATTTGCTAGGAATGTAGGTACAAAAATATGGTGTTAAATAAGAAAATGATCCAAATACATTCTACCGTGAGGCATGCAAAATTTTTTTTATAGAGCAATTAAATGAAATAGGTAATAAAAAATAAAAAAAATCAATTATTTAACTAGTGCCAAATGCTCAAATAGTCCATAAAAATATAAATAATTAAATTTGCAAATTCATTCAGTGTACACAATATCAAAATTCAATTAATAATTAGTCAATAATACAATGTCAATAATAAGTCAATAATACAATGTCAATAATAAGTTATTAATAAAATGTCAATAATAAGTTATTTATTAGTCAAATAATATAATCATCATTAAAATTTGAATAATATTAAAGAATCATAATATGGATTTGTCATTTAAAAATTCATCTATTGTGTAATAACATTTTTCAACTAACAACTTATTTAATTTCTTTTTAAATATTTGTAATGTACAATTTTTGATATCATCAGGTATTTTATTGTATACCACCGGTCCCATATGCATAATATTCTTTTTTAGTAGTGCTGTTATAAACTTACCTGTATGTAAAAGACTTTTATATTGAGATCTTATTAATGTGGGCCTTGATGAGTGATCAATATTTGAACAAAATAAATTTAAATTACCTTTTACAAACAGTGCCACTTCCAAAATATAGAGCGAGGGAAAGGTTAATAAGTTAAGAGATTTGAACATAGGAACACAGCTGTCTGTTGAATTTATTCCGGTCATTGATCTAATGCAGTATTTTTGGGCTCTGAAAATCCTTTCTCTCTCACTGCAATTACTCCAAAAAACTACTCCGTATCTTAAAACAGATACAACGAGACCATGATAAGCTATAATAATCGTGCCCGTGTTAACTTTTTTTGTCAAATTATATAAAATGTATGCAGATTTACTTAATTTCTTGCAGATCTCCTCGGCCTGTGGTTTCCATGTCAGTTGATTGTCAATTATTATACCTAAAAATTTTGCTACATTTGTATTGTCTACGCTTTGTCCATTGTATGCGATAGTCAAAGTGTCTGGACGTAAACGCTGGTAAAAATGCATTACTTTTGTCTTTTTCAAATTAATAATCAAGTTATTTATACAAAGCCAATTTATTATGTTTTTTAGTGTGTCATTAATATCTTTTTCGTATTCCACTTTCTCTGTACATTTTACTATAGCCGTGCAGTCGTCAGCAAATAATACCATCGGCTGTTGAATTTGTCTAGGCAAGTCATTTATGTAAAGCAGAAATATTAAGGGTCCGACAACAGTGCCTTGCGGTACTCCGAATTTGACTTCCCTACTGTCAGATAATATATAAATATTCTTGTCCTTTATATATTATAGCCTAACAGTATATATTTGACGGCGCATGCGTCAAAGTGAGACATCAGGTTGACTTTTGGCTGTCAAAGTCGGCCTAGCGAAGCGTCATTGATGATGGTTATGAGGGCAGCCATCTGAAGACAGGGTTGTTGGAGACGGTGCCTGCATACCACGTTTGTGACGAATCGCTTTGCAACTGAGTGATAATTTAATCTAGTGTTTGAATTGAGTTGGTTTCGTGTTGAAGACTGTACATTGTAGTTCTGTGCTGTTTAATCAGCACCTGTAATTGTGACAAGGACTCGTGATTGTTCTGCTCACGCCCACCTGCCTACCTACCTGCTTACCTACCCACATATATCACTCAAGATGAGTTCAGTAGCCCAAGCACGAATATTTGCGAAAAGTTATTCGTATCGAAATCGAGTAACATTTATATGAGAATTGTACAGCGCCCCTATCGGGTATAAAAGGTACCAAAATATGGCAGCACGAATGATTTTAGCGCACTCTGGTAATCGAAATCGAAACGGCATGGTAAACGAAACTCGAAACTTATAAACAATTGTGAGATTTTTGATAGCACGAACATCGTTTTGACGTACGGTAACGTAAACTCTCGAAGGCTGGCTAACGAGTATACTCGAAACATTTTTCACTTGAAAATAGTCGGTGAGAAAGGTTTCGAAAAGTTTAAAACTAAAGTTTTAACCGCGTTTATGTTTTGTTTAGAGTTAGTTTTGTGAATATAAGTGTTTTAAAATTATTGTTAAGTTATTCGAACAATTATTAATAGTCTCAACATAATTTAAAATGCAAAGACCGCCACTGTATGAACGTAGTACCATGTATTATTTTTTGGCGGCAAATTTACTAGAAAATTATGGATATCAATCACGATTTGCGTACCTATAGAACTAATGTGATTGAAAAAGATTTGAGTTGCTTATATGTTTTTTTTTATCATTATAGATAAATTACGCGCAGAGCAAAACTTAGGAATAGAATTAACCCACTGGACATAAATGAAACCAAATTTAAAAATAGATATAAAAAATATAAGCTTTATTTGTTAATTAGAAGAATTTATTTGTTACTTCCTTCCATTTCATTTGTATGAAAATTCCGACCTCGTGGGCCGCCTGAAGGTTTAGACAAATCTCCATTTTTGGAATAGAAATAGCATTGCACTTTAAAATACTTCACACTAAAGTTTATGCCACTCAACTGCAGTTCTCATAATTAATTATTCACTTATAAGCACTTAATTATTTATAGAAAAAAAACAGAAATACTTTTGTTGTGGACGTGTCATAAAACATAAACAAACTTAGCCTTCTTGGCGCCCTCACGCGTCGGATGTCAAAATCAAAAATGTCAAGTGGGTGCGTTCGGTACCCGTAATTTTTTTTAAATAAAATCTCCGAAACTAGGTATGTTATATTGCTGAAGATAATGCTACTTTACTATGTCTAATAATTAACTTTGGATCTCTTCTATATAAAACATTCAGTTTTTATTTAAATTTAATAATAATAAAACGTTTAATCAAAGAAGAAAAAAATATTAACAACTTGATTTAATTTTCGAACGCAAAGGTTCATTCAACAATCGTTCATTTTGCTCACTATGGCGCGTCTCTATTTACATTAGCATGACGTCACCTTCAAATTTGAAGCGAGTGTTCGATAATGCTTCGAATGTGCTTCGTGCTGCCTACTATCGACAGACTCTGTTTTTGAATCGAGGCGTCGATACATTGTCGATTCGAATTCGTTAGATATTCGTGCTTGGCCTACTGATGAAGGCCCTCCTGCCCCTTCATCAGAAGTGGGATTGGATGAGGCTAAAATTGAGCAAAAAACACCAAAATCGGAAGCAGAAAAATTGCTGAATAACATGGAAATGCTTTTATGTCGTGTTCTTGCGGCCCAGCCTACGCCAACTGTGAGTACTAACCAGGCAACACATTTCTTACCGTTCAATCCAGACGAACCAGACTGTGACTTAGATGGTCGGTGCAGTATTACCGAAGCAATCGTTCATAATAAGCGCTTGGAAGGAATAGACTTGCTCATGGCTCTTACTATCTCTTTAAAAGGACGAGCGGTTGCCTGTATCACTAAACGAAACTTAAATGAAATGTCCTGGAGCGTTGTCAGACAGATACTGTCAAATAGCATTCTCAAAACCAAAGCTTCTTCAGGATTATTTCGACGAAATATTGCGATTCCAAATCGGAGCAAAGGAGACAGCTTCAGAAGCCGCTCTTCGTTTATGGAACTTAATCGAACAAATACTTAGGTATTTGTTGTAGACTGTGGTGCCTAAAGAAGTGGTGGTGGATTCGTTATTTCTGTGCTCTGTCAGAAGGACAGCCTGATAAGACGCGAACTGATTGCGCACAATGTCACAACTCGCACTCAATTGTTCCGAATCCTGGGAGACGTCTCTCTTAAGCGGCGTTCAGACGGTGTCGAAGCTACCGAACCTGATGCGAAGCATTTTCGTGCTACCGAGAGGTTCACTGGCAGATGTAACTTTTGCGGAATATCGGGATATCGTTTTGCGGAATGCCGAAAACGTCGTGACGCGCTGGGACCAGTAGAGCCTCGAGATACTCCGAGTGCTTCCCGTCCGTTGGAGAGGAAGACCGATGTAACGTGCTACACTTGTGGCCAAATGTAGGTCATGTGACGACTAATTGTCCCGATAAAAGGAACGGTGGTAAAGCTGCGGCCAAGGAAGTCCACCATTGTGAACACCGTCCCTCAAGGGGTATCTTTACAACATCTTCCGGTGATTCTGTTCCTTTTCTATTTGACAGCGGATCGTCCTGTTCTCTTGTGAAAGAAGGTTATCGTGGTAAACTCTAGATAAGCTGTATGATAAGTATTGGTTTCCCGATATGTCTAAACCATCATCATCTTTCTGCCCTTGTCCCGTTTTGTTTGGGGTCGGCGCAACGCGTCTTTTTCTTCCATTCTGTCCTGCCACTCGTCACGCTATGTCTAAATGTGTACGAAAATTTATAGAGTCGTGTATCATTTGTAAGGCATCGAAAGGTCCATCGGGTGCTCAGCCTGTTCAGCTTCATTCGATTCCAAAAGTATCTTTGCCTTGGCACACAATTCACATAGATTTTTCGGGGAAGCTGAGCGGGAAGAGTGACCGAAAAGAGTATTGTTCAGTAATAATTGATGCCTTTACCAAATACGTTTTACTCGAACATACTTTGTCAGTCGATTCTAAGAGTGCAATATATGCCGTACAAAAGGCACTGTCTTTTTGGAACCCCGAAAAGAATTATCGCAGATCAGGGCCGTTGTTACATTAGTTCAGATTTTAAGAGCTTTTGTCAAGAGCATAAAATAGACCTCCATTTCATCGCAACTGGTACTAATAGGGCAAACGGCCAAGTTGAACGAGTGATGCGTACTCTTAAGATCCTCCTTAATATAATCGAAAACGACCCTACCAAAGCGTGGCGTGACGAATTAGGTAACATCTAACTTGCCCTAAATAGTTCTAAATCTTTTGTTACCAAATATTCACCGTCAGAACTAATGTTTGGAATTCGTTCTAATTCTTTAGGAATGTCTAAGTTGAACGCCGATAATATAGATCATGAGGTTCTCTTAGATTTAGATTAGTTAAGAACTCATGCATCAGCTAACATTCGCAAAGCTGCTGAATCTGATACTTTTCGGTTTAATCGTGGTCGGGCCACAACAAGACCTTTCTCTAAAGGAGACTTTGTATTCGTTAAAAATTGTGAACGGAATAAAACAAAATTGGATAGGAAGTTTCGAGGTCCATGTGTCACCGTAGAAGTACTTGAAAATCGCTACAAACTTAAAAGTTTAGGTGGTTCTCAGAGAACTTATAAATACTCTCACGAGAATTTGTGCGCAGTACCCCAGCGACATATCGGTTTGATCGAAATAGCTACTAGTCTCTTAATTTGTGAAGAGGCCGAGACGGCGTCGGAAGATGAAGAAAGTATAACTAATTCAAATCATGACAATGATAACTCTGACACCTTGACCATATGCTCAAACACTATTTCCGCCGATTCGAGGAGGCTCGCAGCAGGCTCAGACACTCTCAGTGCATGCTCAGAACCTGCCTTGGGAATTGTTGCAGGAAACTGAAATTCATACGGAACAAGATGATTCATAGTCGTTGGTAAGTGGAGCGACCTGTTAGAATCTCTTTCCTACCAAATAGTCAGACGAAATATGTCGTCCAAGTCAGAGTCATTTAAGTTGACTGACTTGTTCTTGATGTTTTGTAAGACGAATATTGTCGTCCGAGTCAGAGTCATTTATGTTGACTGACTTGTTCTGGATGTTTTGTAAGACGAATATTGTCGTCCGAGTCAGAGTCATTTATGTTGACTGACTTGTTCTGGATGTTTTGTAAGACGAATATTGTCGTCCGAGTCAGAGTCATTTATGTTGACTGACTTGTTCTTGATGCTTTGTAAGACGAATATTGTCGTCCGAGTCAGAGTCATTTATGTTGACTGACTTGTTCTGGATGTTTTGTAAGACGAATATTGTCGTCCAAGTCAGAGTCATTTATGTTGACTGACTTGTTCTGGATGTTTTGCAGAGTATGGTAAGACGAATATTGTCGTCCGAGTCAGAGTCATTTATGTTGACTGACTTGTTCTGGATGTTTTGCAGGTTATGGTAAGACGAATATTGTCGTCCGGGTCACATCCACCAAAGGATTGACTTGTCTAATTGTGAACAGTTAACCTACATGCTGTGTAGTGACGAGGCTGTGTCATCCGGCTTAATTGTAGCGAGACACTCACCTTAAGTCTTAAGTATCATAGCGCATTGTGATAATCATTATTAGTCGTCCGTCAGGATGTCGAACGGAAAGTGTACGATTTCGATTCGATTGCAACAAGAAAATCGCCCGAGGACGGTCGAGTGTCAGTCCGGCCGTGACGGCGCATGCGTCAAAGTGAGACATCAGGTTGACTTTTGGCTGTCAAAGTCGGCCTAGCGAAGCGTCATTGATGATGGTTATGAGGGCAGCCATCTGAAGACAGGGTTGTTGGAGACGGTGCCTGCATACCACGCTTGTGACGAATCGCTTTGCAACTGAGTGATAATTTAATCTAGTGTTTGAATTGAGTTGGTTTCGTGTTGAAGACTGTACATTGTAGTTCTGTGCTGTTTAATCAGCACCTGTAATTGTAACAAGGACTCGTGATTGTTCTGCTCACGCCCACCTGCCTACCTACCTGCTTACCTACCCACATATATCACTCAAGATGAGTTCTGATGAAGGCCCTCCTGCCCCTTCATATTTATAGTCCGTATCATCAGAAAAGGTAAACAAAAACAGTTTGTGCGAGGAAGTGATATAGACCAGGAAAAGTGTCGGGCCCAAAATGCTACCTTGAGGAACACCATATTAAATTTTAGCCTTGTCATTCACGATCTCACCGATTTTATCATGCTTGTACCTATTTTTAAAATAACTCGTTTAAATATCCAGTGCAATACCAAGTATACCGCACGATTGCGTTTGAATTTCAATAAAAGCAGTTTGGGATAGAGACAGTTTCAAAAGCTTGAGATATATCTTGAAACTTAACAAGACATTTTTGTTTTTAGTCCATGTGCTTAACTTTTCTTTTCAGAGAACTTTTAGACCAGAGGTTATTGGCTCGTAAATAGGTAAACAAACGGTTAGGTATTTAAAATCTTTTCTAGATTTTTAGACAATGGTAGTAAGACTTTGTTGGGTCTATAATTGCTTACACTGTCTGTAAATTATTTTATTTATTAATACAAAGAGTATTAACAGACGGAAAATAAAAAGACCTTATAAGGATTTTGTATTTTGCGACGGAGCGAATAAAGTAACATATAATTCATGAGAAATTTCAGAAAACAAGAACGAGAAAAAAGCCATTATTTTTTTCTTTTTCTTGTTTTCCGAATTTTAGTAATATAGGATATTTGGCAAAACCGTGCATTTGGCGTAAAAAAGTTTGCACAAATATAATACAAGAAAGTTATGGGGTTGATATATCCTTGTCTAGAAAATGGTAATGAATAAAAAAAAACAAGAAAGACGATGACGACCAATATGATGATGGAATAGACTGTGAAGTTGCGGTGCCAATAAAAAAAGCTGTCAGAGTTTACCAAAATTAAAAATATTTTAGCTGATAGCAGGGTTAAAAAACTAAATCGACTTCTACTTCGCCGTTAATTTTTTTGAGGTCGATAAGCCAATATACTAATTAATTTTCATGTTTTGCAAAGAAAGATAATTTATCAACTGTTTACAAAACCAAGGTAATATAAGAACGGCCGAAGCTGGTCCCCAGTTTAAACTGTTTCTACACTTCGACAGTTTACATCATAGTGCAATTAAGTAAAAAAATATTATTGGTTGCTGTTTAAAATGGCACCAAAAGGTACAGGCTACATTGAATGGGCTCACAAAACAGCAGCGGAAAAGAAGACTCATGTGAGTTTTCCGCAACTGAAGTACCCTTCTCTCAGAGACCAAGGGTTAAGGGATCCTGTACAATGGCTGGAAGGAAAAGCCATGGACGATGGAGCAGAAGGATTATGGAGAATCCGAAATGGACTTTACGATTTAACAGACTTTATGAAGAAGCATCCCGGCGGTGAAGAATGGTTGGAGCTTACTATGGTAAGATATATTATTTATAGAAAAGAAATGTAAGTTTATTTGTTTAAATTTTGAGTTTGGCATAGGCATTTAACAAGAAGGCATAAATCACGTGGGACCGAAAGAGTAAAGAAGTTTAATAACAGACAAAATAAAAGGTGGATGGATCGTGGGTAAAAAAGAATTAAAACAACACGCGGAATTGCGACTGTCATGGAGAGAATCCAGCAGTTGGGACTTGAGGTGTAACTGCTCAATTCCTAGGCCGTCAGTTTTGCCATGGCCCTCGGAACGCACCACCTTTGGGTTCCCAAATAGCGGTAAGAGGCGTATATATCGACGTCGGGTTGACAATGAAGTACCTGGGACTCGTCTTTGACGGCCGGTGGACTTTCGAGGACCACTTCCGACGTCTGGGTCCCAAACTGGAACAGACTAGGGCTGCCCTAAATTGGAGCCTACCCAATCTATGTAAGTGGTGCAGACGTCTCCTCTGTGAGGAGTGGTTGGAAAGATGGCACGACGTCCTCACTTTCTACATGATGCACGGCCTCATTAGATAAAAGTAAAGCATAATATGGTGGTGTGCCGTGTTTGTAAATTTCGGTTAAAAATTAGGACGCTTTTTCGATATTACGTCATAATAAAGGTGAAAAATGAAATATTTTAAATAAAATAAAAAATCGTTGTGCCCAAATATCGGAAAAAAAATTATTGGAAAAAAAAATTGTCACAAAAGTGAATACACAAAAGTTGTAGATCTTTTTATTACCTCCAACTTCCTTACATTTTTTTTGGATTTGTAGCCGATTTTTATAAGTTTCAAAAATTATTTAATGTGTTCTATTGGATTGTTTTTTTATTCAGTTGTGTGTAATTAACAAACCAATTTCAGGGAACAGACATAACAGAAGCATTTGAGTGTCACCATTTCAACCCAGCTGTAGAAAAAGTGAAAGAAAAATATTACATAAGAGATGCTCAAACCCCAAGAAATTCTCCCTTTACTTTCGAAGAAGATGGTTTTTACAGAACATTAAAAAGATCGGTGACAGAAGAACTGAAGAAAATTCCTCCATCTGAGAAAAGACGGACATACTTGATCATTGACGGGCTATTTTTAACGTGTTTGGTAACATCGGCTTTGTCTTGTTGGGCTACAGACTATTGGGTTGTGATGGTTTCTTACTTGGTAGCGTCTATTACTTTAGCGTGGACTACTATTGCCTCACATAACTACGTTCATATGAGAACTAACTGGAGGATGTACTTATTTAACTTGAGTATGTGGTCGTACAGGTAAATATGAAAATTACGGTATATTTCTAGTTAATTTTTTAGACTATATTAGAGTGGTCTCTCCAAAATTACACTACGATATCAGCTTTACTCACTTTTGTACTTAGGTATTTTGAACCAAATACGATAACAAAGAGCACATTGAATGTTTGAAAAGGTGATACAAACGTTAAGTGGTTATCAACAATGATAATATTAATTTCATAATTAATTTTTGCAGGGACTTTAGAGTATCTCACGCACTCTCTCATCATGTGTATCCAAACACACTTATAGATTTAGAGGTCAGTGGATGGGAGCCTATAATTTTTTGGAATCCAAGAAAGAAGCCTTCGTATGCATTCTTAATCCTCTTGATTGAGTTGGTGGTGTTTCCATTCATGTTTCTGGTCACCTTCTTTAAAAGGCAAGATAGCGTTTACATATATTTTATGCTTACACCTATATTTTAAGCAATTTCTCCAAGTCAATATCGACTCAATGTTATTAATTTGAATTGATAATTGGTTGTATATATTTTTTATCACCACTTTCTTAACTGTACCTCTTTGCTACTTGATCTCAACTCATATTCATCTCTTCTAGTTAACATGGTTGTAACCATGGATGGACCTTCGACAGTCATGGACTTTATCAGCCCTTTCTATAAATTTAGCCTTCCTAAGACTACTATTAGATACTACTACTAGATACTTCTCTAGCAAAGTTTTGATGGTATTAAGCCAGACAGTCTCTGTGAGAATGCCGGCAAAATATTTTTTTTACTATATTGGTCTACCTACAATAAAGTTTATTCTATTATGTATTGATTTTAATACAATCAGGTTTGTTTTCAGGTTCATAAACAATTTCATCCGCAAGGGCTTCTTCAAACGCCACTATAGGTGGCACGATGGCATTGGTCTCCTTCTTCCCGTCTGGATGTATCTCGCCAGTGGTTCTACTTTCTACCACGCTTTTATAATGTGGTTGTGGACAAACTGTACTGCCAGTTTTATCTTCTATATGACTGGAGCCAGCGCTGCGCATCATAATCCTAAAATCTTCAAAGATGGTGATCAAACAAAGTACGTATGATTCAGTTAGCTGTCATTGTTTGTGCATTTCATATTTTATGTAAACGTAAGTAAATAATAGACATTAAGTTTTTTGTTACTATTTAGAGGTTCGCGTTTGACCATTGTCGTTGAAGTTTTTTTTTTTTTCTATTTTATTTTGGCATCAAACAATCTCAATTAAGTAACCAGCCGTAGACCGACGACCTGGTGTGGGTCACGGTAATACGATGGATACGAGACGCACAGGACCGGTCGTTTTGGCGACGCTTGGGAGAGGCCTACGAGTATGTCCAGCAGTGGACGTCTTTCGGCTGAGATGATAATATAAACAATATAACGTTGTACACGACATAACCTATACATTCTGGTCCATGGTTTAATGCGGCAACAGCAGGTTCTTGCAGGTTCTTTATACTCATAGCTTGATTTGTGTTACTCTAATGTAGCAAACATACTGAAAAATTAATTAACTTGTCCTTTTTCAGGGAACCTACGATTGACTGGGGTTTGCACGAGCTCGAAACCGTGATGGACCGCAAGGACATAAATAGTAACTTCTTCAAAGTGATGACGTTCTTCGGTGATCACGCGCTGCATCATCTATTCCCTACCTTGGACCATGCTCTTTTGAATCACCTGTACCCTGTGTTCTTAAAACACTGTGAAGAGTTCAGGGCTAATTACAGATTGACGACACAGTTTGATTCTTTCATTGCCCAACTCAAAATGGCGGTGAAGGAAGATCCTACATTATTAGATGAATCACAATAAATTGATTATTGTACTGTAAGAACAAATTTGACGATGTATTTTACATTTTGTTGTATTGGAAATGAAAGTAAAAGTATATCTGTAAAGATATACATGAAAAATAAATATGTTATCTAATAAATAAATATGATACGTGTTCAATATTTTCTCTATTGCCTGCTGTTATGATCGTCTAATAGCCAGGTTTATCTTTGAGAATTATTTGGGTACATTAGTCACATGTCCCAATAATATTAGGGTTGGCTGTCATACTAATCGAATGTAGCTCAGTTTTAGTATTTGACTATGAGTTAACCTGCCTATAGTCTGACCTCCACAACCCAGCAACTGAGCGATTCGATAGCCTTTGGAAAGACTGTCAAAAATATACAAATGACAGTTGTAACCAAAAACGTTACGTAATTTCCAAGGCACGACGGAGTCGCATTAGTTATTGATCCTCATCCATGACGATTGAGCCATCTACGTTCTGACCTCGGTAAACTCCTATAATGTTAAAAGGGTGAAAATAAAAAATCCTAGTAGCTTGAGTTTATATAATTATGGGTTATAACTATAATATTAACCACGGGGCATACATAGAATATAAAAGAGAATATTGTTAATGAAAATATTTTAACATGATCAGTTTAAGAAATTATGATTCTTTAAAAATAAAAAAATAAAACTAAGCCCGGGCGCGCACTAGCGGCCAGGTCGCGGCGGACATCGAGATACATACATTAGTATGAAACCATACTAATGATTTCATACTAATGTATGTCATCTAAATATCAAATCGTCTCACGAAAATGATTTGATATTTAGATTTTATGGTTTCTCATTAACTTCTACAAGCGGCTTCGCCCACATAAAACTAATACTTTTCCTCGTTATAAATTCTAACCTTAAACCTCTGATATCAGATTTAAGTATTTGAAATCGAGTGAAACTCTACTTCAACCTAATAACCATGTCTAAATTTGAGATTCAAGTAGAGTTACGGGCTTGCTGACTACATTTTTTATCGGCCTTATAATGTTACCACTGTTGGGACTCAGGTCTCCTCTCTGGGAGAGGGAATGGGCTGTAATCCACCACGCGGGCCCAGTGTGGATTGGTGGATGTCACATGTCTTCGAATTTTTGGTTCTAGGACATACCGGTTTCCTCACGATATTTTCCTTCACCGTTTTGAGAGCAGTGGTGATTAAATAAATTAAACAAAGTAATGCGATTGACTGGGTTTGAACCTGCGACTTACAACTCATAAGTCGGGGCCGTTACCACTGCTGGGCCACCACTGCTCTGTGGACTACAAGTAATGGGTAACTTTCCGTCTGACCGTCTAGCACGGACCAAGGCCAAGTCGTCGACAGCACGTAGTGTTCCAGGCACGCCTCAAAGAGAGGACAGCAAAACCGTAGTGCCTAGCCACACCGCAGGGAATTTTCAAAAAGGAAAACCGTGTTCCTAGCACGCAATGGGCAACTAAAGGACATATTATGTTTTAGTCAGTAAAAGTCTGACACACCATTTCACTCCACCTATACCCATAGAAACTTGCCCTTTACATTAGAATGACATCTTTCTAATGTATATGTCGTAGGATAATTTGATACTTCGAATCTTCGCGAAAATCCTAGGGGTTTTGCGAAAACGCGGATAATTAGACATAGGCGAAAAATTATCAAATCTTACTGGACAAAGTCAGGATTTTTGCGAAAATACTCGTTATTATAGCAATATTGCGAAACGAAACGCTGGCTGTTATGAAATAAGAACGCTGATTGGTCGGTCAGCGCGTTCAATAAGAGGTCGTCTCTGATTGGTTGACGTCTTAAATGTCAATCATTTGTTGCCGCACGTTATTTTTTTACGTTTGTGTCTGAGTTAAATTGCAGAAGTGTTTTGTTTTTTATCGTAAATAGTGTACCTACTTGGACTTAAATAAAGTGGTAAACAAAAGTGCTACATAGTGTCATATATCATAAAAGTCTTAGTCAACCACTCAACAACAACAATGCTTTCGAGATTGGTTTAGCGGTGTTTTGTTTGTCATCTCTATGATACAATACTTGAAGTTAATCATCGGCAAACTAGGAACCAATTAAAAGTCAGCCAGCAAAATTGTAGCCAACCAGTGTTGAGCACATCAAATCTTACTATAGTAACGAGTATTTTCGCAAAAATCCTGACTTTGTCCAGTAAGATTTGATAATTTTTCGCCTATGTCTAATTATCCGCGTTTTCGCAAAACCCCTAGGATTTTCGCGAAGATTCGAAGTATCAAATTATCCTACGACATATATAATACGCTATTTCAATTGTTCTGTGATACGCTATAATACACACATCAAAAGTGTCTAGGGATCAACATATATTTTTGCAATAACTTTTCTCCTGATTGATATTAATTAAAATTTTCTTTAAGGATTCATCAAATAAAGTGTTTTTGTTTGTCACAGTAACGATAAACCAAGTCACCTTTGCATTAATAAAGAAATTTGCCATTTTCCTAATAAAGGGATTTTTGACATTTGAACCACTAACATTAACGTTTGAATCCCCAACCGGTCCTATGAGACCGCGCTGTTATTGTTTTACTATTGTGTCTCGTTTCGCGGGTATCTGAGTAACTACAGTTCGAAAAAAAGACTGAAATAACAGTTTTCTTTAAAATTTTATTGGGTAACTTAAACAATTAATAATCCGTGTTTCTACCGCGAACACTATCAACACAAGAACATCGGTTTGGCATACTCAAAATGAGTTCATCCAAATCACGCTGTGGAATGGCCGCCCATGTTCGTTGCAACAACAAAAAAAGGTCTTCTTGCGACTGGATACCCTCCATATTCGGCAGAGCTCTTCTCTGTAGCATATCCCATGCATGCTCAATCGGGTTCAAGTCTGGCGACTGAGCAGGCCAGGGCAGGACATTGATGTTAGCTGCGGTGAGAGTCTGTCTTACAACTCTTGCGGTGTGCGGTCGTGCATTATCATGCATTAACTGAAATAAGGGACCGATTTGCACTTGTAGAGGAACGATGACGTCTGATACAATCGTCTCAGCATAAATTTGAGCGTTGAGGTTGCCTCTGATCCAAATCAACTCAGTTCTTCCGCCGATCCAAATACCCGCCCATACCATGATGGTTCCACCACTATAAGGATGGACTTCCTGGCAGGATTTTAATCGCTGTTGGCGTCCAGGGGTTCTCCAGTGTCGTATACGTCTTGTATCCGGTCTCATACCAAAACGAGACTCATCAGAAAAGCACACGAAACGCCATTGTTCTTCTGCCCAATTTCTGTGTTCAAGAGCCCATTGATATCGAATCCTACGATTTTGCATTGCTATAGGTGGTACCCGTAGCGGTCTTCGGGAATGAAGGTTCACTTCATGCAAGCGGTTTCTGACTTTTTGGTCGCTAATTAAGTTCCCTGAAGAGTGATGAAGCCTCACGGCTAACATCATGGCGGTTATTGTTGGAGCTCTTCGAGTTAAGATTTGAATGTATCGGTCTTGTCTCCGTGTGGTGCAGCGATACCGTCCTCCATGGCGCTCAGCCACGGTACCAGTGCTTTGGTAACGTGTCCAAAGTCGACTGATAACTCTCTGACTTGTATTCAGAGCTAAAGCCACAGTACGTTGCCGGGAACCAGCTTCTATCATTCCCACGGCTCTGAGCATTTCTTCCCTGCTTAAATGACGTCGCCGCTCCATAATAACGTTGGTTTTAATCAGTAGTAGGGAAACAGTAGCACTAATAATGTCTTCAATGCGTTGTATGTTTTTATAGAGAAAATATTGACAGCTGATTTTCATCTTTTACTCGAATTTGATTCACAGTTCCTGATTCAAATTATGAAATGCACCAAAAAGGATCCATATAAATTTATAAAATCATAAATTTATTACAAAGCCACATCTCAATCTCAAGAAATCCGCATAAAAATGCTTGATCCCTAGACACTTTTGATGTGTGTATATTACCGTAAAGTTTCATAAAAATACATTCAGTCTTTTGATTAAGTATATAAATAAAAATAAAAACTTTCATAGTTTAGTTTTTAGAAACATAAACGTACACTTTTGACATTTATATCGCAGGTTGATTTACGAGCAGTCTTGTTTTTTTAAGTTTCTTGTTCTTGAATTAAATACCTAGGCATAAATGCCCAGGTACCTACTTAATTCGTCTGTGAAGTTTTCTCTAGAAACTTTGTTTAAATATAAACTTTTATTTATGAATTAATGACTTGGTAAGTGAAGTTTGTAACAACTTTTTAAAGTATAGTGAGGTGTTTCTATGCATTAGCATACATCTGAATAAGAATGGATAAAAGTGATTAAGACTAAAAACATCATAAACTTTTAAAATAATGTCACCAGCATCATCAGGGTATGACAGTATTTTATCATGTATAGACCGATTGTCAATGAATTCTAAATATTTTATGTCACAAAGTTCTATAAGGGCACTTATAAATCGTCAGAAGCTCGAAGTTTCTTACCGAAAGGAACTGTCATGAAAGTCTACGGTACTTTCCGAGATCAATAAAAAATATAGTTCTTTACAATATTTTTTGAGAAGTCAACATAGTACCAAATAACAAAAAATAGAAAAAACCTGTTAACAAAGAATATTATCTTCATGTTCCATTCATGTTATAAAAAATAAATTACATATTTAAAAATAATATACACTTACTTCTTTCTATAATATCTAAGGTCAATTCAAAGACTAGTTTTGGTTTAGCAACATTTTCTCAAACGCCTGATCGATGTTAGCAGTAAACTAAAACATTTCAACAATCGTATAAAATATGTAGGGTGAACTAGTTTGAGCCGTCTGGCCCGATTCAGTGGACTTTGGCAAATGGATGCGGGTCGGCTAACAAAACGGTCCTGTCCTTATGTAGGAAATAGCCGATATCAAATAAAATGTAGAACTGACCAAAACTTTCTTATTTTGGTGGTCCTTTGGTGACATTGGTTAGAGGTTTTAATCAAAAGTGTTAAAATATACCTGCTATAAATAATTTATGTCAATGGTTAAGGGATTGGCTGCTATATTGCGTGTCGCGAGTTCGATTCCTGCACGCTACAAATATACACCTACTCAGATGTCTAGAGATAGTTGCTATAATAAGCTCGTCTTTGTCAAAATCACTGTACTTAAATATAAGTTTTTGTGTATTCAACTGGTCTGTGGTGTACTACAAGTAATAGTACAATAAAGAATTAAGAATAGTTGGTTCTGGGTGTCTCGTGTAAGTAAATTTACATACATGTTTGTGAAACCCACCTACGAAATATGAGTAATTCCTAGTGTGGAACAACGTTACTAAAATTAAAAATTCAAAGCATTTTTCTACATCTAATTCAGGAAAATTGTTCAGAATTTAGACTGCTTCAAACTGTTTTTCCGACCTGAATATTAAATGTTTTACAACAGAGTAACATTAATCCCCTAAGTTATTACATAATCTAAATTCTCCTACAAAAAATGACTTCAAGGACCAAAAAATATTGGTTAGTATCCAGAATGTAATCAGTTCAAAAGCAATATTTTACTTCAATACAATGCCATTACTGAAACAAATGGCTTTGAGACGTTACATTTTTAATATTTTCTACCTGTTCATTATTCTTTTAAGAAATTAAGGTTTCAAAGAAATTAGTTTTTTACTTAAAATATTTTTTATGGAGTGTTTAGATTTGCAGAAAATGTTTTGCGAGTCGCTTGCTTTGTATGCCTCGTTCTATACGAACGTAAATGCTTGTTGCAAACATACCCTGCTTACGCGCGTGTTGGGGCTACAAACGCCTTGGCTTGCTAGCGTTTCCTGTGTGTGGTTTGCTGTCGAACGTGATGTCATGTCAGTGCTATAACTTCCAGTGAGCATGCCGTTTTGTTACGTGATGGCTTGCTAGCTAACTTCGAGTTATGTTGAACAAGTCGAATTTGTTTGGTGTGCTGTGAGACTGTCGCGTTACTTTGTAAAGCCTGGTCATATTATTTGATAATTTATGGGATTGTGATTATTGTATAGATCCAGCCTATGACGAATCAGGATTGCGATAGAGATAGTACTACTCGCCCTCTCTGTAGCTCCACCTTTCTCTTATATCAAGACGTCATGGTAGGGTGCTTCTGTTACTATGTCTGTAGACCAAAAGGACGTGTTACAGTGTCATAAAAAAATTGTGTCTGATTACGCGGTTCAGACGGAAGATTGCTATTGAAAATTCGACCGGTGCGTGGAATGGGATCAAAAAGTCATAGTAAAGTATAGGTCAGAGTGTCTCGTCTTTTAAAAAAAGTCTTACACATAACACAATACCTGATCCGCATTGGCATTACTCGGCACGCAAGATGATACAGTTTTCATGACACAAACACCAAACTTCACACGAGTTTCGAATTTTGTTTGCGGGCATGACACTCGAAGTTCAACCAAGCGTTGGCCATTAAAAATTGCGGGTTGTCATCGAAATGAAATTCTATATTTGATTGCGTCGGTCGCTCTCACCAGGGTAATAGGCAGATGCAGGAAAAGTATGGAAATGCAACCAGCCGAGAAAAATGAATGTATCGCGATAGAATCTGCATAACTAGTGTCTTTTAAATTTTATAAGGTAAGCAATACTTTTGACTGTATTTTAACAGAGTTTTAGATACACAACTTTTGTTTAAACTAATATAATTTTAGATTGAAAAAAAAAGCAGAATTAAACTGTCAAATTCAATTCAAATTCATTTATTTCGTGAACACAGGGTACATACAGTAGATATTACAAAAAAAATATATATATAAGCTCCGAGCTGTGCTCCGCCATAGGCATACAAAATATAAAAGGTTTTTTTAAATACATGCATTTTAGAAATTCAAAGTCAACAGTACAAATAATAAATATATCATGTCAAATTTGAGAGATGTCAAGTTAAATAAAGTAAAAAGAATACAACATAAATAATCATACCTAATAATGTCACTAGTTCAATAAAACAACAATAATCAATAATCATTTAGTGTGTCAAATAACATAAGGATTTGATTTAATTAAAAAATAATTGATTGAATTAATAATTGAATGAGATTAAAATTTGTCATTTAAGTATTCGTCAACAGAATAATACACCTTGTTATTTAACAGTTTGAACAGATTTCTTTTAAATTCATTAATGTTCATATATGAGATGATTTGTCCTGGTAACTTATTATATAATTTTTGAGCCATTGCATAAAAGCTTTTGCTATGAAATTTTGTTTTTGTCGCTAACACCTGCAACTTTGTTGAGCGCCGTTTACTTTCTACAAATCTATATAAATTAATGTTATGTTTTATAAAAATACAGGCTTCATAAATATAGAGTGACGGTAAAGTTAATATATTCAGTTTCTGAAAATGTGGCTTACATGACTCTGTTTTTTTAATTTTACAAATAGCTCGGATACATTTTTTCTGCGCTATAAGTGCTTCTTGAATCTTAGGAGCATTGCCCCAAAATATGAGGCCGTACCGAATCGTCGAGGCAACATAACCATGATATGCTGTTAGTAGGGCGGTTCTATTGGCAATTTTACCCAGCATATATAGAGCATATGAGAATCTGCTAAGCTTGCCACAAACATTTTCAATTTGAGTTCTCCATGTCATGTCATTGTCAATATGTAGTCCAAGAAATTTTGTTACACTAGCTTCAAGTATTTCATTCCCTTTATAATGTATATGAAATTGTGATTGTTCTCTGTGTCTAATTTTAAAATTCATAACTTTAGTTTTGGTTAGATTTATTTTAAGGTTGTTAGCATTTAACCAGTCGACAATAGAAATAAGGCTATTATTTACATGCTTTTCTATTTCTTTAGTAGTGCCAGAGTCATAGATAACAGTGCTGTCGTCGGCAAATAGTGACATCTGCTGTTCGATAACTAACGGAAAGTCATTAATATAGCAGATAAAGAGCAATGGTCCCAACACAGAACCCTGTGGCACACCACATGACAGAATTCTAGAGCTAGAGGAGTAAACTACTTCTGTTTTGGTCTTTATATTTACTCTTTTAATTTGGGTAATTTGACTTCTATTCTCCAAATAAGATTTTATCAGATCAAGCACGCTACCTCTGATACCATATCTTTCCAGCTTAGTTAATAGAATTTTATGATCTACATAGTCAAACGCCCTAGTCAGGTCCATAAACAGCGCCATCACTGTCCTAAACAGCTGAGCAAAAAAAATGTATTAATCAACCAAACAAACGAAGTGTAATACATCCTCCATTATCGGATAGTGATTGAAACGACAGCCAAATCCATTGACAAAAAGAAATAAGAAATCACGCGAAGCAGCTTCACAATAAATAATCCTAAAATAAACAAATACTTGTAAAGAAAATTGGAGAAAAACGTAATTTCCGTTGGGATCCGAATCGCATTTTAAGCGTAACGCTTCTGACAGTTATCCGTTCGTTCTACGTTTCACCCTCACTTAATTATTGGAAATGTTTTTACACATCGATTTGGCGCGAACCGGGCTATGTCCAGTGTCGTGTGAATGTACGAATTATTACTGTATACTTTAATTTATGTTGCTAGGCTTTTTATAAAAAACAATCATTATTGTTCTTTAAAGAGTTAACCATGGTGTTCCTCGTCGGTTCTTCTTCATAGAAAACGAACAACAGAAACCAAACGCTATCTTCTGACGTTTTATAAGTGCTCATGGCCTTTGTGAAATAATTAATTCTGAATTTAAGATACTTAACTATTTGTTTTTGAAAATCGTATGATTTTCATAACAAATATTAATTTTCTATCTAGATAAAAGCTGGCGAGAATTAAACTACTAGTTGTAAGATTTGGTCTTGGCAAGAAACGTTTGTCGCAATTGTAGAATTGAAGTTACTTAGACAAGTTTAGGTTGGCTTGACTAAAATATTCTACTAAGGGCCTGTTTCACAATGTCCGAGTAGGCACTACTCACTGAATAAATTCAAAAATGTGACAGAATTTCTATGAAATTATCTGTCAAGTAAGATACTCGAAACTTAATCATAGGTGGTGAAATAGGCCCTAAAACTATTTGTTTTCATTCTCTAAAATGTTCTCTGCTCTAAGTTTCCTCTACACTAATTGCCAGTTTTATGAGATTGAACTGTCTCGAATTACGGAACCCATTATCATAATGAAAGAGGCATTTAAGCGGGCTTTAAGGATTATAAACATATTGACCTCTCGGGGGCACTTTACACAAATTCTGTGATGGCTATAAAGGTGTTTAAGGGCTATTTATGTTATAATGAAGACCGTGGCTATTATTACAGAATAAGGCTGTAAATCTGCTGGAAGCGCACACGTGGGAGGTATCGTTCACTCTCGCAGAGGAACCCTGATTGCGTCTACGCCTGATTTATTCCTGCACTCAATTTATTTCTCGGCGCGAGTTACTTAGGACCAGTGTCTGCACTCAGCAGTGTTTGTTCTAGAAAAGTATTCGTTATCCTGTTTTAAATTGAGAACTTGTATCCTCCTCTCAAAATTATTTTTTGTGTAATTTTCCTGATAGATTTGTAGTATTATTTTATGGATTTGCGCCAAAATTTCCTGTCGGGGGCTATGGCAACCGAAATTTAAGGAAAAAAAAAGACATGGTTGTAAATATTCGGATAAGTCCAAACACGTTTTATAACTTAATTTTATCGGAAGCTCATCAACTTGACTGTTGCTGATATTTAACTGACGCAAGTTTTTACGTACTAAAGGAATTTCCTCATCAAGCATTATCTAAAAATGCACATAAGATTATGTATAGTCAAGAAAAACGTCGCCTTGAACGTGCACACGACTTCAATAAATTTTCTATCTGCCGTCGAACTTTGCAAGTATTTATTGAAAACTTCTCTGCTATGCATGTAAATACTCGTAATATAGAGTCTCGATATTGGAATTCTGCGCCTGCTGCCTGAATTTATTGGCGCAAAGGCGTTACATTCTAAGGTGTAAGTACTTACGAACAAATTTCTTAGGATATGCTATCCGTACTTCGCATGTTTACGACGAGTGGTGACAAATTCACTTCGATAGCGAACCGACTTCCGTAATCGAACACTTTTGATCCAACGCGTGATTTATGATGTGAAAAAACACTTGAAACAAACACTTGGCTCAAAGAGCGGAATCACTGCATCTTACTCAACTTTGTGTAAACAACGAGTCGTTTCCAAGCATTTGCAAGAGACGAGTGTTGAATGGAAGTAAAAACAGTTACGACTGTACAGAAAAGGAAATTGTCATCATTTCCCACAATCCTTGTCGGAGCGTTTTCTCGACTACAAAAAGAAAACCCCTCCGAGGAATAGTTCTTTATGCCGAGTTCAAAGAACTCCCTTCAATTGAGTGCTACTCAGACCTTATGAAGTGTAAGAACGCTACTGTTACACACTATTGCAGAGTACGAGGTTCTTCTTAATTTTAGATTGCAAAGGGAGCATTGAGTGTGTTCAACGTAGGTTTTGCTTTACACAATTTCGTCAGAAAATTTCTAGACTTGGGAGTTGAATGCATTGAAAAGACTGCTTGATACATTCGTGTTTAAACATGTGTAAAAAGTTTGATACCGTTGAGGTACAGACTCTTCTGTGCGCCACATAAACATTTGAATACGCCGGCAGACAAATAAATATTTCAATGCGGAGTGGGGGCGAAGTGTAAGTCATTCATCGCCTGAGAGTGTCATTTAGATGTGATTCATGAAAATGTACTCGGTATTCACAGCTAGAGCATCAGTACACACGTTACTGTCGAAACTCGCATTTTGTCTGCAGTTAATCCTAAGAATGTTTTACACTTTTGCGTTCCTTTTATATCTGTCTTGTGGATTTATTACATGGTTCAGGTTTCAGCATTTTTGGTGACGGTAACACAAAATATTCACGAAAATAGTGTCTCCTTAAAACTAGACCATAATTAACAAAACCCATTCAAGTTACAACCGACCTAAAAAATTCAGTTCATCAAAAAAGTCGGATCATAAATTAAATAATCCTAAAAGTTTAGGTCCTCGTAAAGTCCGTAGCGAGTCTATATTTTTTGGCTAAGTAGGAATTGTATAGTAACTGAAAACGGGGACTTATTTACATATACTCGGCGGTAACCCGACGCGGCCGGCAGTGTGTCAGGCCCCTAACTCCACAAATATGTATGCGAAGTTGCAGCTCTCTAAAAGCTTTTGTCCAATACGCACGGTTATTTTCTTGAGATGTTCACATTCGCTTACAATGCATATTTTATTGGGGTAAACATGTAGCTACTTGGAAATTTACTGAGAGCAGTAACACTAGTTTACTTAAAAGCAACGTATTTTTGCTTCGGAACGAGAGGAACGCCGGTTTAAATGAGTATGGAACAGGATATAATTGAGAGTTGAGTGCAAGAGTCAAGTTTTGGTTTCAAAGTTACTTTTGTAGGTTGACTTTCTTATGTTAGATTTGGTAAACTTATTTTATAAACTAAATGAGGCTCTGCACGGCAAAATAACTCTTGTTTGTGTTTTTCGTGTCAATGGTTTTTTATTAGCCTAATCGTTTACCACTGATTTTTTAAATATTTTAGTGATAATTGGTTGAAAAAAGACCATTTTACCAATTTTAAATAAACTCCGTAGTGCATGTCATCGTATACAGACAGCTATGTGTATGTCACACCTATAAGATACAGATGTGACAAAGTTACTGTCGCAGTAATTTGTCGCCGAAACAAAAATCATTACTTTCAAGCTATTTTTTTTTTCAATTGCCATGTGTCGTCAAACTTATACGAACGTATACCCAACCGTAAAATCAAGATAGTAAAAAGGTAGGTGAAAATCTTGGAAAATTTAAATATAAGAGAGCGTATTTCTAATAATTTTCTCAAAGTTCGATAAAATGAAACGGAGCTAGGAGGTAAAGATAGCAGGATTTTAATTTAGATGGAAGATTTTAATCAGGAGGCGTTGAGCAAACAGCCGTCTTTTGCTTACCCGTAGCATATAATATCATGAGCTAGATTTTACTACGGCTAACTCCAAGTGATGTAATCCTCTATTTTAATTAAAATCAGATTTTTATGAAATTTTCTCCTGTTCTAGATTAGATATTGGATTTTATTAACTGTAGCAAAATTTTGTTCGAGCTTTTTTATATTCGATTTTTGCCACGTCATTTGAAAGTCTTGATAATTTTTTGTTATGATTTTTAGAATAGAATATACAGAAGTCTGAATTTTGGCAATATCGAAATCTTGATGCCAAGGAACTGCTTTAAAAGCGAAAAAAAAAAACCTGAAAGACCATGACAGTTTCCTTATGTTTAAGCCAACAACGAACTTTATAATACGAGTATTAGTGCGGTTAATCATTGAAAAAAGAATTGACAAAGAGGAACTAGGGAGATACGAGGGAGGATTGAGGACAAGGAACTCCTCTTTTTCAATTCTTCTTATTAACAATCCCTAAAGACCAGAATGCTATTTACACAAGACTATTAACAAGTTACCTATTTCCATGCTTGGCTAGAATATTACTGATCGCAATATATTCTAGCGCAGGTGTGTTTTGCTATCCATTCTGTTGATTTAATTTCTAACTCACCGCTTCCTGATCCCGGGGGAAAGTATGATGTTGAGGCAATATATTTTCAAGCAACCGCAAGGGACTGTATTCATCACTAGCTACCTATACTCGTACAATATGTATAGATCGTAAGTACTTACATATAATAATTGTGTAGCCATCATGTAGGTATAATCAAATGCACATAATTATATAAATAGCTAAAAAAGGTTTTTAACAGTTCATTTACTTTTCTCATTGCATAAGCATTAGCTTTCTTCATTGGCCAGCAGTTATTGTTGAGCAAGTAGTTTGGTAAGCTGATAAACAGAGAAAGCGGTGGGAAATCATCCAATGACTTCTATCACTTTTTTTCTTTTCTTGACCCTAGAGTCCAAGGAGTCATTAGAAGGGAGGACGGGGAGGGTGTGACAGTCTTATACTGACTCAAATCACACGTTTATCCTTCTGTTGCTTTCCGATGATTTACCAACTTAAAAAAAATCTACATATTAAAAACTTATGCTCCACCTAAAGAGCCATTATCACCAAAACAACACAAGGCGAATGATTTCCCATCAGAACTAAATAATCCGTGTATGATGAAAGCAATTATCACATGCCGCCAGTTCCGTAATCACAAACGACGTACGTTTGGTTGCGGCCGTTTAATTGTAGGCGCTAATCGACAAAGGGGATATGCTCGTTGAGTTATGTCTTACCACTTTAGGATAATGCTTTTATGTTTTAAATTGGACATGAAAAAAGAGAAGGGAATTCCCTTGTGATAGCGTGACGTGTGACAGGACAGAATGGAAGAAAAAACGTGTTGCGTCGACCTCAAATAAAACGGTACAAGGGCAGGAAGAAGGAGAAAGGGTGATTGATGAAAAATTATTGTTTATCATTTTGAAAATGCCTCCCACAAGGTGGGCCGACGACCTGACTAGGGTTACGGGAATACGATGGATGCGAGACGCACAGGACCGGTCGTTGTGGCGACGCTTGGGGGAGGCCTATGTCCAGCAGTGGACGTCTTTCGGCTGAGATGATGATGATGATTTTGAAAGTGTCTGAGCGTGTGTGTGTTTTAAAGTGTCTCGTGTGTCTTTGCGTGTTGAGGACAAAAATTGTTTAATATACTATTATTAATTATATCAAATTCCTTGCCGAGCTTAGTATTTCGCCACGGCTATGCCATTTACTGACACTGTCATTAGATCCTCACCAGAACAGGTAACAGCAACACGTGACGCAAGATGGAAGGTGTCTGCTATGAGACGCCGCAGTGAACACTGAATAATTCGGCACCGTCTGAAAACTTCTACCAGTGGAGATTGTCTTTGCTGCTGGCGACCTGAGTCCGGGAATTTATTAAAACTTCGTGCAACACAAAATATACAAAGACAGATTTAAATCTTTTAGAATAAAATTCAACACACAAGTATTCGAAAAATTGGAAAATTCGTAAAGATAAAAGAAGACATATAAACGTTGCCGCGTTGGTGGGCTTCAATAATATAGTGTAGTTAAAATTTCAATAGGCCCACTTTAAGAATGCATGTCTTTTGAGGTTGAGGTACATTGTATAGGCAGCGTCATCAGTTACCTACGAATAAGGTTACCAGCTCACGCGTCAAAACGCGTCAAAAGGTCATAATAAGCTAGACTTTTCTAGCTGCCTAAAACATAGGTATATAATTCTTTGTATTTCCTTAACGTGAGAAGCATACCTGACTAACGTCACACCAGCAACCTTCAGCCTCAGTGTAACGCATTAAATAACTTTTCCTGCTATGGGTATTGTTTTTGTATGTGGGAAATTATCCAATGACTTCTCCCGCTCTGGGGCTGAACGGGGCGTGTCAGAATTTTACTGACTAAAATCCACTCTTATGTTTCATTCTTTGTCTTGAGTTCCAGGGCTTCAGGTTTCCTTTTCGAAAACGAACCCTTGGTCTCAGAAAACTTCGAATCTGCTGAGACCCTACGATTTGCTGATATCTCTTTTAGGCTTCCAGCTCAGGGTAAAGCAAGAAAGAGTGATAGACTAATAGACTAGAACCCACCCGCGCAAATTGCCCTTTGCATTCTACGCTTACGAACGCGCACGTCAGTAACATGCGATCTTATTGCAAAGGAAAAAGGGAATACCCACCTCTGAGCTGTTATTGTTTTATAGTTATGTTTAAATATGCATGACTGTAACTTATAACATTCATTCACAACGATGAGTCTGGCTCGACTTAGACGATAAACATTCTGTGCTTAGGACGTAGTGATTGTTTGACTCTGGACTAGTGTGACAGTTTTCTACTGCCAAACCGTTATTTTTACAAGGTAAATATGTTTGTTATTTATTGTTTCTATATCTTTGCTTTCTGTTTTTCTTACTGTGTTTTGTTTTGTGGCTTTACGTAAAATGTTTTTCAATTAGAAATAGCGATTATCAAAATTTACACCAGTGTCTTGTCATTTTGCATATTCACGAAAGTGACCTCACTCAAAAATTACAATTTGTTGGGAATTAACTACAAAATCTTCAATATGTACGTACTACACACATTGTTGGTGTAAATTAATTTAAATAATTATACTTTTCTTGTATTTCGTACTTACTTTTAAGAATAGTCTGTGCTCTTTTTCACCTCAGGGTTTCAGAGTAGGATTTTTTAAGATTGTCACGTTAAGTTCTCATGTCAACTCTTAGGAACAACCATCCATACTTACGTTGATACTGTTTGACCTTCAACAACAATCATCATCGGTGATAGAATAACTGTTTGTATCTAGAATCTTTAGTTTGTTTTATATCGGAACCGAATTCGGAAGTAGAGTTATAAAGTTTAGTTTGGTACGTCGAAATCAGAAACCGACCTAAATCAGATCTGCGGCCTTATTGGCCTTTATGTCCAACAGTGGACGTCTCTAGGCTGTTATAATGAACTCAAAACAATATCAATACTATGATCTTGACACGCAAGGAATCTGCATTTTTCTATCAACCTCTTACTATTTTGTCCTTCTCGTATTTCTAATTTTGTTAGTTTATTTGTAATTTTGTGTCATAATAATCCATAACTTTCACACAACGTCATCTAGTCCCAAGCTAAGCAGAGCTTGTGTTGTGTTGCAAGATTAAATAAATAAACAATATTCCAAATACGAAACAAAACACCAAATGATAGAGTAATTGACCGAAAGCAGGTGGGGCGGAATCCCTGCCTGACAAAAATATAAACATGTTCAAATTCGAATAATGAAAGAAGAAATCGCAATCGAAGGTGCAAAATTAATCGGAAGTTCTTTTTGAACATACGGAATCGGAATCAAACCTTCGTAAAATCTTAAATATCTATACTATAAAAGTGGAGAAACTGACTGAAATATCAACGCACAGCCGAAACTATTGGGCTTAGGCATGTTTAGACAAGGTTTCCTTTTATGACCTAAAACCTTTAGGATTTTGCAAAAATCACCCCCTACAGGGGTAAAACGCTGGTCCAAAGTTTGTATGGAGAACCCTACTTTCACGGGAACGAAGCTGCTGGCAGAAGCTAGTCCACAATAAACGTCTAAGCTAAGATAATTCCCATCTGCAGCCCATTCGTTCTCGTTATAATTTAATGAGTCTTTTTGCGGCAAGATAATTAAGATAAGTTGAAATTAATTGAATGATTGTGTTGCCATTAGACGATTTGGGGAGCCACGTTCTCATTAGCGCTAATTATTGAAAAGTATTCATCTCACGTAATATTATTCGGGCCGTCACTGAATGGAGTAATGAAAAGGTTCTTAAGTTATAAAGAAAAGTTGGCGGGAGACCGTGTCACGTCTTAGCTTTTTAATGTATTACCTACTTTTTCTTGGACGACCTAATTTCAAATTCATAAAGCTATCAGAAGTTTGAATTAGCATCACAAACGAACAATGGTGGGCGTGATTATCGCTTTGTGCGTTATCTTTAGATTATTTGCTGTTGCTCTGAAATGGTGCTTGTCTTGTTCTGTTTACTAACAAGGCTGCTTTAGAAAAAAATCCTGTAGATTAGATTTAATACAGACGTACTAAACAACATAGGTAAATTATTTTGCTCCCATTTCGAACAAATGTGAAATGATACCTCATTTTTTCTCATTTTTTGACATAACTTTTATTTTTTATCGTATTGTGCCCACACTTACTACACTGCACTGCTGTATTTTTTAACCCAAAGGTTGACTGGTAGATAATCCTTTGTTGCATTAAGTCCACCTATGTTATACCACCACTGTATTTCCCAGAGCGGGAAAAGTCATTTTGATGATTGAACCTTGCAAATAAAACTGCTGTACATAAAGTTTAAATAAATAAACATGATTGTGATATGCCTAAATATAAATAATAACGAAATATAGATGAGTAAATGTCATTTTTAAAAGCATTATTATTCGATTAGTCTTTTGCGCAGACATACCTATCTACGGACCTTTGTTCTTCACAATATTGCAAGACTGTTCACGATGTAGTTACTAGCAAATCTAAGCTCTTTCGTTTAATAAGCTTCGCAGTTGTAGTGATATACCAACCTATAACGTAGATTTATGTGTGCTGTAATGTGATCTAGAATTCTAGACCATTCCATCTTGCCCCTTGGGTGTCGTAAGAAGTGACTGTGTACTAATAACATAGTGGAATTACCAATCTACTATGAACTGCAATATTCCTAGGGTTGGTCAATGTATGGTTAGGGAATCACACTTATATTATAAAGGTGTATACGAGTATGTTTGTATGTATCTGGTCATGTTTGTTGAAGGCAAAGAAGGAACAACGGAATGGGTTTTAGTCAGTAAAAGTCTGACACTCCCTCTCGGTCCACCTAGAGCAGGTGATGTCATTTGATCCGCAAAACAAAAACACTATGGTAGAACGGATTTTGATAACATTTGGTGTACGGCTAGATCATTTCCTGGAACAGAACACTTTTTATTTCGGATAATTTTCTACTTTCATGCGGGTGAAGCCACCGGCAGAAGCTACTGTTATATGAGTATATAACAGTAGTGTAGTTTGATTTGGTCAAATTGCCCAGCTATATGAGTATATAGCTGGGCAATTTGACCAAATCAAATTAGATTGTCCATAAATCCAAATAACGACTGTTTTTGTCTGACATTCGTAATGTAATATATGTAAAACGTCAGATTAACAAAGTATCAACCAGATAAAAGTTAAACCTCCCTCGTTGGTATTTACGTGTTTTTAAAAAGAGAACATCGTTGTACTGGCATATGTTTCAAATGAATAGGATTCCAATTAATTCAACTTTCCAAAACTAAAATTGCAAATGGCCATACCAAAATTGCAAATCGGATTTGAAATAACACAAAATTTAATAGTTTAACGAGAGGCATTTTAGAGCATTGAATGACTCTCATATTTTATTGATGCGTGACAATTATTTTTTAAATATAATTGATTACCGTTCCCTAGTCAGTCCCTTACCTAGTTCTTGGTTAATACCTGTATCGTTGTACTGCTACCTGACCTTTGCAATCCGTAGGGAAATCTGGTATGGCCTCGTCGTATGATGCTCCTTGTGTATCATGTTAAATTTACATACCCTGTCGTCAAATCATTTGCAGCCTTACTAATAAGAGACGCAAGGCACAAGGGAATCTTATAGACCGTACAACTGCACAGAAAACACCAAGTTTAAATAAATATCCCTGCATTATTCTCAGATCGGAATGAAAAATAGCGCGTCATGTTTGCACAATCGAAAACCGATTCGCAGAACATAAACGCGAAGTTCCTTCTAAGATTTTCTATCTTGAATCCATGTTTAAATTCTAGATAGCGGGCTGACTGCTATTTCTGGGTATATCAACACAGTCGATGTGTCCCCGATTTGCTGGAAACATCGATTTTCATCGCGCTCCAGTTTGTCCATTGTATAAACATATTTCTGACGTGTGAGGGTCGTGATAGTGTATGGATTCGTTCCGTGTCGCTGTCTGTATTTCTAGTTGTCAATTTTTCATGATATTTGTTATTTGCAGCAATATATCAGAGTATTGTAAAAATACAGCTACCTAGCTATCTAACTGAAACATTTCAAATTTTATTTTATTGCATCTGTAACTGTTTAGTGTACTTATGATTGGCTGATGCAGAAAGCCTTAGTTAGTCGACCGCCTTTTTTCCCCGACTGAGTTACTAGATATTTTTCAAAAGAGATCAGTTCACTCCACCCAAGAGTAAAAGATCGCTTCAAACGATAAAATAGAACGTTGTAACACCCTGTGCAACATTAGTTTTCAATTTGTTACTCTTACTAATACGAGTATATAATATAGGAGTTATATTATTTCGATAACTTCTTCTGTTGATGTGGGTGTACTACACACCTCCGGCTAAAATTTTTGGAAATAAAGGCTAATAATGTGATCCTGCAACTTCTTACCCAATTTCTGCCTACCTTAGGCGCAGGCTTGTGGATGGCGAACAATGGATAACTCGCCGTCCGGCCGTCAAATAACGACTAGCCCTAGTCGACGGCGCGACGTGCTGTATTAAAGATTTGTTAGCTAAGATAGATGGGGCGCAGCATGGTTGAAGCCTGCTAGGGCTGCGGGATTATTCGAGGAAATTAGGTGTGACAATTACCAACATAAACGTGGTTTTAGTCAGTAAAATTCTGATACTTTTTTCCCATTGCACTCAGAGCTAGAAAAGTGAGAAAAGTTTTTCTTTCTTTCTTCTTTCTTTCTTTCTATATCAGGTTTCAGCCTTCCAATACTATTTCAGTAGTAAATTTTCAGCTAACTGAATATTTTTATCACCACGAAGTTATCGATGTGACGCAAACAGACTCCCAGTCGAAGTCACGTCATGAATTTAAAGCAGCCGACTGACTATTAATTTTATTCCAAGATATTATTTTACCAAGCATAAATTGAATGTAATACTTAATCTTAGTTCGCAGATTTATGATGTTCTTCATTTAATTATTTGATTAAATGGGAATTTAAATTTTATTGGTAATTAGTTTTCGTCTTTTTTATTAGTAAACGTGAGGCATTTACCGTGATACGGTTAAGAAAGTCAATTGGAATTCATTGAGTTTTTTAATTAAAGTATTCGAAAATTGTTTTTAAGTCTTGGTGATTTATGCGCGGGTTGAGTTTCACGACGATTTCTAATAAAATAAAATTACTAATAAGTACAGACCTACCTACAGAGGTAACATGAAAGTCTTCATATTATGTGTTAATACATACAGTATACATACTTAGAAATTTTCCAAATATCGTATTGGCTACAATTAATTTGAGCCCAAAACTATGAATAAAATACCAAGAATTCATCTAATAAATCAGTGAATAAGTCATTTTTATGTGTCGGTGCGACGTTGTGTTATTGTCTCATAATTTTCTGTCACTAACCGTCGCCAGGCGTTGTAATTGTGACCAATGCACGCTTCATAGAGCCGCCAGGAAAATTGACGGGGCCCTAGCGCGGGTATATTTGAAAAGGTTACTTTGGTCCTGGAACGCAAGGTGCAACTGAAGGAAGACGGGTAAGTTTTAGTCAGCTAAAGTCGGACACATCGTCTCCATTACACCGACTGCAGAAGAAGTTATCGGATAAGTTCCCACATAAAAAAGGTCTAAAACTCTAAACTTGTAGTCAAACCAAGCACGCCCACGTGTACGTCGGCCTAATGAAGTTCCCGCTTTACCGTGGAACTGGAACACAAAAGGTAACTTGAAGAACGTAGGTATGTTTTAGTAAAAGTCTGACAGGTCTTCTCGCTCCACTCACCGCTTCTAGGATGGTGCGACAAGACCAATGATCAAATGAAAGAAAAATGATGATTAAAGTACTTCTCTGGCTCTAAAACCATAGAAGTATTTTGATAAGGGGAACAGTTGCTCTTAATCTTATGACTTTGACTTTCTTATTGTTAGCGTGGTTAGCACCCTGCCAACTGCACCAGCACCCTGCTTTGACACCTGGGCGTCTTTACCTATCTGTCTTTTCTATTACATAGGTATGCAAACAGTTTATAAATACTCGTAACTAATTAGTTTATGTATAAGTTTGTGTTTTTTTGTGTACATAATATAAATATTTTGTTATTTCTAGATAAACAGGTCAATTCATGTCTTGTCTAGAGCCAAACTAATCAATAACTAAAAACATTTACACAAAATGCTGTATTCCATCAACTTTTTTATTACGTTTAGTAAAATAATAAAGTTAATTGGAGCCGGAGATTCCCTTTTCTCTATGCATTGTTGAGTTTGATTGGGCTCTCTAATTGCAACTACACTGGTGAATTTGCATTTCGACTGCACTGCGCAAATTGAACTTGTTACCAGACTGCATTGATGGCCAAAAATAACCAATGAGCCCTTTAGGCGGTGGTTAGTGAAGACATTCGTGTTTATTGGGTTTTGAACAAGTATGGCGTGGTTTGTTTGGAATTTAACTAAACTGATGTCGTGCTATGACTATTTATGACGCACTGTTGGCGTAGTGATCGAGTCATGAGCTGCTGCGCTGCAGGTCACGGGTTCGATGCTCGCGTGAAACAAATATTTGTATGAATTAAATTAGATAGCTGTTCCTGATTTAGGTGTCTTTTGTATGGAAGTTTTTCATGTTTGTAAACGCACTCACAATAGAAGTGTAATTTCAGTTTTTTTTTTAAACATATAAGTTGCCCGTTTCTATATAATATTTTTATAAAAAACCTTTTGTAATTTTTTTTTTATTTTATTATGCCACCACGGTATGTCAGTCCTCACAAGAGAGCGAAAGCGGCAGAGATGAGAGAGTCACCTAAATAATTATGACGTTCGTTCAAATCATCTTCAATATCAGTAGCGATCATTACATAATAAGGGTTATATTTGTAACTGTTTGTACGTATATTACGATGAAAGATATAATGACCACTTACTGCGAAAGTATAAGGACTAACATAGCAAAGGGCACCCTAGAGAAATCGAAATAAACTGTTCGCTTCCTTTTCTTTTGTTAAGTTTGTTACCGGAAAGTTATAACGGTAGTTAGTTGTTTTAGGGCCTAAATTGCTCGTCCAGATACTTTCGAAAGAGTTTTATTCGATTGCTGATACAGAAGCGGCTAATATGTTTTTTTTTTTGAGGAAATCGGGCAGACCCCACGATCACATTGCAGACACTCTCAGAAAATGGTGTTAGAAGGCTGATATAGCCTTTTCATCAGTCTGTTGTTAAGGGTAAACTGAAGCTTAATAGACATCAATGTCACCGAGGGTTGTCATGTAACCCAGTTTTTAATGTGAAGGTCAGATAGGCAGTCACTCTATGTATTCAGCTACTTCTGACTGGATTTTAAATACGACGAGACATCCTTGCATTCCCTACATTGTTAACACTATTAAATTTACCAGCTGTGCTCTTCCCATCCGATTATAATATAGGTGTATAAATAGGCCCTAAATTATCTAGTGCGCCTCACCAACGATTGCATCATTGCCTACAATCAGGTGAGATTGCAATCAAGTACCAGTTTATAATATTAAAAAAAGCTTAACAAAACCTTTCTAAGACAGATCAATATGGAACTTCATTAAGATGAAAATAACTATTTTGATTACATATTATCATGTCAATAAAAAGGATGTAGAAACTCGTATCGGACAAAAATTAATAATTCCCCTAGATAAATCATAACAACATACGATAACCTATTTTCCCTCTACACATACAAATAGATATATGTCAAGAAAACAGTGATCGAATCTAGAACAAGGAATGATTTGTAGTCGATATGTTATGTTGACTACTGAAGTGGGAACACTACAGCCATAAGTTGTCAAGAAATGATGGATGAGACAATACGGAACCCGTATTTGTCGGTGAAGAAATGTCTGTGGGATTCGAGTTCAGTGTGAAACAATCCATCTTATTCATAAGGTTTGATGGGAACGTTTTTATAACAGATTACTTGGAAAATCCAAATGTTGTGAGTTTTGATTTCCTGTGGAATCATTTATACAGTGATTTTGTTAGACATATGGAAGTAAACGCGTCTTGAAGGATTTTCATTTATTCAGTTTTGATCTTCTTATCCATAATCAAGGCATCACGTTATTGTTTCAATACTCACGGTAGTTCGTTAGTTTGTTGGTTAAATTAAATAGGTTACGATATTCATAACACAAGTAACTTTTTTTTACCAATCTTGCAGCTTGAAACGGACAGGTGGGTTAAAAGTCTAATACCTCTTCTCGCTCCACTTAGACCGAAAAAAGTATTTAATTATACTCCTATACAAGCCATAGATTGATTGAAAAATTTAAAAATCTATTTGAATGAAAGATTGAAAAATCTATTTCCTCGTACTCATTAGCATTATCAGCCTTATAATGTTCCCACTGCTGGGATTCGGGCCTCCTCTCAAGGAGAGGGACCTCCTCGTACTCAAACGTCCATAATATTTTACGAAAAACATATTTATATAATAAAAGTTTCCATATACGAGTACCAAATGAGCAAAGGTAACCATAATTAAACAACGTATTTACCTAACATTACACATAATATCTTCAGCGCATTTCGGATTCGCAACAGAGCGGTCGTCACTGGGGTCCCGCCGGACCACGCTGGGTGAAATATGGTGCAATAAATTACTGTATTATCGCGTGCAGTCGATTTTGTGCCCCTGCTTTCTAGGCACTTCGTTATGTGTCCGGATAGTTGGTACTAAGAGTTAGGAGTTAGTCTGTTACTTGTGTCTTCTTTAGGATAGTTATCGTTGTTGCTTCTGGGCCTCAAATTTGCTATTACAAATGTATCTGAATTGTCTAAAAGGCTTTTTACACTGTAAAGGACTATGTTGAGGACAAAAAGGCTTGGGATTGACCTGCTCCAGTACTCACTACACTGTTGACGTTAATTCTTTTGGATTTTTGTTTTTTTTTTTTACAATCTGACATTAGTGTTCTTTTTTTATTTTACAATCTGACATTTTTTTATACAATTTGACTGTTTTTTTTTTAAATTAACGTGTAAAAGTGTAAAAACTTGTTACAAAATAAATATCATTTATCAAATACCATTTATCATTTGTCGATCATTCGTTTCATTATTGTTGATTTTGACAAGTTTTGCATTGTTAACTTGTCAAAATTAACAATTAGATTTGCAGATATCGTTAAATATCAGGTAGTTTAGTATCTAGAGTTAGTGACTGTATGGTCCAATGTGTCTTGTATCTTCTTAGGTTAGTTTACGTTTACGTTTTAATTTTTTTGTTATGTGCCCCTGCTTTCTAGGTACTTAGTTATATGTCCGGATAGTTGGTACAAAGAGTTAGGAGTTAGGTCTAATGTTTCTTGTGTATTCTTTAGGATAGTTATTGTTGATGTTTTTGTTACCGAATTTAATGTATTTCAAGGTTTCGGATGGAACTATTTCAAGAGAGCGCGGATGGTCCTTAACTTGTATAGTTTTTTTTTTTTTTTTAGAAATTGTTAATGAGTGAATTGAAAATGAGTGTTTACACAAAAAGTTAAAGGTCATGTGGAAATATTGTGATGTTTGAGGTATATGTAAATTGTTTTTGTTCTCAAAAGGTCTTTAGTTCAATAAACTCAATTAATAATATCAGCAGTGTCGACTCGCATAACACCTACAATCAATCAACATTAATATTTAAATATATTTTTATAATAAGTAAAATTGTTTGTTTATATGTTAGTTCGTAGTCTCCGTCACCATATTTTTTAAATACATAATTAATACCTAGACTAATCTCAAAAATAAATAGTATAGTATTCTATAATTATAATTGTAAGATTTTTGAGAATTCTTTCAGTCAATATTTCCTGATATAACCCTTTGCAACATAAACCTAAACAAAATATTTCTGGTTACGATTTACGCTACTAACTTCAATATAGTGCAGTTCACATGTTCCCTCGTAAAAATTGTAGGTACCTTTTTATCGCTGAGTGCGTAAGGTACATTGTTCGTTATGTTGACGGTACAGTTAGGTACGTCTGATAACTTGTTGTTACCTTTATCATTAAAATAACATTACAATAATATTATTTAAAGAACATCAGTGTAGCTGCATAGTCTTTGGAATAAAGGTGTTAGTTATAAATATATTTGGTATTCAAGCTACTAACTAAACTATGAACATTTTCATGGTATGTATTTTTTATTGTTTAGATTCTGTTTATGTAATCGTTTCTTGAGTAAAATCCTTAAAGTGAATTCAATTCATGTTCTCTTGTGTAATTTATTTATTGTCGGGGTGACATGTCTTTCCTTTTTAAATCTATTTAGATACTATTTCATGTCACCATGGACCAATGTTTTGCCCTTTTTTTCTGAGTGTAAAAAAAAATTGCCAATGATTAAAATGATTTAATGATTTCAATGAATGATGATTTGTGGTTTGCCAATTAATTATTATAAGGATGTTAAAATCTTCAGGTTGATTCATATTAATGTCTTATTCATTTAAAGTATCAACAATCTTCTACAGTTTCTGACTATATTATTATTTACGAAAGATCGATGTGCTAATGGTTAACGCTAAAATGCATAACACAATTTTTTTTGGTGTAAATTGTATGACTTTTCCCATCCCGGGAGGAGCAAGTGGAAGTCAGACATTTACTGACAATTGACAAAAGTCCAGCTGTGGTCATTTAGTTGCCCTCTGCGGTACAAGCCCTCGTAGGGTCGCGTAACTCTTTCGAAAAAGCCCGCAACCCCTGCAGAATATGTTAATGAACAGTTTACAATGGAAAATGAATATGAGAGAATGTGAATACAGTACGAGGTGTTTACAGAGGTAGTTAAATTTTAAGCCATGGTTATTGAACACTTTTGGAAAATAAAACGTAGGTTTACTTTAAATTAATGTCATCGTTACACGTTTATTAAAAAAACATTGTTAGGATGAAGTTATCACGCATTATTTTAGGTATACCTACCCGAAAGCAGACTGAATGTAGACTTTGTTTAGTTTCCTTGAGTATTGCCCAAAATAAATTTGATAAATATTATTAATAGTCCGGTCAATTTAGACATCCAAGGTTACAATAATTCGCACTTGGCTGAAAATTGGTAGGATTGTTCAATACACTATTATAAAGGAAATGTGAAAAGTCCTCATCGATCCGGCACGTGCCAAAAAATATACACGTAGTCAAAGGTCACAAAAATGGGTTTTTCGCGATTTTCAGCAAAATGGTAAGGTTTATCATAAAATTAGCTCAGACAAAAATTGTAGATCAAACAATTGTCTATAAAAATGACTAAATACTTTTTTCCTAAGAGCCACCGTTTTTGAGATATAACGATTCAAAAAGTTGAAACAGTAGCAAGCGCAACCTGAGAAAAAGAGGTTGTATCTAAAAATTTTGTATGTGGTATTACTAACTAGTAGTTGTGAAGTGTCAAGACATGATTCTTCATGTCTTGACACTTCACAACTTTTTTTATTTCGTACTTTTGTGGCTGAATAATGTGGCCAACTAAATCAAAAACTCCAGGTCGTTCTATCATTAGACGCACTCTAATAGCATTGAATGTATTGGGCATAGTAAAATAAAGCAGGTATACGACCCTAGCCACGCAGACAATTGAATGGGAGGCAGATGTTGCTGAAGGTTACACTGGCGTAGAAGATAAGGGAATGGGTTTTTTTTACCCCAAATTTTCATATTTTATATGTGTTAGTCACACTGACCGATAGAACGATATTTTTGCTTGTATTACGGCTTCAGTGATGTACGAGTATATACGTGGTGTACTTATTCATATTATGACGATTACAACTCTTTCAATATTTTGAATCGTTATATCTCAAAAACGGTGGCTCTTAGGAAAAAAGTATTTAGATATTTTTATAGATAATTGTCTGATCTACAATTTTTGTCTGAGCTAATTTTATGATAAAACTTACCATTTTGCTTAATAACGCGAAAAACCTATTTTTGTGACCTTTGACCGCGTGTATATTTTTTTGCACGTGCCGGATCGATGAGGACTTTTCGCATTTCCTTTATAATAGTGTATTGAACAATCCTACCAATTTTCAGCCAAGTGCGAATTATTGTAACCTCACCCCAATTAATTAGTCTATTTTGACCGGACTATAAGTAGATTTAGTCATACAAAAGCCCTTTAATTATTTTGCTATACGTATTCAAAAACTGTAAAACATACTTTTAGTTCTCTAAAATTAATCTTAAACGAATCTAATTTATAATTCATACCTACTTTTCTAAAAACTACTGATTTAACAATGTTCTATTTTTGTTGAACAAAGATCAAAATCCTTTTGAGTAACAATTTAAAAATTTAACAAATGTTGTAAATTATATTATATGTTATAGAGTTTCTTTAGTAAACAGGTAAAATCTTTTATGTATATTAATTATTTATTGTATTGATTTTTTTTTTCTTTTCAGATGAAATACTTCATGGTGGCAATATTATTTGCCTTTGCAGAAGCGAAAGCGAAAGTGAAGGTGACTGCTGACGTAGACTGTGTTAAAATTCAATACAAAATTTTCCAGAAAGAAATTCTTCTTAAGGATATTGAAAGCCCATACCAGTTAGCTATCGACCATGAGACGAATACTCTATTCTTCAGCTACACAGCACGATCGGATGAAATGTTTAAAACTGCATATTTCAGTTTAAAAACAGGACGTTACGGTATAGTCCGTGGCATTCGTGGAGGTTTTTCAAACGCTGTTGCCACTGATACAGTTTACATGGGTGGTGAAGATGGAATATACACATATGACTATAGTACGAAAACGGCGATCAATTTATTAGTCAAAGACAATGCAAACATATGGCAAATGTTCTATAGCGATGGATTATATTTCACAACTTATCCAGAAGAGACCGCATATTTCTATAAAGAAACTAAAGTCGTGGAAGTGCCGGCATTACAAGGCATCAGAGTTATGCTACTTGCTGTAACTACTGAAAAAGATCTTTTGTATTTTAATGGCTCAGGTGCATATCTGTATACCAGATCTAATGGGAAACACTTATATCTAGACGACATGGTTGCCAATGGGGTCGCGGCTGATTTAAATGGTCAATTGTATATTTCTAGTCCAACTGGAATATATTATTATAATAATTATCTCAAGGAAATTGAACATTTGGCGAAAATAGACAATATATATGGTATTGCTATAGAAAGCGATGGAAATATTATATATGCATCAGAAAATAGCATAATTAGACTAGTTCCAATGAAAGGAACGTGTTCTAGAATAACAGAAACTGGAAAAAATATTGTGGATATCGATATAGGTAAATAATGCGCTACTTATAACAACACAAAAAATCTTGATCCAAAAAATACACGAGTTTTTATTTGTGTAATGTAGATATATATATATTCTAACATAATATACTGGAAAATTATAATTTATATTCTAAGCTTACGAGTATATAAATCTTTAATGATCTTCTCAATGATCTTCTGATTCTTTCTTAATGATCTTCTTCTTTGATGATCTTTAATCTTTGATGTTGATTTAAAAAATAAATTAAATCTTGCTTTTGTAAATGCTTGTTTGATTTCATCTGTGTTTTGAAAATTATTAAAACCTTTTTTATTTGGGATTAACTTAAACGACATCTATCAACGAGGGTATGGCCCTAGTGCCGGCTGTACCGGCCTCATCTAGTAAAAAAAAACAAAAAGTCCAAAAAAAACAATTGAAGTGCAAAAGAGTTTGTAAAAAACCTATTTGCAATAATAAATATCATTTATCATCATTTGTCATTTAGTGCCCTAGCGGATGGGATCCCGATCCCGATTTCCAGGTACCGTAAGCGTGGATTTGCAGACGGCAAGCAATGGGTAGCTCGTCGTCCAGCCGTCCGGTAACCGTTCGGACCGAGCACAAGTCGTCGATGGCGCGTAGTGTTCCACGTGCGCCTCAAACAGATAAACCGAAGGGGCTCAGCAAGGTTGAAGTCTACTGGGGCCATGGGTTGTACGAAAGAGAACCCCGGGGCCCAGGAACGAAGGCATTCTTTGCCTTCAGGAACAGGAGTGGGTTTTAGTCAGTAAAACTCACTCCCTCTGACACGCTCTCCCGCTCCGCCCAAAGCGGGGAAGTCATTATGATGACTACCCACAAGAAAAAACTTATGACCTACTTACAATCTTTTATTATATAGTCTCATCAAATTAATCTCTTGTTTGTTATTTGGTTTTCTCTTAAGTCAATTTAGGGTCCACATATTGTATACTAATTTAATTTAATTTATTACGTTTAGCAGTTGCATGCTTGATGACGACTATTACCGACGCAATCTGGGATTGTGCTATTCGTAGTAGTAGTACAAATACGTACGTGATTGTTTGTAAGTATAATATCATTGCAACTTTGGTTCCTATGATACTCGTATTATGTTTTTTTTTTTGTGAAAATGCGATACCCTATCGACTACCAGATTAAGCATCTTATGCCCGTTTTCAATAAGATATCTATCTAAAGTTGCAGCAAAGATAAAAAAATCTATCCTTTTGCCCTTACTTTTTTTTTTTTTATGGTAGGGGAATCATCAGAATGACTTCCCCCGCTCTTGGGCGGAGCGGGAGGGCGTGTCAGACTTTTACTGACTAAACCCCTACCCCGTTCCTTCGTTGCCTTCGTTCTGGGGGGGACTCGGTATCAACCGTTAGGAATACCACATGTTCCCCCCAGAGGCTTCGGCCCTACCGGGCCCCTACAGTTTGCTGACATCTCCTTGAGGCGCGCGTGGAACAGAACGCGCCGTTGACGACTGGGCTCGGTCCAGATTATTTCCAGACTGCCGGACAGCGAGCTACCCAGTGCTCGCCGTCCGCGAACCCGCGCCTACGGTGGTCGGAAATCGGGATCGGGATCTCGGCGGCGGCGGCGTGAGGACCGTTCCCTCACGCGCTCGCGGTCAGCAGCCTCCTTCACGAGCATTACTGCTTCGCAGAAGGAGGCGACCGCATGCCAACCCTCCTCGCTCCGGACCATGGCCTGAACCAGGGCCCGGCGCGAGAGGTCGCCGCTCCAGATAGTCTCCACGAGGACACGGCGGTGCTCCGCCCAATTTTGCCCTTACTTGCTTTCCTATAACCTACTGACGGTTAGCATTTCCTACCAAAAGTTGTGGAAAAGAATCTTACTGTTTATCGGGGATAGCTATCTATCTAGGTTATTGAAAACGGGCGTTAAGGCAGTGGAGATGGATTAGTCACACGCTACGGAAGGATTCTGTTCACAATATCTAAACAGGCATTGGATTGTAGTCCTACCTCAACGGGAAAGGAAGCGTGCTTGTCCTCGGCAAATCTGTTGACGGATTGTGCTAACAGATGCGACGGGCATCGGATCGACATGAATCGAGATGAAGCGTGAAGCTTAATATCGGCCGCAATTGGTGAAAAAGGGACATTATAGTCCTGTATAGATGTATATTTATTTCTCCTTTTTTCGCTGGAATTGTGATGGCTTTAGGACGTCATAATTAGGACCCCAGGATGGATAGAACTCTGATAATTTACATATTATTTCTCTTTATCTTTTTATACGAGTATATTGAGTCTGTATTAGTCAGTATACCTATACTTATTGTTTGCTGGTAATCTTATGTTAGCAGTAACTGTGTTATGTAATTAAAGCGTTGAGACGAAACGATTGATTTATTCCTGAGAGTATTCTCACTTTTTAGGGTTCCGCACCTGGGTCGGTAAAAACGGACCCTTTGTTGAATTGAATCCAACTGAAATTGATTGCTAAACAGCATTAAAAAAACCAAACTCCTAAGTCAACGTAATCTAAAGATATGATATCAAATCGGAAATATGTTTGACTCAGAAATTAAACTATTATAGGTAAGTTTGTATAGAACCCTCAGTGCGCGAGTCCGACTCGCAATTGCCCAGTTTTTATATGAACAAAGACTCTACTAGCAAATTCCCACCAGAGCTGTGCTAAGTAAATCTAAAAAAATAAAGAGATCCAATTGGTGGATTTTTTGCTTTTGCATTTCCACCGATAGAAGAGGAGAGTTTTTAGAATTGTTATTGTTACAATCAGTAATAAAAAAATCAAAACCCAAAGTGCGGTAGTTATTACAATATATTGTGTTCTTGAGAAAGTAATAATTAATCATTGGATTCTCAAACTCATACTACATATTAAAATTAGGACGACAGTAAGTTTTAAATGGCAGCGATTTTGTAGTTCATAATAACCTTCAGTAACTATACTGCTATAAGCCTCCTATAATGCGGACCAATACCTTGTTGTGGATTGCAGGAATCCAATGGATGAGAAACGTACAGGACGGATTGTTGTGGTGACACTTATACTCTATAGCCAACACTAAGTAGACATGTTTCGGCTGAAATGATGATGATGAATTTTATTATCCTGCAAACTATTTTTGAATACCCATCAACCTTTCCATTCTGTTCTCCAGTAATCAAATTCACCTCTTTTGATGATAAAATAATTATAAGATGCTGTTTCCACACTAAATCTTTCTTTTCCTGGCATATTTTTACAAGCCTCTAGTGTCTTAATAAACGGGCTCCGATCGTAAGAAGCGGTAAGGAGGGCAGGTAAGATATTGCGCCATATTTCAACAAGCACACCACATGCTATTCATGGCTTTGGGTCTATATTTTAGTGCCTCTATTCTGATGAATTTGCACTAAAAATTGCGGATAGAATATGCCTGTATTGCTTTATAAGGAATATTTTTTCACAAGAACTTAGTTCGGTTATTGTTTTATTTGAAACTGTTGAAATATTTTTTTTTTAACTAGATGAATAATGGAAGTCAAGGTTCTGTAAATAAAAGCAAAGTCGCTCTAAAGTGCGTTGTGTAGACAAAATCACTTGGATGATGGACACTCAAAACCCATAAGTATGGTAGACGAAAATGTGATGGAAAATTTTTATTGTTCAAAGGCTTGTGCTAGATCATAATCTATCTCAACTGGTGGTAAGCGATGATGTGGTCGACTATAGAGCTCGATTACATAGAAGTAACCTATTTATTCTTGAAAGATTTCTAGGTAGTTGCAATAAACATTTGAGTATTGAGTATCAGGAAAAACCTAAAATGATTGTGTTGAAAAACAGCAGTGTGTAATTCCGGGCTGGTGATACAATAATACGAAGTTCCTTTAGGATAAGTGGCAGATATTGGCATAGGAACCTACCCAGCCTACTAGTAATAGCAGAATGAAAGTTGCCAAAAATGCTAAATTACTTTCGAACATACACCACGTTCAGCAGTAGACTACTGTTAAAAGTTGAGAATGCGTAATAAGAAGCCAAATAAATGTAAATTAATAGGACATGCCTTGTAGCATTAACTCCTCCCGTAGGTACTACAGATAATGCATTAAGCCTTATAGGCTTGATGCATAATTATCAGTTGTATAAATATGTCAATAAGATCTTGTAACCCAATTATCGTTTCAGGAAAATTTAATTTCCGGCGTTTATTATGTAAAATATCGTGAAATACAACATCAAGTAAGTTTTTACTGCCAACAAAAATTTACACGACGAAATTAACTCGGAAGGGCATAAAATATGCATAAATTCGATCCTGTGTGATTTTAACATGAAGCTTCGTTACTTATACGAAGTTGGAAGTGAATACATTATGCGGCGAAGGCACGTTTGCTTTGTAATTCATTTGGTGGTTCGTTAACCATTATAACAGACTTAAAAAAACCTGGCGGAGACATGTAACTTTGCTCTTTAATTGAAAATATAAAGAAAAATGAGCGCGTTTTAATGTATTTGATTTCGCTTTTGATGTGAAATTAAGCAATTGAAGACTCGGCTTTTATTTTGCTTTTTTGCTTTTGGGGAAAGGTTGAATTTCGGTGTTCCTGTAATGAATGTTTTTTTTAATCCTAAAGCTGATGTTACATTGGTGATTCCGGTTTCAAACGTAGGCAGTGTTGATCAACGCGTTAGGCGCAGGTGTGTACACATTGTAGGCGTGTTGTGTCAGATGATGCAAACGCTGGATTTAGTGTGCCCGGCCTCCAATAGTTTTGGTAGCTGACTAATCTTTTCATCATAGCATGATTTAATTGTGTTGTATAGTTGTGCTGGTTTTAGATGTTTTGGATCTTTAGAGTTTTATAAAAAAAAAATATAAATACTTAAGCAGTGGTAACTGTCCCGACTTAAAGTTGTATTTATTTCATCACCACTGCTCTCAAAATTGTGAAAGAAAACTTCGTGAGGAAACTGGCACGTCCTAAAACCAAAAAAGTCGAAGATATCTGACATTATCCAACTCGTCCTAGGCCTTATGTAAAATTAAATGTTTTGAATGCAATTTAACGTACAAACGTCTTCATAATAACTCATCAAGAAAGCGGAATGTTAAGGAAAATCGGAATAATAAAGCTCCAATTTCTTCGAATTAATTAGTAAACAAAACCAACTACTAAAGTTTTAATAAGGCTGTCTACCAGCTGACACCTTTACAAACTTCTGATAGAATTATGAATTTGACGTGTTTAAACAATCGTTAAAATTTACTTTGTCAAGTAACTTATATTTAACTTGCTTCTGGCAATGGGTTCGCCAGCAAGAATGTCGAAAATTATTTCACGGAAGCTTACTGTTGGGTTCAAAAGTATAATATTATGTTTTTTGTCCCAAACAGTGGACAACAATTGTTCCCAATTTCATCGCAATCCATTCAGTCTGAAAGGCAAGAATCCTGTGAACTGAAATGGGACCTGAGTACTATATAATTAAATTAACGTGAAATTAAAAAACCATCTGGCTTCAATGTAATTTGCTTACAAGGTACTCAGGACATATTCGGTCTGCGGGGTTCAAAATAAGACTTCTATATCTGAGTAGTTATAAAAAAACCGGCAAGCAAGCAAGTGCGAGTCAAACTCGCGTGAGGGTTCCGTACCTATGAAAACAGGTCTTAAGGGTCCGCGGACTTAATTACATGGTTTTAATTTCAACTTGACACCTTCACGCGTTCTCGAGATAAAGGGTATTGACAGACAGATAGACGGACAACAAAGAGATCCTAGGTATAAGGGTTCCGTTTTTTCCTTTTGAGGTACGGAACCCCAAAAATAACCACGAAGGTAATTAACCTAAACTGTCCGTTGTCTGGGTGCCCTAAAATTCGTCACCTCTTTCCCTGCTCTCATTTTTTACACACATTACCGACTGCGCATTCGGTATTGTATAGAATAAGTAGGCAAAGTATAAAATAAATAATATTTCATACATTACTTACGCGTGTGACATCCACCAACCCGTACTAGAACCACCTGGTGGATTACGGCCCATTCCCTGTCCTGGAGAGGAAGCCTGAGTCCCAGCAGTGGGAACATTATAAGGCAAATGTACCTAGGTATTGGATTTTGAATTATAGAATACCAGATTACACAGGTTACCGTTAACATAGGTTGACTGGTAGAGAATGCCTATGGCATTAAGTCCGCCTTTGTACAATGCGTTGCATAAAGAATAAATAAATAAATAAATAAACATATACATATTCTTAGGATATGAACGACTTTATTTGATATGCTGTCTTATATTTGTATTTTTTTTTAATATATTTGTGGAAAAAATATCTGGAAATTTAAATGTAACCGTGCAAAGCTAAGGCCAATTTCTAGATTCAAATAAATAACTTGATACCTACAGGTAATACTTTAGGATAATAAAAATTATTCTTTAGGATAATAAAATCTATAAATTTATTCAGCCATTAACAAAATCATAGTTACAAGTAATTTGGCTAAGTTAAACTTCTTGCCAAGAAAATATTTCTAGTTTAGCAAAGGTAAACGAAAACTTAGTCTAGTTTTGAAGTGAAAGTAGATGGATCGTTAGACTTCCCTGAAAATATATACCTCAAGTTAGTTAGAAAAACCAATCCACCTTCAGCAAAGGAAGTGATTACTGCTCGAGCTTTTTCTATGCAAGAGGAAGCCTTTGCCTAAGGCTAAGAAAAAGTATAGAAAAAGTTTGAGTGGTATAGTAACTGGCTGCAATTTTATTAAACAAGAAAAAGTAATGACATGGATTCCTAATAGCTCAATAGGTAAATGTATTAGTTTATCACAAGATATCTCCCTGTGTGTACATAATCAACGCTAGTAAGTCGTAGGAAAGAACTAATTTGATATTCAAAATCAAAGAAGACTACTAAGTACGCAGCTAATAAACACGCCTAAATAATTCCCTTTGCCTTCCTTATCACGCTACAAAAATAACATTCATTGTACGTTTTATGAACTTGGACTAACAAAAGAAACTAAGTCATCCATTTCTGGGGAAATCGTTTACCCCGCCAATGTCTATAACTGGTAATTGAATCCAACAAAGAAGATAGAAAAAAAGTGAACTTACTACGTGATACGAAAACGGGATTCGGCCTATCAACACTTGTTTTGTAAGTCAATGAGAAAGAACCAATACGGTTGTATGCCTACCATATCAGATTTAAAGAATAAATTCCTTTTCGCAATAACGAGTAATTGTTTATGTTTATTTATGAACTCCATTAAGGCTGTACGATCTCATTACTTCGGACTATTTATAGCCTTTCGATAATAATGTACGAATGTAATGTGTTCATGGAGAAATTGCTTGTTCGTATGAATGACTACGCCTAGTATTGTATCTAGAACAAGAAATGTATGTATATTAATTTTTTTTCGGTCTGTTCTATTTAGTAGGATTCTTGTATTGATCACTAGTTCTTTATAAGTGATCGATGGATTTTTGCCATTTCATGTTGTCATTCTCAAAATTATTATATGTTTATTTACAGCAGGTTATATACCTATCAGGCAAACTTAATATTTTACGCTTGAAGTAAAATTTACTGTCACCTTTTCATTATTTTCTTGTCCATTCATCTATTTATTTACATTTTATCTATTTATTTGGGATGGTATAACCTTCCAAATCTCTCTATTAGTTGTCATCTTAATCCTTAGTAATTAAAATTTTTTTGGCCATCATTTTTTAGGCCATAATTTTTCTATTGTATTGCAGCATACTTTTTCGAGTCATGTAGATATCTACTTATTCGTTGTTTTCTTAATTGGCATTACCCTTAACTTTGTGAATATCATAAATTGCGCTATGACTTACCTTCTATTTGAAATCAGTCACGTCTCGGCATACTGCCAGGATTGTTAATTGCGCGGATAGCTTCGTCAATTGCTGCGCAGTCAAGCAAAATCTTTATTTTAACCTTAAATACTATCTGAAAATCTTTTGAAAAGTCGTTGCAAGACACCGAAGCCTCTTTTAAAATCATTTGCGACTGCGGCCGAATGTACTAAATAAAGCATCAAATTATTATTGCTGTAAAGGCCGAGACCTTTCAAGTTAAATAAAACATAAACTAAGGGTTTCCAGGGTTTTCACTAAAACAAATGTTTTTTAGTATTTTTTAACAAAGATATTGAGCATATTTGTGTTTAGGTATCTTTCGTTCTATAAATAGGACTTCCGGTCGTTATGGCATAAGTTGGTTAGTTGTATAAATTAAACAAATAGTTTAATTTGTTCACATAATTTTAATTAAATGACACAAATTAAGAAACAAAAAAAAACATATTTATAGACCCAATCAACTATAAAAAATGTTTGTTGGTTCATATGACTTTCCAAAAATTCTAATTACTAAACAACATAATTATCATTAGCAATGTCATCAATAACACTTATTATCAAAACAACTTAAATCTACATTGGTCAAATCCTCCACATAAGCGTTTATAATTGAAGGATCTATCATGGACGGTAAGACAAACCTGAACAAGACGGGGAGGACACACCTGGCAAAGTAACTTCAAATTTGCTTCGTTTCCAAGGAGCAATATCTAGTGGTCGACTTGGACCAAGACTGCGAGTACAAACTCGAGCACCAGCACGGCGTCTGCCCCGACCTCGACGACCAGCTGTAGTCCTGCCAACGCCACTAGAACCAGCGCGAACCTCTGACAAGTTGCTTTCATCATCCCTGTCGCTCGAATCTTCATCTTTCGATGATTGAGCTGCATCACTCCTATCATCGTAATTTATTAAACACCCAACGAAATCTTCATCGTCACCCGAGTCTTCAAAATCAGAGTTATTTAAAATGTCCGTGATATCGGTGACTTGTAACGCTGAAAACTAATAAATACCTACTATTAGTATTAACGCCGAAAGTACTATAAATACGATCAATTCCATATACCTAAATCATGAAGTCCGACCGAAGGGACTTTTTATAGGTTTAAATCATTTACGACGGTACGTATAATTCCCTTATTATTTTGTATTCCTCCCCAAAATTAAGTGAATTCCATAGAATGTTTAATAACTAACATTTCTGTAAAAAAACTAAACCAAAACAAGTAAAATTATCAAACAAAAAACAAATTTTACTTACCTGGTCGACCACGTGCCGCCATTGTTGTAAACTCGTGAGCACGCGTCGTAAGAATGGCGGCCGCTCGGAAAGAATTTTCTATCGAAATCCAAGGACAAACTATCGCCATTGCTTTATTTTAATTGGTTAAAAGAAATCACATGACCAAAACTTATTTAGCGGGAAAAAACAAGCACTCGGGAATTGATGCTATAAAAAGGTTGGCCGGTCGTACTCGAAGCAAAAACGTTCGGCCTTTACAGCAAGATTTATTTAATACTATTTATAGCACTCCAGGTGTCTAGAGGAGCTGAATGATGAAATTCAAAAATCCTAGAGTTCTTTGATATCTAAAATGCGTCAATGCGTATTTTTTTTAAGATATCCATTAAATTTGCTCACATAAATATAAAAAATAAATTTATAACTTCATGCTATAGTTCGGAATAAACAAACTCTGTTTAAAAATTATAACTAATTGCAGGCAGGTTTTTAATTTATAACGCTTAAAGGCAACTAACTGCCTTTAAGCCTCTTAGTAATAAGCCATCCAATTTTTTTTTATATAACAAATTGGTGCTAGAGAAATAATAAAATTTACAGCTTATTAGCGCCAGACGCATAACATTTTAACTTTATAACAACCGACTTTGAAAAGAAAGCAGCAACGAATCAACGGCTCAGACATGAAGGTAAATAAATGATACATTTTTAAATTAAATTCTTATTAACAAATAAAGTATTATTTAAGTATTATTTACAAATTAAGTATTAACAAATAAATGATACATTTTTAAATTCGTATTAAAGAATAACTAAATGAAGACACGTTCGTGTCTCGTTTCGCGGGTTGTGATAGGTTAAATCTACCTGATGTACATGCTATGCGTATCATATAATAATATCCTATGTACTTATTGTTTTTGTTCATTTTTAAAACCAGAATTTTGCTGAATTTTGCAAATGAGGCTGCAATGTAAAAAAAAAATATATAATTATAAAAGAAGCCAGTAACTGGCATCGGTGACTCAAAATTTTGAATAGAAATCGGTAGTCATGGTAAGGGTATACGGTATAGTGAGTAATAAGGAAAATATCGTGCGGAGAGTTTTGAGTATCAATTTCGATGAATATTAGAATAAAGGAAGATTAAATAAACAAAGGGTAGATTACATAAATGATGATACTCGTATATCTAGTAAGGGAGTAACTATTGAGATTGTGAATAATACAAGCGATGAAAGATGTACTGTGCCAACCCTAAATAAATAGTGAATTTCTCGTGAAAACCATAGTATCAAAGAATAATCATAAACAGTTTTATAATTTTCTCAATACTGGGACTCAGGCCACCTCTTTAGAATCAACCACGTAGGCAAAATGCAGATTATCATGACTTCAAATTTTTAGTACATGACTGTAAAGAAACCTAACATTTTCCCTCACCATGTTTTAACGTTTTAAAAGTAGTTATAATTAAATAAACAACACAAATGTAAATCACCTCCCTGTAATTGACCCCACAACGTACAACTCGTAAGTCGAGGCCTTAACCACTAGGCGACCACTGCTTGGTTAGGTTTGATTAAAGAATAACAATTTAATATTTGAAAGACAATATTTGATTTAAGGTACAAACACGTTCACCAAATACAAATTCAGAATACCTCCCGATTAAACGGTTAACACAAGCTTTTAACCGAAACCACGAGAAAGGTAATCGTGACATTTTTGTTTGGCGAGAGGACCCTTATACCCGAATAAATCATTCATCGGAACGTGAAGGCAAATATTTGGATCAAGAAGGGTGACCCCGGAAATGTAGCTACAGGCTTATTAAAATAAAGAAAGACCTTTGGTTCATGTGAACGATTTTTCTAATGTTTGTTTATATCTATTTTTGGTTTTGTGTGTAGTGCGGGTATGACAAGAAGGGATGAAAAAGGGGCGAGATTGACGAACTGTGCGAAAGAAGGTATGTCTCAAAATAGGCAGAAAAATCTTGGAAGTTGAGATTACCACTGATAGAGAATTAAGAAGAATATATTATGTATTGACTCATTATAATTTGGTTTATAGAGCAAAAATATGAAGACAGAGATTTTTTTATGTTTTCGTGAACACAACACAACACTGCACACAAAATATTGTGACATCAAATGTAAGGTAGGAAGACAATTTATTAAAAAAACAAACATTATTTTGGTTTCTTTCGTGTAGTCACGAAAAGAAAATAGGTGCAATTTATTATGAAAATAAACAGGTTGAAAGGAAGTTTCTTTTTTTCACCGATAATATCCTTGAAAAAGTGTTTAATAGTCAGCAAAGTTAGTAGCGGAGTTGATTACCCAGAATAACGTATTGCAGCTGTTTGTAAAGAATTTATTGCGATTCAGAAATATATCTAATCTATAAATACATAAAATCGGTTTCTGTAAAGAAGATGATATTCTCAAAGCTATTGCCGAGATTGATAGTAAAAACGCAAATACTATTCTATATTTTTCTATAAATATAGAATTCATTTTTCTATTGCAAAATCCGCATTTCAATAGTGCTTCGCATCGCAGTTTCATTTTAAAACAAAATCATTCTCAAACTGAACCAGATTGTAATATACAATTCATCGCATTTTACCACTCCATCAAAACCGGTTGTAATATTGGCAAATTGAAGAATTGCAGCTCCCGAGATAAGCGAGGTATAAAATAAGGAAGAGGCATGCAGCCCTCTTAAAGGCCTGGCACCTCTTGGCAGCATCTACGTTCTGGAAGCTTTATGAATAATTCTTTTATATCTTGCCTCCCGCCTTTTTCGTGAACATTACATAAAATTTTCATATTCACGTTGTAGTTACCTATTTGCATTTGATCCACTCATCTGAGGCTATTATTGTTCGTGTCAGTACAATGGAAGGTGAGCGAATACGTGGTATAAATTTAGACTTGAAAAGAGTAAAAATTCGTAGAATAACTCTCAAGGATATTATGAAGCATGATAAAATTACCAATTTTAGCGGTGTTATTACTTTTGCTATGTTACCTTTAATTTATAATTCATCACTATGTGGCTGTGTGTTTTTTTTTGTTTCAGTTTCAGCTACAATGTTGATAATATTAATATGCAGTACTAAATGCTAAATACTATTAGCAGTATTAACGGCCTGTTAGTCTAATTAGTACATTAATATACCTAATATTATAATGTATCTACATAATTATTTTACTAAATGAATAGTAGAATAGTAATAAAATTAGTTTTAATTATAATGACCTACTGAAAGGTTTTAAAGCGAATAACAAAATATTCATACATGATTCACAAAATACTGCATAAAATACAGATATCTAGTGTTTGTAACGTATGAATATCTCTACAGATTTCAGCTGCACTATGTAGAACGTAAGTTAGCGCGCAGAATTAATGTTATTATAGTCCAGCAAATAAATCAGTGGTACAAATTATGTGACTAGACTAACAATTTCGTATATCACCTTCTCTTTCTTTCATTTACCAACGAATGGCGTTTTACGGCACATAAACTCTGTATTGAGGCTATAATATCTCCTAGTGATAACAAGGCTTGTCGTTTTATAGTTCGCAAGCCAGTCATATTGACCTCCCTACCCCTTCTAAGTCCTACTAATAAACTATACAAGAAGTGTAAATTAACTAAATATCGTAGGTCTTGGGTGTCTGGTGGCGTTATAAAGACTATTGGTACGCTCTCTCCATGCAAGAGCAGCTTTTGCGTCGGAAACTTGAGTAGTAACAAATCTTTTATTTTCTTTTGTCGCTTAATGTCGTGTGCGACAATTTCTCATTTTGTGTAAAAGAAAAAAAAAGGGAAAAAAACCGTTTTCTACTCGACCCTGTGTATTTACAAAGGAGAGTATTTTTCTATGTTTTTGCTTCCGGCTCGAGTGCGGAGCATGGGGTAATTCGGGTGAATATGTCACGGGCATTACAATGGAATAGGAGTTGTTGGCATTCATTATTCGAGGTGGCGCGACCAGGCACTGTGTCCCGCCCATGTTTGTAGCTGTCACTGACGGACGTGTTACACTTGCGGTGCTATTTATATGGACACAGAAAACATATTTTTTTTCTTAACTGCAATTTCTGTTCTAATACTACAAAGGTGAGAGTTTATATGTATGTGTGTGTTATTTTGTTTGTTACTGCTTCACGCTCTCTAAAGGTTGAATGGATTTGAATGAAATGGGGAGACCGTATCTGTCCTTGAATGACAAATAGGATACTATTTATTCCGGAGTTATGTTCTCCATGAATATTTTTCTTTTTTATGCGGGCGAAGCTGCTGGCAGAAGTTAGTGTGATAATAATCAAAATGATTATGTTTTTTTTAGTTTAGTTAAAATGTTAGTGGTATTTAGTTATTTTAGTATTAAGTGCTACAGTATTCTGCATTTAAACAACCAAATTAAACTCATTTATTTTTGAGAAGCAAAGCATAATAACGCATAATAGTCCACCGGGTAAAGGGATGGCTTTTTTTAACACTACATTGTGAACAGCTCTCTGAATCCCGTCTAGTTTAATTAGTGTGCTTTTCCCGGCTCACCTCTTACGGAAATGCTGTCCCTAGTAAATGCAGATGAAAAATAGCGTGAAAAACTGCGCTGAAAATTACAATAGGTGTGCAACCTCCGAGCTTTTTCATTACATAAATGAGTTTCCACGTTGTCAAAAAGCAATTGTTCGTCTTGTAAAAGGAACGGTTTTTGTGTAGTTTTTTTGGTTAATTTTAGTTTTGGAAGTCAAAATAAGTTCCCAATTTTATCGCGCAATTTTTGGCTAGATCGTTTCAAAAAGTTCAAATATGATGGGGTTTTCTTGTTACACTTAGTAGTTACTATAGGCTTAAGCGATGAAAATAAACACATACCTAGCAATTAAATACACCTGCTGGGTTTGAATCAATCAAGAACTTGTACAAGTAAAATAAAAGCTTTTAAAACAAACGGCTTAAAAAAAATACCACATTTAGTACTAATAAAGCTTAAACTTGAAAAATGGTCCTGTAAATATATTAGTCAAATCGTTACTGAATTAAATTATTATACCTTCTCACTAAAATAATTATTACACAGAAAATATTTAACCAATCACCAAGTTTTTAAAACTCAAACATACACACACATGACATTTAGACCACTCCTAAAAATATGTACTAGTTCTTAAAAATAATAAAATAAAAACTGGTCAATTTCCTTGAACGCCACCGTAAACGTGGGATATTTTCACACAATGGTGCTCGGTAGCGTATAGGTACGAACATACGTACGTTCACAGTTCCGCTCCACAAAACCTATACACCATTACTATGGCTGCAAATTCGTTTAGATACAGCACGAAATTCCAAAACGTACGTAGTATCAATGAAAATTGTATGTACAAAAGAGAGGGAAATATTTTGGTTGAATGTAATATTTCAGTTCTTGTTTTAAATATCAGTGTATATTAATATTATACCTTAAGCTGAAGAGTATGCTTGTTTGAACGAGCTTATCTCAAGAGGTACTGGTTTTAATTAAAAAAGTGTCACAATGACCAGATTTGAATGAACTACGAGTATGTTGCATAAAACTTTATATGTCTACTTTTTTTTTATGGTAGGGGAATCATCAGAATGACTTCCCCCGCTCTTGGGCGGGTCGGGATCTCGTGTCAGACTTTTACTGACTAAACCCCTACCCCGTTCCTTCGTTGCCTTCGTTCTGGGGGGGACTCGGTGTCAACCTTTAGGAATACCACGTGTTTCCCCCAGAGGCTTCGGCCCTGCCGGGCCCCTACAGTTTGCTGACATCTCCTTGAGGCGCGCGTGGAACAGAACGCGCCGTTGACGACTGGGCTCGGTCCAGATTATTTCCAGACTGCCGGACGGCGAGCTACCCAGTGCTCGCCGTCCGCGAACCCGCGCCTACGGTGGTCGGAAATCGGGATCGGGATCTCGGCGGCGGCGGCGTGAGGACCGTTCCCTCACGCGCTCGCGGTCAGCAGCCTCCTTCACGAGCATTACTGCTTCGCAGAAGGAGGCGACCACATGCCAACCCTCCTCGCTCCGGACCATGGCCTGAACCAGGGCCCGGCGCGAGAGGTCGCCGCTCCCGATAGCCTCCACGATTATAAATGTCTACTTAAGTCTGTACTGAATGCGTCGATTTTTATTTATATTATTTCATTGGAATAGAAATGTAACTGAGGACAGTAGTTTTAAAAACATCTGATTTATTTTCCTTTTTATGTGGGAAATTATCAAGTGACTTCAGGAGTTTTACGCTTTTACTGACTAAAGCCCAGTGTTGCTACAGCTGCTCTTTGCAATTGTCTTAATTTAGCTGATGTAAGACTAATAATAAATAGATAACGAATAAAATAATAATGAATTTGGCCCTGTTGAGCATCGAAATTGTCGATGTTGCAGATATACAGGGTGTCCCAAAACTCAACGATAATCAGGGACCAGATGAAAGGCCAAGCTATACCAGTTCTGGGAAAAATAAAAAATAAAATCCATATCACTCAGTTCAACGATAATAGACATTTTTTTTAAAAAGTTGAAATTCGACACCCTTGGTCGCATTTTCAAGGATTGTGATCACCAATGTCACAATTTCGCTGTGATTTTTTTAATTTCGTGATCTTCATTAACGATGCTATTAATCGCAACTACAAATTATTGCAAAAAACATTGTTAATTTAATAAAATAAGTTAAGTTTTAGTGAGTCATGGTTCACAAAAATATTGTTCGTTAACTTTAACACTTCATTTTGAAAAAAAATTGTACTACACTACCCTTGGCAAGTTATTTCAAAAGATGGCGCATTTAATCAAGATTTCAAAATGGTGCAACACTTGCCACTTTTCTTGCCATTAAAAAAATATTTCTTATTTTTTTCAAATTGAGCCAAATTTTGAACAACTCAACATTAGGAATTTTTGTTTCTAAAAGGAGATTGACAGGGTGTGGACTAAGTGCATTTTGTTCCTCAGTCCAATACTAACTAACTCTTCAAAATCTGCTCCAGGAGTCAAGAGAAAAAAAGAGTTTTTCCAACCTAACCTAACCTAAGTTAGAAATCGTTTTAAGGAAGTTTGACCAAGTGCTGCCCAGAAAGAACGTCTAGTGCATTTCATACCTCAGACCAATACTAATCAGCGAACCAAAGTGCTTCAAAATCCGCTCCAGGAGTCAAGAGAAAAAAAGAATTTTTCCAACCTAACCTAACCTAAGAAATCTTTTCTAGGAATTTTGACAAAGTGCTGCCCAGAATGAACACATTAGTGCATTTTATTTCTCAGGCCAATACTAATCAGCAAACCGAAGGCGCTTTAAAATCTGCTCCAGGAGTAAAAAGAAAAAAGAGTTTTTCCAACCTAACCTAACCTAAGTTAGAAATCTTTTTAAGGAATTTTGACCAAGTGCTGCTCAGAATGAACACATTAGTGCATTTTATTTCTCAGGCCAATACTAATCAGTAAACCGTAGCGCTTCGAAATCTGCTCCAGGAGTAAAAAGAAAAAAAGAGTTTTTCCAACCTAACCTAACCTAAGTTAAAAATTGTTTTAAGGAATTTTGACCAAATGCTACCCAGAATTAACACCAAGTGCATTTTGTTCCTAAGGCCAATACTAATAAGCACCCGAAGCCCTTTGAAATATGCTCCAAGAGTCAAGAAAAAAAAGATTTTTTCCAACCTAACCTAACCCAAGTTAGAAATCTTTTTGAAGAAGTTTACCCAAGTGCTGCCCAGAATGAACATCTAGTGTATTTTGTTCCTCAGGTCAATACTAAGAAGCAAACCGAAGCGCTTTGAAATCTGCTCCAGAAACACTTTTTCTAACCTAACCTAACCTAAATTAGAAATTGTTTTAAAGAATTTTGAGCAAATGCTGCCTAAAATGAAGATCTAGTGCATTTCATACCTCAGACCAATACTAAACAGCAAACCAAAGCGCTTCAAAATCTGCTCCAGGAGTCAAGAGAAAAAAAGAGTTTTTGCAACCTAACCTAACCTAGGCCAATACTAATTCGGTTTGCTGATTAGTATTGGCCTGAGAAATAAAATGCACTAATGTGTTCATTCTGAGCAGCACTTGGTCAAAATTCCTTAAAAAGATTTCTAACTTAGGTTAGGTTAGGTTGGAAAAACTCTTTTTTTCTCTTGACTCCTGGAGCAGATTTTGAAGCACTTTGGTTTACTGATTAGTATTGGCCTGAGAAAAAAGGAAATAAGTGTTCATTCTGGGCAGCACTTTGTCAAAATTCCTTAAAAAGATTTCTTACTTAGGTTAGGTTAGGTTGGGAAAACTCTTTTTTTTCTCTTGACTCCTGGAGCAGATTTTGAAGCACTTTGGTTCGCTGATTAGTATTGGTCTGAGGTATGAAATGCACTAGATGTTCATTCTGGGCAGCACTTGGTCAAACTTCCTTAAAACGATTTCTAACTTAGGTTAGGTTAGGTTGCAAAAACTCTTTTTTTCTCTTGACTCCTGGAGCAGATTTCGAAGCGCTACGGTTTACTGATTAGTATTGATCTGAGAAAAAAAGGAAATAGGTGTTCATTCTGGGCAGCACTTTGTCAAAATTCCTTAAAAAGATTTCTTACTTAGGTTAGGTTAGGTTGGAAAAAGTCTTTTTTTCTCTTGAATCCTGGAGCAGATTTTGAAGCACTTTGGTTCACTGATTAGTATTGGTCTGAGGTATGAAATGCACTAGATGTTTATTCTGGGCAGTACTTGGTCAAACTTCCTTAAAACGACTTCTAACTTAGGTTAGGTTAGGTTGGAAAAACTATTTTTTTCTCTTGACTCCTGGAGCAGATTTTGAAGAGTTAGTTAGTATTGGGCTGAGGAACAAAATGCACTTGGTCCACACCCTGTCAATTTCCTTTTAGAAACAAAAAATCCTAATGTTGAGTTGTTCAAAATTGAGCTCAATTTGAAAAAAATAAGAAATATTTTTTTTAATGGCAAGAAAAGTGGCAAGTGTTGCACCATTTTGAAATCTTGATTAAATGCGCCATCTTTTGAAATAACTTGCCAAGGGTAGTGTAGTACAATTTTTTTTCAAAATGAAGTGTTAAAGTTAACGAACAATATTTTTGTAAACCATGACTCACTAAAACTTAACTTATTTTATTAAATTAACAATGTTTTTTGCAATAATTTGTAGTTGCGATTAATAGCATCGTTAATGAAGATCACGAAATTAAAAAAATCACAGCGAAATTGTGACATTGGTGATCACAATCCTTGAAAATGCGACCAAGGGTGTCGAATTTCAACTTTTTTTTAAAAATGTCTATTATCGCTGAACTGAGTGATATGGATTTTATTTTTTATTTTTCCCAGAACTGTTATAGCTTGGCCTTTCATCCCGTCCCCGATTATCGTTGAGTTTTGGGACACCCTGTATAATATTATCCTTGAGATGCGCGTGGAATATAACGTACCTACCATCGCTGGACCTCGGGTCTAGATGGCTCGCCCACCACTAACCCGGCCGCGCCTGCGGTAGCTAGGAGTTACTCTGCGACTCCCAGGGCCCGGGTCGTTTCCAGGTTTTTCTGTGATAATACGTAATAATAAATATTTTTTTTGAATACCTTTTGATTTTTATAAAAAATTGCCAACTGATTAAAGTATCTCCATTCTTTTGTCGCTTTAGAAATGTGATGGATTGTTGATGAATTGTTTTTTTACTTGGCAATGTCATTCCATCAAGGCAAAAGCCTTGCAAATCGCCTTTCAGCCGGCTATAGAGCGGGCTCTAATGAAAACGCCCATTTATTCCGATGTCCGACTTAATGGAGGGATATCGACCGATCCTGATTGACGATTTAAACAATTCAGGAATCGTTCCTCAAAGTTAAATCTAGTTCTTTGTGCGTTTTGTGATTTAGGTACTTTTTGAACAGAATTTTCACAATCGGGAAAGGGCAAGAAGAAGAAGATTTCAGAATTAAGTAATAATTATTTTCTTGTTACTAGTTTCTGCTCGTAACCACAAAGTCAGTGACAGCGAACGCCTGGAATTTCTAGCGCCTTTCTCAAAGAAAATAAAAATTGGATTCAGTTCAGCATTCCCAGTGATTTTGTTTTACAAAAATACACACAAACTAGGTGTTTTAGCCAAGTTTCAACTTAGATAATCTCTGTATACCTATAAAAGGAAAAACTGACTGAGGGTCACATCAATGCATAACCGAAACTACTGCATCTAGGAAAATGAAGCACTAAGAGAGGATTTCTTAAAATTCGGAGTAAAAATTATTTTTCCTAAAGAATAGGAGATATAGCGGTCCAAAGTCTGTAAGGAGAAACCTACTTTCACGCGGGCGAAACCACTGGCAGAGGTTAAACTATTACATAACTCTATTGCCTAAAGTTACGCATTATCCAATTAGCTATGATAAGACAGGATCTATTTATCTTGCAGTACAGTTTACGTTTCATTTGTATTGTCAACTCTAAAGCTAAAGAAAAGCGACCTACCAATTCTGAAAATTATCTTCTACGTGCGGAAATTATTCCAACAGAGAACTACGAAATCTGATTTATAATTCAGGAGCGCTTCTTCCAAGTTCCAGGTCCAAAATTATATTATTATATAATCGCCTAACAACACGCCGTAAATGCTTTAAGACGAAGTTTGAGGAAGCCCTTAGTGTTAGGTCAAAGCATTGGCCGCTAGTAAAGTTTGTTATTTCATCGCTGTTCAAGTAGTTTACCTAAGTTTACCTGAAACTTAATTAAATTGTAATATCCAGTGTAAACGGAGGCCTAACGATTCAAGAGCCCCTAGATACGAACTTAAGATCATTTTTAAGAGTACCTAGTCTTGAAGAACCTGATATAAAGGAACTTTAATTGTATCTATTTATAAATAAAAAGAGCCATGAAAAAATTGTATTCTTTTAGTTAATTTATTTGAGGGGCCATTTATAATGGTTTCAATTTATAACCTAATGACACGCCATGCTATTAAAGAAACCAAGGATACGTAGATACGGCATAAATAATTGGATACACTATAATCATGGCGAAAGTCCACTCTTTGAAGTATGGCTGGTAGGACGTCACAGCGACCTCACCTTCCGTATGACACAGGTTCTCAACGGACACGGTAAGTTATAGAAAAATGTTAATAAATAAAATATAAAACAAACCACTAGCAGCTAAGAGGAGATCAGACCAAATTATACATTAAGACATTGGAGTAAGCTTGGAAAACTATTACTATCTAGAGATATGAATAATCCATAAAATTATAAACAGCGCCCTAAAATTCTTCGTATCTAATAAATTCATAAATCGTTGAGCACTCTTGAATCTAAATTCAATCAGAGTAAGCTTATTACACAACTACTAGACTAAATGAAATCAACGAAATGGAATACGTCTTCTGACTGTTCACGCTAGCTCGATGTAACTTACATTTAGAGATGGCTAATATTATCAGGTAAGATAATAATATTATGTGACGTTCTATTAATAAGGCTGTACCTGTAACTCGCTCGCTCAAAGTGATTGGTTTCGCAGAAGTGACAGATGTCATTTTTGCGAAACGAGTTAGTATAATTAACACGATGTTTCAGTGTGTATATAGTACTGGTTTTTGCATGCGGTATTGTTCGAGTGAAAGTAGGAAATTATTAAAAAAAAAACATAATATTCCGAGGGTAAAAATTATCATAGATATTATTCCATGTGTGTTTTTTTTATCTAATTTCGACGTTTTAGTGTAAATACAATAAGTGTGATTGGGTAAAGCTAGCTCATATCCCTGTGTCTGTCTGTGAACTGCAAAATCCTCAATTGATTATTTGCATACCATGATATTGGGTTATTTTTTAATTCTGATCCTTTTGCAGATAGCTGAAGATAGAAATGACCACCTGTAACCTGGTCAGGTGATCCGTTGTCTAGTCATTATTACTAATCCTTTCTTTTTCTTCGTCCTCAGTATTAACCCTTATTATGTTAGTCAGGAATCGACAAAAACTTTAACCTTATTGAGGGGAATTTTTACTGGACTCATTTTGGAGAGTGTCCACGACAAATTGCATGACTTGATTCCGCAATATCCGATCGGGATCGGTCGAGTTGTCCGATGGTAGAAAACTACCATTGGACAATCCGACGTACGGCGAGTATCCACCCTTACATTGTTAACACCTCTACGGTCCGGACGAAGCGTTTCGGCTCGTTGTTTATACCGTCTACATTGAAGGACTAAAATCAATTTTCCTGCTGCGGTCTTCCCGTCCAATTATAATTTAGTAAACTAGTGCGCTTCACCATCAATATTCGAAACCTAATTCTTATCCAACCGTCTATTCACGAGTTTCTCTTGTAGTTATCCTAGCAACGTTATATAAATAAAATATGATTGGAAAATGATATTCCTCTTTTTATATTTTTATCTTCAAACTTCAAGAAACAGCTTGCCAAACAAACCGTTCGACCGCAAGTTTTCAATATTCAAAAAACAGTATCCTTTTCAATAAGACCCCCCGAATCACGTTTGAAATACGTGAATGAAATAATAAAGAACCAAATGCTGGAAATATAAAAAAGTTGTTTCTTAAAAACCTAATAGAATTACTTGAGGACCGAAATATCGGCCTCTCTTGTTAAACGATTAATGGACTGGAAACGGTTTTAGTCTCTTTTATATTCCTGATAAATGGATATTTATAATCGCGCGACAACAGTGAATAGTACGCCTTAGTACTGTAACTAGTAATAGAACTTTTGTATTTCCATTATAAAGATAAGTTTTTGTCTGTACTCTAACTTTTATTGGTGTTCTGAATTATGGCTAAACGCTTGAACATTTATTTTCGTAAATGTCATAGTGTTGTATGTTTTCGACTTTTCTACTAAAATTATTTACTGGCACGTTCATCTGGTATGTGAACATGTGTGTAACATTTTTGCCTTTACAATTTTTTACGTACAACGTTGGTCTGATTTACGACGTATTATGATAGAAAAGTAACTAGCATTTTATAAATTAATGAAATCAATTTATCACATATCAAAAACTTATTTACTAGTTCCATACATTATAAAGTTTTTATACAAATGAAGAAAAAATCTGGTGAATTACCGTGCACAGTTTTTTTCTTTTGTTTTTTTTTTTAAGTTTAGTTTTGTCTCTTCGTTATTTAGATTTTTAAAATTACGGTTACTTCGCATTTTTTTGTTTATTTTTTTTCATTGAAGTCGGCGCTATTATTTTTACACATACAACCAAATGTATGACCTCCTCTTTTTAAAGTCTGTTAAAAACCAAAAATCTATTTTTTTTCTAAATTCTACCTAAACTTAGTTGGTTCGGGCGAGATATTTTAAATTCATTCATGAGTTTTCCTCTCATGTTGGTAACTCTAGAAGTCTAGATGAAGGGTCTCTTAGAATTTAACTGCTTTCAATTTATTTTACTTTAGAAGAATGCCTTGAAACGTTTTGAATAACTATGTGAGCTTTTCTGATGCAAAAATGAGAAATTCTTACTGAAATGGTTTCGTGGATGAAAGATATTCGTATGACACTTTGACAAATATATCTAAAGTCCAATTTTTTTCGTAAATATTGGAATATTTCGAGAAAAATTAAATACAGAAACAAATCTACCTAAATATTTTTTACTTTTTCGTCAGTAACCTACATAAATTTGTCGTGCTAAATTTTACATTACTAGTTCCAGTAGTTTTGGCTGTGCGCTGATATGTCAGATAGTTTCTCCTTTTAATATAGACTAGCTTTGGACAGTGGGTCTACCCACGTGAATGTAGGTTTCTTCATACAACCATTGGTCCCCGTTTCAACTTCTTTAGGGAAGAATTTTAGAAAATTCTTATTAGTGTTCACCTACATCATAAAAAGAACCTTTGTGCAAAATTTCACGCTCTTAGTCCCTGTACTTTCGGCTGTGGGTTGATATCTCAGTCAGTTTCTCCTCTTATATGTACATCTACTCATTTTCTGCCTAACCTTTTTCCAACTATTTTGGGGTCGGCTTCCAGTCAAGCCGGATTTAGCTGAATACCAGTATTTTACGAGGAGCGGTTGCCTATCAGACTTCCACTACCCATTTAATGGGGTAACACGATACTTCATGGTAACACTGAAGTCAGATTTACTGGCTAATTCTGACTATCCGTAACGACTGCCACAGATCTACAAATGACAACCGGGACCTACGATTTAACGTGCTTTCTGAGGCACAGAGGAAACTCGTTATATTAAGATGGTCACCCATCCACCGACCAACCTTGGCAAGCGTTGCTTAACCTTGAAGATCGACTCGTGCGGCTGTTATTGTCTAGCCATGAGCTCCTCCTCATTTATACATCTACTAGTAAATACATAATAATACAGACCTCATCACAACCTCTATTTCCAACACACTCTCATCATTATATCCATTAACCAATCAGAATACAAGATTCCTATCCAATGGTAATCCAATATTGACGTTGAAGTATAGCCAGCATCGATCACGGGCCTCGAAACCATTACGTCTAACATGACACCGCCTGTCACGCAGCCTCAATGTACACGCACAAGTTAATCATGGGCTCCTGTATATACTAGTAATGCAGTTTGGAACAACCTATTGGTTTGTTAGACGAGATAAACTGAATTTAGTATGAACGAGTCGAAAGCCGTAGGTCCCGGCTGTCATTTGTAGAACTTTGGCAGTCGGTACGGATAGTCAGAAGCCAGTAAATCTGACTCCAGTCTTGCCATGAAGTACCGTGTTACCCCAGTTAATAGGTTGTGGAGGTCTGGTAGGCAGCCGCTCCTCGTAAAATACTGGTATTTAGCTAAATCCGGTTTGACTGGAAGCCGACCCCAATATAGTTGGGAAAAGGCTAGGCAGATGATGATGAGTTGAAAGCGTTTGTGTAAATAAGAATAATAATATTCCGCTTTCACACAACGCCATCTAGTGCCAAAGTTAGCAGAGCCCGTGCTATGGGTATTTAATTTGTTAACCAGCATACAGGAAAGATTTAAAAGGAAAAATAGATAGGTATGGTACAGCAGGTAGGTTGGTTGGTAAATGGAGTAAGGAAAGCAGGGTAATTAAGGTACGCATGGTAGGTAGGTTTTTCTTATATTCTTGTAGGGTAGGCAATGGTGCCGTCAACTGACTACCTACCCAATAACCAGTTGACGGAAGCGAATCTGCGTGTAAAAGCGAATCATATATAAAAATGTTTTGTATATTTAGTGTAAAAATAAACTGTTCCTAGAACAATAAATATTATCGAAAACAAAAACTGGGATTTTGAATACTCTACTGAAATATTATATTTTTGTTACCAAATATGCAACTGAACAAAACACTACGCATTTTACATATGAAAAAGTCGAGCTAAATTGTTGCGTAAATAAAAACGAAAATAAAATCATCCCACACATTTGTACGAGTTTTTCTTCCGTAACTTCACCTGATAAGAGGATTCGTTCATGTCAAGCAAGGTGTCAAAACAAATTCCTTCCATAAACTTATTAAAGATTAAACCCCAAGAAACTTCAAGATTCGAGAAACCACAAAAAGTTAAATTGCTCAAGTTTACTGAACTCTGTAACTCCTTTTATCGTTTCTTGTGTTATGGTAATCTTAAAAATACGAAAATGACATTTTATGCATTTTTAATAGACTTTAATAAGAATGATCAATTCATGAATTTGGATTAATTTAAGTAATTATATCCTGCTAACTTCTACCAGCGTTTCCACCTATCGGAAGTTGGAAAATTATTCCAAGCGAACATAAGTACTGTTGAAATAATAAAATAGAAGAAAAAATAGTACCTACGTCAAATCGACTTCGACAACATGATTATTTTATCCTTGTGCTTTTCATCGACACCCATACAGCCGTTTGACCGTAATCGAGTTATAAACATTTTGTACACAGAAATATATGTAGGTAAATTTAAACCAACATTTAGGCAACCTTTACACATACTTTTGTAGATCTTAACGTGCACACTACCCTCAAACGGATTTTACCGCTCTTACGGGTTGGGTACATCTAAGTGGTTCATATATTAAATTGACTATTACATTCTCAACAAATAATAATTATTATTTAAATAATATATTGATGTTCTATAAATAATTTCTCTCTCTCTCTCTGGCTTTTGTACGGATTTTTTCTTTCCGGTAAGGGAGTCATCAGAATGACTTCTCTCACTCTTGGGCGGAGCGGGAGGGCGTGTCAGACTCTTACTGACTAAACCCCTACCCCGTTCCTTCGTTGCCTTCGATCTGGGGGACACGGTGACAACCTTTCGGATTCCGTGTTCCCCAGAGGCTTCGGCCCCTACGGTTTGCTGACATCTCCTTGAGGCGAACGTGGAACAGAACGCGCCGTTGACGACTGGGCTCGGTCCAGATTATTACCAGACTGCCGGACGGCGAGCTATTGCACGGGTGAAGTTTAAACATAAAACTTTCCTCCATTACTGTTCATTCCATTACTTAAAACCACTTCGACATCTGTAGCGAGGTCTACGAGGGGAACGGTGTACTTTCTACGAAGGTGTAGCTTCATAGACGCGTATGCATCATTAAACTGTAGCTTACATACAAAACTATGAAACTGTTGATGAAGCGGCAACGCAGGTAAACAAACAATTTGCTGCAAATCATCATCATCATCATCTGCCTAGCCTTTTCTCAACTATATTGGGGTCGGCTTCCAGTCAAGCCAGATTTAGCTGAATACCAGTGTTTTTAAACAATTTGCTGCAAATATCTAACAATATTAGTTAAGATCTTTGCTCTAATCATAGTTACGTTTAATAAAATTGTAAGCTTACTTGATTTTATTTCATTCTGTTAACTTGTCGAGTCGAGATAACGAGCACACATTTGTAGGTAACTAAATAACGAGGGGAGCTGACTTTTCACGTGAAATGTGGGCTGCACTCCAATTACGAGCAGTCGTAGTATTTATAGTAAGCTCGTAGTAAAGCGACATTAATGGCGATAGATAATAAGATTAGTCATAAGTAAATAATTTAAATTATATCTATAGAGATATAAATATTTTCTTAAGTTTTGATTGGCGGCCTCTTATTATTGCATCGAGTATTAGCTAGCTCCAATAGTATCCGAAAAGTAATAATGGACAGGCTGGACGTACCTAAATAATATAAATATCGTCAAGTGTAGGTCGGACTCGCGTTGTGAGATTCTATACGTTGAACATTTAACTACCATTTTTTTAATAGTTTTTGTTTTATTTTAAAACTGTCTTAATTTTTTGTGATAATAAAAAAGAATATAAAATAAGAAATGTAGAGGAAAATGGCTGAATATATTGCCTGTTGTTAAGTAGTTGTAAAAGTAGCATTAGCTCCTCTAGAACTGTACTAATTTAAATGTTCATTAAAATATTTTATGTCCCTAAGGGCCTGTTTCACAATGTCTGAGTAGGCACTACTCACTGAATAAATTCAAAAATGTGACAGAATTTGTATGAAATTATCTGCCAAGTAAGATACTCGAAACTTAATCATAGGTGGTGAAATAGGCCCTAAAGACTTGTTGATCGAAGCCCAAGACGAATAAATTCAAGTAAAATAAAAAAGTACGTTTTAAGTTCCAAAACAAATATACTCGTACACTTGTCAGAAGAATTGCACGTTGAATATTTAAATTGTTTCTGTTTTTCAAAATGGATTTATGCTCAACAAACATTTCCAAAAGCGAGCGAAGTGAGCTCGAAATATAAGGGTACCTTCAAGGTTACTTGAAATCTCACAGACAAAAATAAGAGACCCCCACAAGGTGCCTTTGTCGACCTTACCCAAGCCATCTGAAATTAGCTTGAAAGACGTTTATAATAATATATTTTATGGCGTAGGAAAATAGCTTACTTCATAAAACACAATTGGGAGAGAATTTATCTATTCTGGCAGGTATTTCAAATTAAAGTAGTAAAATAGTTATTTTTCTTTAAAAGCAAAGCAATATGTACGGATAAAAATAGAACTGTGCCTCTAAAGCGCTTCGTGAAACTCAACTTCCTTATTTTTTACCTCACGGCACCCCTGCCCGCCCCGCTTGCTTTGGCGTAAGCCTAATCGATTAAAATTTGCATAGCCTACGATTGGCCTGTTGTTCACATACGTTTTTGTAACTTAAAAATTTACGATTTTTTGGCCGTGCGAAGACGTGCACATTCGTTTTATATCAAGAGTGTTAATAATTGCATTGTCCAAAAGCTATTTTAAGGCATTGTGCACTTTGGAGACAGCAATAATTGAGTGTGGCGGAAAACCATGGCTATATTACACTTAATAGATTGAAAATTATATAAAACTTCAATATGAATTAGTATTGAGGTTTTCATGGATAATAATTTATACTGAACAAAAGCTTCGTAGGTTCTAGCATCAACACTGGGCCAGTAGATAAAAGTTCAGCAAAATATAATTAATCTTCGAAATAACGCTAATTATTACTCATATTTATCTCTTCACTTTAATTATATTCATCAGTGTTAAAGCAGACTTTTTAAATTCAGATTTAAAATTATAACAACAATAATTTGTTGTATTGTTTACCACCTCGAACCTTTGTGAAATAAAATTGTCTGTGACCTTTAATAAAGGGTCATAAACCCAACTTTTAGACTCATTAAGAATGTATTTAATTCTTGAATGACAATGACATTTCCCTTTTCAGTCTGTTAATTAGAGTTTTTCTTTGTCAAATAAACGTAAAATTACGCGTTTTACCGCAAAATTTTGTGTTCAAGGTTGCTCATCACTCTAAAATGGACAGGTTAAAGTAGAAAGCAGTTATTTTGTGCTTTTGTTAATATTATGAATCTCAAACTATATTAATTTTGACAAATGTCGCTTTTGTGTTTTCAGTTTCTAACCAAAGTGGGTTATTTTCTTTTGTTATCATTTTTGACAAGGTTTTAAGGTCTATCCTGTCTACTGTAAAAAAAAAATCATGAACTGTGCTGATCGGAAGTCTTTTTTTTAGTTTAATAACCTGACTTACTTGATACTTGACCCATCTGCCAGATACTGGATAATTTCCTTATTTGTCCAGATACTAAAAGACTTACCGTGAACTTAAAAATAATAATTAGGTAGATATGAAATAAAGTAACTTCATTTGCTCGAGAGACGAGACAGAGTGGATGACTTTTGCTGACTAAAACCTCCTTGGCGTTATAGGGCCACAATAAATCTTTTGAAAAAACCCCTAGTACTAAGACCTTTGTTGTGTGGCATTATTATTCTGTGAGAGGTATCTATAATTAGAGAAATAATAACAATTCATTTGTTTTCATTTCGCGAGGCAATCAACAAGTGATGATTCGCAGGGATCAATATTGAGCAAGATTGATCACGAGATCTAATAGCTTTCCGTGAACAATATCGAAGCCTTTCCGCACTGTCATCGAATGATCATTTGTTTCCCATTCGATATCATTTTGTGATCATACCGTTGTCGAATTTTTGAATAATTAAGTGTATTCATTTCCTAGTCCCTGGGGGATATTTTTTCATTCATTTCAGGGCCTTTTAATAAACACAGTATCTATAAACGGGAAGGTGTAGGTGGTTGTATGTACAAAGAAACATACAATTTCAGATGAGACAACATTTTATTACACATCGTACTTTCGGTAAAAGATTCTCAAAATGGAAACATTATATAACGTTTGAATCCCCAACCGGTCCTATGAGACCGCGCTGTTATTGTTTTACTATTGTGTCTCGTTTCGCGGGTATCTGAGTAAATAATGAGTTGTTTCAGGTATGGCTGTGTATTAAAAGATATGTCGTGCTAAGGTGGATCACCGCTATGCCCTCATGAGAGCGATGGGTGGCAACAAACTCTCGGGCTAGGTCCTAGTACAAACCTCGCAGACGATCGCCTCTTTCTGCGAAGCAGTAAGTGCTAGCGAAGGAGCTGGCCGCATGCGTCAGGGAACGGACTTCTTCACGCTTAGCTGGGGTTCCGATCCTGATTTCCAGTCACTGTAGGTGTAGGCTCAAGGAGATATCAGCAAAACCGTAGGGGCCCAGCAAAGCCGAAGCTTACTAGGGATTGTGCGACTACTGTGGATTGCGCGAAAGAGACCCCGAGGCCCTGAGAGGAAAAGACGCATACTTAGGAATGGGTTTTAGTCTATAAAAGTTTGATACGCTTTCCTGCTCCACCCTAAAGCGGGAGAAATCATTGAATTATTTCCCACCGATAAAAAAACCGGCCAAGAGCGTGTCGAGCCACGCTCAGTGTAGGGTTTCGTAGTTTCCCGTCCGTCAAAATAAGTGTCCCCAATTTTTCAAAACCTGTTCGACCCATCAAGTTCAAAATAATTTTCCTAGAAAGACTTTATAAGGCTCTACTTTCCAGATTTTTTTTTCTATGGAACCCTAAAAATGAAAAACAATGGAGTGGTGTGAACGAAACCTTGATAAATTTTAATAATAATGTTGCTGTTGTTGATATCGATGTTTTTCCCGGAACAAAATTTTCAGAGAAATCATTTCCCAATCATATTCTTTTGAGGATTAAGATTGTTTTTCTTTTATAAAAATGATAAAATATTTCACCCAACATTGAGGATTCCACTTGCGAATCAAAATAAACTGAAAGAAGGAAAACGTATAAACATTTGAAACAGATTAACGATCTTTCAGGCATATTATTTTCCTTAATAAATAGACGTATCAATATTCCGTATTAGAATATATTAGCATAGTAGCTTCTGGCACTGGCTCGCGTGAAAGTTGAAAATTATCCCGAGGGAGCATCCTCCTGGAATAAAAGTATACTATTAGTTCTACAGCTGTGGGATTTGAAGGCAACAGTCCTTGTACAGATGCACGAACTTCGTATGGTGTTGCAAAGACATGGTGAAACTCCACCTCCTCGACATCAAGGAAAAATATCGGCGGGATCCCACGGCGATATGGTGATAGCAACTGTAGCAACACAGCGCTGAGCACGCCACAGTCATGGCGGCCGGTCCTCTCTTTGGACAGTGACAGGAGAAGTGCCATGGTGTCCTTACCTTCTGCATGCCACAGGCAAAGGGCGACTGAAAGACTGAGGTGTGGTTTTAGTCAGTAAAAGTCTGATACACCCTCTTACCCAAGAGAGGGAGAAGTCATTATATGATTTTTCATAAAAAAAATACAACTTTCGCTTTTATATTATTAGTAAAAAGTAAAAGATATTACATGCGAATTTCCAAGTTGGAAACTAATTAAAATAGTTCAATAAAATTGATATGGAACCAAAGCAAATGCAAAACTATGTTCTGAATATTATATTAATATACGTTTTAAAATCCTTTTTAGAATATCTTCTTCTGGAAATAGCTTACCTATATTTCAAGTCCGAATGTTAATGTGAATTGGATTTTTGCTTTGCAGACCTATAGCGAGTATTTTTTTATTCCTTTTCATATCTCCTTGCCTCAGGCTAGATCTTTTCATCTGATCTTTTAACGTAAGAGGGAACCAACTTTTAAAACTTTTACATATTTTGTAAAGTAAAAAGATTGTTTGCATTGAACCGTAATATTGCGTCGACGACGTTTGTTTGTCGTTCGAATGAAATAGAGTAATTATAAAATAAGAATTGGCAATATCAGAATCGAAGAACGAATAAAATACAAAAGAAATTTAAGAGTGATCTACAATTTAATACAAATGGAAGGTCAACCAATAATTCCAAACAAAGAACATACGTTACGAACGCAAAACTTGAGTATTCAGTGGCTACTGTCGAAGTTTCTGCTGAGAAACGAATTTCTAATTTCTGAATAAGGAAGTAAAGCTGCCGTAGCACTAGACATGAATATTAAACGTTGAATATCAGCCGGAGTGCAGACATTGTGAAAATTCACTCCGATCGAGAAATCGAAATTCTACGCTTCACTTGCATTTTGTCATTAATATGATTTGAACTCGACATTCACATAAGGCATGATGAACAAGGCATGTTCACACACATTCATATAGGGTAATTTCCTATTATGGTTAGACCTTACAATGGACACAGCTTGTAAAGTGATAGACAAAGAGGCTTGAACGCTGAAAGGCCCGTGTTAAACCTAGGAGTGGATATTTTGAGAAGTATAGACGCGGCTTTGCCCGCTTGGAAGTAAATTTCTCCATACAAACTTTGGAGCCCCGTAAAATCCTCTCTTAGTGCTCTCATACGTCAGAAAAGGAAGCTTTGTGTAAAATTTCACACTCCTAGCCCTAGACGATTTGGCCGTGCGTTGATACGCCAGCCAGATTATAAGAATATTACACTCGCCTTTATGAAATTAAGTTTTCTTATTCGTAAAAGATTGTATGCTAGGTATATTTAAATTAATCAGTCACGGAAAAGTAAAAGAAATAAAATTTTATGTGTGTCTTCTGTTATTTCATTTTTTGCTGTACCTGCCACTTGTAATTATGGAAGCTAACGTAAATGTATACTCTTAAAACATATTAATAACGATTATATTAAAACGGTTTCCTGAAACAAGCACTTAATCTATGGCAGCGGTTGGAACCCTTACCAGAAGTAAAGACATTCCACTTCACCAAAACAATTAAATCACGAACTGGAGTATCACATTAATAACAAAGGTTTCCCTAAAATATTCGTGGAATGATAAACACTTGATACTAAGTGCGAAGTTGATTCCAATTACGTAAATTGAAAACTTAGGACTTCTTGCGAACGTCTGCTAAAGTTCGTATACCAGATGTAACTTTCAGGAAGTTAGGCGATTAAGCTGATAATCAGTTTTACAGTTTTAGAAGTGATCTTTTATTTCGCCTTTTTATGTCGAAAAGACTGTTTTTTTTCTTTTTATTTTTATCAATAAGGACTAACTACATAAAATTAAGCTAAGTAAAGAATGGCGTCAAAAAACTCCTCCGCATCACTGTCGCCTGGTAACTTACCCAATAGGCTAGCAGCATTGCCACGCTGTATGGCAATGCTTATTCTCTGACCAAGGCGTTTGGAAAGTTCTATAAAAATTTACGAGTATTTTAATTATTTTTGTCAATAGTTCATAACCACAGAACATATAACTTTATATTATGTTCTGTGTTCATAACCATACCTAATGAAGAGTATCGTTTTAGATACATGTTTCATTTATAGGTTTGCGTTTTATCACTATCTTACATAATGGTAAGTGATGATGAGATCGACGTAGGAGTACACTTGTCTAAAAATATTCTGATATTTTCTCTTACACCCCACGCTTTTCTATTTCAACTTTGCAGGCTATTATGAGTTTACTTTATTAATATTATGATGAAAGAACACTTTAAAAATATTGTAAGCGCAGTAAGTAACACCCACACCTCTTATATTCTTTATTGTTCACAACATACCGATATACACACGCGAGTTTAACTCAAAATTGGATTTTCTTACACCAAACCTCTTTATTAGAGATCCCCGGGACACTGGAATGAGGGCAAAGAATGAACAGGAGTGGGTTTTAGTCAGTAGAAGTCAAACACGCCCTCGAACTCAGCCCAGTGCGGGAGAAGTCGTTTGATTTACCACCTAAAAAAAAACCTCATCATTGGAAACATTCGACACGGATGTTTCTAGCTACTCCATTACACTCCTTATCGCTCCGTCACTGACTGTTTAATCAGTTGCTTAATATCATTGCAAACAAACCGATGTAGCTCAGTCTACTACAAGCCACGTTACATCACATTTTCTTGTCCCAGCACTAGTCGTCGCACAACACGGTGAATAGCGACACTTTAAAGGTGTGAAGCAATTGTATGTACATCATATGCGAGCTTAACCCATAATCCAGTTTTCTTACAGCATCATCTACATAACTAGCCTTTTCCCAACTATATTGGGGTCGGCTTCCAGTCAAGCCGAATTTAGCTGAATACCAGTATTTTACGAGGAGCGGCTGCCTACTAGACCTCCACAACCCGTTAACTGGGGTAACACGGTACTTTATGACAAGACTGGAGTCAGATTTACTGGCTTCTCACTATCCGTATTGACTGTCAAAGATCTACAAATCGCTCCGTCACTGACTGCTTAATATCATTGCAAACAAACCGATGTAGCTCAGTCCACTACAAACCACGTTACATCACGTTCTCTTGTCCCTGCACTAGTCGTCGCACAACACGGTGAATAGCGACACTTTAAAGATGTGAAGCTATTGTACGCCCCGTAGTTGTTTCACGGTGGAGGCCGCATTGTGTAGTCAGGCAAACGTCACTAGCACGTCCTGTTTCCGGTAGGCTGCGCTTCAAAACTGCGCCATTCTCACCGTATAGGGTTGAGGGGCGGTTTTTCTTTGAAAATATGGGTAGGACGTGGGTAGTCGTTGGAATAAGCGATTTTGATTGAAAAGTTTTTATGCTACCAAGGAGAAACCATTAGTCTTCCCTTGGTAACATCAAAAGTAAAATATACCGCATGCCTAAAGAACTCTGAAGATTTTTATGGAATTCTTACAATAATCTCAAGTTAAATTTCGTTCAATTGTTCGTTATGTATTTTTAGTCAACTCTCAACTAGCCATAATTTTATTTTTGGTGTAATATTTATTAAAGTGATTAATAATATAACTCATTTTGTACATACTGTGTGTAATTAAATTTATAATTATCTAATTTATCTAGCTAGCTGTGTATGACATAATATTTAAAGTCAAAGTCAAAGTCAAAGTGTTTATTGCCAACTAAGTGTTACAATATTGGTGTTATAAAAATATGATGTTAGTACTTACAACTTAGCAGCCTTTTTCAGGCATTGCAATTTCATTTATCCTGATAATCATGCATTAAACATTTGAAAAATTTAAGTCATGTCTAAAAATTTAACATCAATAATAATGAACTGTATACACTTTTAAAATGTCTAAAATATAAATTTGATTGCGAAATTAGAGATATGTCAAAACAATTTAATGTCAAAAATAATTAATTTTATACACTCACTCATTAAAATGTCAATAATACCAATTGTCAAAAAAAAAATACAATAATAATGGCTCTAACACTTCAAAATTATTATATTAATAATATAGAATAAAAAAATAAAAAAAATTATAATTATGCCTCCTTAAAAAAATTATAGCAACATGAACTTTTCTTCAAAAAATCTTTTATTGAATAAAAGCTTTCCTCTAGCAACCAGTCCCGTAAAACACGGCAGAATTTTTTATACGGTAGTTCGGAAATATGTTTGGGTAAAGAGTTGTAAATAAGTGGAGCCATATATGCACAGTTGCGTCTATACAGTTCTAGTTTAGGTACCGGCATTTTGAGAGGTAACCGTGTTAACAACCGCTTACTTTTATTATCGTTACCTTCGAAAAGGAATGGATGGCCCTTAACAAATTTGGCGACTTCAAAGATATATATACTAGGGACAGTTAATAACTTTTTTGATTTGAAAATCGGTTTACAGGAATCAAACCATTTCATGCCATAGATTGCACGAATACATTTTTTTTGCGCTATAAAGACCCTGTTTACCTCTGAAGAGTTACCCCAGACTACAATGCCATATCGAATGAGAGAGCAAACATAGGCATGATACACCAATAGAGATGTTTCTCTAGTTGTTACGTCTTTAACTTTTCGAAGAGCAAAAACGAATTTATTAATTTTCTTACAAATATTGTCTATATGATTCTTCCATGTGAGATGTGCGTCTAAACTTATACCGAGAAATTTCGTACTTTGTATTTGTTCAACTTTATTCTGGTCAAGGCTTATGTTAAACTCAAACTGTTTTCGGCTAGGCGTTTTGAAGTATATAAGTTTTGTCTTGTCAATATTTATTTTTAATTTGTTACCTTCCAGCCATTCAACTATTGAATGAAGTGTTTGATTTACTTCGGATTCATAAGTGTTCAGATTTTTACATTCAATAATGACAGTGGTATCATCTGCAAATAAGACACAGTTGTGTAGTATCTCACGGGGAAGATCATTGATGTAAATTAGGAATAGCAACGGCCCCAAGATACTTCCTTGGGGCACGCCAAAATGGTTTGTACGATATTGTGAGTCATAGTTTTCTATACAATGATTCTCTTTGTTGTATTTAGTTACCCTTGTAAACTGTTTACGATTTTTTAAATACGATTGGAACCATCTCAAAGCCAACTTATAGAACATTTATACAAGTTCAATCTGTAGGTATAAATAGTATGTTATTAGCAATGTATAATTAAACGTAAATAAGAAAAGTGTAAGGTAAATGACAAAACACTAGATATATTTACGTTGGTATTCTTAATCATCATCATCTGCCTAGCCTTTTCCCAACTATGTTGGGGTCGGCTTCCAGACAAGCCGGATTTAGCTGAATACCAGTATTTTACGAGGAGCGGCTGCCTACCAGACCTCCACAACCCGTTAACTGGGGTAACACGGTACTTCATGGCAAGACTGGAGTCAGATTTACTGGAGATTTACGTTGGTATTCTTAATAATAAACAAATTAAATATAATATACTCGTATCCAACAGTTTGTCGCATTTTCAGAATAGGATTCACTCTGTAATTACCTTATGTTAACATGCTACATAGCCACTTATTTCCAAACTTACACGAACAGTTAACCAAAAACGTTACCCAGTTAGGATATTATAGGATCGGCAGACCCAAAAGGATCGCCATCTAATTAAATGAAAGAAAAGTTAATTTGTTAGAGACTGGGTTACGAAACTAGTTTTTCCCTGTTGGATGAAACGTGCCAAAACTTCTGCAAAGCGACGCAAGAGGATTGTTCGAATGTCTGAAATGGGAACAAAAAATGTTGCATGTTGTACCAAGCGTATGATTTTGGTAATTTTAGCTACTAAAAAAAACTGCTGTAATATATTTTGTTGTTACAGTAACAACAAAATATATTACAGCAGTTTTTTTTTTCAGTGTTAAATTAGATAGAAAGCTCTATTTATTTATTGATTGAAACTTCATGTAGAGTAGTGTACATAGGAGGACTTAATTGGAAATGGCAGTCTCTACCAGTTAACCTTTGGGTAAAAAAATACAACACTGGCAGAAGTGCAAAATAAATGTTTTATATTTTAAAATATAATAAAGAGTCCAAAAAATATAATGAATTAAAATGATGATGGTGAATGATGTATGAATATCTAATGGCAGACTACCTTAACCATTGAATTGCTTCAAAATAATTGTCACTTTACTTTTTTAATGATTTTTAATATTCTATTCTTTGAATTTTGTAAAAGTAAGTAAATATATGTGTTTGCAAACGCACCACGACACTGCAGTGATGCCAATGGAACGCCTTCCAGCAATTACATCATTGGAGCACAAATTGGTGTAATTGCTGGAATGTAAAAGATTTAATTATGAATGGGAATTATTTTATTACTTACCTTTTGTTCTTAAAAACATTTTAAGTAAACTTTTAACAAGTTTTGAATCTTGTGTCTGAAATAAATGTTAGCGCATAGGATATAAGTAATTTTTTGTCTAATCCAATATGGACATAAAACTGGTTGTGTTGACTGTCACCTTACTTTTAGCTATCTACACAAAAGAATTGTTATTTTTTAAACAAGGGTTGAGCACCGACTCTTTTTTCAAAGCATTTCAATAACCCCGCACCCAGTTTGGTTTACTTTATCGTATTTCCTTGTTTAGATAGGAAACAACGCATTTTTAAAAGCAATTATTTGCTTCATTTATGTTTCAGGCTAAAAATAAATGAAAATTATCTATCGTGATTCCTGTAATGTCATACGATACCAATTAGTTATTTGATATTTGATTAGAATGAAGTTCATTTCATACATTTAAATAATAATTAAATGATATTTATTTTGCAAATAAGTTTTTAAAAACACTTTTACACGTCAATTTTTGCGTCAGTTAAATTTAGATGAGGCCGATGTTTCCTTGCTGACTACCCTGAGAAGAAAAACCGAAACAAACTCAGGGGTCTAAGTCTTTTTAAAAGTCATACAGTAAACCAGTTGTAATGCTTCTTATAGTCCTTCCACAGATTCAATAACAATAACAGAGAACAATATAATTATGTCATATTGTTTGTATAACATTTATGTTACTATTTCAAGTGTACAGGAAAAATTATCTTAATCTCATTTAATCTGTGTCGAAGTCCATTTTAGTTGAAGTTTAACACAAAAAATTTATATTGGACTATTTCTTGGCAACCCTTTTTTTAGGTAGGGAATCATCAAATAATTTTCGACGGAGAGTCTGGGTTTAGCGAGAGTGTCAGACCTTTACGAACTAAAACCCACCTGTGTCTATTCAGTTGTCTTTTGCGTTCCAGATTTCAAACAGTACCGCAGCTCTTCTTGGCAACCCTATGTCCACAATTCTTCCCTGCCTACGTCACTTTCTGTTCATCGGAATGCTATTAATACAAATGTTTATCTTTTTCCTTTTTTACTAACGGTTATAAAATCTTGATGATAGTCTAGGAACTTATAATTTGATCTTTTTCGATAGGTCGTCTGTAGATGTCGTTCGTTGCCGTTTTTACACGACAAGAACATTATTTTTTAAAACATTATTTAAATTATGTTTTCTCTCTCTTTTTAGTCACGCACTCTTCTCAGAGTGGTTGTGGCTGCTGTTCATGGACAGGTCGTTTCCTTCCAAGGCTGCAGCATGTCGAACGATGTCTCAACGTTTTTGTCGGTTGTTAGCATTCCGCACACCCTGTACTGCGATGGACTGCTTAGCTTTCAGTATATTACAATTTGTACTCTATGTGCGTATTAGGTAGATCCAACGTAACTGACCTTGGGCTCTCTTACCTCCTACGGGACTTACACTATAAGTCATTCCATGGAGTCCTCATTTGTAGAAATGTGCCCAAAGTTTTTAGTATTTGTAACTGCACAATTGACGAAATTCTGTCTTGTATATTAAGGTGGGCGCGACGTTAGAATTATCCATACAAACGTAATACCAAAATCATTTGAAATTTAAGCATATTTACACCATAATATGATATTCGGATTCAGACAATAATTATCTAGGTTCCTACATCGTCTTTTTGTTGAAAAACTTACCCCAAACGAAATTTAAGCGAATTTAAATTTGTACATTTTCACAGCGAAAATGTCATGTTTTTATTTGGTTTTTTCTATATTATAAACAACAATATTTCAAAATATCTTTCCGTAGGAACACAGATATTATTATCAAGTTATAAATACTCGAAACAATATTGGAAATACATTAATTTTTTATTCATCATTTTTGGTATTACGGAACCTCTCCCAAATTTCCAATAGTTTGTATTGCTATCACAGCAAGCAACTGTCAGTGTGCGGATGATGACTGTACTCCAGTCGGTGTGTCCAAGAATTGTTTATACTATCTGGATTGCTTCCATCAACCTCAAAAACGTATTTTTTTGCGTCTCAACTCGAGATAGCGCGCGGTCTCCGCAGGCCTCTTAAGTTCATTGAGAAATGAGGAGAATGTTTAAAATATTTGAAAAAAGTATTTTTAAGAAACTTATATTGCAGTTACTCTTACGTGTTTAACTGTAATACGTAACATGAAGAGTTTTTATTTATTTGATTTCTTCTAACCAGTTTAAAAGGAACCGCTAAAGTCCTTCCTTTCAAAGAAACTAAACAGCTGCAGGGATTCAAAACTATTTGGTTTTAAAGAATGTACGAAGTAGAAGTTAGTTTCTTGTGACTGCATTGAGACGTGTGTAGGAAGTTCAGTTAAGATTCGACGTCTAACAAGACACAATGGCGTATTGTTTCTTTAGCTTAGAAGTTTTGCAACCTTTTGCAGTATGTAATTGGTGGGCTACTGCTTGTAGATTTCTAAACTAAGGAGTAATTACTTTGACTTTAATTTTTTAACTAGAGTGCGTCTAATGAAAGTGCGACCTGGAGTTTTTAAAAAAAAAATTGGCAACATTATTCAGCCGCAATTGTAGGAAATAAAAAAACTGGGAAGTGTCAAGACATGATTCTCCTACTAATTAGTAATGCCACATAAATTTTTTTTGGATTTAACCTCTTTTTCTCGGGTCGCGCTTTCATTAGACGGACTAGACTAGACCTAGTGCTGTTTGTGTTAAAGTAATAGGTCTTACTCCCTTGTTAGTATTGTAGTTATGAGTGCGACTACAAGAGTAAGGCCTAGGACGAGGGTATCTAAGAAGTTAACCTCCATCGTAGTCGGCCAGAGCGGACAAAAAGTCATTAGATGATTTCCCAACTTAAAAAAAAGTAAAAAAGTATTTAATACATATTATTATTTAACGTAGTCAGTCGTTACGGATAGTCAGAAGCCAGTAAATCTGACTCCAGTCTTGCCATGAAGTATCGGTTTACCCCAGTTAATGGGTTGTGGAGGTCTGGTAGGCAGCCGCTCCTCGTAAAATACTGGTATTCAGCTAAATCCGGCTTGACTGGAAGCCGATCCCAATATAGTTGGGAAAAGGCTAGGCAGATGATGATGAATACATAATTATACATAGATAAATATTAAGTAAGGAAAAGATGATTTTGAGACGATTTTGCTATGAGTGGAGAATAAAAATCCACAATTTTCACTTAAATGCATGTCGCCGCTTTATTGCCTAGTAAGTGAGAGAAGTCAGTGGCAAAAACTAAGGGATTGGGAATTTCTAGTTTTATCTATGAATATGTTGTATATACCATTTAAATACCTCTTCATTATATTTATTCTCAGGTACCTACAACTTAAAATACAGCCCAAACTTTTCAATACTACAAAAAAAATAACACAAAAAATGTTTGTTAAAAACAATTTCTACGTGGCACGTATTCGTAATATACATTAGAATGGGCACATCGAAGTTTGTTTGCCACTGGAATTGGTCCGGAAATAAAAACTGTATGTGGAACGCTGCACAACACCCGTCTACGTGCACCGCATACGTTTGCCCACACTTCCGAATAATATAAACCTCCCTATTCATACTTTGTCCGGATTGTGATTAGATATGAGTGTGTGTATTAGTGAACTAGTGAAAATTATGGATCATCTCATCATCATTTCAGCGTATTGTTTGTATTATACGCGCGCCTCAAAAAGATGTCAGCAAACTGTAGGGGCCCGACAGGGTCGTAGCCTATTGGGGCCTGGGTTGACGAAAGAGAACCCTGGGACTCTACAATTAGGGCAGAAAAGGGACAGGAGTAGGTTCAGTCAGTAGAAGTCTGACACGTACTCCCGCGTTGCTCAGAGCGGGAGAAGTTATTTTGATGATTCCCCACCTTAAAGAATTCAGCATCATCATTTCAGCCGATAGACGTCTGTTGGTACCCCAAGTACCGCCACAACAGCCGACCTTATGCATGACACATCCATCGTATTCCCGCGATCCTCAACAGGTCAAAGCTCTACCTTGAGGAAGGCATTCCAAAGCTATCCAGTTTTTCCATACATAGTCACCGCTACAGAACCTTTCAGGCCCATCAATCATCTACGAGCTATGTACCCCGCCCACTGCCACTAAGTTTTAAAAGGGTCTTTATGCGTATTAATACTGAACCTCATAGAATGGATCAGATGTGGACGTAAATGAAGAGAATTAGTAACATGTTACAATTCTTTTTTAGAGAAAGGTATCATCAAATAATTTCTTCCGCTGTATGTATCAAAACAAAACTGAAGGGAAATAAGTGTGGTTTTAATCAATAAATGTCTGACATGCCCTCTCGCTCCACTCTAGAGTGGGAGAAGTCATACGATAATATCGCACCTAAAAAAAATGCGTGTTCCCTTATGGCGCATTTTCATTAGTCGTTAACTCGTTCGGCCTAAAGCATGTGGGGAGTCCCCGCATGCGGGATAACAACCAATGAAAGTTACCAAGTCGATAGATGTTCGGTATACCGATTACGGTTCCCCGAATGTGGGACCTGTGCTACGCATTCCAGACATCTCTCGCACCCGGCATGCGGGCCCTATCGACTAATGAAAACGGTTCCCCGAATGCGGGCCCTGTGGCATGCGTTCCAGAAATCTCTCGCACCCCGCATGCGGGCCCTATTGACTAATGAAATTGCGCCATTAGTTGCCTTTTGCGTTTTAAAGCCGTGATAACTATTCTGAACAAGTCCGTAGTTAAAGCAGGTAGCAAAACCGTACTCATTTGTCAAATGTCATGTTTAAACTTTAACAAGACTGTTTTGAACACAGAACATATAAAACTGTTCTGTGGTTTTGAACCTCACTTCCTCAAGTAAGTTTTGAACCACGTCTCTTTTTAACTCCCAACGCAGAAAAAGGATTCCGTAGGAACAGGAAAACTGATTTGGTGTATTATATTATTTGAAAGCTAGTTTCGTTTTTAGACATGTTTTATGTTAATTAGTTCAGCCATTTACAAGTTACAGGTCGCTGAATATTTGCAAATATTGCCAAGTCAAGAGCATCATCAACAAGAGTAAAAAATGGAAAGGGTCTAAGATATACATTTAAAACTGTATGATAAAAGTAATATGTGGTGCAAGGGTTACTTAACACCAACAATATATTATTTTAACAATCCCACAACGAAATAGAAATTAACCTAATACCAGAAAAATAACAAAGATATTTCCAGATCAAAATATCAATAACGAACACTTGTGTCCAAGAAAATTAACCAATACTTACATCTCCATCTTCAACCCACCATCCTCGACTCGATAATTACAAAACAATATTTACGTAGTGTTAATACAATTGCTTGAAAAATATATTGTTTTACTAAGAGACTTGCTCGTTACTCGAAACACTGCATTCATAAACAGTTGGCTTTGTTCCAATGCTCTGCACAATTTGTAGAGTCTTCAACGCTCTATGACGAGGCAAAAACGTGACTAAGAGAAGACTCTACCGTCAGCAAACTGTTGTTAGAGACGCTTAAGCAACTTAATTATAGCCAATAGTATGGTAAGATGCCTTCGAGTATCTTGAGGAGGTATTTTGATACTGCTTCGATTTTGCTTACGTAGAGGATCGACTTTTGTGTTCGGATCTTTGTAGTAATATCGTAACAATCTCGTAAGTATGTTGAGTAGATATTTACGTAGCAGTATGCTAATATTAATTGGTATAATTTATATAGGTAATATCTATACTAATACTAGCCGCTGCCAGCGGCTTTGGCCGCGATATGTTTGAAAATTACTTATCCCAAGGGAATAAAAGTATTCCGTACGCTATTCCAGAACATAGTCTACCTGTATACTAAGTTTCATCGAAATCCATTCAAAAGTTTTTGCGTGAAAGAGTAACAAACATTCATACATACATAAATAAAAAAAATTGCGTTAATAATATTAGTAGGATAATAAATCGAAAAAGCTTTTTGTTTGAGTGCTCAAAATTCTGGAACTAGCAGATGAATTGGAAAAATATTTCAGTTAAAAAAAATGCGATTGAAAACTAAAAAGGATTACATTTTCTACTTTCATTTTAATCTACATGAACAGCAATCAGCAGACGCACGGATAGTCAGAAGCCAGTAAATCTGACTCCAGTCTTGCCATGCAGTACAGTGTCACCCCAGTTAATGGGTTGTGGAGCTCTGGTAGGCAGTCGCTCCTCGTAAAATACTGGTACTCAGTTAAATCCGGCTTGACTGGAAGCCGACCCCAATATAGTTGGGAAAAGGCTCGGTAGATGATGATGATTTTAATCTACATGAAAAATAATACTGTGCCTACAAAAAAACCCGAAAATCTTTTTCCATTTCCTTCTTTACAGTGAACATGACAATGTATAAAGAGAAACGTGAAACAAACGTTACGCGTTTTGATTTCCTAGTGTTTACATTCTACCGTGGTCCGAATTCAATTCTACGCTCGGGCGAATATGATATCTTCTGCAAACCGTAGAAAATGTATATTTCGTCCCTTACAGGGTTAGTGGACTTAGGATGCTTGAAAACTCTGCATACACTACACTGGCCAGATTTAAAAAGGTTTTTTTTTCAGGAATCAGTCACGAGTTTTCAGTTTCAGTAGTGTTGTTGTGATAATGTCCAAACTTCATGATAGAATCTGATAAATGTACTTTCGAATTTGTAAAAGTATGAAATTAACCATTCGGTAATTCTTTACAGCTTGTTATAATATCAAGAAAAGATAAGTTAGGGCTGTATGAGATCGTTCGAAAGAGTTACCATGGCCCTGGAACGCAATGTGCACCTGACAGAACAGAAGTGGGTTTAAGAAATGGGTAGCTCGCCGTCCAGCTTTCGTCAGGTAATGAGCTCGCTCGAGTCATCGACGGCGTGTAGTGTAGTGTTTCACGTGTGCTACAAAGAGATGTCAGCAAAACCTTAAGAGCCCAGTAGGGCTGATGCTGGCTAATGCCACCGAAAGTTTTTGAAAGAGATACCTTAGTCCTAGAATGGAAAAGGCAACTAAGGGACTCAGATTTATTAAAGTGGGTAATTATCTAATGATTTCTCCCACTCTAGGGTGGAGCACGCGTGTGTAAAGTTTTTGAAAGAAGTGTCTTGGTTCTACAATGGAAACGGCAACTGAGGGGCACACGTAGGTTTTGTTCAATAAAAGTCAGTCTTAGGGCTGGCACCCAGTACCGGCATGGCACGGCATGCATGGCAAAGGATTTTATTACTAATCAAGTTATTTTGAATCTTATTCTATTGAGTTTAGAATTCATATTATTTTATTTCAATACCAAGATGCCGCGGCATGCTGTGGCATGACGTGGCATACTGTTTCATGCCGCGGCGCGCCGTTGCATTCCGCGAGACGGAATTGGTCATTTTGTGTCGAGGAATTATGATTGCTAAGTTAGTTGAAATATGATTGAAACTTGCGAAGCGGTTAGGCGTAATGCGACGGGATGCCACGGCATGCCTTGCCATGCTGTGCCATGCCGGCAGTGGGCACCGGCCCTTAATCAGCATACAGTCTGTCACTCCCATCTTGCTGCGATCAGAGCGGTAGGATGATATTTGATGATTACTCTCCTTAAAAAAATGAGTAAAAATAGATCAACGAAACTAAAAGCTTAGGCGTAAATTATAATCATATTTATGGATGCATTTTTTCTTGTCATTAATTTTAAATAAGGAAGTTAATAAGGAACTTTATAACGTTCCCCGGAAATGTGTAATAATTATGAAGGTATGTAGTAATTTCCCTAATATGTTAAGTTAGAAATACATGGTGCGCTCCAAATAATTTAATATCAGATTTTGCGGATACGAAAATGAGTAATAATTACGTATTTAATCATTTCCCTGATATGTTATGTTAGTAATACATGATGCGCTCTCGATAATTTAATATTAGATTTTCTGGATTAATAATCAACTCTATGAGAAATCGTAAATCATTATAAATGCTCAAAGAAAATTCGTGCCAGGTCTATTTATCAGAAATCTAAAAGGTTACTTAGAAATGCGTTCAAAGTTGGATATACTACTGAGGTTGAAAAAAGTAGGATATTTATACTTGAAGGTATTTTCAAACCAAGTACTTACTCTTACTAATGTGTGTGAGTGTATGTGTGTGTGTGTAAAAAAATGAAAAAAAAAAAAAAAAAAACTGGCCAAGTGCGTATCAGGCCCCGCTTGTAGGGGCTCCGTAGTAGCCCGTTAAACCATGCGGACTTAGAAGAGGGTTTGATGTTTATTACCATCAATATCATTATAATTATGTACTAAAAAAGACATCAATGTTTATTACCATGTAAGTACTAATTGGGATAGCAATTTAACGACTAATAACGTTTAAAACTGGCCACAAGCGTGTCGGGCCACGCTCAGCGTAGGGTTCCGTAGTTTCCCGTCCGTCACAATAAGTGTCCCCAACTTTTCAAAAACTGTTTGCCCCATCAAGTTCAAAACAATTTTCCTAGAAAGTCTTTATAAAGCTCTACTTTCCAGATTTTTTTCATATTTTCTAAACTTCTGGTTCAAAAGTTAGAGGGGGACACATACATTGTTTTTTACTTTTGGAGCGATTATTTCCGAAATTATTGATATTATCAAGTATTGGCCGCAAATTTCAGCTTTCTAGTGCTAACGGTCACAGAGATTAAGCGAGGACGGACGAACGGACAGACATGGCGAAACTATAAGGGTTCCGTTTTTGCCATTTGACTACGGAACCCTAAAAACGAACCTACATAAGACGGCTAAAGAGAATAGCTAAAGAAGGAGTTATAAAATCTATCTTCACAAGGGAAATTATTAATAATAATATTTTGCAAACCAAATCAATGGATCAAAAATACTCCTGACAGCCCTTTAATGTTTTTATAAGACCTATTCAATGATATCCCGTTTTACGAGGTAGGTAGATGAGAAAAACAATCATTACAATTATCCTTGTATGGTATCTTACATATAAGGAAAATTGTAATGATTAATTATGGTTTTCCCTGAAAAAATAATGTTTATTATTTCATTTTACTATTTTTTCGTCGTGATGTCGACGTGGTGTCTTTATACATATCCATTCAAAATTACAGCTTTCTAGTACTAACAGTCTACAAGGTAAATCATAACTATGGGATTTTATTTTTAGTCCTACGGAACTCTAAAAACTATAGTAAATAAGGAAATGACGTCAAACCTAAGTGAATATTTTTCATATCATCCAAATTTTACCAAATACCAGCTTTATTTCAGAATTTTACATCCACAAACTGAAAAATATACTGCAGTAGTTTCTCGTTAGTACCTAAAACCCCTAGATAAAATATAAGAGCCCAGTTACGTAGAAACACACGAAACTATTTCGAATAAATTGTAACTGTCTGCTGGCCATTTCCCGAGCTTTCGAGGTGCCTAATAAGCCGTTTAAACTACGTAACAAAAAAAAAACTGAGCACAATTTCTCGTCAGGAGAACGTTGGAGCTCATTTCGTTTCTCATTACTCGAAATCCGGCGCAGGTAGTGTGGAGTAGATAAAAAATACATGCTGCAATAAATTTAAAAAATGTGAGTATGGAGTACTCTTGGGAGGTATAACGTTAACAAATTACGGCAATTTCCAATATGTAACGTATTTCGATGGCAATTTTGTCGGTTACCTTCGCCGAAGTGGTTTGTGAGGCAAAGTGCGTTACGATGTGTCATCAGCGGTGTTGAACCACCCTATATTTATAGCGAAATGTCGCGCATTTGTGGGTGGAGCGTGCTTTTACTTTCCTCGAAGAATGGGGGAAAAATGAGTTCACTTTAAAGACGTAAATTGTTTGCTTTTGATTGGCTGTAAGATAATCAATGCTATTAAGAACTCTGGAATATCTACATACTAAAAAAGAATCCCCTTTTAATATGTAGATAAGAAAAGATTGCAAAAACTTTCAAAGACTACAAAAAACTGCTTGAATATGCATGTGTGTTAGCAACTCAACGACGTCTTAACTTCACTGCTGTGTAGATTTGGCTACATTACAAAGGCTTTATCCAGGACTAGCTTCCGCTAGCGACTTTACTCGCGTAGATGTTGGAAATTTAGTGCCGAGATAAAAAAGTATACTGTATTCAGGACATGGTCTACCAGTGTGCCAAGTTTTGTTGATGCCATGTGGTGAGATAATATATTAACAAATATACCAAGTTTTGTATTTTTTTTTTGGAGTTACGCTGTCAAGGTGGACCAATGGCCTCTTGAGGATCGCGAGAATCTGTATGCTGAATGTGAAGCGCACAGGACGGGTCGTTTTGACGACGCTTGGGGGCTTAGGGGTTCGCCTGTGTCCAGCAGTGATGTTTTGACTGAAATTATGATGAATGACGGTTCCAAACTTTTTTAGTTCTAAATAGGTATAATGCCCAGATAGAGAGCTTAGAGAGAGGTAATAGTAAGCCATTCACAGTTTTTATAAATAGAGATAATAGGAAAAACTGAGAACGACAAATGAAGCTACGGCAAAATGTGATTCTAGGACATACGAAAATGTAAAACGCGTCGTGGATTTGAGGAAAACTTGTGAATCATCTCACGTCACTCATGCAAAACAGACCAATGTATCTCGTTGCTAGGCGAGGTACACATTTTGTTGCTAGCTGTGCGACATGACAGCGCGACTCATATCGTAGAAGATATTTATTTTCATTTTGTATATTTTGTTATTCTATGAAGTAGAATAAAATTAGAGTTTAAGAAAGATGTGTTGTAATTGTACTATTGATCTCCTGAATATGCAAAATAAACTAGGATTTTTTTTAGGTATTTTCCTAAAATCTCCAAAGATACTTGTCCTAAAACCCATTTTATGATACAGTTATGAGAAGTAAGATTTGATTTATAAAAACGATGGAATTTGATAAAGACGAAGCAATATATATAAATATTTATAAAATAAAATCATGAAACAAATCTGATCTTAAATGTCCCTGCCTAGCTTCTTCCTATCTAGCTTGTGGTCGACTTCCAGTCTAACCAGATGCGGCTGATTACCCGTCTTTTACGTGGAGCGACTGTTCAGCTTATCAGATCTCCACAACCCATTTAATAGGCAACACGATACTTCATGGATAGACTAATAGTCAGACTTTCTAGCATGTGACTACCCGAAACGACTGTCAAAGATCTATGAACGATAACTGGGACCATCTGCTTCATGTGCTTTCAGGCACGATCCTAAATCTACGAGTAAATGTAGTGTTATGGGATTGCAGCAGTATGGAGGAGGAACTGAGACTGTTAATGATTACCTCCTTGTTTTTATATTTCAACTTTTCTTATTTTCACAAATTCACGTCCTGTCCTGTCGTCTGTCGTTCTTCAGTCATAATTCGCCATCTCTACTATGTCTCTTTCATACCGTTCCTTTTTTGAATCCCACACTTTTACACTTCATTTCACACATCATTCATACATTCCTTACACACATCCTACACAAATATATATCGTGTTTAGATATGTGAAAATTCTAATAGACCATAATAGCACTAATACATTACAAAGAACTTATTTAGTTTTCATTGAACATAGTTACATTTATAGGGTTTTCATCTATTTATCAATACTACTCGTACATGATTTAGCTTTTCAGTTCATTAGGCGTCAATAGGATTTGATGTTGTAGTTTCATTGTTTATGAAAATATATTAATAATGGATAATGATCTGAATGGATATCAAATTATGAATTCCAATTAACGATTGGTTAGTTACAAACTTTTGTTGGGTTTACTAGCGCTAAAGTCAGATAAATATCATAAGGAAAACTTAAACCAAGAATTAAACCTATTATAGCGCATGTCTATAGGTATGTCAATGTTCATCCAAATCTGTTTAGCCGTTAAGAAATGATGAGATAATATTATAAACATATTATTTATAGACAGAGTTACTTTCGCATTTATGTTTGTTCAATATATACCTATTATTTCTCTATTCAATTTATGTAGATGTATCAAAATTTGTGTGAAAATAATATTCAGAGTACTAGATTGGTTTTAAAATGGCATAAAATAATATTACCTTACGTTTTATATTATAAACTGAAAGGTTTTGTTTCTGAATACATTCATTTATTTTAATGTTAAGAGAAATTTATATTATTGATAGATTTTTTTGTGAATATGAAAATAATACTTTCACACAAAAAGTTTTTTTGGTCTATTATTAGTGACTTTTATAATCAGTTCTGATTGTGTATATATATTTATTTTGTATTTTTTTTTTGTAACTAAGTGAATTTTTTATTAGCTTTTATCTTATTAGAATTAGTCAATAAGCTGTAATTTATTTAAATAAAATAAAACCCTCAAACTAATATTTTAATTCCCAACCTAAAAAATCATCATATTTTCCAACAAAACACCTCAAAGCATATTCAGCTCGAGCCAACGGCTTTACGCCACGTAAGTAAATCTGACACGGTCTTATGTTATTCTAAACCCAGAGGTAAGCCAGTAACAGCCACAGGTGCTGTTGTAAAACACTGACTTCTACTCACTAAGTTTATGTTGTTAGCACATAAAAGCAACAGGAATACAAGAACCTTAAAAAGTAATTTGTTAGGGTTTCCACACTTAACTGCAATTTTTTTTAAGGGGGGAATCTTCGTATTGACATCTACCACTCTTGAGCGGAGCGGGAGGGCGTGTCAGACTTTTACTGACTAAAACTTACACCTTTGTTCCTTCTTTGCCTTCATTCCGGTTTTCCTTTCAGAAGTGAACTCTTGGTCCCAATTTCGACCCTACGTCTACGTCTACGCAAACCGTAGGGACCCCCTACGGTTTGCTGACGTCTCTTTGAGGCGCGCGTGGAACTCTACGCACCGTTAACGACTCGGGCACGGTCCTTATAGGACGAGATCCCTATAACTGCTGAGTATCTTTTCTTTTTTCGACTTCGTACATCTCCGCTTGAAGTATAACTTACAAAGATATTATAATTTTATACTCCATCTTGTGTTCTGGATTATATTCGACGTAGCTTTTATCTCTTCAAGTGTTAAGTTGTAGCTTGGGATAATACGCTTCTATACGTTAAAAGCTTAGTAGGTAGGTAATGGTACTTACGTGTGAAATGGAGTAGGTAAGTCTGTAATTCTCCAATGAGAAGTTAAGTAAATTGAACTCTCGGATTAAACTCATTGTGTTGCTATCGTAAGAATCTTGATTCTAGATTATCTTAACTAATGCTGTATTCGTAAAAAGTAATCTTTGGAACTTCTAAAGTCCTTTTTTGTTTTTATTGTAGGAAATCAACAAAGAAGTTCTCACAATCTGAGTGGAGCCAGATAACGTGTCAGACTTTTACTGACTAAAATCCAACTGTATTCCTTCAATTGGGTTATTACTTTCCGAGGCCGTGGTGACACAATTTTACAATCTACTGGCCCTTATTATGATGTCTTAAAATCATCATGAATCGCCCGTAAGAACGGTATATTCAACAGCTCCGTCTCTTTCTCATACCGAATTTGTGATGATTTTAACACGTTACTGTAACTTCCGAGTGTCATAGATTTTTTAAAACTGAATAAAAAAAATATTTTTAAAAAATGAACAAACTGTTTAATAAAGTTTTGGATAGTTGAAAGGTATTACGTAAGTAATACCTTTCATATTCCGAGTACCATAAATGAATTTCATATTATAAAATTTAAGTTTTCTCAGAAATAATCTACACTACACACAAAACAAAACAATCTCAAGCTAAAAATATATACACTGGCCAACTCGAGACTGCAACAAATCAAAAAGATACCACTTTTATACATCTTTGTTTTTATGATATGGGACCTTATGCTCTTTATTGTTTTAGTAATATCACGCAAAGATAAATGTGGGTTCCGTACCCCAAGTTTCGCGAAACGTCTTTTTGTTCCTTTGTATAAAATATCTGGATTATCATTCAAAAGAGATAGTACTTGAAAGTTATTTTGTTCCTAGTTGGTTTGGGTATGAATTGTTTTTATTTTCATTTCATATTCGTATGTGTTTTTGTTAATATATGTTTAGGAAAAAAATATAAATAATAAATATTAAGTATTCGTGTGATGAGAATTCTCAAAGGAGCCAAGATTTTAGTCTTAGTACTTAATATCATAATTAAAGTTATAAATTAAATAAATAATTCAAGTCTTTGACTTAGACTTGAATTCTTAAGGCATACCTAATATAACATTAAGTATACTTAATACCAGTAGTAATAAATAATATTTTTATTATAAGTTACTGGATTGTTTCTTTGACACGGTATTTTGTAATTAAATGACTTCTTAATATAATTTAAGTGTCTTCAAGGCTAGAGTGAATAAGCTCTTAATCACCATCAATGATTGCATGACTGCTTACCATCAGGTGGGATCGCAGTCATGCACTAAATAATTCTATTAAAAAAGAGTTTTAAAAATATAGCATCAAATAAATCTGCCTAATAATATTTTATACCATTTCTCACTCTCTGTACCCCAGTTGCCTCTGTACTCTTGTATGCATAAAGAATTTAATAAATAAACAGTTTTTTTTTGTTAAATAACCATCTCGAAATCCTTACTAAACTGTGCGCAACCAAAACTTTTAAAGTAAAAGTATTAAACGAGACGTCAAACTCAAAAGTCTACGCTGCAAATGTGCAGCAAACCGCAAAGTTCCATAACAAGAAGCACGACTGAACGAGGCACCAAATTACTGGCGCATTTAACTCGCCTTGATTAATGAAACATCGCCAAGTTGCCTCTCAAAGGTAATGGGTCCGACAGACCTCACAAACCTCCTGACTCTGTGGTATTACCGTATTGCGCACGTGTGCGAGAAATCCTTCGAATTATGGAGTGCAAACTGTAATTCGGGGATTGTTTAGCATTATTAATTTTAACACCTTGTAGCTAATATTGAATCTTACATGGAAAATCATGTTAGACACGCATGGAGTTTGCCATGGTACTGCGCAGTTCAATAATTTTCCAACCAAGCATTTGTAAATAGCTTAGCAGTGGACTGCTGAGAACCTAGACTAGCATTGTTATTAGCCTTGTAACGTTCCCACTGTTAGGACTCAGGCCTCCTCTCTAGGAGAAAGAATGGGTAGTAACCCACCACGCGAGCCAAGTGCGATTTTTTTTTTGTTCTACATGGTTTCCTTCACCGTTTTGAGAGCAGCGGTGATGAAATAAATTAGACAATGTAATCCCGCAAATAAAAGATTTTTCGTTCTTTCTAATGCACCTGGATGGGTTTGAACCCGCGACCTACAACTTCCAAGTTCGGGCACTTACCACTGGCCAACCACTGCTCTCAGGCTTGTTTAACTCAACTATATGAAACACATTGGTACACAAAGCGATGAGACTTTTAAGGCTTTTTCAGTAACGGCCAATCTGGTTACTGGAAGCCTATATTACTCATATCACTCAGCTGGGCCTTTGTTTCTCTTTATAAATTTCAGCTGTTTCAATCCAGGACTATTTTGTGTAGCACTATCTGTTTTTTTTTTCCAACCTAGGCAATCTAGTCTGTAATTTGAGTTGTTGTTTGTTGTTTGAATTTTAAGAGCTAAATGATCTGAAGGGATAGTCTGAAGCCAGTAAATCTAAATCTATAATCTATTCTTGCCATGAAGTACCGTGTTACCCCAGTTAATGGGTTGTGGAGGTCAGATAGGCAGCCGCTCTCCGTAAAATACTGGTACAGGTAAATCCGGCTGGAAACCGACTCCAATATAGTTGGGAAAAGGCTAGGTAGATGATAGATGATGATGTTGCTTGTCTGCAGTATGTCGCTCAACGCGCCTAAATTAGCTATACGGGCGCACTATGCAAACGCACCCGGAAGAAAGAGGTGTTGGAAGGGACGCAGGCGCCGCCGGTGAGACACACACTCCCGCCAGGCGATGTAGACGTACTGTCTGCCATATTGTACATTGGTGAGCACACGATATCACGATCGTGTCAACCATTTTTATTGTTAAGTGCTGTATTATTTTAATTTACATTATATTTCATGATGCTAACTTAAGTTTCCACACACGCCTATCTTCAGCCATTGCAGGTCAGTCCCTCCGATAGTTGCCCAACTCATCTCTCCACCTTCACCTCGATCTGCCACGATGTCGTCTAATGGGAGAGGAAGGCCCGGCCTTCACCCAGCAGTGGGACACAACAAGCTAACTAACTTAAGTTTGATTATTATTTCGATCTCAAAACTCAACAGTAGCATTAGTTGTAATCGTAAATACCGCTAAACACAAAGTTGATTTCCTTCAATAAACATTAATTTCTATATAATAGTTGATACATTACCATCTGAGTCTATACGTAGGTACTTTAAAAGTTAATCTGTGCAATCATGAGGTATTTAATTTTTGCTAAGTATAGACTTCATTACCTACTTTAGTTTCTTTTTGGGTAACTTAATTTTAATATTTAAAAAAACCGTCAGAATAAGAAACATCCGTTACGTAAAATAGAGATCATAAACGTAGGAACCATGGCGACAGTGCTAAAATGCACTTTAAACGCTGTTCTAAAGTATTCCCAAAGTGAATGTCTAACGATGAACGACGCAGGCGAAACCACCCTGGGAAAGATAGTGAGATAGCCTAGATGCCTAAAGCAAGGGCTTTGCCCAACAATGGGAAAGAATAGGCTAAATAAAAAACTACAATATTATTTATAACTGAATAGAGTACAAGATTTGAATGTCCCCAATTTTGTAATTCTACTGAACCCTTTAACAACAAACAAAACGCTACATTCTTTGTTGAATCTTAATAAAATTATCAAATTAGCCGTTACTGGATTCAATCTAAAATTTGGTTATGCTTTCTGTGAATCAACAGCAATTCGCAGTATTTAGTACAGGGAATGGTGGTATTGTTTAGAAAACAACATTGAAACCCAAGATTTCTACAAACCTTTCTAAATTTATTTCCATTTAGCAACGATAGAATTTCTAGTTAGAATAGTTCTAGAATCGCAATACAGTTTTTTAGTTCCATTTTCTCCATTTTATTCGTTTCGTTATAAAAGCATGCAATTCCGAATGCTTCCTTTAAGTGTCGGCACTAATCTTCGACCATGTTTGTGTTGTCACTTTACCTGTCCATTAGAAGGATCGTAAATCTCTGAGGATTTACTGCATACGATCCTCACACTGGCGCTTTCTCGGCAGTTGATGATCTTAGTGTCCATAAAGCTAGTGCGGATGAAAGGTGAAAGGATTTTATAAGATTTGGAATAATGGAGAAATAGAATAGCTTCTATACTCGAACTTAAAACTGAAAATTTATATGAATTTTTATCGGCCAAGTACTCACACAAATATTTGTGATCGTATGGATACCGAAAATCGAATACATTTTTAAAATGTCGATTAAAAATCACAAATGAAGATAAATAGACAGATAGACTTTTGTACCTAATCTCTATTTTACTTTAAAAATAAATATACAATAGGAATTTAAAATTAATAGAATGTCACATTGGGTAGTCATAATTATGGTTAGAAACTATTTTTTGCAAAAAATCTTTACCAAATATTTAAAACACAAATCGAATCCGAGTAAGTGCACAAATGCCTATAGGGTGCAATTTACAGAAAATTTTATTTTATTAGGTAACGATAATAATTATATATTTTTTTAACACAACTGCATTCCCCGAAGAGTTGAATCTGTATAAACAGTAACAATTCTACATTTTACTGGTTGTCCATAAAATATATGGTTTGTTTTCTGTAGCAATACATCTCATGTGAGTTAGTTCATAAATTAATGCATGTCCATTTAACTAACAATTTGAATTCAACTAAATTCGTTTTCAGTTCACATTATTTTTTCAAGTAGATCATAGATCGCACTTATAGTACTAGCTTTTGCTTACGGCTTTGTCTGCGTAAAATTCATAAAACAACACAAATGACAAAAACGAATCATTCTGAGCTTGCGATTTATCTCGCAAGGATCTTAATAATCATTTATTTTAGCTTTAATTTAAAATGGCTACGGGCCAAAACACTTATTAATTTTGGTAAATATTTTAGTTTCCATTTGCGACTTTGTCTGCGTCAAAAACAGAAATTATCCCAAAGGAATTTAAAACCTCTCTAGGGAAAAAAAACTTTCGCCTTATACTAGAATTAATGACTGAGGTCTTTAAACAGGCAATTGAAATTTTCTCAAGTGTTTATCAATTTTAGGGCAGACAATTCATCAGTTATTCACGCATAGGAAGTTTAAAACAAAAGTAACCAAGTAATATACCGTAACCTTCACACATCGTAGCACATATTCTTCATACAAAGTCGACATTACTCCACTCCTGAAGTTATACAGAGTTTGTTGTTTAACTAAAGCTGAGTCTACACACCGCAGTATTCAAAAAGGTATGTGTACCAGCCACGTCAAAGAGAAAGTTTCCATGTAATGTGTATAGTGTCCGGCTAGGACATCCTGACCAAGTACACTGTGCGTGTACTACTATCAGATATTCAAGATTATTGTTATTCGAAGACATGTGACATCCACCAATCCGCACTGGGCCTGCGTAGTCGATTACAGCCTAGGTCTGAGTCCCAAGAGTGGGAACATTACAAGGCCGGTAATGCTAATGCTAAAACTACTATCAGAAGGTTTATCTTCCAGCTTTTTGGCAGTTGACGTGACTTTAAAAAAAAAAATCATTACGTGACGCCTTCCCTGAAACAAGTTCTTGATGTATGAAGTACTGGCCAATTATAATGTATTTTACAACATTATGAATTTAAGTAAAAGGTTTCTAACGTTCGAATTTATAAAATTTCCTTCCCCACATTTATACGAGCTAACTAATTTGAATTAATCAAATACCTATAATTGAAAAATGAATTTGCGTAGGAAACATTTTTGAACGATGATTTTGACAGCGTAGAAACCCTTATACTCTCCCATTCAGGGCCAAACAACAGACCACTCATTTTCCCTCAACTGCCCTTTTTATAAGAAACTATGCCGCAGCTCTCATAACACTGCTGACCTAGTGATCCAAGGTAGACCTAATCAAATTCAACAGCAAGATTTACGAAAAACCAACAGAGATTCATCCTAAATTTACGAAATATCTAGCAGCTTTGTAAAAAGTTTATTGTATCAAACGAACCTTAGAAGTTACAATTATTCATTTAATTAAAACTTGTTGTTGCTTGTAACTTCGTGCACATCAAGTTCTTAAAACTGCATTCAAAAGGAACTTATCTTAGTTGTTTGCAGTATTGTTGAAATGAGTCACGCAGTTTCAGAGCTTGAAACGCAAAAGGCATTTGTAAAAACACGGATAAGTGTAAGTCTGTAAAAGTCTGACAGTTTTCTTTCGCTGCACCAAGAATGGGAAGAGTTATTTGATGTTGTTTCACCCAAAAAAATTAAATTAATCCTTTAGTACTTTCACAAATACGGCTAAAAGTCAAGATACCTAATAAATTGCATTCGGTAAATACATATGTTATGTACCTGCTTTTATTGTACCTGTTTTATGTATTAATTTACGGTGGTACTTATTGCTGTTTCGGAATAGTAGATGTTTTATATTTCCCCATTGTTGATGTATAATAATTGCGGAACCAGTAACCTATAATACGCTAGTAGATTGCCAGCAATAATAAAAACTACGTCTGAAGTAAATCTGGGCTCTTCAGAACACGTTCATCATTTTGTTCAATTTCATAAATTCATTCTCAGTAGTAGACCACAAAACTGTTAAAACGGTTCAGACGATAATCCTAGGTTGGTAACTTCTCAAAATTTTAGCAAATAATTATTCCCCGTCAAGGAAGTGACATCCAGTCAACTTCGAATGGTTCTATAGAATGTTGGACACTTTACGTCATCAAGAGTCCGCAGGTACTCAAACGATATTGGACCCATACTATGTGAAGCAAAAACCGCAAATAAGAACACTTGTCATTATTGGTATGCATAGTGTAACCCCTTCCTGACATGGAACTACTCCCATGTGGTTTAAATGGACGTCCCTTTGCAAGACTGTTAGATTTCGACCATGTTTGGAGAAGTCCAGTAGAACCACCGAATTGTAGGATCGTATCTGATAAAATGAAGCAGTGATGCAATCGTTAATGGTAAGCTGCAGAAATATATTTTTAATAATGATTATATTATATGCATCATGTGGCCGCTAAATATTTTCAAAACAATGACTTGAATCAAGAAATGTAATATTGAAGATACTGCAAAGATGGAGTATGGAAGAACCCCCTTGCCAGATCATGGCGCGACCTAATTTCAAAAGGTCTTGCTTCAAAGGATACCGTTTTTATTAAATTCCAATGATTAAATAATAATATTAATAGAGAAATCGCAGCGATATAAATTTAGAATTCAATCAGTTATGCGGCTAATGCTAAAAGAAGAAAAATATCGAATGGTATTGAGAGGAAAAGGTTCGCTATAAATCAGTATTTTCCGGTTAATAAATCAGATAGAAATTCGTGGATTTATTCCTTTAAACGAAGGTATTACGTATTATTACTAGCTTAGAAGTGGTTTGTAGAGGCATTCAACGATGATATTATTTTTACACTTTACTTCTTTTGAGAAAACGTTTTGCTAATGACACGCCCGATTTGGAAAGTATCGTTAGCATTAAAGAACTGGCTTATTCACATTAATATTATAAAGATAAAAAAAATTTAGTGTGTGTGTTTGGTACTTCTTCACAATCGAGCGGTTCAACGGATTTAGATGAAATTTAACGTAGATACCAGGTGTTGGAATGACATATGGATATTTTTTTCCCTTACAATAATTTTCTACAATCGAAGCCGTTGGCAACAGCTATTCTTGTGAGCTGCAAATCTTATTGCTGTTTTTTATTTCAACTAATAACAACATAATTTATTAAATCGACTCAAAAGTATTATTTTCAACATACTCGTTTTTAATGTACGAGTATTTAGACAAATGATAATTTGAATGATAATAAAATGTAAAAAGAAAATCCTAAGCATAAACTTTACACACACATTTATAAAAGAAATGGCGAATCATTTTCAAATCCTCACGCTAATGTAAAGAAAATATTATATTAAAAAACATTGAAATGTTATACCTTATTTCTATGGCAGCTTGGTACATAAATAACAATTCTGCTTATATCAAAGACTTGTGTTATTGTTAAATCTGTATAAGTAAGTATTAGAGGTACATATTTACCTTTTTCTTTGTATGAAATCTGTGAATAAGATTTTACTTGAATAGGGTCTTCGTTTTGTAAAAAAATCAGACCATTTTTTATTCATTTTGTAGTATATTTATACTTACGCTACGTTATTCCAATGCAAGGTAAAGGCCTTGACCGGATAGTAAGTGATGATGTGGTCGATGATGGAGCAGACTTTCCTAGAAGTAACCTATTCTACCTGAAGAGCCCTAAGTTACAGCTATCAGAAAACAGAGACTCCGGTAGGAAATTACACTCTTAAACTGTAACTAATGTGCCCAAAACGTTTTATGCGTACGTGTGGAAAGTATGATTGTCCACCAAATACTGGAGGTGTATTACCGTTCTTCTGGTGGTCTATATATTTATGTCTGGTCTTCTTCAATCAATCAGTCAGGAACGAGTTCAAAATGAATTGTGATCCACGAGTAAAGCTGCGAAAAAAGCTAGTACATAATTACTACACATAAATATTAGTATGTTTTATTACTTGAAATATGATACACGAATATTCATATCTTAAATTAGCACATAGAATACCTTAAATCCAGGGATTATCTTCCGTTGGTATAATTTTCTACTTTCAAGCATTCCTGCTTCCTCTGGCAAAATCTAGTTTTAGAATATAGAAAGTCCTATATATTAAAAATGGGTTCAGTATTACATTTCCACGTATCGTAGGTGTTAAGCTGGTAGGCATCAACAATTCCATCTGAGAGATATTTCATAACACATACTCGTATTTAATATTCCCTTCTACAAATACTACGAGATTTTTACGTGACATTTCATTATTTGGTCCCGATATAACTCTCTATATCCTTAGGGTTAATGTAGACGTGGAGTTTCGATATAACATGTTCTGTTATATATCTCAGACTATTGTGAGTATTTATAGGCAAAGTTTAATGGATACATTTAGCGTTCGTGGTGTTAATTAAGTTCTGTTTGCTAACAATGATCGATGGCGTGTCTGCCTCGCTCTGTCTATACATTGTTGTAATTATAAAGATGATATTCGTGTCATACACTAAAAGCAGTGGTGGTATAGACTTGTAGTTGTGTACAGAACATTAACATTAGCTAGCTTTATTAAAGTGAGATTGTTTGGAAGAAACACTGCGGCCCTGTAACGCAAACGGTAGGAAGACATAGGTGGGTTATAGTCCGTAAAAGTCTTCCACTCTCTCTCGAAGTCTCGAACAACATTATTATACAGTCACATACCTTTTTACCTTTATAATATTCTTCTTCTTCTGCCTTACCTTGATCCCGTTACGCGGGTTCGGCTTTCCCAATCATGCGACGCCTTTTATGTCTATCTCGAACATTTTGTTCGAGCAGTTCTAATACTTTCATGTCCTTTTTGATGTTAGACCACCAAGTTTTTCGAGGCCTTCCTCTTCCCCCCTCTTAATTTTAGCGATGGAGAGGCACTATTTAACCACGTGATCGTTTGGTTTTTTCATACTCCTTACCTTATTTTTGTAATATTAGCTAACTACATTACCTTTATAATATTAGTGTGATTATTTATAAACCCCAACTAAACTAAGAATACGGCCCGCGGGCTTCACGTGCCATCCAAATCTCTTTTATGTAGACAGATACTGTGATATAATCTTAGTAAGTCCTGGGGCGTAAGTCCCTCGACTTACTAAGATTATTTTTAGTGTCAGTTATTATATAGTGCTAAAAAGACAAGCACGGTTACAATATTGCAATAGTATACAGGGTGTCCCAAAACTCAACGATAATCTGGGACCGGATGAAAGGCCAAGCTATACCAGTTCTGGGAAAAATAAAAAATAAAATCCATATCACTCAGTTCAGTGATAATAGGCATTTTAAAAAAAAAGTTGAAATTCGACACCCTTGGTCGCATTTTTAGGTTTGTGATCACCAGTGTCACAATTTCGCTGTGATTTTTTTAATTTCGTGATCTTCATTAACGATGCTATTAATCGCAACTACAAATTATTGCAAAAAACATTGTTAATTTATTAAAATAAGTTAAGTTTCAGTGAGTCATGGTTCTTAAAAATATTGTTCGTTAACTTTGGCACTTCATTTTGAAAAAAAAATTGTACTATACTACCCTTGGCAAGTCATTTCAAAAGATGGCGCATTTAATCAAGATTTCAAAATGGTGCAACACTTGCCACTTTTCTTGCCATTAAAAAAAATACTTCTTATTTTTTTCAAATTGAGCTCATTTTGAACAACTCAACATTAGGAAATTTTCTTACTAAAAGGAGATTGACAGGGTGTGGACCAGGTGCATTTTGTTCCTCAGCCCAATACTAATCAGTAAACCGAAGCTCTTTAAAATCTGCTCCAGGAGTCAAGAGAAAAAAAGAGTTTTTCCAACCTAACCTAACATAAGTTAGAAATCGTTTTAAGGAAGTTTGACCAAGCGCTGCCCAGAATGCACACTTAGTGCATTTCATACCTCAGACCAATACTAATCAGTAAATCAAAGCACTTCAAAATCTGCTCCAGGAGTCAAGAGAAAAAAAGAGCTTTTCCAACCTAACCTAACCTAAGTTAGAAATCTTTTTTAGGAGGTTTGACCAACTGCTGCCCAGAATGAACACCAAGTGCATTTTGTTCCTCAGGCCAGTACTAATCAGCAAACTGAAGTGCTTCGAAATCTGCTCCAGGAGTCAAGAGAAAAAAAGAGTTTTTCCAACCTAACCTAACCTAAGTTAGAAATCTTTTTTATGAGGTTGGACCAACTGCTGCCCAGAATGAACACCAAGTGCATTTTGTTCCTCAGGCTAATACTAAGAAGCAAACCGAAGCGCTTTGAAATCTAGTCCAGGAGTCAAGAAAAAAAAAGACTTTTCCAACCTAACCTAACCTAAGTTAGAAATCTTTTTTAGGAAGTTTGACAAAGTGCTGCCCAGAATGAACACGTATTTGTTTTTTTTTCTGAAGCCAATACTTATCAGTAAACCGAAGCGCTTCGAAATCCGCTCCAGGAGTCAAGAGACTTAGGTTAGGTTAGGTTAGGCTGGAACTGCACCCGCAGCCCCGACGCAAGGGTACGAGGGAATACCGGGGTGTTTTTAGTCAGTAAAAGTCTGACAGACTCCTCCACCCACCCCACGGTGGAGGACATTCATGAGGATTTCCACTTCGAAAAAAAAAAGACTAGGCTGGCAAAAAAAAAAATTCTTGACTCCTTAAGCAGATTTCTAAGCGCTCCGGTTTGCTTATTAGTATTGGCCTGAGGAACAAAGTGCACTAGGTGTTTATTCTGGGCAGCACTTGGTGAAACTTCCTTAAAACGATTCCTAACTTAGGTTAGGTTAGGTTAAAAAAACTTTTTTTTCTCTTGACTCCTGGAGCAGATTTTGAAGCGGTTTGGTTTGCTGATTATTATTGGTCTGAGGTATGAAATGCATTAGGTGTTCATTCTGGGCAGCACTTGGTCAAACTACCTTAAAACGATTTCTAACATAGGTTAGGTTAGGCTAACCTAGGTTGGAAAAACTCTTTTTATCTCTTGACTTCTGGAGCAGATTTTGTAGAGCTTCGGTTTACTGATTAGTATTGGGCTGAGGAACAAAATGCACTTGGTGTTCATTCTGGGCAGCAGTTGGTCAAACCTCCTAAAAAGATTTCTAACTTAGGTTAGGTTAGGTTGGAAAAACTCTTTTTTTCTCTTGACTCCTGGAGCAGATTTCAAAGCGCTTCAGTTTGCTGATTAGTACTGGTCTGAGAAACAAAATGCATTAGGTGTTCATTCTAGGCAGCACTTGGTCAAAATTCCTTAAAACGATTTCTAACTTAGATTAGGTTAGGTTGGAAAGTTTTTTTTTTAAATCCTGGAGCAGATTTCAAAGCGCTTCAGTTTGCTTATTAGTATTGGCCTGAGGAACAAAATACACTAGGTGTTCATTCTGGGCAGCATTTGGTGAAACTTCCTTAAAACGATTCCAAACTTAGGTTAGGTTAGGTTGGAAAAGCTCTTTTTTTCTCTTGACTCCTGGAGCAGATTTTGAAGTGCTTTGATTTACTGATTAGTATTGGTCTGAGGTATGAAATGCACTAAGTGTGCATTCTGGGCAGCGCTTGGTCAAACTTCCTTAAAACGATATCTAACTTAGGTTAGGTTAGGTTGGAAAAACTCTTTTTTTCTCTTGACTCCTGGAGCAGATTTTGAAGAGCTTCGGTTTACTGATTAGTATTGGGCTGAGGAACAAAATGCACCTGGTCCACACCCTGTCAATCTCCTTTTAGTAAGAAAATTTCCTAATGTTGAGTTGTTCAAAATGAGCTCAATTTGAAAAAAATAAGAAATATTTTTTTTAATGGCAAGAAAAGTGGCAAGTATTGCACCATTTTGAAATCTTGATTAAATGCGCCATCTTTTGAAATGACTTGCCAAGGGTAGTGTAGTACAATTTTTTTTCAAAATGAAGTGCCAAAGTTAACGAACAATATTTTTATGAACCATGACTCACTGAAACTTAACTTATTTTATTAAATTAAAAATGTTTTTTTGCAATAATTTGTAGTTGCGATTAATAGCATCGTTAATGAAGATCACGAAATTAAAAAAATCACAGCGAAATTGTGACATTGGTGATCACAAACCTTAAAAATGCGACCAAGGGTGTCGAATTTCAACTTTAAAAAAAAAAATGCCTATTATCACTGAACTGAATGATATGGATTTTATTTTTTATTTTTCCCACAACCGGTATAGCTTGGCCTTTCATCCGGTCTCAGATTATCGTTGAGTTTTGGGACACCCTGTATAATATCTAAAAGTAAAGTAAAAAAAATCCAATTATTTTCATAATATACTACGCAGGTACTTCATGTTAGTAGTAATTAACCAACAATTATTTATTTCTACGGTCTATATTATGTAGTCCGCTATTTGGGCTACTTTAGCCATTTGAACTACGCAACATCTTTTAAAATGTACTTAATTTTCATAATAAGAATTAATTGTATACACGCGGAATTGTTGAAAAATAATAATAATTATGTCTTCAAAGTTCGAGTGAGTAGGCACTTAATTATAAACTACTGCACCTTACCATCAACGTTTGCATCACTACTTACCATTAAGTATGATCGCAGTCAAGTACTACTTTATATCCATATAAACAAAACATACTTTTTGCCTTTTTGCACCCTTCATAAAGCCAATATTTACTATAAGTGACCCATTTTCCGTGTATTCAACTAGCATACTTGTACGACGGAACTGTAAGCCATCAGCTATGGGAATTTCTTTCTATCGATTCGGGGTCAGTAATTTGATTGATGATGCTTCTCGGAAAAGCCTCTGTTGGATACACTCGGCTTTTCAAAGATGTATCGAGTGGTTTTGATACATGTTTGCTATAATAAGCGTCTCTCGTTCAAAAGGTTTCTTTTTGATGTTCTGATATGATTTTTTTAAGATTTGGAATTGCTATTTGGATTACGGATAATAAATCTACTTATTAAAAATTAATTAACTGCGAGTAGTCTAGTGGGAAATTAACTAATGACTTTTCTCGCTCTAGATCAAAGCAAGAGATGTCAGACTTTTACTGACTAAATCCACACTAATGTTTCCTCTTTGTCTTGCGCTTTAGGACCCCGGGTGTCCCTTTCGGAAGTCGAGCCATGGCTCCAGTACGCTTCGGCCTTGCTGAGCCTCTACGGTTTTTCGCGTCGTCGACGACTGGGGTCCGGTCCGGACGATTGCCGTCGGCTGCAAGGCGAGCTACCCATTGTTTGTCACCCGCAAGCTCACGCTTACACTGGCTGGAAATCGGAGTCGGGTTTCCGGTCACTAGGGCGCAAGGACGTTTCTTTTCCTAAGGCTTGCGGCCGGCTCCTTTGTTAATTGCTACTGCTTCTCAAAAGGAGGCCATCATCTGCCATTCCTCCTCGTTCCGGACGATGGCCTGTACCTGGGTCCGGGAATATCTCGGGTATATCCTGGGTATATCCCGAGCCCAATTTTTGCACAAGGTTTCCTTTCACGACTTCCTAAGAAGCTTTCCTCAAAGTTAGTACAGAAAACTTTAATGACACGGGAAAAGCCGCTGCCGCGCTGGTATATTTCTAGGACATTTTTGACGTCAAATTATTACCATCTTGATATTAACATGGTAATAATTTGACCCATTGGTTCTCGTATGAGAACCCATACCGGAAAACATGGTGCTCGTAAAAATTTATTATGACATTTTATTTCATAATAATTGCATGCATAATAAATAACATCTTAATAGCCACGTTAAATATGTAGTGTCGTTATAATACGTGATCTTATTCACATAAAATGAACTTAAGTATCAATAATATTATTTTATTTTTAGTTACGGTTGAGTAATAAGTTGTCGTATTTTGTAGGATGGGAATTCATCCAATGACTTTTCTCGCTCTGAAGTGGAGAGGAAAGACGTGTCTAAGTTTTCATTGACTCAAATCACAGTGGTGTCCTTCAGCTGGCTTTTACATTCTAGTCATGGGTTTCCTTTTCATATATTCCCTGTGGCCTTAGCGGACTAGACCCTACGGTATTGCTGACATCTCTTTGAGACGCGCGTGGAATTCTAAGCACAGCCGACGACTGGGGCCCGATTCGGACGCTTGTTGTATGGCCAGACGCCGAGTTACCCATTGATCGTCGTCCGTAAACCCGCGGATACGGTGACTAGGGATCATCCTGCGATTCCTTACGCCCAGGGCGTCTCCTACTACGACTGCTGGGACATGAAGATGTCCGTTCCCTTACACGTGCGGGTATCTCCTTCGCTAGCATTACTTCGAAGGCGGCGACCATATCCCATTCTGTCTTCCTCTGGGTGGTCCGCACACTACCACTTTCTTGTCGTCTTGTTGGGTATATCTTTTCTCATTTGCATGTCAGTAAAATATGAACTTAACGACAATAAAAATAAAGTTCACTCCAGAATGGGTAATATTACTTCGTAACCAATCCAGGGCATAGAAAATTCTTGCTGGCAGCAGCTACTATAAATATAAAAGAAGGAACTAGGATACGATATCATTAACAATTCGCTGAATTTGAATAATAATATTCCACCTTGTTGATTGATACTTAATTAACGACACTTAACATTTTTTATCCATAAATATTCAAGTCCGATACCTATATTTCAAGCCGGTAAATAAATAAACATCGGAATCCGGAATCACAGACGGTAGTTATGAGCCAAGTTCAGATCCGGTCCGAGTACACACGAGTTTCATTTCACACGAATGGTTCCGTATATTATGACTAGGTCACACTATTGTTTTATAGCAGGAAAAGTTTTTGTTTTGTAAAAAGTTCTATGACGTTTTGTCGTTTTGAGATAGAAATTCATTCATTCGTTTATTTGCATTTCACAATATAGTAAAAGAAGTTGAAATGATAAATAGTTAAAGGGAATTGTTTGTCTTGGTATGGAAAGAAGAGGAAGAGGAGAGATGAAACTCACATTAAGAATCTGAAAAAATCGGTATTAGTATAAAATTAGTATGGCATTTCTTGAAGTGAGTTAATATTTTTTTTTTAGACGACTTCACTTGCTTTTGCTCCAAGAGGGCGTGTAAAATTTTTCTAGGAGTGGTCCTAGAATGCAAAAGACAACTAAGCAAAACGAAGTAAAAAGTATTTTTAGGGCCTCTAGCAACGCATAGAGTAACTAAACGACACAGGTGGTGGAGTGGACTGTACCTACGGTACAAAATTTATTCCATTTTTTTTAAACAAGTAGAAAAAAATATTCATAAAGAACTCCTCTTTTCTTACGTCGGTTAGACTTTTAAACGCAGCGGACGGATTTATAAATACAATTTTTATAGTTTTTTTTTATTTGTGAAATAAACATTAAGTTTTATATTGAACACAAAAGGCGTAAGGTAGCGTTACAAACAGTTACGAGTATCGGGGTAAAATAATTCATCAATTACAAAGTATGAAAGCAGGTCGTCTTTATTGGCTACACGTGTTCTGAATTAATGTCTGAGTAATAATTTTATCTTGTACAGAGTGGAATTTTATTTCGTATTATGAAACAACTAATTAAATCACCTTTTAATTAAACATCTACCTTCAGGAAAGTCTCAATGAAATGTTTTGAAAAGCAAATGGAGAGACTTTTCGTAGGCTCAAAGTATATCCTCAAAAAAACCTGGCATAATATTGTATTTCAATTATAGAAAATTATTCAGTCAAAAGGTCCATGTTTGCCTTTTAACGGAACTCTGGCTATACAGAAATAGGTAAAGAAGGTCAACTGAGCTTAAAAAGGCGCGTACCTATTTTGAGAGTAAACGCATTTGTGGCAGGCCCTTGGATAAACTTAACGGCGAATAGGCGCCACGTGATAGGATAGTGCGATAACCGTTAGGGGTCGATTATCCGAGTTTATATTGTCCTGTCTACGGGAACCTTTAAGACATATTTTACATTAAGAGTGGTGTACAAGCAAACTCTTCTCAAGCACATAATTACAGTGTTTTTTTTCTGTCTAATTTCAATATCTACATAGTTGTTTGATCATTGTGTGTGTCTAATGTACTAAATTGATTGATGGGCCTGGAAGGTTTTGGAGTGACGACCACGTACCGTAAGATCTAGATTTGGTAGGCCTCCAACAAGGTGGATCAATGACCTGAGGGTTGCAGGAATCCAATGGATGCGTGGTGCACAAACTGGTTGTTAAGGCGATACTTAAAGAGGCCTATGTCCAACAGTGGACGTCTTTCGGTATTTCAGAGATGAAAATTATGTGTAAAAAATGTGTATCTTTTCTTTCTTACCTTATTTCTTACAAACCTGAAATCCACTTTTCCATAATTATTTTTATTTCGAACTCCGGGTGCATGTGTTCGCTCGTTTTCGCTCTTTGTATTAAGTAGACCTTCTGTTCTATCGATAAAAATGTAACGGAAAATAAAATTTATTCAACGCGGACGAAGCCCTGTTCGTTAAGTTATTAAGTCATTCGTGACCGTGATTGTGGGCCAGACAAGTCATGTTCAAACACGAGTGATAAAGGGAAGGTCGTTTGTTGGAATACTGAACTAATAACACTTTGTTATCAGCAAATATGACAACTGAATTGATTACCAGTGGTAATGATGGATAATAGTTACATTTTTATTTTGTAAACTGGTTGACAATCTCCATTCTTTCAAAGCGTTTTGGGAATACATTCATTATGCGGATAGCTAAAGAGTCAAATACCCTGCCGAAGTCTGTGTTTCCTGATAGCTTGCAGCTCTCAAGAAACACAGAATTTGGTGCACCCAAGGGATGTTTAAGTCAAGAGTGTATACGTGTATAGGCTACTTTTAGGCAAACGTGTTCCATCGTCACCCATCAGCCTATCAGTAATAATACACACTTAGGTGGGTACTAGGTTTACCCAAACGCCCCACCAGGTCCACCAGGAACGCATCATCAGGTGAGTTGGTACCCACCAACTCACCTGATGGTAAGTGATAATGTGCTTAACGTTAACTCACGCTTGTCTAGAAATATCCTATTCATTCTTGACGACAATCCATTAATTTTTAACGTGGTGATACCTGTGAGCAAGCATAGACTCCGCAAAGGAATTCCCAACACGCTATGGTTACGACTACATGACTGACTTAAACGCTAATAAATATTTTATTTAAGTATTGCTTCTAGCATGTTCGCCGCACGGATAGCTTTGATGCCACGTGGTGCAAAAATATAGCATCATTACTAAGTAGAGTACGTGGCAACAGTAACAGCATCCTAAAAATGATAGCCTGTAAGTTTGACAGACCTTTGTATGGAACCTTACCGAGAGGACTAAGCCACTTTTAGTTATTAAACACTAACGTAGTGTTTAAGAGCTTCGGTATTAATTCATGAATCCCCGACCGGTCTCATGCGACCGCGCCTTACTATTGTGTGTCGTGTCGCGGGTATTGATAGGTAAATTACCTTCTTGTAATGAATGGACCAATGTGATGTCTGATAAATAAATAAATAATAATTTTGTGATTTTGTATTAATATAATTGTGTATAATTTGTGTTGTTAAAGGATGAAATTTCCAACTTGACCATTAACATCAAGAACACACTTGCTTTTTTGGCGTGGTGGCCAAAAGTTAATACGCTGTAGTAAATTAATATTGCAATGAATAAGTAATGTAATTAAATGAAAATATTATTAATAAGAACCTTATTAACTGAATGAAAGCTTCATAACAGAACTACGTTGATTTATTTAAGCTTAAATCTCATTGAAGATAATGGGATAATTAAATAATGCGAATAAAATTGTGTGCTATGAAAATATTTGATGTGGACAAAGATGAAGCGTCCAAATAACTAAAAATGTTGTGTATGTATAATTGCATTATGTAAAAACGCATTATACGTAAACTTAATTCTGATACACAAGAATATTCTACAGCTTGATATTATGTACACAGTCGTGGATTCATCTTCGTCTTTGGTTATTAGGTACTCCTTTTAACGTACGATAATGGCCTTTTTCAATAAATTGATTATCCAACATTGAAAGAATTATCAGAACATATTTTCGTACGTACAAACATTTCATATTTGCTTTGTAAATTTCATTCACAGTAATTGTAATCCGAGATTTTGGTGATTTTAACGCTCCAGGCATTAGGCATTGGACTATATATGCAGAGATTTGAATTATTCGTTTATTTACATTTGTGTAGTTATGCTCTGGAAATATTGATGCAATAACGAAGATTATTTAGAAAATAGCAAATTAATGCAACATAAGAATAATGCCGAAATATATATAAAGAATGCCTGAGTATTTAAAAAAAAATCTTGATTTTAATACGAAATATATTTAATACCCCTTTTTAGAGTTGACACATTTTTATTGACTTTTTCGGCCCTACAGTGGTACATCCCACCTTTGTCCTTCAGTTACCCTTTTCTTTATAGAATTACAATCACTCTTCTTCTATTTAAAGGTACCCGCAACCCATTCGCACCCATGAGCTTTTGAGTCGAAACTAGATTCGACATGAATGAAAATTTGGATTTCGAATTTTGAATTTCTGGGAGTGTGCGCGGGAATTGCATGATTTGATTCCGCCATCCCTTTTCTACCATGGGACAACCGTCGTACAGCGAGTATCCATATCCACCCTGATGTTGTTAAAACCTCTACGGTCCGAACTAAGCGTTTCACCTCGTCGTTTATACAGCGTACATCGAAAGACTGGAACAATTTGACTTTGCGGTCTGCCCGTCCGATTATAATTTGGGTGTCTTCAAAGCTAGAGTGAATAGGCTCTTGATGAACTAGTGCGGCTCACCATCAATTATTGCATCTCTTCTTACCATCAGGCAAAATCGCGGTCGAGCACCAGTTTATACCATTAAAAAAAATGTTTGACCTATGTTTCAGCACGCGTCTCCTCAACCAGAAATCAACATTGAAACAAAACAATTACCTTCTCAATTACTTCCTCATCCAATCTCGAACATCATAAAAATAAATTATGACGTTTTACAAAAACACACAAATACAATATGAGAGGTTGATGCCACAAAGTTTCACCGTTCCGATAACAAACGACTTTTGGCCTTCCACAAAAGCTTTCATTTTAATTGTGACCATTACACGCTTGGTTTAATTAGCGCACCCGACCACTAATACTCACTAATTAAGAGAGGAATGAGAAGTAAAACGCTTTCTTACTTAGAAACGCAAACAGTTTAAAGGCAAGAGCAAGCAAGATCCTTGAGTCCGGTCCAGAATAGATCTTTGTAGAAACTACCGTAAGATTAATTAAAACGGTTATGAATACTTAAGCCGTTTATTACGGTTTTCATTAATTTATTATGCAAACACATTGCGAATATAATGCATTATTATATTTGCAATTTGTGTTCACTGTTTATGCGAAGACACTGCTTCTTAAGATTTAAGATCTTTCTAGTTCAGGAGTCAGGGTTCAAATTTTGAATCAACAATTTTTTAAGGTAGTTTAGAAATGACTAACGAGTAGAGTATGAAGATTTGTAGCTGGACGATAAAACTTTTTTCCAGGATGCTAAACCTAGGTATGGCTATAGGATTTTTCCACTTTCACGAGAACGAAGTTCTAATTTGGCTTATACGAACTGAATAACAACATACCCTAAAAATATAATATTATGATCCATTTGAATCAGCTGACTAGTCCATAATAGCGTTCATGAGATACAGCTCGTTGACAAGCAGACGAACAAATAGACGAAACAACAGAGGCTTAGCTTATACCGCTCCATTGGTTACCCATTGGGTACAAAACCCTAAAAAGGTCGTGATTTCTATTTACAATAACAGCTCCGTAAAATTTATACAACAATAGGCGCCGTAGTAAAAACAAATGCCCATCAAAGGAACCCGAATCGGGACCAATAAGCAAATTCTGCAGGAAATAGGAACGTTTCAACCCATTGACTGGGCAGCGAAACTAAATCTGAAGTAAGTTTTATACCGTTTGAGTTAATGGCGAAAGGATAGGTACCTTCACAAGTGACCCCAGTCCCTTGGCGGTTACAAGTTGCGTGAGAACTTTCTTGTTGAACCCCAGATGAGTAAGAAAAGCGTTTTGATAAGTTTTCTTGAGAAAAAAAGGTTAAGTACTTACTGTCATTAGAAGACGTGAAAAAAGTTCGGTGTTATTAGTTACTAGCTTCTGCCAGTGGTTTCGCTCACGTAAAATTTGAGTTCTCCATATAAACTGAACCCCCGTTTCATCCTGTTAGGTAATGAATTTAATGCTCGCCTATGTCATAAAAGGATACCTACCATGTGCAAAATTTCACACTTCTATTCCAAATAGTTGTGGCTGAGTGTTGATATGTCAGTCAGTCAGTGTTTTCTTTTGTATAATTATAGATTACGTTCTATTATGAAGTATAGATTGTGTAAATTCTGATAATAAGTACATTCAGGACTCAAAAGTGCAGTTGCACTCTATCTACATACATATACTAAAGTGGCTAAAATTTCATCGGTAGAGAAGATCAATCTGCAACTAATTTATTCAATATTTTAGATTCAATGCTACAAATTAAATCAGTCATCATGACTGATTAAGAGGGTCAATGGTTCATGACTCATGTACCATTTGACCTTCTTATAAATAAATTTTAGACGATTAACATACCTGCGGAAGAGATATTATCATATCAAAAGTTGTGCACAGATTTTAAAGAGCTATTACAAAAAAAATCTTTTGGAATAATACCATTAAAAAAATCTTTGTTTTTTTTTTCTTTGTCTTTGTTCTGAATTACAAATTCTTTTATAGAAAAATCAACAATCATTAATTATAAGTGTACCGATAGGCATCCAACAACTTACCTACTTCTTTAAATATATTCCTTCTCACCGCAGAAGCTTAACGTCTAATTCTGACGCTGTCTCGACCATAACTCAGAAATCTGCTTCAACATAACATCAAAAAGCTGAAAGCAAATTTTCCTTCAAGCATAAACATTTAAACGACTACTACTAACTACTTACAAAAGAAAAGAAACTCCAGAGTGTATTGAGATTTAAAAATTTGAAAGTGGTTTTAAAATAAAAATTACAATGGGCGCTTCTTCCGCCTAAAATAATTTTCTCGGTCAGTGATTAAATTTTCATTAAAAGGGTAAAGTGGTTATCAAGATGATTTTAAGAAGCGTTGAGTGGTTAATTGAATGAAAAATGTGGAACTTTTAGGGGTTGATAATTTCTTACTTTTAATGATTTATGTCGCTTCGTAATATCTTTTATTAGTTTAATTAGAGTTGACTTCTTTAGGGTATGTAGCTGCAATTTTCTTTTTCAAAGATTCAATATTGCACTTGATATTTTTTTACATGACTCTAACCCATGACGAACACACAATTTTATTGTTTTCATTGACTTTATACAATAAGTATTTAAACATAGATTTTCAGAAAGATTTAAATGATGCGATCGATGATGCGCGATGATGGTGACTGTCGCCAAATTATTTAATTCTGTCTTTTTTCTTTCTAATAAGATTCACTCTTATTTGTTTACATTATTTTCTGCTAGTTTTATCATTTCTGTCTGCAGTTAGTCTGCTTCTGCGGCAATCACTTTGAAACTTGCGGGCACCATTAAATGGTTTTCTATTTCAATGGTTTTCTACTGTTATTATATATTTATATAAGTAAATACTCTACGAATTTGAATGATCATCCACTGTAGGTATATCTGCTAACTCACAAAAACAACATACTCATTTTTAGTAACATTTGATATTTTAACAACGATTTATTTTAGCAACTAAGCCTTAGTTACTAAAATAAATCGTTGTTCTAGTCTTGGGACACCAACCATCTATTACAGAATTGATAAAATAAAACGATCAACAAAACTTTAAAACATTTAATCAAAAAGCAATTAATTTAATACGATTATTAATGTGTGCTACAATCTAAACGCAAAACCTGGTTATGCGTAACTGATTCGCGTAAATTTCGATAGATGTTCGAATGATTTCACATCGTTTATTTGCTTTGAGCTCGCAGTAAAACAAATAAACATTAATTCTGTGTGATTTTTCAACATATTCAAATAAAATCATGTCTGTTCCGAATTCCGAATGTTTGAATATTTGGACGTGTAATCAGATGATTAGTAAATAAATCTGTATTAACATAAAATCACGGCTGTAGATATTACTAAAAAGGTTAATCAAATATAAGTACTTCCAGGGAAACCTATTAATTTGCTAAAGGTTCTAATAAAACAGCTGAGTCAATAACAGATACCTATTTTACATAATTATTAATTCGTAATAACCAGGTAAGTCAATTATTGTCATGGCCATGGCTGTGATAAAAAGTTACAAATAGTTATTCCGTAATATCCATAATAACATACTAATGTTATAAATGTGAAAGTAACTCTATCTCTCACGCTTTCACGGTTAAACTTTTAAACCGATTTTGATAAAATTTGGTAAGAACCTAAAGGAATAATCGTGCATAGTTATTTTATGGTAAGAAAATGAAAACAAGCAAATTTAAGCGTTTACTTCATTTCATTCCGAATGCAAATGAAATATATCTTAAAATGGCTCTTCTGTGTGATAACAATTAGTTTTACCAAAGGTGCGTTATACAGGTAAAAGTACACAACATTTCAAATAGAAAATCGTAGACAAACTGACAGACAAATACAGCGTCTTGTGTGGCAAGCATTAAGAACTAAAGTGGCCACTGTTGTATTTTCAATTTAAGACCGCTTGTCATAGATATCTGATACAATATATTATAATAAAGGCTACAAACTAGAATTCAATTTTCGAATGCAATTTCTCTCTGTACATAATAAATAACTATCTGCAATATTATGTTTTAAGAGGACAGGGTTTGACCAGTTATTCCAAGCGTTCAAATGACGAACCGACTTAAAAATAGGGGAGTTCTTTATGCATTCCATTTTTTCTATCTGTTTAGCACACACTAGGATTAAATCTTGTACCATGGTGTTATTTCTTAGGTGGGAAATCATCCAATGACTTTCCCTGTTTTTGATTAAAGCAGAAGAACGTGTCAGACTATTACTGAAAACAACACCTGGGTCAACAACACCAGTTACCCCAATGTAGCCCAGCAGTACTGATTTTATACTCGAAACTCCCCGTAGCTCCAGCAGGCATAAAACCTGCTGGGCCCTTACTGTTTTGCTGACATTCCTTTGAGGCGCACGTGGAAAACTACGCGCTGTCGACGACTTGGGCGGTCCGGATGGTTAACGGACGGCCGTACAGCGAGGTAACCATTGTTCTTCGGGGAGTGTTTGCCCGGTATGTGTTGCCAGGTCTAACTTATGAAATACCATGACACGTAGCCGTATTTTCGCTGTAATTATGATTATGCCTCAAAGGTCTTTGCAATTTCGCGGCAAGAATGATATAGTGGTAAAGCGATTGACTGATGCGTAGTGCATCGAAGTTTCGATTATCGTACGGAATAAATATTAGTGAGGCCTACAGATCCAGCTGGTCCGGGTTCCGGGTCTGGGTTTCTCATGTACGTGATTTTACATGTTGGTGTATGAACCCACGATATAGGAGAGATACCTAACGTTACTATTGTGAGATTTTTTTAATATAAAATAAATAAATGAAAAAAGAAACTGGGACCATCTATCCTCTTTATTTTCCAGATTTTTTATAATTTTCATTTCAATTTCATACAAATCGTTCAAAAGTATATTAAATTAAAGAACAGGTCTTACTCCAGGCATTACGTGGCTTCAGACAAAACAAAATTAATAATAAAACACGATGCCTGGGGTGCTAGAAGATAATAAATCAACTTTTTGGCGGGATAGTGTATAATTTATCACTTTTTCTGTAGTTACTATCCAAGGTAAAGATACTAGTTGACCTTAATATAAATAATCCCACAATTAATCAACGATTGATATAACGGGCTTATTGTAAGAATGTACATAATTATGTTAAGATTATTAAAATGGGTTTTATGTAGCAACTAACTGTCGCCCACGGTTTCACCCGTATGTTTTGTTACTGCTCCGCTCCTTTTGATTGTTGCGTGGTATTAAATAGCTTCTCTTCCTCGATAAACCTTACATTACATTATCATCACTATTTCAGCCGAAAGGCGTCTATATCTGGACGTAGATCTCCTCAAATGCCACTCCACCGAAAGGTCTTTTTCGTCTTGCATGCATAACGTTCCCGAGACCAAGTCATCGGGCCACCTTGTGGGTAGCCTTGCAACACTGCGTCTTACGGCGTGCAGTCGCCACTCCAGAATATTTCGACCCCATCGACCATCTCTTCTGCTAGCAATATATATGCCTCATGCCACAAGTTTAGCGAATCTTCGGGCTATCTTGCTAACTTTAGTTCTTGTTATAATTGGGCTAACTTATATTAAAATAATTGTTTTATTTTAAAACAGTAGTTTCCTTATTGCAGTAGTTTCATTTTTGCCTTAAAATAAACAAACAAACTCTTCAGTTTTATAGTACCTACTGGTATATCCATCAATCAGTAAATTATGTATGGCTAACAGGTTATTAGTTACTTGCAACAATGTAGCCATAAGCTTCACAAGAGTCATAATCTTGAATGATAATTTAATATATCTAAGTATTGAACAGTTATTAAAGGATTAACGTTTTATATTCTGTGTTATTGATCATTATTCTGATGTAACAACAATACAATATTGATACAGTTACTATTCATTCAATAAGGAAAATGTGTGTCGTTGCCACTAAATACAAGTATTTTAATGCTTGTATTTAGTGTACCAGTACCCTCCACTGGTCACTGCAACATTACCAGAAATTAGTAGTTTTTAAGGGGGGGATATCACTATATAAACCTTTCCGCTTTGCTCTGGATTGAGTGAGAAACTTACTACTGAAACTGATAAATTTTCCTTCATTTGCTTTCTAGGAATGCGGTAACTCTTCCGTAGTGAACCTTACCTTACTCACTGATTTTTTTTTTTATCCACAAAGTTCGCTATATTTGACACCAGTGAGATGAGTGTTGACTCAAACTTGGCTTGAAAGTATATTATTTTCTATATCTTGTATATCTAGATAAGACATCCAGAATATCAACCACAGCGAACGGTCTTGATCTTTACGTATATCATCTTACACCACTTTCGAAGCTTGACCAAAATGCCTAGAGCTTAAATTTCTTGTGGTATTGTATTACGGCTATATCTTATATATAAAATTCTCGTGTCACAATGTTCGTTCCCGTACATCTCCGAAACGACTTGACCGATTCTCATGAAATTTTGTGAGCATATTGAATAGGTCTGAGAATCGGCTAACATCTATTTTTAATTTTTTTTTCTAGAAATTACTCAAAAATTATTTATATGGCAAAACAACCGTTTGCGGGGTCAGCTAGTATTATGTAATACTAGCGTCTGTCAGCAGTTTTGACCAAAGGAAAGTAGACATTTAAAAAACTTATGGTATGATATTTACAGCTTACAGCACTCAAGGATAATGCAGCCATTTATTATTGTAAGAAAGAATTTTAGCAATCGTTTCTTTTGAACCTGACGCATCTGCGTCAGAGATTATGCCCTACATACATAATATATTTATGTAAAAATCATTAAGGAAGTGCAAAATAAACGTAAGTAGGAAAATACTGTACGAAATTAATCAATTTTTTCCGGAGATAAACGAACCCTTGCCCAATGACAACAGCAAGGTCGCATCCTTTTCCGTGTGTAGTTTAATATTGAATCGACACTAATCGGCCAATTAGCAAATCCGATACGCCATTAAAATTATCGAAATAAGTGGTTGATAATATTGTATTTTATGATGTACATAAATAATATTTAAGAGCATTGATTATCATTATAGTCTAGCCTACGACTTTGTCCAGGTAGAAGTCGAAACGATTTCTATAAGGTTTTTTCATTGATTTTTCTTTATGACTTAAGGTTTTTTAGTAAAATAATTAGTATCTATACTGTTTTTAATTTGAGCAAATGTGAGGGAAGGCCACTCCAATTTAGCAAATTCAGGAAATCTTGAGAGAAATGTACCGCATCCTCTTGATCCATTACCTTATCAATAAAAACGTAGTTGATGGTATCTTCTGGAGGTTTACCGAATTGTTTTTTTTAATTGATTGACCAAATCAATCGCTATTATTTCTAGCCCATATTGCTTTTTGACACTTGTAATGCACCAATCACGATCAATTTCAATTTCGTTTTCACTATAAAGTACTTTCCCGTCTCCTATTCAAAGTAAATTTGAAGAACAATTTGTACTACCTCCACGCAAATAACCCACAAGCCAAACTCAAAATACTTCTACAACCAAATCAGATCGCGATCACAAAAATACTTGTGTCAGAAAAGAGACGTCCAAACACTTTAATATGGACCCCAATTCTCGATGTAGAACGTCGCGGTCTATTTCAATTCACAAAGCGATTCGCCTGTCTAGGTGCGAGAATAGAAAATGTGAACTTTAGGAATAGCTGACCTAACTAAAGCTAACTTTAGTAGTTTTGTGTTTATACCAAGACAACAATATCTTCGACGCGAAACTTTAACTTTAGGTTTGTTCCGGAGTTTCGCTATTCCAGAATATGCTGTACTATGTGGCTTGTTATATTTTTGTTTCTGTTAAGCTGTTTTGTTTGGAGGAGTTGAGCCAAGAAGAGTTTTATGACGTCATTTAAAATGAAACAGATGACGCCATTTTCTCATTCACGATGAAAATGTTTAAAGAGTAACAGAGGATTGTGGTTGAGGTGATTTGCAGTAGAATCATTTGCGCAATTTACGGAAACATGTGTGTGGTACGAATCATCATTTGCCGCAAAAAATCTCGAACTGTATTTTTCCAATCTTCATATGAGTTTTTTCCCGCTACTTGGAATGTAAGGGGAAAATCACTGAATGACTCCTTAGGCTTAGTTACGAGGAAACAGAAATACAGTTTAATAAACAAAGACATTTTTAAGATAAACGTAAACACATCCTGGCACACAAATACACCGTCACACACCCACACACGCAAACATTCACACATGCACGACAAGATTTTCTGAACTAGTACACTCCCTTAATTTTAAGTCTCTTATCTGTGTGTGTGTGTATTTTGATCTGTTCGTTAATGGGTCTTGGTAAAGGTGATTTCACATGGCCACCCATGCCATAAGTTTAATATTTTCTATCAGGTTTACAGATTTATTTCACTACTTTTTAGTCGGGATTAAAATTTATTTTGAATCCAGACTACGATAAATCTAATTCTTCAATATCTCGTATCACGGTGTGTATTTCCCCCTATTTTTAATCTCGATTTCAGTATTTTGGTTTATACTTCCGTTCTATTTCTCTCATAATATTTTTTAAAGCAAACGGCATTTACTCGGTCACCTAGTACTATAAAATCAATAATCGTCATTATCTATTTAATTAACCACTAACTAAGTCACATTGTAAGCAAGGGAAACTTCAATCCAGACTTCAAACAAAAGATAAGTAAAGCTTGCAAGAACGCCGCAGAGCCATTTAATAGCGTTAATGAGCTAACAATAGCCGCGAACTTGTTGCAAGTCTATTAACCGACTAAACAGAGAAGAAATTAGTGGCATAACGATCGTATTTAGATACCGACCGACTGTATTTGGTCGAGTAAACAGGTTTCTGTTAATGTCCCCACAAGCTGTGTTAAGCTGTCCGTTGTGCAACCGCCGAACTATTATGAGTTCCATCGAAGCTGTTTGAAACTAAATGGTTGGTTCAATTTATTTCATTAACTACCAGCATAAGCTTAAATAAACCTTTAATGTTTCTACTGCTGGGATCCGTACTCTCCTATGAGAGCCCAGTGCGGGTTGGTAGATGTCACATCATCATCATCTCAGCCGAAAGACGTCCACTGCTGGACATAGGCCTCTCATAAGCGTCGCCACAGCGACTGGTCCTGTGCGTCTCGCATCCATCGGATTCCCGCGACCCTCGCCAGGTCGTCGGTCCATCTTGTGGGAGGCCTTCCAACGCTACGTTTTACGGTACGTGGCCGCCACTCCAGAACCTTCCGTCTCCATCGACCATCACAGTCTTCAAATTTTGAGCGCCTGCGATGTCACCTAATAATAAACAATAGGTCTACGACGAAAAAGGTGAACTCAAAAGTTTCAAATGATCTCTTGACTTTTTTGTTTGTTTACTGTGTGTGTTTGTGTACTGTTGATAGGCTAGCGCTTGACCATTATTTGACCTGATGGCAAACGATGATTCGACACTCTTGACATAAGATTCCCCAGATTGTAGCTATCGGAAAAATTTTAATACGACTGGGAATTCCCCTTCTTAGTTATGTGCATAATAAACGTGTTCCCAAAACATTTTGTGCATATAGGTGGGACGTTTACCACGGGCCAGTGGTGCATTGCCGTACGGCTGGTTGTCTGATGATGAAACAGGCTTAGAATTAGATTATGTATATATATATTATGTCGTCACTAGACCCTGTACGAATTAATATAGTTACCACTTGCCATTTTAATTAAATTAAAATAAATAATTCTAAAACTCTTAAGTCAGCGTCAGCTGATAAATATATTTTTAGGGTTTAAATATATCCTGAATAATCTAGAGAAAAAGTGATTTTATTTTGCTATTTCGGGGTTGGTCTCATAGTAATATTTATTTAAGTGGATGTTCGCTCTAATCTAAATTGGGAGAAAAACATTTTAGCGAATGATGAAAGAACCACTTAATGTTACTAGTTTAAACCTAGCAACATTGAAGAATTTATTATTACTCGAAAGAATTTATAATTCTTGTATCTAGCGTAGGTATCTTGTACCTACGCCCACAAAGTAAGTGCCTATTACTGAAACAATCCTGTTTTCTAGAATCTAGCGTAAACTAAGGTCGACCAGGCATGACGAAACGCCACGCCTTCAATATTGAGATATTATTTCGCTCAGCTAATTAAATGTTTTGAATATACATGACCTAGCCGCAGAATCTCCTACGATATTAGTTTGCATAATTTGATCACGAAGAGATAGGTCAACCGTGCCTTCCTGTAGGGGTCGTTAAAGGCGATTATGTGAAGCTAAGGTAACAGAGCAGATGATGTAAATGAATATTGTAGTGTTACCTGCTTTTTCGACTTCGCTCTCGTATTCCTGCATAGTCTCATGGCTAAAATGATATCTGCGGCATAGGTATCATTTTATTTAAATGATTAAGTGCCGCTTGTCGAATCCTAACATAGTTACCAAAATCCTTTTGTGCCTAGGAAAACACTTTTAGATGTTGGTTTGTGGACGCCAAGCAATAAAACCTTCTCTGGTTGGAGGATCCTCTCTTTTTAACAGAGGTAAGTGGAACTTTATTCCACTTACCTGGGGGTAAGTGGAATAAAGTTCCACTTACCCCCAACTACCAAGGGGTACCATGTTATCCAATTACTAGGTTACGGAGGTCAAATATACTAAGTAGCTCCAAGTAAATGATATTCAGCTGTATCCGGTTATAGTGAAAGCCAACGCTAACATAATTGGGGAAAAGGCTAAGCAAATTGATCGTTCCCGAATTCTACTCCACAGCAAAATTGATTGCTTTTCAAGATAAAAAGCGTTCTTCCTCTAAAATGTAACAGCTTCTGTAGTAGTAAACATTGTAATCGGATCAGTAATTCTAAATACATATTACCTTTCATAACAGACGAGCAATTTTAACTATTAATAATATTAGTTTAAATTATTTAAATTAATAAAGTAATGGGCGATGGGTTTTAGGCATGGAACAGACATTTGTGTGACACATTCGATTTTCCGACCTTTCGTGCATTGGTAATGAATTATTGGTCTATCATTTTGATAATAAATGAATTGATTTATAATGTTGTATTCTGAAAAAGTTAATAAATTTAAACTATTATACCACTTAGATGATAAGTTTTCTTATTTATTGTCATCATAATTTCAGGTGAAGGTCATCCACAGCTGGACATAGGTCACCCCCAAATTTCCCCACAATGACTTGTCCTATGCGTCGCGCATCCATCGTATTCCCTTGACCCTCATCAGGTTATCGGTTCACTTTGCGGAAAACCTTTTAACGCAGTGTCTTCAATACGCAGTTGCCACGTCAGACCATTTAAATTGACGATTATGTTTACTAAAAATTAAAGTATGTAGGTTCGTGAATATTTTCAGTAGGTGACTAAAGATATTGAGGAAAAATTTAACTTCAATCACATACAATACAATACACGTGTTTGAAACTTCCCGCTTGGGCGGAGCACCGCCGTGTCCTCGTGGAGGCTATCGGGAGCGGCGACCTCTCGCGCCGGGCCCTGGTTCAGGCCATGGTCCAGAGCGAGGAGGGTTGGCATGCGGTCGCCTCCTTCTGCGAAGCAGTAATGCTCGTGAAGGTGGCTGCTGACCGCGAGCGCGTGAGGGAATGGTCCTCACGCCGCCGCCGCCGAGATCCCGATCCCGATTTCCGACCACCGTAGGCGCGGGTTCGCGGACGGCGAGCACTGGGTAGCTCGCCGTCCGGCAGTCTGGAAATAATCTGGACCGAGCCCAGTCGTCAACAGCGCGTTCTGTTCCACGCGCGCCTCAAGGAGATGTCAGCAAACTGTAGGGGCCCGGCAGGGCCGAAGCCTCTGGGGGGAACACGTGGTATTCCTAAAGGTTGACACCGAGTCCCCCCCAGAACGAAGGCAACGAAGGAACGGGGTAGGGGTTTAGTAAGTAAAAGTCTGACACGCCCTCCCGCTCCGCCCAAGAGCGGGGGAAGTCATTCTGATGATTCCCCTACCATAAAAAAAAGCTGTTTGAAACTTCCTTAAGCACTTTAAACGGGTTATACTCTAAGTAACTAGATCTTCGAGGACCGTCCTAGAGGGACGCAGCTAAATTAGTTTTATTTTGATAAATTTAAGTAAAGTCAATTTAGTCTAAAGCACTGTCAGCAGCGTCGGCAGAATCGATACTCATATTACTCATACTAAGTTACTCATGCCGTGTTATCCCAGTTAATGGGTTGTGGAGGTCTAGTAGGCAGCCGCTTATCGTAAAATACTGGTATTCAGCTAAATCCGGCTTGACTGGAAGCCGACCCCAATATAGTTGGAAAAAGGCTAGGCAGATGTTGATTACTCATACTAAGTTCTGCCAGCACCTTCTCATTTTGAAGAACCCCATATTCTGCAGCGATTTAATCAGTGTTGTTATTTACTTTGTTTTTCGATGTCTTTGTTTAATTAAAGTGTCAATTACAAAATGTCAGACTTTATAATCAATCAATGGAATAATTACTGTCAGTCAATACAAGATGTCTGTTTATTGAATGAACACAATATTTTAATAACGAACATTTATTATGCGAAATTGAAAACCACGCTGGTTATCTGTATTGCCTATGAGTGATTGATTACCTGGAGCTCATCACAGTGAGAATGAACAAGCATCTTCTGAACTTGATCTCGTTTGATGAAGGGATCTAGATCAAGAGCGAGATCATGAGGAATATTACAAAAAATAGTATGATAAAATCTGGTAACTTTAAGAATCCGATCGACATTCAATGGATGCAAGATGCTCAGGACCAGTTGTTGTGTGTTGGCTTCCCTTGTGGTAAGCCTATGTGCAGCAGTGGACGTCTTTCGATAAAAAGGATGATCATCATCTTTATTGTTTTTTAAATTAAAACAATACTGTTCCATTTACACACACTGACTAAAAACATTTTGGTTGTACGAACGAGAATACAGGCGTGAAAAAACATTGATTTTGTTTTATTCGAAAAAAAGATACATTGAATAATTACTATGTCATGAATACCTGTCTAAAGCAATAATTGTTCTAAACTATAGTACCTGCTCAGAAATAGGAATAGACGATGTACAAGATCATTGTACAATATTGCTTGAATCTCAGGCTCTGACTGATATTTCATGTTTCACAATACGAGCTTTGGTAATCACTACCATGCGTTCTGCATATATTGGTTACTAGTATTACATTGATTGTTCCAATAACGTGCAGAATCTGAGCATTACGCTAGTATCTACCTGAAATCGATACCAAACTGACAAAATGTGTATAAACGTATTTGGTACGAGTATTATATACCAACTTACTAAAATTATTGAAATGAGAATGTTGAGATGAATCTATGGTGTTACGAGAATGGATAAAGTGGCGCCAGTTATTGAAAATGTGATTTGTTGATGAAGGGGAATCGTAATGCCTGAGGCAATTAATTAAGTCCGCCTTTGTACCCTTAATATGTGCATAAAGTAAAAACTAAATAAATACATTGTATGATCAACTAAAGAGAAGGGAGGAAATACATGTTACTAAAATAATTATAAGTAATTAAGTATACATTTGAATTGACAGAGAAAGAAAGGGAGGCCAAAGAAAAGATGGATGGATTATCTGAAGAGTGATATGAAAGAAAAGGGAGTTAGTGATAGCATAACGGCTGCCGGACGGAATGGACGTAGGCCTTTACCCAATTGTGGGACAGAACAGGCAAACAATAGTAGATTATGTGACTAGGGAGTAAAGCAGTGTCTTTAAGGCGAGGGCGGCATGTTGAATTCCGAACAAAACGAAGGTTGCTAAGTTTTTAATCCCGAACGTTAGTGAGGGATTTATGTAATTAACTCCCGAACATTGCGAGGGAGTTAATAGAGAAACCTGAGTGAAGTGAGGAATTAAAGCCGCCCAAGACAAAGACAGCTTTATTCCCGTGTTGGATACTCTACTTTTTACACCATGTGTGAGATAATTACAAGTCTACTACGAATAATTAACTAGGTACTATATATCGTATAAAACAAATTATAAATAAATTAAAAAATATGCAACATTATTTACACGTTAATCTCAACTCAAAATTATAAGCAAACAAAATTCAATACTTCAATATTACTCTATGACTTTACTCTTTTTTAGAATCTCCTTAACCTTTTCCTCAGTATGTAACCACATTTATTATTCTTTTTTTTGTTAGTGGCCAGTTTCATTTTTGAATAAATTTGTTTGATGCACGTACATTCTAAATGACTGAAGGCGTATTTGATGTTCTAAATCAAAAAAAAAAACATTATGCCCTAGGGATCGGCCATACTGTATTATCTCCCTAGGTGATAACGAGTTGCTTTAAGTGCAGGTTACATGACACATAATAGGGTCATTATCGAGCAGGTGGTGTAAAAAAAAAAAAATTGTTTACCTGTTGATCATTTCCCTCAACTCTGGTTTACGCACCTGTAAATTAAAGTTAATTTTCTTATTACAATTTCCGTTTGAAAGTAACATCTAAAGCAATTTAACTTTGAAAGTAACTTTTCTTCTAGAAAGGTCTTTGGCATAACATGAATTAAAGCTGTTTGTGGCCATCGATTTAAAATTTTCAAAATGTTTTGGAAACTTTTATTCCGTTTATGCACGAGTAAACGTCTTAAGAAAATGTTAGCAAAACCGTAGGGGTCCAGCGGGGTCGATGCCTACGGGGGCCCTGGGTTCGCTTCTGAAAGGAAATCCCTGAAACGTAAAGCAAAAAGGGAGTTAGGAGTGGGTTTAGTCAATAAAAATAATGCGCCTATGTAGGATGCGAATCCGTGACAAGCTTGTCATGCACACAAGCACATGCGTGACATGTTTGTTGAGCAGTAATCAAGCCCAAGCTTGGTGTCAAAACATCCGTATAGAATTTGATGGAAAATATATTTATCAAAATCTTCGCCAAAATAATAAAAAAATAGAGTTATGCTGGAAATCTTAAAGTAACATAACAGATGATTCATAAATTATGCAGATAGCTGCGAAATTTTGCATTTTTTTTTAAATATAATCTTGTTAACTATAGTAACAAGTTTTCTGTTTTCTGTTGTTGCTGATGCAGATATTAGCTTTAAAAAAATCAATATGACGCAAACAAAGACCATTTTATACTAAAGCACAAAACTTTCTTGGCTACAGCAGCTTCTTAAAAACAGTTATACATAGATTGCCCGATACCGCTTGAAACAAAGAGACCAGTTTGGGCCAAGAGACCAACTGCGCACTTAGTGTTAACTGGTAATAAATTGTAAGTAATGTCGGATAAACCAGTGCAGTGTGACCTTGGCCCCATTGCCTACAGCCATAGATTGTAAGAAACTCGTGCCGATAATAGAAAATGGGAGTGTTCGATTGTATCCGATAAGTTCAGGCATCCACTTGAAAGTTGTTTCGTAATTTGTACTTGGTATTTCGAAATTTACATATTGGGAGTAGATAAAGTCAGTCACGGTTATGGTGAAATTAAATGGATAAACATTGTAAGATCAGACAAACTATAGTCGACAAATCATATTTTGGTGTGGAAAATCTTCAAAAAATTTCTTCCGTTCTAAATTGTCAGTTGTCTAGTACTCATTACACAAGCTCTGCTTGTGCTGCTGTTCTGAGATTTTTCAATAAATCTAGGAACCTCAAAATATTGTTCATTTTACACAATGTTAAAATAATGTGGAACTAGTCCCCTCTAGGGCGGAGCACCACCGTATCCACGTGAGGGCGATTGGCAGCGGTGACCTCTTGCGCGGGGTCTGGTTCTACCTAGAGTCCGGAGCGAGGAGGAAATATAAATTTCAAATATCTAACGCTGACGAAAATATTAAAATGGTTAACAATACTGGTTCTAAAAAACTTAATACCACACTTTTAAAATTGCAATAACTTTTTAAGAAGACAAGACATCTTTCCTGAATAAATAGGATAACTAAGAGATAGGTACATTGATTTCATCGACAATCAAAGCTAATTTCTTAATCAAGCAGTGTTCACCTCAATAATATAGAATAGATACTTAATTGATTCCAAGTTTAACTGTGAAACGTGACAAACAGACATAATTTAGGTAAGTTTCATTGGATTAGATGAGTCATTTTAATCGTTGATACAAAATTGTCATTCGATATTTGATAGTCATTTTAATATTTTTATTTGACTATTAAGAAAATTATGTTTAGGTATTGTGGTTGCATTAATGAACCGCAAAATTAATTAAAACAAAACCTATCTTAAAAGGTTATTAACGTACGTTTAAAAGTCACGATCTCTAATAACCTTACACATATCTTTTTATTTCAGTAGGTATTTTAGAGAAAATGGGCTTGTTCTATTCGTTTTGTTACATCGATTGTAACATATTATGTCCAGTGAAAGTAATATATGCGTGTTTCATCGTAAGTCATTTAAGTCCACAAAATATGAAAGTACCTAATTGTCACCACCACAAGCGAATGCGTTCTGTCACTTCACTGTATAAAAGCTCCAGGAATAATCACTCACACTGATTTACACCGCTCTTGGCTTTTTTTTTTTTTTTTTTTTTTTTTTTTCCGGTAGGGGAATCATCAGAATGACTTCTCCCACTCTTGGGCGGAGCGGGAGGGCGTGTCAGACTCTTACTGACTAAACCCCTACCCCGTTCCTTCGTTGCCATCGATCTGGGGGACACGGTGATAACCTTTCGGATACCGTGTTCCCCAGAGGCTTCGGCCCTGCCGGGCCCCTACAGTTTGCTGACATCTCCTTGAGGCGCGCGTGGAACAGAACGCGCCGTCGACGTCTAGGCTCGGTCCAGATTATTACCAGACTGCCGGACGGCGAGCTACCCAGTGCTCGCCGTCCGCGAGCCCGCGCCTACGGTGGTCGGAAATCGGGATCGGGATCTCGGCGGCGACGGCGTGAGTTCCGTTGCCTCACGCGGTCGGCAGCCTCCTTCGCTAACATTACTGCTTCGCAGAAGGAGGCGACTGCCTGCCACCCCTCCTCGCTCCGGACCATGGCCTGTACCAGGGCCCGGCGCGAGAGGTCACCGCTGCCGATAGCCTCCACAAGGACACGGCGGTGGTCCGCCCAAGCGGGGCACACCTCTACCGTGTGCTCCACCGTGACACCGCTCTTGGCTGCGGAAGCAAAGGGTAAAATTCCTGAACTTGAGTATAAATGTCCAAAAAGCAGTTGTTCTTGATACCAAATGGACTACAACATAGTCTTTTCTTTATGTTTTGGTTTGGATAGCATTAAATAATTTCTCCTGATCTGGATGAGTGAGCCTTTTTATAACTAGCTTATGGTCAGCTTCAGTGTGACCGGATAAGGCTGAATAATGTCTGTCAGTCAGAACTTCACAACTGAGTTATTAAGCAAAACGATACTGCCTGAATGGACTGATTGTCATACTTTCTGAAGTCTACTACCTGTCTTCCGACTATCAAAAATCTACGAATGATAAAGCGGCTTTAAGTTATCCCTTGCGTTCCAAGGCCGCGACCACTCTATCAAACGGTCCCGAAACTCTGGCAGGCGTCAGTTCTAGCAGGCCCAACCTATCATGCTACATCTTCTTTGAGACGAGTGTGAACCACAACGCGCCGTTGACCCGGAAAAGTTCAGCTCAAAACTGTTTTTTCGACAGACCTGATTTGGGTTTGAACTCGGTTTTGTGACGAGACAATTAATGTTCGACACTTTTTAAAACATAAAAGGGTTTTCCTTCGACACACAAAAAAATATATTATAGAAATGCATGGATTTATTAAAAAGGATTTATATTTTAAACGAGATCCCAGTGAATGACCCTACGACCTTACAGATGTCTCTGATATTCTCAAAGTCGTGATCGACTGATTTAGTGTCAAAATGGTAAACCGCAACCACTAATTGGTAGGTACTGTGATTAAATTAGTGTTCTTCCATGTCATCCATTATATCATGCCTGCCTGTCTGCCTGACTGTAGTCTAAGTATCTGTCTATTTGATATCTTTGCCTGTGTTAATGGCTGGAAGGATTATAGGATTATTCGGTTTGGTTAGTATTTATGTGGAATTTGTTTGGGGTCAATTAATAAAATCATGAATTCCTGTTTTCGTTAAGGGTCTTTTTACAGGCGATATATTTAAAAAATGATAGTTTATCTGTATATCTGTGTGTGTAAATCTGTATGTTGTGTCTGTCTGTGGCATCGTAGCTCCCAAGTGGATGATCCGATTTTAATGAGGTTTTTTTGATTGAAAGGTATATCAGTCGAAAGTGTTCTTAGTTATGTTTGGTGGAAATCGGCTCAGGTATTCAAGGTCATCGGGATCTGAGAGGTGGAGAGTAGTCAGGGATTTTTTTTAAATTTTAAATTTTTTAAGGTGGGAAATCACCAAAAGAATTTTTCCTCACCCTATTAGGTCCTATTTAGGATCTGCTTTATGTTCTTTCATGTTCTTTTAAATTTCTAGGGCAACGGTAATTCTTTTAAACGTCCCAGATTATCTGCTAGAGTACCTATCCTTCAGCTGCTCTACGGATAACTTTGGAATATTTGTAAATAAAACAAAAAAATACTTAAATAAAATTGTATAATAAATTATAATTACAATATCACTAAATATGTATTATTCGACTAGTAATTTACTAAAGCCTAAAGTCTGGCTTGATGTAGTCGAAGTCAATGCGACGCGTGCGCGCAATATTGGCGTAGCTATGCGCAGATAGCTTCGGTGTTCGTGTCCTCTCTGGACTGTCGAAATCCACTTTGAATAAGCCGAATTTTGCTCTGAAAATAATAAAAGAGACATATTTATTTTAAAATAAGACCAGGTAATGCCAAATTTGCCCGCGTGAAAAGTAGTTTTTCCATACACACTTTGGACGCCCGTATCCACCGTCCTTAGGAGGTAAATTTTGGGACATCCTCTCTTAGTACTCGCCTACATCATAAAAGTCAGCCTCGTGCAAAGTCTTATGTTTGTAGACCCAGTAGTTTCGGTGGTCCGTAAATATGTCAGTCAGTTTCTTATTTTATATTAAAGATAATGTCAAAAAAACATTTTCATAAACAATCTCTTTAAAATAAACCACTGAGGTTGCCATATTAGATTTAGAATGACATGACTTAGTTATGCATTCATTGTTATCCAAGCTGAACACGTCTGCAAAATTTCAGCTCAATCAGTCAGGGTTACCTGTTCAAAAATTCATTTGCAAGATGCAACCTAAAGTTTTCACACAAAAACAATCTGATAAAATAAAAGTTGAAAACACCGTCACACATTAAACATTTGACAATTTCTCTACGTTGTGAAAAAATGAAAGTTTCATCTATACTAATATAATAAAAAGGAAAGTTTGTTTTTTTGTTTGTATGGGGTACCCATGCAAAATTATTAGTCGAGTGCCTAGGGGTTTTTGCCTCGAATTACAGTTACTGTGGACGAATTTCAAAAAGCAAATAATGATCTGTTTAAACATATCATATTTGCGTTTTAAATATGATTTAATTATGTTTAAACATTATATTTGCATTTTAAAATTAATTCACTGTAAGTGTAATCTGAGGTTTTGAAGTTTTAAACGCCCCAGGCGCTGGACTATACGGGTTTGAGTACTTTCGTTTCGGTATCTAAGGGAAAGTCGGGCACAGACGTCTGTAATGTAACAAAATTCCCAAAGTAAGGAAACACTCACGAACTATGCACATTTTTTTTATATAACAGAAACCAGTGCTTGATTAAAATGCCACCTGATGGTAAGCAGTGATGCAGTTGTTGATGGTGAGGCGCACTAGTTTATTAAGAGCCTATTCACTCTAGTCTTGAAGATACCCAAATTATAACCGGATGGGAAGACCGCAGCAGGCAAGTTGTTGCAACTATGTGAGTACCTACGTATATCTTTGGTTCGTGCGAGCGTTTCATCCACACTTATAAATGCTCCTTTCATGTTATCTTGCATGTTAGGTTACAGCAATCTGTACCCGGCTTAAACTGAAGACGGATAGAAGATAGACAGACGGACAGTCAGAAACGGTGAAACTACAAGAGTTCCTTGTTAGTACGGAACTGTAAAATTGTATATCAAACGACAATAAATATTTGCCTCAGCTAGTTATTGTTTATTGCCTCGTGTAACAGTCGTAAAAAGCCACCCACCCTATACTTTAATTGCTCTATAATTTGTAAACATAAATATTTAGAGTAGACTGGAATTATTAATTAATTAGCATTCCACTATAAAGAACTGGTTTTCAAACCATATTGATTTGTTTGGCTGTTGCATGGCATGAGTTTACTATTATTTATTTGGTGCCGACAGACTGTAAAATAATTTCAAATTGTAGCTTTTACTTAGTGATAATTTAATTTTGTGTTTTTGTGTGAGCATGACACACAGCTACAAGCTTTTTGATCTTTCAAAGTATTTTTATTCCATAGTCACACTTATATGTATTATTGAGGTTAAAGTTTGTATGTATGTGCGTCTGTATATTATGTTTACTACGTCTTCATGCTTATTTGGCTCATATAATAACCGGTATTGCTACCTCTCCTTATTCTTTATTGTACACAACATTTACAGAAATAAAAAATGGAAATCTCAGAGCAATCGAGTAGGATGAATGAATACGAAATATGAAGATGTTGAAGAAAGACGAAAAGTATAATTATTATTAAAATGACTCCAACAAAACTATGATATATTGTAGGACAAAAATTACACAATATGCATTACTATATGTAATTTATTTCATCACCACTGCTCTTGAGACGGTGAAGGAAAATATGAGGAGATCGTAAGGATATTCTGACATCCACCTATCCGAACAGGGCCCATATGGTGGATTATGGCCCATTAATTCTTCTAGAGAGGAACTACTGTAGGACCATTTTAAGGCTAATTATGATATTTAACTAAATGAAATTTTCATGAAAATGGCTTACAATTTACATATACTTACGAGTAACCATCTATCCATTCGAAGTCATCCATGAGAGTCCAACTGAAATATCCCTTGACGTTGCATCCATCTTCATGCATAGCTAGTAGCAGTTGGTAGAGATAGTCGTTGTAATAGTTGACCCTCTCGTAGTCATTCGTTTGACCCCAGTCACACATTCCGTTTTCAGTTATAATAATTGGGATTTCCTTTAGCATGCTGTAATTATTTTGGATCCAGTTGATAAGTTTGCGGAAGCCAGGGGGGTTAACCTGTAAAAAATTTGCTAGTGTAAGTTCTTAAACTGACTCTTTCACGTTGCATATATACATCAAAACTTTTACAATAATATAAGAATAGAATATCTTTAAATTAGAGTTTTTTTGGGTTGGAAAATCATCAAATAATTTCCCCCACTCTTTTTCCTTAATGATCCATACCAGACCAGTGCTTGACTGTGATCCCACCAGATGATAACCAATAGGTAAATAAAGCGAGAGGGAGTACTTATCTGACTTTTACTGACTAAAAACCAGTAGTGTTCCTTCAATTGCCCTTTTGCGTTCCAGACCTACGGTGACCTTTTCGCACAATCCCTCAGCTCAGATAGATTAGGGGCTACGAAGTTTAAATTACTAAATTTAACTTTGCGATAAGAAGTCTTATACAAATTTAATATTTTCTATAATATTATATATTCATAGAATATAACGAGTTTTTATTTTGGTCACAATAATATACATACAAATCACTCATTAGATAATAAAACGTGAACACATAATACGTACAACCTTATTTATAAGAATTTTTATTACGAGTAAATTAATATTGAAACCGAATTGTAAAATTCTATGAATGACTGCCAGTGTTTACATTTTATTGTATTTTTTTTTTAAATGATCCGTGATATTACTTCCTGGATCATAATATCGGATATTTTGATTGTAACATTAATCAAACATACCGATTAATAAAATTAAAAAAAAAATGTGAGTTTTTTGATCCTTCACCAATTATATTTGTCTAATTTATTTTCTCAGAGTGTTAGTTGTGTGAGAATTATACTTTGTTTTCTATTCTTTTTTGTATACAAAACTTTAAACCAAATTAAATTCATCATGTAAGCTCATAACGAAATTAACCCATAATTGGGTTTTCTTACAGTAAACCTTAATGTGATATTTAATTTATTTATTTATTATTTATTATATGCTTTATTGCATTACCTACACCATTAATACATACAAAAAAAGGAACTAAAACTATAACAGAATTAACATTTAATTGTTTCTGATAAATAATATTTTTTATTAGGATAGCCATTTTGACATCACCTTACTACGGTGACGTCAAGGCGACACGGATATAAGACCAATATATGAAATGTCCACGTAGGGATATAAAAAATATCGTTATTTAAACGATTGTGGGGCATTTTATTTCTGTGGTCGAGTAATTTGTTTTACTGTTTGACGCATTTGCTATGTTCAAAATAGTAATTACCATTGTGGTTTAGCGTTACAATGAAAACAATTGAAATACTTAATATTATTTTTATAAAATACACCATGTACTTTAAATAGCTCTATGAGATGTAACAATAATATTAATTATTTATAGTATATTTACAAATCGTACATAACAAACAGCATCACTAGAAACTAAAGTCTTTTACCCAACTTGAAGTCGTCTATAAAAAAGCGTGTTATTGACCAAGAGCTAAACTAACTGAGTCTTAATTAAGCTAACATTGCAGAGCATTTTGCGTTTTGATGCGTCAGATAAAGTTCAAAAAGTCTAGCTAAGCTAAGTCAATCTGGCTGGAGACGATAGTTATCTTAACGAGCGAGTCACAAAGAACTTAGCAAAGAAAATAATGTTTCTGCAGTCACTTCATAAAAGGAACCATGACCAGACCTGCAGTTGGTTCTGTTTTAATGTTTTAATCCTAACTATAATATATAATATATATATATATATATATATTATAATAAATGTGAAAGTGTGGATGTTTGTTACTTAATCACGCAAAAACTTCTGAACGGATTTGGACGACATTTGGCATGCATATGGCTTTTGACATGAAAAAGAACATAGGCTACCTTTTATTCCGATTCTTGAACATGCAGACAAAGTCGCGGGCGTAAGCTAGTAATTAATAAAACTCACTGTAAGCCAGTCAGCTCCAGGCATAGGCCAGCTAAGATTCTGTTCCATTCTAACACCAGTGTCGTGATCCCACGAGGGGACCAACCAATCAGCTTCCATCGATGACGGGGTCGTTAAAAATGTGGTGTAATGGTTTAAAGAGAAGAAGTCTGAACTGCCTTGAAGTGCTTTAATCTGTAATAAGAAAAAAAGTGTAAAAGATGAAGTGTAGCTTCATGATGTTTACGATTTTCAGATTACACTGCAAAAAGCGAAGGTCGAGGAAAGCATTGTGTGTTGAGGCTTCGTGTGTGCGTGATAAGCATACCTAACCGCAGATGAACTTCTCGCAGTGAAATGTAACACACCATATAATTATGTTGCCAGCAGTGACACACTTCGTCGCCCTCCCCGCTAACTGTCGTATCTCACAAACTGACGTATCTGCACTAACATTACCTACGCGTTCTTAGCTATATTTCGAATAAGTTCTCTTTAATCGTCGTATCTGTATCGTTTACCGTTTAGGAGATAATCACGTATTTGGTTTTGCGAGACGTAGCTTCAAATTAATATGAATAAATAAATAGATACCTTAGGGCTTTAGGGCGACTACTAACTTAAAGAATAAGCCAAGAGCTATATAAAAAACTTTTTAAATAATTGATAAAGCCACAACTATCGCAACTACAGTAATAATTGACTGTAACGCCCGACCGAAAAACAGTTGCCCTGGAAAAAACATCAATTGCTAGTTAGGACAGTTAGCCGGGAGGGTGACGACTTGATTAATGCGGTATCTCGTGTGTAAAACGTCACCATACCGCACCATCAGTGCACCCAAGAGCAGAAGTGTCTTGAGCACTACTTGTCCGTATATATGAATTAACGCGACGGGATATCGGCTTTACCACTACACGCGTCAGTGCACGACTTCATTTGGGAATCGTAGGGAAATGATGACTGTCAAAATCTATGTATGTATGTATGAAAGAAAATGACTTGTTCTTCAAAAAATTGTATTAAAGCCAGAAGTTTGATGATAAGAGTACCTAGTATAAACTTTCTAGAAAAACTTACTATCGAGTGTAAGCGTAATTCAAAATTTAATACAATTAAAGTACACAAACCTCTTCATCAGTGAAATATGGGAGACGTGACCTGGAAAATCCTTGTTGACGGCTTATATTGTTAATTCGTTCACGAACGAAACTGGGATAGTCGCCAACATCCGAGAATATTGGATGTGAAAATATAGCCAACTAAAAAAATAAAATAATTTACAATACTGTCATCAATTTTGTGTGATAACAAGAATGAAAGCCGCTTTATTTGTGCATAATTATCACAATTAATCATGTGGACACCTGTACGAAAAAGGGTTTTGAGGTTAAAATCATAATTCAAATCCCTCGACCCTTAAGATGCTATCATCATGTTATAAAAATATATACGAGTATATTTATCATCATCATAATTATAAAAAAAAACTCACATGCATTTGAAGATAATCCTCAGCTGCCGCAACATCCTCAGGACTATTAGGGTCTTTAGAATCAGCCCAAAACGCATCCAACGTTATAGCAATTTGTCCTGAAAAACCAATTTAATTGAAAATCATGTCACCATTGTCTTCATGATAACCCAGAAAAGGCTCAAGGACTCAAGGTGCTCAGTGAAAGCGATGATAAATATCTTCTCAGACAGTTAATTAAAAACAACAATGTTATCCAAATAATGCAATTTATAACACAAGATGATATTGTGAGCCATAAAGGATCAGACAGTCTTATAAAACATTAGATAACAGTTTCTAACAGATTATTATGAAACAATGCAACAATGATAATGAACGGGGATTCCCAAGCCATTCAGAGTAATATAAATCATAATACCTTTCTGATAGGGTTTAAATTCCTTTTCATACATGCGATAAACTCGTGCATGAGATAGCAAAGTGTAGTGAACACATAAATAATCACCAACTCCACCTGACATAATTGCTGGTACAAAGTGATCGCGACCATAACCCTAGGGCAATATAAAGATTAAGAAAACAATGTAAGATATATTTTTTGTTGAACTACACTATCAATTAAATTCAGAATATTCAAATTCATTTTTCAAAATATACATCCTAATTCATTACATTTCAAGTGAAAGTTAAAAGAGACTCGTTTATCGTGGTAAAAACATGTGAAGAGGGAAAACATGAATGTCACTAAATGGGTTATGAATATAATGTAGATGGTTGGAAAAGAAGAGAGAGGCCAAAAAAAGATGAATATTATGTGAGGAGTGATATGAAAGAAAAGGGATTCAGCGATAGAGTGAGGGTCGAGATAGAATTGGAGAATAAATCGTGTTGCGCCGATCCCAAGGAAAGGACAAGGGCAGGACGATGATGATGATGATGACGATCAATTTAATACTTCTCAAAAGTATGTCAAATCGAGCCATTTGTCATTCTGTCAAATATTTATTATGTACTATGTATTAAAATTACAAATAATGCGTATAAAGTCATAATTAATTAGTTATTATCTCGTTTCTAATCTAAAATGTTCTAATTAAACATGTATCACAAACATCTTACATTATAGCAGTGTTGATGAGGTTCGTTTATCGTTGTCCACATTTTGATTATGTCGCCATATAGATTGAAAACGACCCTCGCATAGTCCTCGAAATAATCCACGATTTTTGGGTTCGCCCAGCCACCGAGGTCCATTAGTGGTGTGGGCATGTCCCAGTGGAATAATGTAACTACGGGAGTGATGTTGACTTTGAGGAGTTCTTCAAATAATGTTCGGTAGTATTTTTTGCCTTCTTGACTTATGTTGTTGTCCATACCGTTTGGAAGTAACCTGGGAGATAACACGAATTATTGAGTTATCTTTGACATATTTATCTATCTCGATTGTTGATTACTACATACCATTATGCGTGTCTCGAGTCATATTTTGTTTTAAAAATATTTGTTTCTTATAAACTTTGGCTTTATAAAGGTACTTTAACGGAATCAAATTACATTATTGAAAAGATTTTAAAACTCGTTTTGTGTAATGGGTACAACCCATTAGAGATGCAAAAGATACTCCTAAATGGATCAATATTAAGTTTCTCCAAAAAAATATTTAAAATATTTGCTACCATATTTTTACATCAATCAAAAATATCAAAAACTTACTAAAAAATAAATATTGACAAGGCTGCATGCATATAGGCAAACAAGCTAATTTACAATTTTAATGGAAAAGGATCAAAGTGCGAAATTGCTTCTATACTTCTAAACTTATCTATCTAAATGCAAATTTCTTAAATAATAATTTGCAACACAAAATCTGTAGGTTTCTGCTAATATTTTATCTATTTAGTTTGTTTCATTTTAGATTGGCGATCGCGGTCATTGCCCTTTGCAAATTTTTGTAGGAACCCGAGCAATAATCAAAGAAAGAATGTAAAAAAATTAAGGCGGCTCAAGGAGAACCCAAATAGCGATATTTGTATGCTAAAACGCAACAGTTTATATAATTTTATTACAGTTTAAGCAACCTTGATTTTTATTTGTGGATAACGTGTATTTTTGGTAAAGATCAATAAACTTTAGCAGCGGCTTTTCGAATCTATAATAAATAATATTGTATACGACATTTGTTTAAAACTGGAAAATATTAGGCAGGTGACATCTGCTGATAAGCTGCTATGCATTTTGGCAGATGTAATGATAATATATGTAAGTTATAATAATAATACATATATTATTAGTCATAAGACTTGCTATGTAACAAATTGAAATTAACAACTAAAATAAAAAAAGTAGTCTATAACATAAATGCAGAAAACTTTTTTTCTGTTGGATTAATAATTATCTTTCGAGCCCATTGTGGTTTTATTTTATAAAAATTCTGTCCCATATAATAGTTTATTATTAACACCATTTTTTTTTCCCCTTGTCGTTTTTAATAACATGCCTTTTTAAATCCCGCTTCGTCAACATTTTTCGACCATACAGTAGTATCACACACACCTTTGTACGTGAATAAAATCGTAATCCGTACCTGGGCCACGAAATGGACAATCTATAGTAATTAATGCCTATACTTTTGATCATTTCGATGTCATCCATGAAGCGATGGTAAGAGTCAGCCGCCACGTCTGCGTTTGAACTGTCCACGGTATAGTTAGGGTGTTTGTGGATGTATGTGTCCCACATACTTTCACCTTTGCCTGTGGGAAAAAACAGTACAACTTCGTTTTTTTGTTTAGACAAGAATGTCATTTTTGCAAATTAACCCCAGTTAATGGGTTGTGGTAGTCTGGTAGGTAGCCGCTCCTCGTAAAATACTGGTATTCAACTAAATCCGGGACTGGAAGCCTTCCTCAATATATTTGGGAAAAGGCTAGGTAGATGATGACTAGAATGTCATTTTTCAAACACTCTGTTTTTGAACTACATAGAACGAGCCTTTGCGGTGCGCATGCAGGTTATCTCCTCACTACTATCTCGTTCTAATTCGGCAGTGGAATTATTGTTCTGTTTCGATAGTCTTTCACATCCGTGGGTGTATCCGTGGCATCACAGCCCTAACAAAATACCAGTGCTGTGTTGTTTATCGTTTTAAATAACGTAGTATATGCTGCGTTATTTAAAACGCACCCTTTTGGTCTCGCACTGATTACAACTTCCTTTTCTCAATATGTTTTTTTTTTATTTATATGATTGTGTGAGGCACGAATAATTTTTTTTTCTATACTTATATGCCGTCCATCCTCTGGCATAACTAACTGTGGCAGCATGCGGTTGATATTTTTTTTTTATTTTAATTTTCTTTTCATACTCTCACTTATCACATATACTGCTTAGGCATGATAAAGTTTATACCAAATAAAATGTCAACTTTTAAAATTCAAATAAAGAAGAGAAGAATAAAGAAGTTGAAATATTTTTTTTATTTCAAGATTTCTAGAACCTAATAGGCTACAGGCCTGTAGGATAAGATTTGTTTTTATTTTAACACGCATCACCCTTTAAAGCTTCTGAGTAGAAACAACAAACTCAAAAATTCATAAGTATAAATAAACAAGTTACCTCCTTCGTTCCATGCTCCCTCAATTTGATATGCGGCCGACGCCACTCCAAATATGAAATCATCCGGAAAGGAGTAATTGCTCACCCCAGAGTTCACTCCTAGGCTTTCGCTTGCATATTGCAGTAAGCTATACATAATTGAATATCGTTAATTGGGACTAGACGTTTAATAAATATTAATTTAAGGGGTTGTTATTTTTGGACGTCTTGTTATGTGACATCACAGTAGGTACTTTAGTTGTCTATTTTTTTAAAACATGTGTGTTTTTACCACCTATTATATTTTTTTCGACTGTGATTTAAGATGTAACTTATAAAAAAAAATTGTAACTGACAAGTATGCTGCAGTTCAAATCCAAAGTTGTTACAAGATAGTTTTGAAAACACAGATCTTTGAAAATATTTTCTATCAGATATCCCTATGATATCTGATCGAAAATCTTTTGTATATATATGAGGACCCTAATCATCTTTTAACCCCAAAATGAAAATATAATTTTAATTATACTTGAACCTTCAATTTTGGCACCATTTTATATCAATATTAAATTTAAAATAACTAAGCCTAATAGTAAAAAAAATAATCGAGTGACGGACATAGAGTTGATTCTACAAATGTTGATATTTGCTGATTGTGTTCATTAAAAAAAAGACTATAAATAGATTCAAGGTTTCGATTACCATAAAACTAAAACAACATGCTTACGAAAAAAGAATTACATAAAATCCACAACACGTTTCACGGCAAATTACCTAGTTAAAATCCTTTAACCAAAATAACAAAAAAAAAAATCACACGTCAATCTCACCTAAGAGTCACTAAAAGAGCTCGGTTCAGTGCGACTCCACTCGAGCCCCGCATTGTGCTAACTAAAACAAGGCACAGGTGCGTCTGCCTACTAAATGAGATAATCTTAATCTTAGCAACCTTTTACTACTTTTACTTGTCTACGGAATAGTCTTCTCGAGGCTCCCTGGTTGAGAAATTAACTACAGCAACAAAAGAGATGATAAATCTTTTTTTTAAATCTATGTTGTAGGCAATTTGGGCCTGGCAATAAAAACTTACTTAAGGTACATAGTTTATCACATAAAAAAATATATTCGAAAGAATTTGGTCAGTAATTAAAACAAATTAATGCAGCTTACTGTTTAATTCATAAATTATAATAATATCACTTTTTTATAAATTATCATTATTACAAGCTAATTATTATTTACTCGAGTAATAATTTATTTAAATTCAACGGTGGCTTGATGTAGTCGAAGTCGATACGATGCGTACGCGCAATGTTGCCAAAGCTATGCGCAGATAATTTTGGCGTTCGCTTCTTCTCTGGATCGTCAAAATCGACTTTAAATAAGCCGAACTTAACTCTGAAAATAATTAAAAATATTAGTTGACAAATTGCTGCGATTGGTTAGGAAAACGATAAGACGTTAGCTTACATAGAGTTAGCGAACATATACGTTCACCATACATAAAAAAACTAACGCCACTTTAGAACTAAGATTTATCATTCCAACGTAACCTTGTAAAAGCAATTGATATTGTTCAAATTTTAAAGATTTTGTTTTAATCTGTATCAATACGACCAACCCACTACTTTAAAGTGACGACACGTTACTGGTAAGCGCGACTTGGTTTCTACCAAAGTATACCTCCCTGAAGCAACCATTTTTTTTTCAGAAAATTGCTCTGTCGGCGCTATCCTTTATAATTATTTCAATAGATCTAGATGCTATTTCTTAGAAGCGTTAACTACTAAACAATTATTTGTTTGGAATAATATTTACTAGCAATCTTTTTAAATACAATCAATTGAAAGTTTTACTACAAATTATTTACAAAATCAGAGTTCATATAGTTGCAAATAAATTAATTGCACTGTAGTTTGTAAACATAAATATGAAGAGTACTGGAAATTTCAAATGAATATGCATTCTACTACCAAGAACCGGTTTTGAATGTACATTATTCGTTTGTTTAGCAATTATTTATTCAAGCCCAAACTGAACTACTGATTGGATTCCTAATTTTGCGAATGATTGTATCGTTAAGGCTGTATGTGGCATCGGTGTCTGCAAAGTGGTACGATATATAGGATGCGGAGAAATGTCAATAAGAATAGTTTTGAGTATGAATGTGGATAGCTATAAGTGTAATGAGAAAACAAACAAAAATAAGAAGGATAACCTTTGTGACATTTGATTTTGTTACAATGGGGTGTAAATGTCTTTCGTTCAAGGAATGGAAGCGATACTTCTCGTTAGTCGTTCTGGACTTTTGTAGACTAAAATCTACCTATGATTCTCCAGTTGCACTTAGTGCTTCAAGGTCGTGGTAGCTCTTTCGAATAATCCACGACTTGGCAGGCGTCAAAAAGTTGCTGATGCGGATTATATCGATTGCATATACTTACGAGTAACCATCTATCCATTCGAAGTCATCCATGAGGGTCCAACTGAAATATCCCTTAACATTGCACCCATCTTCATGCATAGCTAGTAGTACTTGATTCAGATATTCGTTGTAATAGGAAACCCTCTCGTAGTCATCTGTTTGGCCCCAGTCAGCCATACCATTTTCAGTTATGATTATTGGAATTTTTTTAAGCATTCGGTAGTTATCTGATATCCAGTTGATAACTTTGCGGAAGCCAGGCGGGTTAACCTGCGAAAAAATACAAATGTATATAAAATGGTTGTTACCTAGTTTTTTTTTTTTTTTCAAGTTATCTGTGTTGCGATCTACGCCACAAGAACCGTGCATTTTTGAGACAAAAAATCTCTGACACACGAATATGAAACATTCTATCATGTAAAAAAATCTTTAGTTTTTCAATTTTCGATCTTGTTGCTAATATGCTGGCTAGTGCTAAAAAAATAGTTAATTTTACGATAATTAGTTTTGTTACAACTAGACACATCAATAAAAACAACTTATAAGTAATTTAATATGAATAGCATAGTCATGTTCATAGAACTTTAAGCACGGTACAATAAAATTAAACGAGTATTTGTCCTGGTCACAAAATATGCATACTAATTACTCATTATCGAGAATACCTATAATTATCTACTGTAATATACTTATTTACGGATGTAAGTTCATATTGAAACCGTAGAGCATTGTCAATTCCTATGATTAATTTTATTGCGAGATTTTATGCAGATCACGATATTATTTCCTGGGTCACAATACCGGATATGTTGTTCATTATGTCAACTTTATAGGGTGATACCGTTTATAAATCACCATCTTGTTAGCCATAATAATTAGTTAGGTCAGTTCTATACACAGTCACTTAGTTACTGAAATGACACATGTGGACAGCCCTGGAGTATTTGACTTTAGTACCTACTTTGAAGGGGTTTATAGTAGGTTTATACTTTGGCTGATCCACCAGTTGATTTTTTTTTCTACATACTGTGTGGCAAAGTTGCCAGTCTTTTCGGCATATTACTAGCGTGTTTGAGTTTTTAGACACAATATTTTATATTGTTTTTAGTTAATTTTTACAGTATTTTTATGATTATTATCTATTCAGGGACAAATTAAATTAAATACTTTTTTCTACTTTATTTTAAATCTGATGGCCATATGGTAACGTCACATGCCTTGTTTGTGCTTTCACACACAAGGAAAGTAACTGTATTAATATGAAAAGGCATATTGAGTGATATTGAAATAATCAAACATTTTTTAAAGGATATTGGTTAATATTATTATTTTCCTGGTCAAGTCACTCGTTTTATTCTATGACGCATTATTGAATTAAGAATAGTATTCTCTTATTTGTTCAAATGATAATGGTTTTAAATGATTTTGAAGTTACAATGAGCGGTTTTAGTTCAAGAGCCAAACTAAATCAACTCTAGCTTAGCTAACGCAATCCTACAATTAAGTTAGCTAAACTACGCTAAACTTGTCACCTGTAACCGACCAAACAGATTCACAAAAGGTAAGATTGCTTTTGAAAGGTTGATTGCGTGAAAATATTCAAACTTTGGACCTTCGTTTCATCATATTAAGGGGTGAAATATGGAAAATCCTGTCTTAGTACGTCTTAAAAAAACCTACCACAGTTGAGTGATATTGGTTTTGAAAGTTTGCCGCAAGATCCTTGAGTATTTATTGCACAGAAAGGTTAACAAATGATGCTAATTGGTATATATGTTGTTGATATTATTATATCAACAAATTATTATTGTTCTTTTTCAGCTGTACGTTGACAAGTCAGTCAATGTTTCTCCCTTTATAAACTCGTATATCGATAACTATTTAATTTTAAAAATCTGCTTTAAACGATAAAACTTACAGTAAGCCAATCAGCACCAGGTCGAGGCCAGCTTAGGTTCTGTGACATTCTGACGCCAGTGTCTTGATCCCAAGAAGGTTCCTCCCAATCGGGTTCCATCAGTGATGGAGTCATTAGGAATGTAGTGTAGTGATTTAGAGCGAAGAAATCTGAGCTGCCTTGAAGGGCTTTAATCTGCAATAAAAAAGGTCGTTTTTAGTTCCCATATAGATGAAATTGATTCCTGCTGCCCTTAACATTACATATAACAGTAGCATGTAGCAAAGGTTTTATTTTTTAAGGTGGAAAATCATCTAATAATATTTCCCGTTCTAGGGTGGAGTAGGAGGGCGTGTCAGACTCTTATCGACTAAAACCACATCTGTGTTCCATCAGTGGCCCTTTGCATTCTTTTTTCAGAAGCCAGTCAGGGCCCCTACGGTTTTACTGACTTCTCTTTTAGGAGTGCATGGAATTCTACGCGCTGTCAAAGACTTGGGTTCGGTCTGAATAGTTACTGGAACGATGATCGAGCAGGAGCTGCTTAAGGACAGCCTCGCTCTAGTTTGGGAGCCAGAACCCCTCCGTTATTTGAGAACCCGGTGATGGCGCGTTGTGACAGCCATGAATTTACATGGCTTTAGACTGTGGGATTGTTCTGAAAAATCACAGCGACCCCAGTAACGCAAAAGGCAATTGAAGGATCACAGGTGAGTCTTGGATAATCTGACACTCCCTTTCGCCTCACGAAAAGCTGTTGAAGTTATTTGATCCCACCCAAAAAAGTCAATCTAAGTTACCGCAGCTGAATACAAGTATGATACCTACATGAAGTGACTGCCTATCTGACCTTTGCTTCCAATTTACTGGTCAGTACAAAACTTGAGAGACCTTCTACATATTCTTTACACGTAACACATCTTCTCATTCCAATTTTCTACACAGAACAATATGAAGCAAGAGTGACGTATTAATAAGTATTATAATATATTGTCTGTCGTAACGTACAATGTATACTAACCTCTTCAGCTGAAAAATATGGCAGACGTGACCGTGAGAACCCTTGATGTATACTCATGTTGTTAACCCTTTCACGAACAAACTTAGGATAATCGCCGACATCTGAGTATATTGGATGGGCGTATATTGCCAGCTAAACAGAAAGAAAACAATAATTCAAGACCACTTATCTACCGCTTAAGATAGCATTCCGTTTTCGGCGACCGCGACCGAGTCGCGCGATCCACTGCTTAGTATGGATTTGTATGTCACCGGTCGCACATCACAGTCGCCTGGTTGGTTTAGTACTCCATACTAAACAGTGGGTCGCGCGACCCGGCTAAGGCTGCGGGTCGCGGTCGCTAAGAACCAAATGCTACCTTTACTCATAATTGAATTATACATACCTACATCATTTTGTAATGAATTATGCGGTCAAACCTTTTCATGACCGAAAAAGGTATTTGGGACAAAAATCATAAGTCGTTAATCGTTCTGTCAACCACACACAAAATATTCATTGATTTAATGCGTGTTTATGAACTTACGTGCATCTGGAGATAATCCTCGGCTGCCTTTACATCCTCAGGTCTTTTAGGGTCCTTAGGTTCAGCCCAAAATGCATCTAACGTTATAGCAACTTGTCCTGAAAATAAAAACCTAATTACAATTTGTGTCACCATTGTTTCCATGATAACTTATAAAGGACGGATTAATATTTATTGAGACAATTAAAAACAACAATGTTATCCAATTAAAGCAATTAACAGCACACGGTGATGATATTGCGAGTGTTTGTGAGTAATAAAAGACAATGTTATAAAATCATGCTTCTGCCCGCGAATTTGTCAGCGTCAATTTCAGAACACAAAAGAAAATCAGATTACCTTTCTGATAGGGCTTAAATTCCTTTTCATACATGCGGTAAACCCGTGCGTGAGATAGCAAGGTGTAGTGAGTACATAAATAGTCGCCAACTCCACCTGACATTAATGCTGGCACGAAGTAATTACGGCCGTAACCCTGGGGCAAACATTATGGGAATAATGAAATATGTAGCAAACATGATTATCAATAATTTTGTGAAATATTGCATCGACAGGTGCAAAGTGAAAAAGTTAACTGCAATTTTGGCGATAATTATAGTAACTTGCTGAAACAATCATATTACGAAAATTGCAGATGTGTGTTTTATATATTATGCTTTTAGTACCTACGCGAAAGACGAGTTTGTGTTTTCGAAAAAAGACGAAAAAATTGTTTTCCCTCTGAACTTGTCAAAACATAATAAAGTTTATTACTTAAATATCTACAAATAACTACACGGTTGAAGACAAAAAGACTCATTTACAAATTGAGACACTACGTACAATTATTCTTGACAAAAACATCAACGTAGCTAAGTGGTCCCGTGAATTATCCACTTTAAGTTAAAACAATTATGAAGTAAGTGAATACAATATTTTTTTGATATTATGATTGTCATCTTGTATGTTTTCGGGAATACTTTCTTTTATATCAGCGATTGGCCATTACAATTCACGCGAACACTAAACAGCTAATTTGGGACGTTTTCTAATTAAACATGAACGTAAGTAACTATCATTATCTTTTTCCTGTTTCTATACCATGTTACTTGCGGTCGGCGAAACGGGTTTTTTTCCTTTTATTCTATCCTATCAACCGTCACGCTACCACTGACTCCCTTTTCTTTCATATCACTCTTCACACAAACCTTTTATCTTTTCTTTGGTCTCCCTCTTTATCATGTGTTAGTACATACTTACATTATAGCACTGTTGATGAGGTTCGTTTATCGTTGTCCACATTTTGATTATATCACCATATAGATTGAAAACGACTCTCGCATAGTCTTCAAAATAATCCACAATTTTTGGGTTCGCCCAGCCACCGAGGTCCATTAGTGGTGTGGGCATGTCCCAGTGGAATAATGTGACTACAGGAGTGATGTTGGCTTTCAGGAGTTCTTCAAACAATGTACGATAGTACTCCATGCCTTCCTGACTTATGTTGTTGTCCATACCGTTTGGCAGTAATCTACAAGAAACATGAAGGACATTATTCCCACTGTTTGAGAAGGTATGTTGTTCACTATTTAAAAAATAGTGTTTCATAAAAATAGAATACAATAACCCAGAAAATAGAAAACTTTATCGTTTATTAATGGTTAACTTGTTTTACGAAATCATAATAATGATTTGATGTGAGGAGCTCGTGGCTATAGATAATAACAGCCGCACAGGTCGATTTTCAAGGTTAAGCAACGCTCATCTTAACATAACGAGTTTCCTCCGTGCCTCGGAAAGCACGTTAAGCCGTAGGTCCCGGCTGTCATTTGTAGATCTTTGGCAGTCGTTACGGATAGTCAGAAGCCAGTAAATCTGACTCCAGTCTTGCCATGAAGTGCCGTGTTACCCCAGTTAATGGGTTGTGGAGGTCTGGTAGGCAGCCGCTCCTCGTAAAATACTGGTACTCAGCTAAATCCGGCTTGACTGGAAGCCGACCCCAATATAGTTGGGAAAAGGCTAGGCAGATGTTGAATAATGATTTGATGTTTTTTTTTATGCTATTCACTCCCAATTCTGATCGCATATATCATAAATAAAACGCTTCAATACAATCCATACAATCAGTATTGGAGTATTTTTTTAATGAATTGTTGAAAAAACTTGACCCGATTAAGCTTTTACTAAAAAAGAAACTGCAGTAGGTTTATTAATATTTAAGTGCGATTTTGAATATTGCTTTGTTTTCGAACAATAATTATTGATTGTCAGCCTGATAAAATTGTAGTTTTTAGTTGCTTTCTCGTTCTATGTAGTACCTATGTACTTCTCACCTTGACTCCAGAGATGTTTTGTGTTCTAATTAGTACCTACACCCAGATCAAAATCAAAAGTAATTTATTGAAAAGCTGCCAGTCATACTTCATTTATATTAACGTATTTAAAAAAAATGTGTTACTACTAAGTTTCAAGCTATTAATAAATAAAAAAGATACAACATTTTTTGAACTTCAAAAGTTAGTCATATTATAGACAGTCTTCACAAAGCGCCTATCCTTCACCAATTCCTAGGTTTCGATGAGGAGAAAAGAATTGCCCCAACAAACTCCCCACTAACAGGTCGATTTCATCAGTTTGATGAACCTGAATTATTTATAAATTTTATGAAACAGGAAAATAACATTCACTGACACGGGTTAGCACACACAACCCGACAACGGCAAAAAGAAAAGAAAAACGAACAAACAGGTTAACTTAAGAGTAAAAAAAAGTAATTCGAACTTAATAAGCCAAAAGGGTCATGGCCATCCAAAAGGATATCGCACGGTATCCCGCGGTGACACTGCTTGCTGGTCTGCTACTATGCGATCTGGTGAGACCAATCCTTACACGTATGCACGATTTGCGATTTGCTACGCCGGGGTGAAACTCCGCTGCCGTGACAAGTGGTGGCATGGCGGGCAGGGTGCCGGTGGAATCCAATGGTGGAATGGTGACAGCGACTGTCGCAAACCAGTGGTTGGCACACCATAATATATGACAGTAAGTTTCCTCTCTGATGAGCAGCAAAAAGACAAAAGAAATGTCGTAATGTGAGTCTAAGTCATGGTCTACCCATAATTCAATTTATAACATTCTTTGAGCACGCCATATATATGGCAGTAAGTTCCCTCTTTAGCGAGCGGCTGGAAAGACGTCACTGCATCCTCACCTCCCGCATGACGCAAGTCGTGACCGGTAAAATCGGAAGGTTCATGCACCGGATTTCGGTAAAAGAAACGATTACTACATTAGCAACATGGAATGTTATAAAATATACGTTTTCAATACATAGCGTAGAACCGGGCTTGTGGATGGTAAGCGATGGGTAGCTCGCTGTCCGGTCGTCCGGTAATAGTCCAGACTAAGCCCGGGTCGTCGACGGCGTGTAATTTCCTACTCATACCTCAGCACGATCTCAGCAAAACCGTAGGGACCCAGCAGGTTCGAAGCCTATTGGGGTTATAAATTGTGCAATAGAGAACCGGGACCCTCTAACGAAGGTAAAGAAGAAACATACGAGTGTGTATGACGCTGCAATCTGTCCGTAATCTATAAACTGATTGAAAACAACATCGAAACTTGGAAAAAAAAAAACATAAGCTATGGTGGGCCTACCGCAGTGTCTCAAGACAAAAGTCTATGACCAGTGTGTGTTGCCAGTGATGACATATGGCTCGGAAACGTGGTCGCTCACAATGGGCCTCATCAGAAGGCTTAAAGTCACCCAAAGAGCAATGGAAAGGGCTATGCTCGGAGTTTCCTTGCGCGATCACATCAGGAATGAAGAGATCCGCAAGAGAACTAAGGTTACCGACATAGCCCGAAGAATCGCTAAACTTAAGTGGCAGTGGGCAGGGCACATTGCTCGTAGAACAGATGGTCGATGGGGACGGAAGGTTCTAGAGTGGCGGCCACGTACCGGAAGACGCAGCGTCGGGCCTCCCACAAGGTGGACCGACGACCTGGCGAGGGTCGCGGGAATCCGATGGATGCGAGACGCGCAGGACCGGTCGCTGTGGCGACGCTTGGGGGAGGCCTATGTCCAGCAGTGGACGTCTTTCGGCTGAGATGATGATGATGATGATGATGATGATGGTGGGCAAGACTAACAGTCAGCACAAAGAACACCCGCACACAAGTATAAAACAAATATCAGACAGCTTTCACTTTATGGGAAAGAAGAAATCCGATCCCCGACGCTAGCACAACCAGCGATGCCTTAGGGAGTATGGCGAACTTGCTACCGATTTCCTAGGTAAGAATAATATCTTTATATACATAATTATAATTCTACTGTACGTGTGTTTGTCAACTATTTACGAATATCTCCTCCCAAACGGTTTGACTTATTTGTGTGTCAATGAGAACAGAAACTCCCTGAATAGTCCGAAAATAAAATTGGATCCGGCAAGTTGCACTGCAATCAGATTCTCATTTTTTTTCTGTCGAAAAGCGTCTTTTCGGACTGGACAACGTCTGTGGGGACTGCCAGTCAATTCTTTATAAATTATCTTTAGATGTCGCTAATTATACACATGTTGCAACAATAAATCATTATAAAACATGCCAATAAATTAGATTACGACAAGAAATAAAAATGAGATAAAACAAACTGACATAAACAATAATTGCCTTTAAATTCATGTATAACTTAAAAAAGAAGAACATTGACCATCATTCTAATCATAATTATGTATGTATCAACAGTCATTGATAGAAATTATGCCATCGCTTAAAGGTTATTAAATTTAAATTCGTATAAAAACTTGAAACAAATGGGTCATCTGTGACATAAATGATTTTTCAAATTTAAATTTATACATTTGCATTGGAATTTGAATGCATTGAATAATTAATCTCATAGCTTCCGCTAGCGACTTCAGTGCGTGTCAATCGGAAATCATCGCAAAGGAATGAACTCGTACGTACTTATATATAGCATTAGCATTTTGCATCATCGACTTCGTAATGTTCTCACTTTTGGGTCTCAGGCCTCCTCTCTTGGAAAGGGAATGGGCCGTGATCTACCACGCGGGCCCAGTGCGAATTGGTGGATGTCACATGTCTACGATTTTTTTGATTCTAGGACATACCGGTTTTCTTAACCGTTTTGAGAGTGATGCACTAAATTACACGAAGAAATGCACCTGACTGGGTTTCAACCCGCGACTTACAGCTTACAAGTCGGAACAGTTACCGCTGGACTGCCACTGCTTTCAACTATGTACAACTGTAGTTATATTACGCCTATTTAATTCGAAAAATAATACAATAATTCACAAAATAATCTTACCTGGGCCATGAAATGGATAATCTGTAGTAATTAACGCCTATACTCTTAATCATTTCTATGTCATCCATGAAGCGATGGTAAGAGTCAGCTGCGACATCCCCGTTTGATCTGTCCACGGTGTAGTTAGGGTGTTTGTGGATGTATGTGTCCCACATACTTTCGCCTTTTCCTGTGAAAAAAATAACGTTCTTGTAAAACCAGTAACCCTGACTCACCTGTCTAGCCTTTTCTCAACTATATTGGGGTCGGTTTCCAGTAAAGCCGGATTTAGCTGAATACCCATATTTTACGAGGAGTGGCTGCCTACCAGACCTGCTCAACCCATTAACTGGGGTAACACGGTACTACATGGCAAGACTGGAGTCAGATGTACTGGCTTCTGACTATCCGTAACGACTGCCAAAGATCTACAAATGACAGCCGGGACCTACGGCTTAACGTGCTTTCCAAGGCACGGAGGTAGTAACCCTGACTGACTTCAATATCTAGCATACTTCTGTCTTAACAACAAGGACCTTTGTTTACCACACCTTATAACCTACATTACGTAGCCGCATAAGGTATGAGATTTTACGTAAAGAGATATTAAATGGGCGATGTCGATTGTCGAAAAGTGTATCCAGTGCATGCCGATAAATTTTAAAATTGGTTGGTGTAAAAGACAACAAATAGACAGTGTTAGGCTTGGCTTAAACACCAACTAGTTACTGAACTTGGTAACCAGACAGATGGTAAAAATATTTAAAAGGTACTTTTTATTTTTAATAAGATTTTTGGTTTGTCTTATGTGCGTGTGTAAGGTCACTGCCATATTTTTTTATGACTTAGCTTACCTTCTACCAGCGGCTTTGTCCGTATGAAATTACAAAATTTTTCCCATATGGAACATATTTCTAAGATAAACAATATCCTATGAGCTATTCTAGGACATTGACATCTCACTGTGTGCTAAAAAACTAAGTCCGTTCAGTCATTTGGGTGTGAACTAGTAACAAAATAAATCTACTCCTATGCATAAAGTCGGAACATATTTTTTAGTTTAAATTGCATTTGTTATAAAAAAATAACACAAACGCATATAGACAATCTCGTCTTTGTATTATACAGTGTGAGTCTTTATAATGTGCAAATATTGAAAAAAGGGAATCTATGCTTAATTTTATCGACGGCAAAAATATTTAAAAATCTAAACAGTTAGACGTGAATATATTCACAAAACCAAGACTAATCAGATGAGAGAAAGAAAAATTGTACCTTCCATAAATTATTGGAAGTGCATCAATGGTTGCTTTACCCCATCCATTTGAATTTCAGGGGTCAAAAGTGGAGTTTTGCACTCTACCAATGCCAAAGTGCTAAGAGGAGGATGCCGGAGTTTGTATGGCCACCGTCCCACCTTCAAACAGATATGAAACACATATCAATTTGTTTATTCCTATCCACAAAAGATAAAACAACTGATTTAATTCTTATTTATGGAGTGTTTATTTAACAAAAATAAAAAAAATTGTGTAAAAAATAATGTGTTCATTTTAATAATAGGTACTATTAGTAATTTATTACAATATTATCACGATTGTGCTGGTGCATTAAAATCAATATGTTTCCGTAACCCCATATAAAACTACAACAATGGATATTATGTGCGTACAACTTAAGTTTGGTTAGTTTAATCGCTCAAGTAGCTTAATTCGAGACATAATAGAAAGACAATAGGTTTTTTATAACACACTATTCGAATCTAGGCGTCAAATTAAAACAATTATAACCATTGACCCACAAAGTACAAAAAAAAAATGACACTTTAGCTTTGGTACCGCGCAAACGCACTTTTAACATCATGGACGGTGAAACCTGAATATAATATGATCTATTTTGATTTATTTGAATAACAAATTTGCTTAAGATCTTACGACTGCAAAAGACTGCATTAAATCGCTAAACTTTAAACGTGTAGGTATGTATGCTTACCTAGTGTTATCTTATCATGGTAAAACTATTTATGGTCCCTCTTTTCGAGGTAGGAAGTCATTAAATAATAATTTTCGCTGTAGGTGAAGTGAGGAGAGAATCTCCACTACCCTGGCAGGTAATGCCCCAGCAGACTTCACTTAAAATAGTCCCAGATACCTACCATATTACTCGTTATATTACTGTGTAAATTCCTAATAGGTACTCAGTTATCAAATAACTTTACCAGACTGCAACCACTAGTAGAGTAGCGAGATATTTTCTTAAGTTATCGCAAAAAACTCACTTCATTGAGTAATTAATAAAATAATTATATACTCCATAAATCGATAAAATCACCCAATAATAAATCAAAACTCAACTATTAAAAATTATTACCTCAATAAAATCTAATAAACTAGGAAACAGAGTTGTGGAAAAATGCTAATAAATAAAAAAAAACGACTCACCTCCTTCATTCCATGCTCCTTCAATTTGAAATGCGGCTGACGCGACTCCGAATATGAAATCGTCTGGGAAGGAGTAATTGCTAACCCCGGAGTTCACACCAAGGCCTCCACTAGCATACTGGAGCAAGCTATACAATACAAAATAATTATGTAACAAATAATATAATTATGGGTTTTTTTTATCAAAATGACTTCTCAACCTAGGTCTCAGAAGGCTTCGACCCTGTCGGGCCCCTACAGTTTGCTGAAATTTCATGTGGAACAATACGTGCCGTCGCGCGTCGACGACATAGGCTTGGTCCGGACTGTTACCAGACGTCCGGACGGCGAGCTACCCATCGCTCGCCGTCCGCAAGCATGCGCCTACGGTGGCTAGAAATCGGGTTCAGAATCCCGGCGGCGAGGGCGTGAGGGCCATGCTCTCGCGTGCAGCTGCCTCCTTCGCTAGCATTACTGCTTCGCAGAAGGATGCGACCGCCTGCCACTCCTCCTCGCTCCGGACCATGGCCTGTACCAGGGCCCGGCGCGGGAGGTCACTGCCACTAATCGCCACCAGAGCACGGCGATGCTCGGCTCAAGCGGGGCATCCCTCCACCGTGTGCTCTACCGTGTCCGATAAAATAATACGTCAAGTAGGTACTACAATCAAGACCTATAAACAATATTGACTAAGCTGCAGTGTTAGTTTAACATTTGTTACGAACAAAAATATTACGTCAGCTGTGTTGTTTTTACTAACAATAAATAAGTTCTAATCACCTATTGTTTTTTTCTGCAGTAGTGGTATGATGTAACTTATAAAATAATATCTGTTCATTTTTATTTACAGATATAGATCTGACTAGATTCAAATTCAAGGTTGAATTTAATTTGAAAGGTAAAAACGACCAAAAACAGTCCTTTAAAAAAATGGTTTGATTAAATGCGACTAGACTAGACTGTACGATTTTATTTTAGGAACCTGTTTTTTAGGCTCTCATTTCTAAGGGCCTATTTCACCACCTATGATCAAGTTTCGAGTATCTTACTTGACAGATAATTTCATACAAATTCTGTCAAATTTTTGAATTTATTCAGTGAGTAGTGCCTACTCGGACATTGTGAAAGAGGCCCTAAGTAAGCTTTCAATTGACACCATAGTCGATAAACTTGAAAACAGTTTTCCAATTATATCATTCGACAGTTCAAGCCCATGACATAAAATTCAAATTTTATCATCTGTATTTTTTATCTAAACTAGTTTAAGTTAGTTATCAAAGTTCTCGTTTTCCGATAACTAGGTCACTAGTTTAAGAGAAATGTGCGTGAGACAGACAGATACGGGCATGATTCCATACGTGAAAAAACATAAATAAATTCAAAGTCCAACAACATTACCAACTTATTTACAAAAACAAAAATCTAATCGATTTCACAACTATTATTAATTTAGTTTCGCGCGCACACATTCCCACATTAGTTTACATAACACTTAAAAATCACCACACTCGAACTATAAATTATAAAACAAAAACACAAGTCACATCACCTGAGAGTCACCAAAAGTGCTCTGTTAAGGGCGACTCCACTCGAGCTCCGCATTGTGGTAACTAAAACAAGGCACAGGTGTGTCTACCTGCAGACTGCGACATTCTTAATTATAACCTTTTAACTACGGAATAACCTTCTCGGGGCTTCCTGAATAAGGAACTAGCTGCAGCCGCAAAACATATTGATATCATTAAAAAATATACATGTGACCGCGAAGAAGGCGTAATATTTGTTTCCGATAAAACTTGATTGCAGGTTGGACCCGTTTTGCTGTTATTTTGTGCGTCAGTTTAGGAAACGTTTACGTCAATCGCATAATGTTCGAAATAACTTACCGTTTCCGTGTTGCACTGGTCATCAAGGTTTACGAATATTTTAACATGACCTAGGGGTGCTGAGTTTTGATAGGATCAAAAATTTTTATGAAGACCTTCGGTAGTAGGTTTGTTGCTCCTTCCATCTATCCTGCAATCCAGTCTGACTGATGATGTCTGACGTCTGAGGTGATTTAGGTTTAATAATTAGGTATTTTCAAATAGTTAAAAGCGAGCATCAAACGTACACAATTATCGTGTTCCGCAATACTTAGAATAACAAAGAACAATGTGTTTTGATAAAAACGTTTTTAAAAAAATCAATGAATATTCAAACTATATATTATATTTTATTTACCATAACGAAAAGCATTGAAATTAAACTGAACGGCAGCTTTACATTGACATGATATTTTTTTCCAAGAAAACTACTGACCTAAACCACTGTTTGATTGTATTTAATGGATTTGAAACATAAGGATTTTGATAAAATAAATGTCTCTATTTCCAAATAAAGCCGAAAAATATTTGGGTCATTGCGTGGCCTGTGTTCTGACTAAAAGTCACAAAATATTTAAATTTACTCTAGTTTCATTTTAAATTTAGACTAGTTTCATCGTTATCACAGTTTGCCTAGACTGTTTCTCTTTTTCATTTAAAATGTCATTTATTTGACTTACAAAACCCAGTAACCGGGTATCGTGATCGTAAGACATATCAAATTTTAGGTTTATAACTTACAGCCGAGATCTACAGACTAAAGTGGCTAAACTAAGTGCAAGTGGAAGTAATGGATGGTCATTTATCTAAGGACGGAACATAGCAATTGTAAAGCATACTTACGATTAGCATACCTTATCACACAGCTACGACCTCCTCCGTTACAATCTAGATACCTAATAAAAATATCAACAACTAGAATCGTGACATTATCCCCAATGGGTTAAATACTTCAAGTAGAGAACATTTCGCAAAGGTGCCAGACTAGGTTAAGATCCCAACACCTTGGCTGAACCACATATTGATCTGCCCATAAGCATAGTTATAGCAATAGCCACTAGATCAATAAGGTAACAGTTAAACAAATAATTCCGGGAAGAAAATCTAAAATATTATGCAAGTATTTACATTTTGTTGCTTCCAATACCAATTATATCTAGTACGGCATTGATACCCAGAGGTGATGGCCTTAAATTATGAGTTGTACGTCGTGGAACCAAACCCAACCAGGCACTTTACTTTGTGTAATTAATTTCATTACCCTGCTCTAAAAACGATGAAGAAAACATTGTGAAGAAACCGGGATGTTCAAGGTCCAAAGAAAACATGTGACATCTACCAACCCGCACTGGGCCCGTGTGATGGATCACACCTGATTCTTTTTCTTAGAGAGGAGGCCCGAGTCTCAGTAGTGGGAATATTTTAAGGCTGATTATGCTTATGTTAATACAAATTGGCCGAGCAAAGAAATTGGTTTTCTATCGCAACGGTCCCTAAGCCATTGGTCTAAATTATTATACTATTCTTACCTAACTTACCAACTTCTGTGATTTTAGCAAATTAGCTGAAGAAATCCTTACTCATCATCATCATCTGCCTAGCCTTTTCCCAACTATATATTGGGGTCGGCTTACAGTCAGGCCGGATTTAGCTGAATACCAGTATTTTACGAGGAGTGGCTGCATACCAGACCTCCACAACCCATTAACTGGGGTAACACGGTACTTCATGGCAAGACTTACTATTTGGCTGAAATAATCCTTTTTTACTTTTAACACTCATTTATATTATTCCGTAAGACTGCACTTTGCTATGACTATTAACAAGGCACAAAAGGCAGACGGCATAATTTTCTTGTCTACTTTTAATGTAATACCGTTATGTGGTACACTACTAGTTTCACTTATGTATTATGTAGTTAAGCGGTAAACGAAACGGTGTGTAAAATTCGCAAACGTCCTTTGAAAAGGAAGAATCAGTGTTAGTTCGGCTTGTGTCTGATAGTTGATTTTGGGTTATTATATATTTAGTTCCTATTTGGTAATAGAGTACACGTTATAATAGAAATAAAATTTATTTTTGATCTGCTTTTTGAATTTTTTTTGGATACAAAAAACCGATCAAATTGTTTGTGACAATAATCGGTAAATTGTTTGTGATAATAAATTTGGGTAGCAATGTTTCAATAGTTTTATATCTTCAGCATAGCAGTTACAATGTCTATTCAAAACTGATTTAACCATTTCAATAGTTTCCTCATTCAAAGCCTATACTAAAAAAAACCTTTAACTTTTAAAAGTATTTTTATTCTAATAACCCGCACGCTTACAAGCCGATCTCTCTTAATATCACAGTATCCTTATAAGCAATATAAGTGTTTATTTCCAGTTAGTAGTAAATCTGTTCTAACAACCATCAATATTTCTTCCAGGGAAACCATTTAAAGTTCCTTCTTCCTCAATAATGTGTCCTAATTTAGCAATAAGCTATTTAGTTGGACAAATTGACCCCAATAAATGTTTTATCCGAAGACAATCCATCCATTTCCCTCGCTATCTTAGTTCATAGATCTTAGGAACAGTCGGATGTAAGCTGGGCCATATAAATTATACTGTGACGTGATCGACTGTCCCACCAAGATGTTTATAGCTCGGAGGATGGATAATAAATAGCTCACTGTGATATTGCTTACGGTCGTCTTAACTTTACTCAAGGCGATATTCCGAAATAGTGCATTCTGATTGCATTAGATTTTGCTTTGTGATGCGTGCGTCACATTGGAGTATGAGGACATCACACGGTCAACCAAGTAGACGACCATGATTTATAACATTAATGGTGTAATTTTTTCATAGATGCACGTAAAAGCAAGGGCTTCTGGTTGTCTATACAAACAAAAGTGGGTATGTGTAGCAGTAAAACTCTTTTTCGTGCCCATAATCTAATCTTTTGAAAGTTGATATGAAAAAAAACATCTATTTTTGTATAAAAAACTCTATTATTGATTTTATTTTCATTTTTGTATTCTTGAACGGTTCTGAAATTGTGTTGTCCTAAAAGTATAGTCATATTCTGTGTTAGTAAATGGTTCTATATTCTAATAGGTATTTGTATAAGTGGGGTGTTTCAATTATAGTCTTCTTGTCTAGTAGTGTTCAGTCCTTTGAGCCGCTTGATGTAATCGAAGTCAATCCTGCGTGTGCGCACAATATTGCCATAGTTATATGCTGACAGCTTTGGAGTCCGAGTTTTATTTGGACTATCGAAGTCAACGTAGAATAATCCGAATTTTGTTCTGGAAAAAACAATAAGTATATTTAAATAATGAATATACATATTTATTGTCATTCGTAAGGTTATATTAGTTGTACAGTATACGTAATCATGAGTTGGGCCCTAATTTGGTTTCGGTGGAGGCCTCGCTCGCTTGGGTGTAAGTTATCAGTGGGGATGACTTCTTGCTTCCGCCTCTTGTCCAGTCACCTGGTCGCTCTGGTCTGGTCACGTCCTTCTTTGAAGCTACAAGCAAAGGAGCTGGTGGAAAGCGCATGAGGAGACAATCCTAAGACCCTGGCAACCACTGAAGGCGCGAACTTGCGGACGAAAAATAATGGTTAGCTTGCCATCCGATTAGGAACTGGTTCAGTTTGAAGACACTAGGTCTGCTGCCTTCTAGGGCTGCGGTATATTCGAAAGAGGTATCGTGTGAAGCTTTATTATAAAAGTCTTACACTCCCTCTCACTCTGCCCAGAGCGGAAAAGGTTATTTGATGATGTTCTCCTAAAGTACAATGTTTATCCTTAATTAATATTTGGTCGACGAAGGAACAACTTTTGGTCGATTCACTCTTGTTTGTAGCTATCAGGAAACAACTTCTTCGATTTGGCTCAAAACACTTTTTTTTTAAATGCCATAAACTAGCGTTTGTCTGCAACCCCACCTAATGGTAAGCTGTGATGCAATCGTTGATGGCAATGCGCACTAGTTAAGGGAGAGAAGATCCTATTCACTCCAACCTTGAAAACACTAAAGTTATAATCGGACGATAAGCTAAATAATAATAGAAAACCGGCCAAGAGCGTGTCGGTCCACGCTCAGTGTAGGGTTCCGTAGTTTCCCGGCCGTCACAATAAGTGTCCCCAACTTTTCAAAAACTGTTCGTCCCATCAAGTTCAAAATAATTTTCCTAGAAAGTCTTTATAAAGCTCTACTTTCCTGGTTTTTTTCATATTTTTTAAACGTATGGTTCAAAAGTTAGAGGGCCCCGACACATTGTTTTTTACTTTCGGAGCGATTATTTCCGAAATTATTAATATTATCAAAAAATTATTTCAGTAATTCCCTATTCATTTTTGAATACCTACCTATCCAACAATATATCACACGTTAGGGTTGAACTTAAAAAAAAAATCACTTTCCACTTTATATGTAGGGGGGTTACCCTAATAAAACATTTTTTTCCAATTTTTATTTTTGCACTTTGTCGGCGTGATTGATATACATATTGGTGCCAAATTTCAGCTTTCTAGTGCTAACAGTCACAGAGATTAAGCGAGGACGGACGGACAGACATGGCGAAACTATAAGGCCCGGCGCCCACTATCGGTGGGCATTGGTGCGGCTCGGTACAGCTCGAGCGCTTTACGCCGGTTTCGAGCGGCTTAGGGCGCCTTAGAGCTCCTTCGGGCGACTTCGGGCGGCCTCGGCAGCCGTAAGCATGGCTAAGGATGCCGAGGCGGTCTTCGGGTAGCTCTGGTGGCATTTTCGGATCAGACACGTCGCAGAACAGTCATTTCGATTACCGCACGCGCCTTCATTATCATCATCATTGCTTTCAATTCATCTTTGCTTCCAAAGCGTATTCACCCAAAATCTTCTTTGTCTTAAGGCTCCAAGTTTCTTTTCTTCTTCAGCAAGATGAACAATGAGAACTAAGTCCCAATCCACCTATTATAAATACACACAGATAACTGTTTTCACGGAACGTTACGAGTGACTGCTCTGCGATGTTTCTGCAGCCAGAACTATTCTTAGGCTACCCAAAATCAACTACGGCGTCCTTAGGCGTGTTTACGACTGCCGAGGCAGCTCTCAGGCGCCCAAAGCCGCCCGACGCAGCTCTCAGGCGCCCAAAGCCGCCCGAAGCCGGCGTAAAGCGCTCGAGCTCTACCGAGCCGCACCGATGGCCACCGATAGTGGGCGCCGGGCCTTAGGGTTCCGTTTTTACCATTTGGCTACGGAACCCTAAAAATGAAAATAGAAAAATGTAGTGCAGAATAGAGTGCTAAAAACTTACGTGAAGCCGTCTGTCCATTCAAAGTCATCCATAAGACTCCAAGAGAAGTAACCTTTGACGTTGCACCCATCTTCATGTATGGCTAGCAGCAATTGGTAGAGATAATCGTTGTAATAATTTACTCTTTCATAGTCTTCTGTTCCACCAAAATCAGACGACCCATTTTCAGTTATAAATATTGGAATTTCCTTGAATATTTTGTAGTTATTTTGGACCCAGTTGACGAGTTTCCGTAAGCCTGGTGGGTAAACCTGTAATGTATTTTGTATACAAATTTTTAAATTGCATTTCATAAAATAACTTTAAATCGATTTACTGGCTTTTGGGTATGGTTACCGTGATGTTACAAAAACTATCTTTGTGAATTTGTGAATGCGGCGGCGGAGATTTCATCGATTTTTAATACAATAAATGAAAAAGTTGGAGTTTCTGAATATTTGGAAATATTGTCAAATAACGTAGAAAATCCCTTCAATTATTTGTTCCTATTCACCCTTGCGTTTCTATTGACCCCGTTTGACTGTACCTTATCCAGAGTGTACGGTACCAAGTGCGATTAGCAGGCCACAGAGTTTCGTGGGTTATAATAACAGTGTAGTCTAGACGAGTTTCCTAAGCGTAAAATAATTAAACGTCGCGACAAGCGTCCGCCATAGCCACTTCATTATAAACAGGAACAGGTGATTTTATATGTTTGACACTGTGCACTCTCCAAAACAGACTCGTAAGCTTTTAACAGTGGATGGGGTCCAATGGAATATTATTATCTTTTCCATGCTAGAACTAATTTTAAAAATACGTTCATTTTATACACATTTCTTATAATGGTATAATTAATTAGTGGCGATAGTGTGCCTAAAGAATAATGCTCTTATTGTTCTTTAGGTACGCTATCAAATCATTCACTGATTAGGTCCCATAGAATGATGATGAAAGTTGTATATTATTTTGCATAATTCTTTTCAATTCAATTGCTGGATGGATTTCTTTTCAAATTAACAACTAACCTTTTCATAAAAATATTATCTGGCACGAATTACAAGGGACGTAATTAAATCTCAATTTAGAAGCAATTATTACTGTTACCTACCTATAATAAATCTGTTAGACTCTTGTGACCTAAAATACAAGCTCGCTAAAGCCAAGCTTAGTCACTAGTCTACCACAATAAAGTCTATTAACACTTCTAATTGTACACGCGCGTCTAAAAAATACTTTTTTCTAATTATGTAGAACTTACAAATAACCAGTCGGGACCAGGCATGCGCCAAAGTGGATCTGCTTCCATCTTGACACCAGTGTCGTGATACAAAGAAGGAACCTGCCAGGTAGGTTCCATTGGTGATGGACTCAGTAGTTGTGTAGTATAGTGGTTAAGACCTAAGAAGTCTGCACTTCCTCTTAGTGCTTTCACCTAGAAGAAGCAGAAGAAAGTAATTAATGTAAGACAAGTTCCTTAAGATTCTGTGCCACTTTTTAGAGCAGTTGTAACAATAAATTTAATAGCGAAAATATAAAAGAGGATCAATGGCTTTACGAAGCAAATCAATTCATTTTTTTTTTGAGCAAGAAAATTACAAGGTTTATTAACAAAATTGGCTATTACTTTATTTGAGAGGATTTTTATAAGATTTTTTTTGTACAAACCTCTTCATCAGTGAAGTATGGGAGACGAGACCGCGAGTATCCTTGCTCGCGACTCATATTGTTAATTCTTTCACGAACGAAAGGGGGATAGTCTCCTTCCTCCGAGAATATCGGATGAGCTAACATTCCCAGCTAAAAATAAAAATAAGAAATAACTAAAAGAAAAAGAACTTGCTGGCATCCGGTTCTTACCCACAGCGACGCGCGACCATAACCCGCGACCGCCACCGGGTTGTGCGATCTACTGCTTAGTATGGATATGCTAAGCAAAGCAGGCGACCGCGTCGCACGACCGCCGCCGGTGCCATGCCGTACAAGTCAATACTAAGCAGTGGGTCGCGCAACCCGGTCGCTGGTCGTGATTGCTTTTTATTAAGGTGAAACTGACTTCTTACGCTCTTAGGCGGAGCGGGAGGCCGTGATTGATTGATTGGTATATACTTTATTGTACACCATAAATATAATTTTAGATAAAAAGCTTAAAATTATAACGGTGTTACAATGGGCGGTCTTATTGCTAATAGCGATTTTTTGCGTGTCAGACTTTTACTGACTAAGACCCACTCTGTTCCTTCTTTGCTTTTGTGTCAGGGCCTTGGGTTTTCCTTTCAGAAGCCAACCCATGGCTCCGGGGGTCGCGATCGCCAAGAACCGAATACTTCCTTAAATGATAAGCATATCCTGGAATCTTATCTAAAGTAACGTGTTGTTATGGAACTTACATGCATTTGTAAATAGTTTTCTGCTGCCTGGACATCCTCTGGATTGTTCGGGTCTTTTGGTTCACCCCACATTGAATCTAGAACTATAGATACTTTTCCTGAAAAATAAAGGTGCAGTATAAATTTTAAACACCTTATTAGCTATTCTTTAAATAAGAAAATGTATGGTGTTTTGAGGAAAATTTTAAATATGGATGTAAATAAAACAAGAACCAAAGAGAAAAAAGGAAACTACGTAAAACACAATTTGTTCAAAATTTGATAGAGAATTTCGAAAATAGCCCAAACACTTTAGCATATTAGGGTCAAAAGAATATTATGAACTACTACTTTACCTTTTTGTTCTGGTTTGAATTCTTTTTCATACATGCGGTAAACCCGAGCATGGGCTAGCAAGCTGTTGTGAGTACATAAGTATATGCCAACTCCGTGTGAATTCAGAGCTGGGGCTAATACGGCAAGTCCATAGGTCTGTGAAAACAAATATTATTGTGATTGATGAGAAATATTTAATAGGTATTAAAAATTTATTTCCGAGGGCCTCTAAAAGGCCCTCTCAGAGCAATTTTTGATATTTCTGTAAAGATAAATACCCCCCTACAATTTTACCTACAAATATAACATATAAAGGGGTTTAGAGTTAACCTATTCCAGTCCGGAACGAAAAAGAATGGAATATTTAGTCCCTAACCCGTAAAATACTGGTATTCAGCTAAATCCGGCTTGACTGGAAGCCGACCCCATTATAGTTGGAAAAAAGGCTAGGTAGATGATGATGATTTAGTCCCTAACCCATTTTTGACCCTAACTAAAATAGAGTACTTCTGTACAGTAAGTACTTACACTTTCGCAATTTTCATGAGGTTCGTTTATCGTTAGCCACATTTTAACTAAATCTCCATACAATTTAAATGCTACCCGCGCATAATCTTCAAAATAATCAATGACTTTTGCGTTGGTCCAGCCACCGAAGTTCATAAATGGTGTGGGCATGTCCCAGTGGAATAATGTGACTACAGGAGTGATGTTGGCTTTTAGGAGTTCTTCAAACATTGTACGATAATACTTTACACCCTCTTGGTTTATGTAGTTATCGGTTCCGTTTGGGAGGATCCTGTAAGAAATATAATTATAATTAAAGGACATTAGGCTTTTTTGTGTGGACTAAGTACGTAGTTCTCTATCAAATTGTGGCATACGCTATTTGAAAGGCTATAATAAAAGTTTCTTTTTTTTATGTGATACCAATAGTCAGACATAGGGACATGCAGGGAAAAAATGATGATTAAATTTATTTTGGTAGGACGTCATTAATGTACTCGTACAAATTTTTGACTGGCCTGTTGGTCTAGTGGTCAGTGGTCCTGACTGCTATGCCGTAGGTCGTGGGTTCGATTCCCACCCAGGACAAATGTTTGTGTGATGAGCATGATCATTTGTTCTGTGTCTGGGTGTTATTTATCTATAATATGTATGTATTTAGAAATATATAAGTATGTTTATCAGTTATCTAGTACCCATAACACAAGCTCTGCTTAGCTTGGGACTAGATGGCGTTGTGTGACAGTTAAAAAAAAAAATAAATAAATAAATAATATGTAGATAATGTTTCATCCCAAAAAAAAAACTTAATTAACGGAGCCTACGATTGTCTACTGAATTCTGTCTAGATTAATCGCAAGGACCCTAATAATTTGAAGTAACATGGCTGAAAGCAAACAGTATACACGTAATTTATTATTTATTTCAAGTCTAAGTACAGTAGTGGCACTTAAGCAGACTTAATGCAACAAAAAAGACATTATCTACTAGTGAAAATTTAGGCTGAAAAAGACTACACTGTAGTAAGTGTGACGTAGAGGTTAAAAATGGATGGTCTATTGGACCTCAGTTTAATAAATGTACGGTTGTTGAAAGTTAATTCAAGTAATACGAATAAAACATCAGTAGCTCGACACCAACACCTTTTCATGTCCAGAAATCCCAAAGGACCTGGCCCAGTGCTTCCTCATACTTTTATTTATTCATATTTTACACGGTGCATATCATCATCCCGTATTCCCCGAAGTGACGGGTACAGTGAATTGTATGTCCACATATTCTAGGCAGTAACATTTTATTCTCATGTAATAGGGGCAAGCTGACTTATTGCCAACACTAGGGTATTTATTCAAATGTTTGGCCCTTGATGAGAAATTAGTTACCAAATAATAGTTGGTGTTTGCGATCGTAAAACCAACGAGGCAAAAGAGCTGCAATGAAGAAATTATGAGTATTTCTTTCAAATAAGTATTTTTTTTCTTTATTCTTTACGTCAATAGTTTGTCGCTAAATATTATAGCCATTTGGATCAAACACTCAGGTTAAGCTACTTTGACCGAGGTCAATCCGTTGATTTTCGCAACCTTTACCGACTCATCGATCTTCGTCGTAGTGGTTAAGCCGGGTTAACTTGATTCTGGGGGCCCACCCAATCACCCATTCATTCTGTAAGCAATATGTCCTGCTACTTATTAGCAGCTGGTCTTTTGCCATCCGTTCCAGGTACTGTCAGGGTTCACCTAAATCACTTCATGTTAGTAGATTCAGTGCGTTCACTCTTAACAATTCAGTAAAGAAACGAAAGTTTCGTTGACCAAAACTGAATAACTTATTTATGTTGTCTAAAACGACCAAAATCGAAGTATTTTGGAATGATGACATCATCTTCGTCCATTGATGATGACTTACTAAAATGACATAATAATATATGTCTAGGTCAAAAACGTCCATTCTCGTTTAGAATTGATTTTTGGTTGTCTTTTGTCCTGCGATCTGACTCTTCGACATTTAGCTGGATATTACATATTTGAAACGAAGGACGTGTATGGCATAATATCCAGTGATATGTCTAAATGGTGCTAGCTCCTCATGCAAGCAGGTCTTGAGGAGCACGTCTTTTCAGCCTTTTGAAGTTACAGTTTGGCTCTATGCTTTTAGAATTGATGTAACATTTTTTTTAAAGATTCCTTGCGAGAATTTAAATAATGATAAACAAAATATGTCTCATAGTTTTGCCACAGCAAGCATTGTTAAATAAATGGTGACTTCATAAAACATAAGAGATTAAGATTATATGAAAATCTTACCTAGTCCACGAAATAGACATTCTATAGGCCTGAACGCCTAAGCTTTTGATCATTTCAATATCCTCCATGTAGCGATGGTAGGAATCGGCTGCCACATCTCCGTTGTTATGGTCCAAGGTAAACTTGGGGTGGTCGTGGAGGTAAGTGTCCCATATGCTTTCGCCTTTGCCTAAACCAAATAAATGGTTAAATTACTTAAAAACTTATTGAACACACAGATATAGTTTGTAGGTAACAGGTTTGTATATAAGGTCACAACTATTATTAAAAGAGTTCATCATCATCTACCTAGCCTTTTCCCAACTATATTGGGGTCGGCTTGCAGTCAAGCCGAATTTTAGCTGAATACTAACTATTACAGACAGCTGCAAACCCCATTTCCAAGAACATAAACTTCTAACCCTACCTTGCATATACATCTTGGAAATGTGTAAATTTGTTAGAAACAATCAAAAATTCTTCACTACACGCGAAAACATACAGACTCGCTACACACTACGACACAAAAATAGAATAAACCAATCAGGTTCTAAACTAAAAATACACTCCACAAGCACTTTAGTAATGTCAGTTAAAATATATAATAAATTACCAGATGAAATTAAAAATGAACAAAAATTTAATATCTTTATAAATAAAGTAAAACAACTTCTTATCCAAAAATGCTATTATAATGTACATGAATATTTAAATGATAAATTTAATAAATAAATTAATAAATAATACCAAAAAAATGTAACAAAAATTTATATAATAATAGGTATATGTATAATTTAAATAAATATTAATGTATAAATTCAATATATTACCAGTAAATTATATGTAAGTATTCTAGTTATGAGCTTACCTACCTACACAAAGTGAAAGAGTAAGTAGTTTTTAAAATTGTAAACAAAAATTAACTTTAGCCCTCCTCCCATTTTTGTAATTTTTGTTATGCCCGACGGGGCCCACAATGCTCCAAAACTATTAACATTTGTATAATCGTATGTACCTACCACCTAAGTTCACTTTGTGGAATGCAAATAAATGTATTGAGTATTGAGTATTGAGCACTAAAAGAGTTGTGAATACATACACATATATGAACATATACATGTGGATGCTTGGAGAAGAGTGAGGTCAAAAAAGCAACGGAAGGATTGTGTTAGGCGTGATATGAAAAACAATTGAAAAAGAAAAATGTTGTGCACTGGTCCGAAAAACCAATCAAATTGTACATAATAGGTTCAAAATAAGTGTTCTCTAAGCTATTTCTGTGGTGGCGATTTTAGAAATAAAATCGTTCGAACGCACCACATTCATCCTAACTTGAAATGGAATCAAATCTTACCTCCTTCATTCCATCCTCCTTCAATTTGAAATGCGGCTGACGACACGCCGAATATGAAGTCATCGGGAAAGGAGTAATTGCTGACGCCTGAGGTTACAACTGGACTTCCTCTTGTTAACTGCAGCAGGCTATAAATAAAAGTAAAAAGAAAGAATATATCAGCACAAAATAAGAATTGAACTGATGGACACATTTTTGCTTGTGCAAACTCTTATATATGGGGTCTGTAAGATTTCCTCTGTTTCTGTCTCCTACTGATTATGTAAGACACGATGATTCTGATTTACTACTAACGCTGAAAGCTCGCCCAGTTCGCTCTTTCCATAATTTTTGGAGTTGTTATCACAATATAATTATCTGATGTTTTCTTTACAACTGACTATTTACTTTATATTTTAAATAATTACATCAAATTGGTATTACGAATTATTGTTCCATATTTTTAAGTTATTTATGTTATCCTTCCAGAAGCACTGAAAACCTTGTTCGAAAAATCTGTAGCATGAAAATTAACCTAATATTAAAGCATTTACCAATAAAAGAAATCGTAATCGTAATTATTTCAGTTAAACTATTTTATAGGCAATTCTGGATTAATATGTTCCAAAGCGTAGATCAAAAACATGCTAGAAACTGCACTGCTACTGATTTAAATCAATAAATAGTCAAAAAATATAGTAATATCGATAATATAAGGCCATATATCAAAACAGTTTAGGTTTATTAAAAAAAATCTTACTATGCTTTCGGTCTTACCTAAGAGTTAATAAAACTGCTCTGTTCGGGGCGACTGCGCTAGAGCTCCACATTTTACTAACTAAAACAGTCCATTTGTGGCTTCACCTATATAACTAAAAAAAAACTAAATCAATCATAATTATCATCTTCAACGGAAAACCATTCGACTATAGGTAATTAGTTATGGCAACATTAGTTAAGTGAGTAAATACACAAAATATTGAATGCATAATTAACAATGTGTTTGCTTCTGTAGATTAGTTGAATATCTTATCGTAATATAATATCTTATTGTCAACCGGCAACAGTTAAGTGAAAAACTTGCACTAAAGTAGTTAGATTTATTGTGCATCAGTTACGGTAGTAAAATCATCAGCAATATTTAAAAATCTAAAATACGGCGTTGCTAATTATCCATAGCAACTGTGTTCCAAGTAGTTAGACTAGTATTATGAATAATCATGATTAGATACACAAAATACCATAAGACATTCAGCCCAACGGAATTTAGGAAGTCAGTGATTTTACTGGGGCCCTGGATTGTACGTAAGAGAACCCCGGAACTCGGGACCAGAGGTACACGCGGCGGCGGAGATTGGGTAGCAGGTCATAAATGTGTGCGTGAACGCTACCGCGTGAAACACAACAGGTATTATCGTTGTGTGCTACAAAGTAACTCGTCGTTTCTACACTCACACTCTTGCAAAAAAGCAAGCCGTACACAACTATGAAAGTACAGCAAAAATTGACTACTGCTGTTATCGGCGCCATGGCGCAATGCGTATGATACGTGACTGACAAGTAAGAGGTCCCAAGTTCGATTCCAATCGTCTGGTGTAACAGAAAGTTTCCTTGTTTTTATTTTCTATTTGACCCTTTTTTTTAATAGTAATGTTATAGTTACTCTCATAATAATTAAAATATTTTGAAAATATTGTGACAAATAAAACTGCGATAACGATCCAACTATGTTTATTACAGCTTATTAATTACATATATTAAACGGAATGGTCACAATTAACGAATCTGTTCATGATTATCCTTAATACAATATATAAAGTGAAAATATTCTAAGTCAGACAAGGATGGACGTCACTGATTTTTAAGTTTTTTATTAGTGACATAAATCAACATGTTATCAAGAATGAATTATGATAGATATCGCAACTCTTGATCTCAATAACAATAACATCATGTCACATAATAACAACAACAGTATAATTACCTACAGCTTACTTCTTAGTCTTTTTTTTTACTTATCAAAGTTATCAATCAGCATGTTTTAAAAAATGAACTATGATAGGTATCGTAACTCTTGATTTCAATAACAATAGGTAACATCATAAAAACAACAACAAGAAGAACAAAATACAGTAATACAGCTTTTTAAAAATATTTATAATTGGATTCAATTTAAATCAAAATTAATATCTAATTGGTGCACCTTCATTGTCGATTACTTCTTGTAACCTCGTTCTCATGCTAGCCACCAAATTTTCACACAGGTCAGTGCCGCGAAACGATTCCCACATGGATAACACTAAATTATCTAAATTACGTTTAGATCTCACATCAGATGAATCCCAGTTGAGCACCATGTGACCCCATAGGTTTTCTATGGGGTTCAAATCGGGACTTTTAGAGGGCCATTCAATAACAGTCAAGTTTTCTTGGACACTTAACCAGTCTTGCACCATTCATGCGCAGTGCACCGAGCAGTTATCGTGCACGAAGTAAATATGCTCGTCCGGGTATGCCACGCGCACGGTAGGCAACATAACATTTTGCAAAATGTCCAAGTAACCTTGACTGGTATTGCGACCCCCTACCTCCACTCACCGGGACCCATCGATGACATCCAGCCCCAATAACCTAACGTAATGCGACCACTAGACCTGCATGGGAGAATATTTTTGTGATGGTAACGTTCGCCATCTTTTCTCCATAATATTTTACGCCCATCCTTATCTGACTTAAAACACTTTTCATCACTAAATATAACTATGTTATTGCACCAATCGAAATCTATAAATTTTCTTGCAAACCGCATCCTTTCTTCCTTATGCAACGCCGTCAGTAAAATTTTTTTCGCGGGCTTGCGACATTTTATTTTAGCTGCTCGTAAGTGGCGTCGAACAATTGTCATAGACACGTCGTGCATAATTGCAGTGTTTCTTGTTGTAGCAAAGCCGTCAGCGCTATACGTAGCAACAATATTTCGATGCAGTGGGTTGGCATCCGTATATGTAATTGCTTTTGGACCCGGACGTTTGGCATCGATTGTCCCTTCAGCTGCATATCTATGCACCCAAAACTGCACAGTTTTCCTCTGTAAACAATCAAAAAATTACGTTAAAACCTAACAAATATCAACAATGTTAAATTATTTTGCATTACCTATGTTAAGTATGGATTTGTTACTTACCGGTAGCATTAATCTCCTCAAAATTTCACTTATGGATACATTTTGTTTATGTAATACAGAGTAATACTATTATCTCAGCCCTCAAAAGTGTAAACAAATGAGACATGTTGTTTATTATTTATAAAAAGTATCACTTTCCACAACGATTAATTATTTTTTGTCTCGGAGTAAGTTGTAGAACACACGATCGTGATAGGCAAAAGCGTTATGCCAGGTTAACTTATTATCCGACTCATTTCTTAGTAAATAACTAATAAAGTGGGTAGATGATAATATTCATACACTTAGTTTTTAATTACTCAGATACCCGCGAAACGAGACACAATAGTATAACAATAACAGCGCGGTCTCATAAGACCCGTTGGGGATTCAAACGCTAAAGCAAATATTCTAAGTTTTAGTTTTATTAAACTTCGTTATCATTATACTACAATAAAGTAGAAAAAAAAACGTTTTGTCAATGGCAAGGATCGAACTCGATACACCTTTAACGGCAAGCAAGCACTTGATAATCAGTGCTAAATTACCATCTAACGAATGAAGCGAATTTATTTATCTGATTCGTAGCAAACACATATAAAAATATGTGTGTGTGTATATCGAGTAGTAAACGAGTTTTATTTTGTTTGCGAGTTGAACTGGAGACATAATATTACTTGAATAGGTGAATTATTCTCAGATGATACTTTATGTTTGTTTTAAGGCTCCCCCACACAGGCGCGTTATTATCGGTCGATAATATCGCATGCGGTATTGCGTTAATGCGTCCTGATTCCTTGCACACAACTGCGTTTTTACCGTCCGATATTTCTTACGAAAGAGCGCCGTTATTATCGCAGCTGTGTGTACGGTCGTTTGCGTTCTGATACAAAACATTCTAGAACTTATATCGGAATATCGCAGGACGGAGAAACGCAACGTCCCACTTCCATTGCAGCGTTATTATCGCAGCAGTGTGTAACTACATGACCATCCTAATACAAAATGTACTGCAAACAGATATCGCAGTAACGCATGCGATATTATCGACCGATAATAACGCGCCTGTGTGGGGGAGCCTTTATACCCACAGCTACTTGATTATTGTGAACATTATTACTGATTACCTACCCATATCATAAAAATATACTTTCCAAAGATTAAGTGTAAGTGTTCAATGTTAATTTAAATAACTATAATAATTTCATAAGTGAATGTTTGCGAAAATAAAAAAAGTTGACAATAAAAGTATTGTCAACTAACAATAATTATAATAATAACGTATCTATTATAATATTACGTAAATAATATATGTATTATATATATATTATAAAATTATTTATATTACAAGTTATATACAAAAATTTCGTTAATTAATTTCGTAAATATACATAGTTTATATGTATAAAATTACAAAATTATATTTATCAGACGATAGGAATCGAACTTGGGACCTCTTACTCGTCAGACATGTATCATACGCATTGCGCCATGGCGCCGTTAACAACAGTGGTCAATTTTTCCATCGTCTACTGTTTTTTACTATTGGAGATGAATAAAATACTTCTTCGATAGAATTTAGGCGTATAATCATGAGAATATAGTTTTTACAAAATTGCGTGTGCGTTTCGTTTACCGGTATAATGGCGGAATGACAGTGGCGGCGCGCGCGTAAGAAAACGGAACTAAGCCCCGCACTTCCCCTCTGGGCCGACCAATCGTAGCGGCTCGCTGGGATGACGATGCGCAGACGAGTTAATTTGTAGCACACAACGATAATACCTGTTGTGTTTCACGCGGTAGCGTTTATGCACACATTTATAATTTTTGTGTGCGGTGCTACGCGAATTTAGTAAGAGAGTGAACAAAAGAAACAGAAGTAGGTTTTAGTTAGTGAAAGTCTGCCACGCTTGCGAGCTTTGGGCGGCGTCCTTTTGATGATCCCCACCTAAAACTTCCTTTGCTCCAAAAACCAAATGCAGCAATGCATTAAGTAAATTATCATCATTATTTCAAGTCAACCATTTCTCTTGCCATATGTCCCGGTTCCAAGCTTCTCTAATCCCGGCACATCGTGCACGATATTATCGAAGTATCCATACTTCGATAATATCGTCAAATTATTACCTTTTTGGATGACTTAGTTCTTTTGGCCAACATAATCATAATACCGCATGCTGCGTATGTACCTTAAGGTAGAACTACATTGCGCACACGTGAGTCACGTACGCCAATCTGGGCGCATCGGTCTTCGAATATTTTATTTGGCAACTAGACTTGTAGAGCTACATTAGATCCAAGCCACGTGACGTCTTTCTACGTGAAAATCAAGCGTGACCCACGTGTGGACTGCCGTCCTTAGTTCATGAATCCCCGACCAGTCCTATGACACCGCGCTGTTATTGTTTTACTCACAGAACAGTTGAAAGAAGTTAGAATGGCCTTGTAGGCGGGGCAGGCGTGCCTCAATGTACGCCAAATTGTCATAGTTCAATTTTGGTTCAACCGAAATTTGATTGACACCGGTCGTCAATCGCGATCTTACTGTTATTGTGTATGAAGCTCCGTGAAAAATATCAGTTATGCCGACTTGCGCTATCGCAACGTGTCGTAAAAAATACCAAGTGTGTAGTGTAGCCCAAGAAGGGATTTCTTTTCACCGATTAGTCTAAAAACCTTTAAATACAATTGATATTTATAATTATAATGATAATATTATGGAATTTGTACATTATAACGATAAAATCGCAATGACATGCAAAATTATACATTGTGTGCAATTCATTGGGACAATCTTGTACTAAGTAAACAAGCGCGCAATGTAATGTATTCATTGCGATATCACGTGTGGAGAACTATGTCTTGAATTTGACAACTTCACTCCATGGACATAGTGTTGTACCAAGTTGTAACTGTAACCATTATCGATCTATTAAAATAACTTGGTTTCTTGTAGCAGTTAGTATATTTTAAATATTTTATTATTAGTGCTATAATGTAGTGTAGTTAAAACGGTTTTGTTTCACCTATTCGTCCTCGAACAGAATTTTAATACTAATCAATAGGTTAAGTATTTTTCATTCAATAGTATAAATTAGTGTCTTATTTGTAATTTTTCACGCAATTTCGTCCAGTTTAATACAAATAAAATTTGTTTTACTTTGTGGTCTATGGCCGCCACTTAAGAATGCCCGTGATTTTTGGCGTGATATATTTGAGCGAAGTTTGGCGGCTGTATTAATTAAATTGAATTATATACAACAAAAAACTAGTGCGCCTCACCATCAACGATTGCATCACTGCTTACCATCAGGTGAGATTGCAGTCAAGCACTAGTTTATGGTATGTAAAAAAAAATACATAGAAAATGAATTTTATTCTATTGTCACTCTGAAAGACGTTAGGTATCATAAAAACTTTTTACGCAAGTATAAACATAAGACTAGGTAATATAATCAAAAGACTATATCTTAATTTTGATGTACGCATAAGAAAACAAATTTCATTTTTTACCGCTATGTTACAATTCTTTATACTAGTTTTACTGTTGTGTAATGTAATAGTTAGCTAAATTGTTTTTTCTCACAAATGTGTTGAAAAACGTCGTATGATACATGTGAGTAATTAGTGATGGCCGTTCTTGGCTCTCTTGTGGTATTCAACAGTATTGTATTCAACACACTTGTATTTTTAGCAAAAAATATGTTTATCTGTTAATATACTACCTATAGGCTATAACTTGTTTGACATAAAAAAGGAATGGTAATTGAGAGTTTGTTATGCTCACTCAAATGTCTCGGAGAGTGACTGGATCATTCCATTGCTTTAAAAAGGTTGAACAGAGTGTGCCTGAGCATGCGTCTTTTACTTTTTTTTAATTATTTATTTACATAATAAAAACCATAAAAGAGAGTAACCGAGATTACGGAGATACGGAGTCTTGCACGTTCTTCTCCATAGAAATCTACGCTTTGGAATATGTAATTAGCATCACTTCTCTGACTGAACAATTTTTTGATAAATAATTCAAAAGTAGGCGTAAGAGGTTTTTCGGCACCAAATGTTTTAATTTTATAGTTTTGTTTTATTTAATTTTTTATTCTTAATATAACATTTATATTACTTTTTTATATAACCAGGTGTACCAATAAATCCATCGTATTGGTACACCACCATAAATTATAACGATAACTAGTCGACAATATTATCCGTTATTTTTGAATTTCATCGATATGAATTATCGACCTTTTAGTCGCCCTAAATTGCTTTTTTGCATGTGTGATACGACCAATAGCAAAGTTGCGATCTAACGGCTAGTTTTTTCATCAAACACTAAAACTATCAGTAAAACCATTAACATTTACTTGACCATAGCTGTCATAATGGCAAATGTGTTTCTTCATCCAAATAACAGCTAAACTAAAAGTCAAAAAAGTTGCCGCTACGCAAACGTCGTAATTACCCCAAAAACACGTGGGGAGCTTTTTTTACTCATGACAACATCGCAACATCACTGTCCAGTAGTGCCATAAGTCAAATGTAATTTGTTGTTTAGGGTGAAGGCGGGATATATATTGCTAGCTAGTTTAATCCTTTAAATATTTTTGGACCTATTTTTAAAATTCTAAAAGCATTTGTGGTTTTAGAATTTTAACCCCCCATGGTATTTCTGTCCATTTCCCCGAAAGTTGACTGTAATTGCTCTGTATTCCATACTCTAACTCGAACATACTCTCATCCACCAGTCCACCCCGAGCCCACGTGGTGGATCATTCCTCTCCTAGAGAGCAGACTTGAGTCCCAGCAGTGGGATTATTATAAGGCTGATAATGCTAATGCAAAATGCTACTCGAACTCGCACTCCTTCCTTTCTTTTATATATTCATGGCATGGTTCTGCTACATTCATACATATTACAAATAAAAAAGGGGGCAAGTGTGAGTCGGACTCGCGCACTGAGGGTTCCGTTTCCGTTTGTCATTTTTTGAAAACGAGGCATCTATGCCACCGGGGCATTTATTCCCGCCTTTACCCTATTTCTTAAAAAAAAAACTTTAAAATAAAATGTGTTTGAACGCATCCATAATGAACGCAGTGAAGTCAATACAATTTTGTCAAAATGACAGTGACTATAGCTTTAACAGCCCCTCAATGAGCAGTAACAGTCAAACCAACGGTTGAAATTGTGAAGAAACGAATTTAATCGTTATTATTACTTTATGTCGTTACTTTGGCTGTTACCTTTGATGAAAAAACTGGCCGTAAGTGTGCGTTGTCTACTAGTGTGCGTAATGCGCGTCCGTATAGGTTTCTTGCCTGTAGTGGAGTTAAAGAGTGGGAGACAAACGGCGACACGCGTTCCGATACAAATCAGGAACTATTTCCTTTCTAACTTCCTTTATATGTTCTGTGGTTTTACTATTGTGTCTCGTTTTGTAGGTATGTGATAGGTTAAGCTATAATGCCGTTATCTGACAATTTTTTTTAATTTGAGTTACGTACAAAAACCGCGTAAAATTACGTATAAATCCAGTGATTTTAACGGCGATTTTAGACATTTTTTTTGCTATAACTATAAAGTTGTGGTTGATGGTTTAACTATTGATATTTAGAAAAATACTGCTTAGGGAGATCGATATAAAAAATTATCATCTTAAAACGAAAGCCCGCCAAATGTGAGATAACAGCATTTTACGAGTAGCTAAAGGACAGCAGTGCGTCGGTTTAATGTAACTAGTTCCCGCTTTACGAAACAATGTTCACTCACGCAAATCCATAATTCCATTCGAGTTCATCGCATTACACCAACTGAAATATCCTTTGACATTGCACCTATCTTTATGTATGTAGTACATGGTAAATAGTCGATGTAATAGGAAACCTTCCCATAGTTTTCCGTTTGACCCTTGTCAGTGAGTTCATTTTCAGTTAGGTATAATTAATTATTGGGATATTTTCGCTCAACTTGTGGCACTGGGCAGGGGGGATTGGTCGTAGAACAGATGGTCGATGGGGATGAAAAGTTCTGGAGTGGCGACCCTGTACCGGAAGACGCAGTGTTGGAAGTGAGCAGCAGAGGACGTTTTTTGGTTGAAATTTTGATAATAATGATTTTCCATTTATTAATTTGAAGAGGTCTTAGATCTTAAATTTGCATGGATTAATCTACAATTGTATTTTTTCTTTCAGTTTGAGTTTATAGCTATATCGCTTCAAAAAACCTTTACGATTCAGATTACCTAGACAAATCATTTAATTTGTGACGCAGCATTGTTCATTACTCATAGTTATAATTTTTAATAACTTATTCTTATGCAATATAACGTTCATTTATTTTTAGGATTCCGTTCCCCAAAAAGAAAAACGGAACCCTGTCAAGACCCTCTATCTCGGGAATGTGTAAAGGTATCAAGTTGAAATTAAAACCATACACTCAAGTCTGGGGTCCCTTGAAACTGTGCAAAAATCAAACTTGTAAGTTGACGGGAAAGAAAATACTTACCGTTTAAAAAACGTACATTTCGACACTGTAAAAGGAATCAAAATTCATAGGGAACTTCCCGTTGACCTAGAATCTTGAAATTTGGCATGAAGCAAGGTATTATAGCACAAATATAGGGAAAAGTCTGAAAATTGTAGTTACGTCACCAGATCTTTTCTTTTGAAAAATCTTAAAGACTCGATTCGAGAATTGAACTGTTTTCATAGGTAAGTTGGTACGGAACCCTCAGTGCGCGAGTCCAATTCGCACTTGCTCGGTTATTTTTAATATTCCACATAATTATTTCCCGCAACTGCATTTCTTTATTCTTTATATTGTTTACTAACCCATATGGATGTCACTTATCCGTCTATTTATTCTATTAAATTATTTTATTTTATTTTATTTTATTTTATTTTATTTTATTTTATTTTATTTTATTTTATTTTATTTTATTTTATTTTATTTTATTTTATTTTATTTTATTTTATTTTATTTTATTTTATTTTATTTTATTTTATTTTATTTTATTTTATTTTATTTTATTTTATTTTATTCTATTTTATTCTATTTTATTCTATTTTATTCTATTTTATTCTATATTATTTTATTTTATTTTATTTTATTTTATTTTATTTTATTTTATTTTATTTTATTTTATTTTATTTTATTTTATTTTATTTTATTTTATTTTATTTTATTTTATTTTATTTTATTTTATTTTATTTTATTTTATTTTATTTTATTTTATTTTATTTTATTTTATTTTATTTTATTTTATTTTATTTTATTTTATTTTATTTTATTTTATTTTATTTTATTTTATTTTATTTTATTTTATTTTATTTTATTTTATTTTATTTTATTTTATTTTATTTTATTTTATTTTATTTTATTTTATTTTATTTTATTTTATTTTATTTTATTTTATTTTATTTTATTTTATTTTATTTTATTTTATTTTATTTTATTTTATTTTATTTTATTTTATTTTATTTTATTTTATTTTATTTTATTTTAGCTGATTCTTCCTCTATTTGGATTAAAGAATGTATTTGATTATATTTATACGAGTAGTTGATAACTGGCTCTCCCTATAAGTCTAATTAAAATTATCTAATAAAGACGTCAGTAGGTAGACACAGGAACTCTGTAATAAAATAAATTATCTTAGCCGTGTTTCAGTTTATTAGAATTGACATCAGATGCACTTTGGCTATTTAAAGACTTTCTTGCCCGTGTACTGATCTGATGATGAAACCGGGTGGAAAAAGGTTGGCATAAGAACTCCGTCATAAAATATTACATTATTTTTTATATCGTCGCATACAGTGTCACGAGGACAACTAGTTGAAGTGAGAATGACGTCATAACAAGTGTTATGATAAGCATATTGTTTTTCATTACATACAAAGCATACGAACTTCTTCATCAGAAACATATGAAGACATGAACGCAGGGATCCTTGTTGTGGACACGTATTGTTAACTTTCTTCACGGACAGAACTAAGATAGTCTCCGACATTAGAGTATATTAGGGTGGTAAATTGACATCTGATAAAGCAAAATAACATAATATAATGTTGTTTATTTGTCAAAACTTCGGCAAGATTAAAAAAAGGTAGGAACAATATGATGTGTTTTTGAATATTACCATGTTAAAAAAAACAAGTACCTACGCAACGAAGCTTTTGGGATCAAACGATAAGAATTCATATATAAATATAGTCTAGTTTCTGTAGACTAAAAAAATGTGTTATTATTGTAACTGAAGGAATAATCATGTGCTGCTTGACCTAATTAATACAAGTCTTGGGTGCATTTCTTTATTAAATATCATTTTATTGTTACTTTTTAGAATGAAGTAGTCTTCTGGGAATTCAGAAGAGAAAGACTTGCACAGTAAAGGTCCTTTCTACATAACTTTGAAACGAATTCTAGAAAAAAACGCTGTCTTTTGTATATTTATTGGTTATTTTGCTTCGTTTGAAATATTTTCATTTAGTGATTCAAGAACATCTTGTGATAAAATAAAAAGCTGAATATTGTGGTTTTCACGGTAAAAGTAGTTGAAATTATGTAAGTTACGCCTACACAAACTTGTATCGGCTTGAAAAATATGAAACGTCAAACGGTAATACTAAGATTTGGGAGACTTTAATATAGCTGTCAGCGTGTCAGATATAGCTGTCAAATTTTAACATAGTAATAGTTTTTACTATAATCCAATACAACATTTACTGATATTATCATTCATCATCATTTAGCCACCTAGCCTTTTCCCAACTATATTAGGGTGGGTTTCCAGTCAAGCCGGATTTAACTGAATACCAGTATTTTACGAGGAGCGGCTACCTACCAGACCTCCACAATCCATTAACTGGGGTAACACAATACTTCATGGCAAGATTGGAGTCAGATTTACTGGCTTCTGACTATCCGTAACGACTGCCAAAGATCTACAAATGACAGCCGGGACCTACGGCCTAACGTGCCATATTATTCTATAATATAAAAATGAATCGCAAAATGTGTTGGTAAGCGCTTATCTCAATAACGCCTGGACCAATTTTGCCAATTCTTTCAAGATCAAAGATGGTTTTTACGGCGAGAAAAATTTAAAAAAAAAGAGTGAGTAGGGTAGTGTAGGGTAGTGTAGGGTAGTGTAGGGTAGTGTAGGGTAGTGTAGGGTAGTGTAGGGTAGTGTAGGGTAGTGTAGGGTAGTGTAGGGTAGTGTAGGGTAGTGTAGGGTAGTGTAGGGTAGTGTAGGGTAGTGTAGGGTAGTGTAGGGTAGTGTAGGGTAGTGTAGGGTAGTGTAGGGTAGTGTAGGGTAGTGTAGGGTAGTGTAGGGTAGTGTAGGGTAGTGTAGGGTAGTGTAGGGTAGTGTAGGGTAGTGTAGGGTAGTGTAGGGTAGTGTAGGGTAGTGTAGGGTAGTGTAGGGTAGTGTAGGGTAGTGTAGTGTAGGGTAGTGTAGGGTAGTGTAGGGTAGTGTAGGGTAGTGTAGGGTAGTGTAGGGTAGTGTAGGGTAGTGTAGGGTAGTGTAGGGTAGTGTAGGGTAGTGTAGGGTAGTGTAGGGTAGTGTAGGGTAGTGTAGGGTAGTGTAGGGTAGTGTAGGGTAGTGTAGGGTAGTGTAGGGTAGTGTAGAGTAGTGTAGGGTAGTGTAGAGTAGGGTAGTGTAGGGTAGTGTAGGGTAGTGTAGGATAGTGTAGGGTAGTGTAGGATAGTGTAGGGTAGTGTAGGGTGGTGTAGGGTAGTGTAGGGTAGTGTAGGGTAGTGTAGGGTAGTGTAGGGTAGCGTAGGGTAGTGAAGGGTAGTGTAGTGTAGGGTAGTGCAGGGTAGTGTAGGGTAATGTAGGTTAGTGTAGGGTAGTGTAGGGTAGTGTAAGTTAGTGTAGGGTAGTGTAGGGTGATTAGTCTTTATAGGTTATTTTGGATCATATAATTACTTCATTTTGCATACAGTATTTTTTTTTTTTTTTTTTTTTCCTGGTAGGGGAATCATCAGAATGACTTCCCCCGCTCTTGGGCGGAGCGGGAGGGCGTGTCAGACTCTTACTGACTAAACCCCTACCCCGTTCCTTCGTTGCCTTCGTTCTGGGGGGGACTCGGTATCAACCGTTAGGAATACCACATGTTCCCCCCAGAGGCTTCGGCCCTACCGGGCCCCTACAGTTTGCTGACATCTCCTTGAGGCGCGCGTGGAACAGAACGCGCCGTTGACGACTGGGCTCGGTCCAGATTATTTCCAGACTGCCGGACAGCGAGCTACCCAGTGCTCGCCGTCCGCGAACCCGCGCCTACGGTGGTCGGAAATCGGGATCGGGATCTCGGTGGCGGCGGCGTGAGGACCGTTCCCTCACGCGCTCGCGGTCAGCAGCCTCCTTCACGAGCATCACTGCTTCGCAGAAGGAGGCAACCGCATGCCAACCCTCCTCGCTCCGGACCATGGCCTGAACCAGGGCCCGGCGCGAGAGGTCGCCGCTCCCGATAGTCTCCACGAGGACACGGCGGTGCTCCGCCCAAGCGGGGCACACTTCTACCGTGTGCTCCACCGTGTCCTCCGGGCGGTCCACACAGTGGCGACACCCGGGCGTCCTCTCCTGCTTGATTCGATGCAGGAACCTCCCGAACTTACCGTGTCCGGTGAGGACCTGCGTCACACGGAAAGAGAGGACGCCGTGACCTCTTTCCAACCACTCCTCAAAGAGGGGCCTAACCGCCTCAATGACGGCGTGCCCAGCACTGGGTTGCGACAGTCGCAGTCGCCATGCCACCCTAAGATCCCGCCGGAACTCTGTCCGCCATGCCGCGACTTGTCGCGGCAGCGGAGTTTCGCCCCGGCGTTGCATCTCCACGCGCAAATCGTGCATGCGTGCAAGGACTGTTGCCTCCAGATCCCATTTTGCATACAGTAATTATCTCGAATTCTTAGTACTAACATAGATATTAGTTTCTAGATACCTAGGTGTGTTACTCTTGTTAGATATACTCATACACGCTTAATTACTCAGATACCCGCGAAACGAGACACAATAGTAAAACAATAACAGCGCGGTCTCATAGGACCGGTTGGGGATTCAAACGTTAAGTACTTAAGATACAGTGTCTTATACTTGTTGACTGCACAGACGTGGTTTTAATCCATACCCACCCGTAACAAACTACAAATCCTATTCCAGCTCTGCTGAAAAAACTTTTTCAATCAACACCGTTTCACCATTCTTCTTTTTGAATCGATCAAATACGTGAGCGGTTCAAAGAGTTACGTCGAATTAATATACATAGTTTGTAAAATCCTATCCGAACTTTGTGTTAGGATTAATTCACTTACAGGACTATTGTGGTCACTAAGCCTGATAAGGTTTTTTTTTGGTAGAAAATCATGTAATGATGTTTCTTGAGACGAAGCTGGAGGGCGTGTAGACTTTACTAATGAAATCCTTTCCTTCGTTCCTTCTTTGCCTTTCGTTCCAGGGCCTTGGGTCTTTTCTTTCAGAAGCCATGGTCTGGGGCTTCGACCCTGCTGAGCCCCTACGTCTTTGCTTACAGCTCTTTGAGACGCGCGTGGAACAGTACGCATCGTCGACGAGTGAGTTCAGTCCGGATGATAACCGGACCGCCGGACGGCGACCTACCCAATACTCACCGTCCACAAGCCTGATTGAAGTTGTGTCGAAGATAGGATCATAATCACAGCGGACCACTTTTACCTCGCCACTTCGGCAGTATGTCGTTGAGGAATAATTTTTGACTTTCACGTGAGTCTGATTTACATTGACAAAAACCAGTGTAAAAGAAATTATGCATTAAAATAAATAATAACTAACAATATTTTGAGAAGTTTCAAAAGAATTTTATCAGATACCTACATGGTACATTTAATGAAGTTTCTAGAGATAAAAGCTGCCTATTTTAGAAGACCTTGGTAAACAGTTTTTTTTTCTTTTCTGTACCTATGAAAAGAAATTTCTGAAAAGAAATTCTGAGACGGAACCTAGTCTAGACTACTTTGTTATTCCTACAGACTCAAGTCTATACCGTATTTTTTGGAAACGTAAAATAAATCGTGGTCATTCCATTTTGGTAGGTAAATAACTTAAATTATGCATATTATCCATGCCAACCCCATTACTTTGTGTTATTTATTTTATCACCACTGATCTCAAAACGGTGAAAGAAAACATCGTGAGGAAACCGGCATGTTCTCGAAACAAAAATTCAAAGACATGAGACATCTACCAATCCTCATAGGGCCCGCGTGGTGAATTACAGCTCATTCCCTGTACTAGAGAGAGCAGGCCTGGAGTCCCAGCTGTGGGAACATTATAAGGCTGACGTTATGCTATGCTACGAGTATGCATGTTGTCGGCCGTCAATGTAAAGATATGAAATCTTCAGTTTACATTATCAATATTTTTTGTTTGCTTTTCATTATTGTTTACTCACGTTTTGGGTAAATCTTAAACAGGAAGATAAGAATAAGGGAAGAGGTTGTTCAGCCGTAAGACCGTTACATTAGCCGATTCACATCTTTTGATAGTGTATTTCCCACACAATCTCTTAAACAAAATAGGACTGAATCACCAGCAGATTCAGTTTTGATACCATGGAAAAGCCATCTGTTTTATCTGAGCGAAACTTATGGTTCCCGTGGGTTAAGTTACAACATAATTTCAGTTGGGCAAAGCCATGGGCAAAGTAATGCAAGAGATAGCGGCTGTAAAGTACGGTCTGTATGGCGGTTTGGGAATAAAAATAACATAGAAGGTAGTTTCACCTGTTCTCTTAGCAAGAACCTCGAAGATCTGTTGAACAATATCTATCTATATCAATAACTGCCTAAGTGCGTTGAGGTTTGCTTCTAGCCTTACCGAATGTAGCTGAATATCACTATATACATGCAGCGACTGTCTATCTTACCTAAATAACCCGATTATTGATACCCCTTGGCAGAATTCCTGGTTTCTGATAAAAATTATCAAAAATTCAAATATCGAGAAATAATTAGGCCATTTAACACCTTAATTAATATGGGTACTCCATTACTTATTAGTATTACGATAACATTTTCATTCCTTGTCCTAAAGGAGACGCAGATAACCACATAATAAATATTTCGGTATGAGCCAAGTTAAATGCCTGTCAGGAAACAAAATGGATTAAGGAAAGTATGTTAGTTCGTAATCAACTTTTCCTTTTATTTTCCGGTAATAAAGAAATTAAGAACAAATTACGGTGAAACAGAGGACAAATACGAGGTTACTGTAAGAATAAACAAGTCAGTTTACGTATGACTGCGTCACGTGCCGAAAAATATTTGAAAAAATAATATTTGTAGGTTATTTATGAAACTGGTGTTTTTTAATGAGTTACTTTGAACTTCGATATTTTTGGACTAACTTGGAATTATAAGTTAAAATAAACTTTATATTAAAGATAGGTTTTCCTGTAATATCACTGTTCATAATTATATATCATGAATATGTTCCAAAAAGTAGTGGTAATTATTAAATATTTTTATAATTTGTGCCTATCGAAATATGTCAGGTAAATACTATCGTTATTGATTTTGTATTATGTTTATTTCTAATTAGCTTCTGCGAGTGGTTTGTTCACACATGATGTACTATAAATATTGTCACTAAATTCATAGTTAAATATCTTTAATTCCAGATTAAATATATAATTAGGAGTGGGACAAAATAGTTCAGAATTTTTTTTTTTGTATTTCTTTCATCGTTCGCCATGATTGTCCTTTTTGCTTTTATTATATTGTCATTTACCTTTGACATTTTTATTTAGGTAAAAGTTGACTGATAGAGAATTCCTCAAGGCATTAAGTCCGCCTCTGTATCTTGTGTGCAAAAAGAATTTATAAATAAATAAATAAATTTACCAAGTCGTCGAAACGTCGACTTTTTGTTCTTCATAAGTAATCACAGCCCCAACAAATTGAGTGAAAATTTAGATTATCATGAACCCAAACGATTTCCAACTTCCCGTCGAGATTGTACACCTAGCGAAACAAATGTCCAATTGTAAGGCCATCCGAGGTGCCAAGTCAAATAAAAGATTATTCGTCGAAAAAAAGTCCAAAGCTATACGACGTTTCTGCTCGAATAAAAGCCTTTCATGATCAAGAAAGTCTCATAAGAGCTTCTGCCTTCAACTACTTCAAACGTCTTGGAAGTCATCCAAAACTATTTATGGCGAATTTTCGGTGACTTGCATCTAGACGTCTTGCGGCACTGCAAATAGTTCGGCGCATCTCTAGAGGATAAGCAGAATAACTTTTTGAAAATTTAAAAGCAAAGTTTTTTACAACGGTCTCCTTCAAAAACTTATGCATTGAAAAAGCCATTGGAACTTGACTTTAACCGTTAAAGGTACCGTGTCTTTCTTGTCGGTTTGAAGGTAGAAATGAAGGCGGAGAATTAATCAGTGTGATTAAAGAGTATTTGAAATGTAAGCAAAAGAGAATATCCTGAGACCATGGACCCACAGTTGATTAATCTTTTTTGAGAACCAACCCGATTTGAAAATAAAAGTTTTATATTACCATTCCTAAATTAAAAAACTGACCACGTCCGTCTTCAATTCAATAAAACATAACCAAAATCAAAACCAAAGAAATGTCCGTTGAATAAAATGGAAGATATGAAATTGTAAAGTAAGATTCAAATTGAAAGGGAAATAAATTTTCACAAATATTTTCCAAGATGAGGAACATTTCAAATTCCAATCTTGCACTTTAGTCCGATGGTAGACATGCAGATGGGCTGAGAATTTTCAACGATTTGCATCGGTTGCAAAACTAAGTTATGGTAATCGAGCTATAAGTTACAAGCTTGAGCTGGTAAGCTTTTCAATTTTATTGGGAGATTGGATATTTTGAGCCTTAACTCCTTAGGGAAATGAAATCTCCCCCGCTTTTAGTAAAGCGAATGAATTAATTTGCATAGCGTTCGTTGAATCATATCCTTTGGTTTTGTACTTGTCGGTCAAAGAAATTATTCAACTGGTTTCCTTTGAAACCTTTTGTTAATGAAGCCTACTTCTGATTTCTACAATTAGGTACTTGTTTGACTCCTTTGAATTTATGTTCTATGTAATAATACTGTGACATTTATTGAGGTCACGAACATTTTTTGCAACAGAGCTAAAATCGTGATTGGAATACCGAATACATAGAATAGAAAATATGTAGCAATATTCCGTACAGTTGCAGATTTGTATCGGGACCAACACATCACTCTTTTCCCGGAAATAAACTTGCCAGGACAACACAGCTCTGTGTCAACGAAAACTCAGCCAAGATTTATTGAAGCTTACGACCAACAATATTGATATTCAAAGCTTTGATAAATATTCTGTTGCTATTGAAGTTTTATGAAAAATCTGAATTTTTGTGTTCTACTTCGGGTTTGTATGAATGTCAGTCTGACTGTTTGATATGTTCTTTATGCTTACTCCGTGGATATGTTTGAATTTTATTAGATAGCAATCTGAAATAATTTTATAATAATACGTTGCTGCTGTATGTACTGAAAGATCCATGTAGCCCTGGGATTAATTCCAGGGTCTGCCAAGAAGTGCCATTAAGTTTTTTTCGTAGCTGGTGTGTCACACCGTACCTCGGAAAGCATATTACTTTATTCTTTTTTTATTAGCATTTAAATAGCCTTCTTCCATGCGATCGATCTCATCTAAGACATGTCGGATTTACCATCTCTTCAAACTATAAGAGTTAAAGATCAAAGAGTGCAGCTATCTTTCAACATACGCTTGAGCTCTACGAGTATATAATATCTTACATTGTTAACGGTGCATGGTCCGGACGAAGCGTTTCGCCTCGTCGTTTATACCGCGTACCTACATTGAAAGACTGGAACAATTTGCCTGCTTCGGACTTTCCGTTAGATTATAATTTAGGTGTCTTCAAAGCTAGAGTGGATAGGCTCTAGCTAATAAAGTAGTGCATCTCTCCATCAACGATAGCATCGCTGCTTCTATCAGGTGGGATGGTCAAGCACTAGTTTATAAAATAAAAAATACCTATACATAAATATCGTCTGTGTGCCTGGCAAATCTCCGCTGAGATCAAAATTTGGTCGAGACATTACTATCCAAAGATAAATAACTGAACAAGTGTAAGGAAATAACTAAGATTATGACATACCTTCTCCTTGTTTTCTATAATTATGAAAGGCTCTTTCTATTACTATACATAAAATAAATGAGTCTTTCAAAGTGTGGGTGTACTATTGCATTTTCATCTATCCTAGATTGATGTTATGTTATGAGGAGTGTGGACGTCACTTCTGTTATTAAAATGCATTTATTCTACTGAAACTGGAGGCGGTGCGTCTGTAATCTCCCTGTTTCCATCAGTTTTGTCGACGAATGACCACATAAATTTAAAAAACCGATAAAGTTTATCTGAATTATGTGTGTATCGTTCATGAATTATTAAACTACAATGTCTTTCCACGGAAATCGTAAAATACACTGCATTTTTTCACTCTCAAATTTATGATCTTAAAACGTGCAAACACAAAAAATATTAAGTAAACCCGCAACATCCATCAACGGAATAACGAGGAAAATACCATCACAGAATTATTTTCGCTCTTCAAAATCTTTCCTCGGCACTCAAAGAGCTTTTCATAATGCTGACGTCAGCATAGTTAAAGTAGTCGGCTAAATAGCAGGTGTCTGTCGAACGAAGCAAGTTTGCATCTCTTAAATCGTTTAACAGTTGGGTTTCATTATCAGACACTCGACGAAGCTCGGCCGTCAGGGTTATTATTCGCATGCGTAAACCTCGCTACCGTATCAGCACACTCAGTGCTAGAGAGACACCGGGGCGGGAACACGTCCCGTCCCTGGGATAGCCGACGTCACATATTTCGCGATCGCGAACCAAGTCAGACTTGAACTGTTTGTGATAAATCATTATTCAAATAGTAAAAGTGTTTGTGAAATTAACAATTAAACTTGACAGTGATTTTTTAAAATATTTAATTACGTAAATAAAAAAATAAAATATAAAAACATTTTGTGCAGATTGATAGTGTAAATTAATTCAAATTGCATTCAAACTTGTGAATATAAAATTAAAGGTAACATATAAATATGCTTGAGAGTATGCAGATATTGTCATGTAATTCACAGACTGTAATTATATTTATTTGTATGGATTATATAATTAGTTAATTAAAGCAGGATCTACGATAAAACCCTTGGTAATTTAGAGTAAAAGCTTTTACCATTTTTACGTAACGTGAAGGGTCATCCATCGCGTCACAAGTCGTTTGCACAGTGATGATCCCCTACTTGCCATTCTCTTCGCTCTCCACTTTATCACCGCCGTAATCTATCTATTGTCATTCTGATGCAGTAATCCCGACAAATAACCTTGTCTGACAACCATTTATTCAGCACCACATTTCTAGGCAAATCCAACAAAATGTTCTGTATCCCTAAGGAAATATCTAGCATGGCAGTTGCTTAAAACATTTTAGCAAAATTGTCCCGGAACAATCGTATTTTCGGAACAAAATAAGTTATCTCCCATTTATGAAAATGCTTTCTGGATTGTTATGGGAAATGCCTTCACAGTTACATTCAATATTATAAGCCCTTTCAAAGGGTCGCGGAAGGGATTTCGGCGAAATAACGCAGGTATAATGTGAAAATATCATTTTAATGCTTAAAATATTAGGTGCTGTGTTGAAAAGGATGGTCGTTATTTTTTTTTGTTTGCCTTTTAGACACATATAGACTCTTCATTAGAACGGTGCCAAAAGTACTAAGTTTCGTAACTCGAAATTTAGTACTTTTGACAACAAGCAAAAAATTGAGGAATCATTGCTTTGAAGCCTTTGGATGAAAATGTAAAAAGTTAATACTGTTTAATTCATCATATAGATCTATACTGTATATATTTGAAATTCCTCCAATTTGAAATATATGTGTACAGGTCGAAAAATTATGAAAAACTAAGCAATATAGTCCAATAGTTAAGCCGAAATGGTCTTTACACCCTCTATAAACTCTTCTAAAAAGAGACGATATCTATACTAAAATTTATGATAGAGAGGAAATATTTGACTTTTTATTCGTTTGCCTGTATGTTACGATTTAACTCAAAAACTACTAGACCGATTTCAAAAATTCTTTCACCATTATAAAGCTACATCCTTACTGAGTAACATAGGCTATGTAGTTTCTAATTCCGTGCAGGTGAAACCGCTGGCAGCAGCTATTACAACCATGATTCATGGCTAGCAGGGTTCAGGCATCAAATTTTCATTATGCAAATTTAAAGAGCGCAGACAAATCGTGTTATCTTTATGACAGCCACAATTCAACGTTTTGGGTAAGCGAGATCCCAAAGCGAAATACTGTTATGAGTTTCGACGTGCCGATTAGCAAACTTCACACAAACAGCCAAGTTTAAACTTTGCAATACCCGTATTTGAGTAACGTTCTAAATTGTACAGAAATAATGTTCACTTATTCTACTTACCAGCATTTTCTCGGCTCAATGCCAAAACTTGAGCGCGCTTTCATGTTTTTTTTTCACTTTTCTCAACTTTTGGTGCATTCAGTGAATTAATTGGTTTGCATGTGGTCAAGTTGATTACCAGGCTTTTTAATGCGTCAAATTCACAAAAAAATGGTTCATATTAAATTGTTCTTTTGAGTATTATTGAACAAAATACGTGAGAAATCCTCAATGATTTAATAAGGAAAGAAATTGAGATTATCGGAGCTGAAAATAGCTATCATGAAAATAAACTTTGGGTTTCAGATTATCCTTTGGTAAACGTAATTCGTTTCGCACTTAGTCATAGCCCCTCGGAATCTATTTACTTATTTTGCGATGACAGAGTACCGCATTATTGACAGATTCACTAACCGCAGACTAAATTTGAATTAAATGCGTTCACGGAGACTTTTGTACCAGGCGAAAATACACCTGTGACTGTTAAATTGAAGTATTCGGGTGTATAGTTAAATCTATTTATTGATGTTATTCAAAAATGACTATCAAATAAATAAACTTCACCGGTTCTTTTATTGTCTTAGACAATCTTACAGGTTTGAAGTGACCAAATCCGATATTATGCAAACTGTTATTTGCATCATTTTGATTTGAGGCCAATTATTGTTGTTTTTTAATCCATTTCCCAAAAGGTTCTTTCTAAAACCAAGTAAAGATTTTCACTTGGTTTTAGAAAGTTTGTAAGACCACAACTCGACCACTGTATTGACTTTAGTAGTTGTATTCTAGAGTTTATTGAAAAACAACATCTTATCAACAGTATTTTTTGGCAACAAATCAATTTATACCCAAACTGACGAGATAAGACAGATCTTGTTTTTTTCTGTGGAATCGTCTAGAAAAGGGACGTGTCGGGTTCGATGTAGAACACTAAAAGCAGAATTTTCATTACTTTGGTAGTAGGATATCTAATAAAATACACGTAGGACTAGGAATTCGAAAATTTTATGAAAAAGGACAAGTTAACGTATTTTAAGCCGACAATCAGGTAAAGTTTTAGTAGATGTAACTATATTCAATATAAGGTATATATATCGTTTAAAACTGTATACATCCAAGTTGACCTTATGAAAAAAACAATATAAACTTTCACAATTTACGTAGAAATACCCACTAAGCTGTTGGTAGATAACAAGATTAGAACTTCGGAGTTCTTAAGTAGTTTCTTAAACATCAAAATCGAACTGTTCTAGTTACGGCCATTTGCAGAAACATATCCGAAACAAACTCACTAGTTTAATATTATTGTTTGTGAGTTATTTGGAACTATATTAAATTATAGACCTTGTGATTATAGATTTAATATCGCCAAAATTCGATGTAATATTAAAAGTTTCTGTCCAAAAAAAAAATTAGTGGTTAAGTAAAAATTAACCGTCAATATTATAAACGCCATATTATTATACTAGCCAAAACTAAAAAAATACACTGAAAACCCTGCAAATTTTAATATCACTTTATTTCTTTTATAACATTATAAACGTCAAACACAGGAACACCAAATGAAAGTAGTACAGAACGAATAAATAGTTCCCTCTCTCGACCGCAAATATATATAAATCCAATCAACATCCGGACGATGACATAATAAAATGGACACGACGATATTCCTAAAAATCCAGCACAATTTATACTTTATTCAGGTTTTTTAAAAAGCTGAACGAATTTTTCGTCTGTGTGTACTGGTGTACGTGTAACACAAAAAGGCGTGGCACGTAAATTTAATATTTTACTCCTAATTCAGCACAAATCCGCTCCGGGTGAGATATTCTCTGAGTATCTCACCCGAAGCAAGAGCAAAATGAAAGATTATTTTGCTACTCTATTCTGACTGTAAAATTTTTAATGGGTCGTCTTGTTATACGGAATAATTTGTAAAATGATTTGGGGATTTGGATGATTTCTTTGGCTTCACAACATCACACCTTGAAAAACTTCAAAATTTGTTTATTTTAATGAGAGAGTTAAAAGTTGAGTGGCTATCAGATACTTAGACTACATGATCGCAAACATTGGCTTAGTTATTAAATAACTTCTCCCGATCTGGATGAAGCAATGGGGACTGTCTAAAGTCACTTTTACTGACTAAAACACTTCTACGTTCCTTTAGTTACTTTTTACGGTTCATGGCCACGGTGAATCTTTCGAACAATCTTGTAAGTCCAGGCCTATATTCTATGTAGGGGCCTGGTAGAGCCGGTAGCCTTTGGAGAACACGGAAAATCCGAAAGGTCGGTGTCCCCCAGATCGAAGGCAACAAAGGAACGGATGGGGTTTAGTCAGTAAGAGTCTGACACGCCCTCCTGCTTCGCACAAGAGCGCGAGAAGTCATGATGGTTCCCCTTCCTAAAAAAGGCCTATATTCTAAATCTTTTAAAAGTAAACTTAGCAGTCGTCATGACAAAAACAACAGGACCCTAATAAGTAAAATAATAACAAGCTCTATCTGTCAGTTTGATTTCATTCAGTGGAGAAAATTACTTAGAATAAAAGTGTTAGGAGGTTCGAAATCAGGTTGGGCGCTGAAAATCCTTTCTAAATAGGTCTACTTGAGAGCTTTGATCATTTGTTAACCAAGTCAAGCTCACATCTTTGAAAAAAATGTTATAGATATGCCTATTACTTTTAACCATATATTGTCTCTAAGGTAAAGTCTAAGATTTATCGAGTAAATTGTAATAAAAGTCGGGAATAAGCTATTATTATTATTTATTACTAGTTTTTAATCAATACTTTGTTCACGTAAGTATCGGTTATAACTGACAACTCTTTCCTTGGGGTTCATGCTAGGAAACCTCACTAAATTTCAATGGTTTGATAGTTTAACTTTGAAAGTGTAACACACTTTTATTACACACATGTTGGTAAGCAATGATGTGATCGACAATGGAGCACGCTTGCCTTGAAGTAACCTATTCACTCTTGATTCAAAGACCGCTAAGTTATGTATTCTTTTTTTAATTTCGTCAATACCAAAGATTAAAAGCATTTTATTTGAAACTAGCTTTAGCCCGCAGCTTCGCCCGCGTACATAAAAAATAGCCTATGTCACTCCGGAATACAACAGCTTTCTATTGGAGTAAAAATTTTAGCAATCGGACCAGTACTTCCACAGATTACCTCATACAAACAAAAAAACAAACTTTACCTCTTTATTATATTAGAATAGATAAACCATTACATTTGAATGGTCATTCCAAAGCATAGATCTATATGGAGAAGAATGTGCCAGAACCTCCATAGATACTCTTTTAAATCATGCACGACCCTTGCCTAGAAGGAACGTTTCACTTTTCACCTAGAGAATTTCAGTTTAATGCAAAGAAGACACAGATTCCGGCAAACAACTCGACTTATTAGCTGTACAATCAATAAATGTCTTCCTAAGACATTTTGTGCGCATGAGTGTCCATCATTTACTGGAGGCACCATATACACGATAAACATAATTATTTCAAGCCTGTTGGCTTCAAAGAATTAAGCCATTTCGACAAACATTTCTCGAAATGTAAGCGATAAAAAACTGACAGGCGAGCAACTTAGCGTCGATGCTCAAGACTGTGTCTATCTATGTTATTGCACACGATTTGTAATTATCACACAACATTTCAGTTTCATCGTTTTCCAACTCGGTATTTACCGTAGGTTTTCATAGTACCTATAAAATCAAAAGCTGCATCAAGTTGCATTGATTGGGTAGTTGGGTACCCCCAATTGATGCAGCTGTCCATATGAATCTTAAATGTAGATACTGGAGTCATCATCTGACTAGTCTTTTCCCAACTATATTGGGGTCGGCTTCCAGTCAAGCCGGATTTAGCTGAATACCAGTATTTTACGAGGAGCGGCTGCTTACCAGACCTCCACAACCCATTAAATGGGGTAACACGGTACTTCATGGCAAGACTGGAGTCAGATTTACTGGCTGCTGACCATCCGTAACGACTGCCAAAGATCTACAAATGACAGCCGGGACCTATGGCTTAACGTGCTTTCCGAGGCACGGAGGAAACTCGCTATGTTAAGATGGTCACCCATCCACAGACCAACCTTGGCAAGCGTTGCTTAACCTTGAAGATCGACCTGTGCGGCTGTTATTATCTAGCCACGAGCTCCTCAAAATGTAGATACTGGAGTAACTACATAAATTTCTTGGAGTACCTGTTACCAATTACAATGTTAATTTCGCAGAAATGTTCATATCTCTTCAGTGGCTTTACAGCGTTCTACGGAAGCGGCTTCCGTTCAAGCTGTGGAGCGAGCGTACAATGTGGTTTCAACAATAGCATTGTCAACACCCTGTCCGTCTGTCTAACTTTGACTTTGGGCTCTTGGTAAAAGTCTTTCGTCTATTCTAGAGAGTGTGTAAGTTCTACGAGTATAATTATGAATTCTTCCGGTAAAAAAAATCTTTAGTTTTTTTTACTGGACGATAAGTTTTTCTAAGTTTATGTCAAAAAAAAAATAACAATATTTCATTTTAAAGTAAAATCCATGCATAGAAATTGTTTTAGGAATATTTTTTTTAATATTGATTGGTCCGCGCTTGACGACTATCTCACCTGATGAAAAGTGACGATGTAGACGACAATAGAACACGCGTGCCAACGAATAACCTATTTACTCTTAACTTAAAGATTCCCAAGTTGTAGCTATCATAACACAGACTCCAGTAGGTAACTTCTTTCATTTTTCAACTGAATAAGTTGCAGCAATTTTTATTTTAGTTTAAATTACAGTGAACGAATTTCGTAATTTTATTTGAGTTTCAAACGCTTTGGCTTTTTTAATTAATAAGGGCCTGTTTCACAATGTCCGAGTAGGCACTACTCACTGAATAAATTCAAAAATGTGACAGAATTCGTATGAAATTATCTGTCAAGTAAGATACTCGAAACTTAATCATAGGTGGTGAAACAGGCCCTAAGTCTACCTGAATTTTCCCAATTATATTAGTGTTAGCTTTCAGATTAAACAAATATATAGGTACCAGTATTTGTATTTACATAGCTTTGTTTAATTAAGTTTTTTTTTCTATTCGTAATGAAACTCCAAACTCCAAAAGAGACAGTAGGCACATGCTCGCAGAACCGTCAATAAGGTCGAAAAGTTTTACAGTGGCAACCGCATTCCACAAGAAATAGCGTTTAAAGGCCTCCACAAGGTAAAAAATGTCTAGGTGAGGGTCGCGGTATTCCGATAAATATGCGAGGCGTACAGGACCGTTCGTTGTTCTTGTTAGATCCAGTCCGTCCCTTACTGCCCTCCCCTAGCGATGCCCTAAGCCGAGGTCTGTGCCGCACAGAGGGTGCCCTTAACATGTAGTCGCTTTATTTTAAGTTTTGGACGTCTTGGCTGGGAGTTTTAATTTATATTAAGGCCATCACATATTAGTTTGGTTATGCAGTTGACAACCTCAGAGCGGTCTCACGCATATCGATACATGCGAAAAGCCACACAAAAAAAACCGTTCGTGGTCGTAAACGCTTAGTCCCCATACCTATGTCCAGCTATGGACCACTAAAATGAAGATGATGATAAACTACCTAGGTGAATTCAAGAAAATACATCACAAATATCTTTTTATTAGGTCTTCGACATATATATCATGCCAGCTCGTTGTATTATGTGCCTGGCATCGTAATAACCCCTTTCAACCCTTAAACAGAGCTGAATATACTGCGGAGTTATAAGTGACTTCTCCACAATAGTTTAATGGGATAGCTTTCGAACTGGTGACCTTTGGTTGGCCATTCTGTTCAGCGGTCGTTAGGGATATTATTGCCTATCCGTTGTGTTAATGCTTGTTGATCCATAGCCGTATTACATTTAAGTACAAAGGAGTCAAATTTAATAGAGTAACTGATTGGTGTTATTGACAAAACTTATTTGCTGTCAATATAATTTTGGGTTGCCATTGGTTATTTTTATCAATTAAAGGCCCTATAGTTACATTCAAAGCATTTTTGCTGACTGTATTTTATATCCTTTCATTTATTTTGGTTTTATTTTAAACAGTGGTATTCATTCCAAATAAAAATGAGTTAAAGAAATACCAGTGGTATTATTCACAGTTGAATTAAAAAGAAATAAATCGTTATTCAAGATATTTAAAAATTTACGAGTATTTTAAGAGCTTAGCCAACCTGATACACATTTCCATACCACCGGTCTTTTACAACTATGGTGTTATTACCCATCTCTCATCATTCTCCACATATTTCGGAAACAGAAATTATCTTGTGGATATTATATAAGTTTCTATTGAATGCGAATAACTGTATAAAACTAATCCAGTAAAGATCTCTGCGTGCATTTCGTGAAATTTGGCCCTTAATGATGTACCTACTCATAAATTAAAATATATCTATAAAAACCTTACACACTAACAGCCGAACCCCCTCATATACCGGAGATAGAAAAACAAATGTAACAACAGAAAACATGTATAATTTTTGTATTGTATCATTTGTTTTACTAGGGGAGAGGAGCTCGTGGCTAGATAATTAAAGCCGCACGGGTCGATCTTCAAGGTTAAGCAACGCTTGCCAAGGTTGGTCTGTGGATGGGTGACTATCTTAACATAACGAGTTTCCTCCGTGCCTTGGAAAGTACGTTAAGCCGTGGGTCCCGGCTGTCATTTGTAGATCTTTGGCAGTCGTTACGGATAGTCAGAAGCCAGTAAATCTGACACTAGTCTCGCTATGAAGTACCGTGTTACCCCAATTAATGGGTTGTGGAGGTTTGGTAGGCAGCCGCTCCTCGTAAAATACTGGTATTCAGCTAAATCCGGCTTGACTGGAAGCCGACCCCAATATAGTTGGGAAAAGGCTAGGCAGATGATGATGATCATTTGTTATACTATCTCCAGTATGCAAAAACTGCAGATAGATAAGTTATTGGGTTCGGCCGTTAATTGTGATTCTGAATTAAGATTTTTTTTCCAAATACTTTTAATGTTCAAAAAAAATCCTGGAACAAGATTTGTGAAATAATCGAGTGGGTGACGGAATTACCAAATGCCAACAGAGAATTTAGGTGTTCTTTCTTATTCGCGTTGCCTCTTTATCAAACAAAGCGTGGGATGCAACAACGAGCTTAAAAGCTTGCGTTGACGAAAGTTGGATCGGGAAGGGCCTTCTAACGTCATAAAATGAGCAGGTATAGTTTATAAGTTATGTCACGTCGTCATTTTAACTGGCAGACGCTACACAGGCGTGTAAGTACATAATTATCCCAAGGCAAATACTCCCGGGATAAGATTAAGGCATAGTATACTCGTATTCCAAATTGTATCAAAATCTGTTTAGTTGTTTTAGCGTAAAAGAAAAACTAAAAATTTTGGTGAATTTTGGCTCCTGCTTTTGTATAAATAACTAACTTAAAAAAAATCTAATTAAAACTAACCAGCGGCTTCGCTCGCGTGAAAATAGGTTTCTCCATACATATTTTGAATCCCTGTTTTATCACCTGAGGACAACCCTTAATTTGAAAAATCCTTTTTTATTGTTCGTCTACACCGTTATAAAACCTTGAGCAAAATTTCACGCTACTAGTCCCAGTAGTTGATCGATAAAACCTCTATTTGAATTATAATTAGCAGACCTACCACAGTGTTTTTTTTTAACCCTAAGGTTGAGTAGAGAAATGCCCTGATGCATTAAGTCCGCCTATGTACCACCACTGTACATGAAGTTTAAATAAATAAATAAGTAGTTGTTGTAAGTTGGCTGTACGTTGACATGTCAGTCAGTCATTTTCTACTTTTATATGTTAGATACATGTATTTTTTCCAAGAAACCAGAACTATACTATTCACATGAATAATAATTCTGTTTAATAAATAATACTATACTCTTAGTAATAAATCTGCTCGTAATTATTCTAGTGCACAGGGGGGTTACCGAGCTTATCGTTTACACAAAGAAGGAACAAAGGAACTGATTACCACGTTTGCTCAATGCACGTCCCGTGCAAGCTATTATGATCACAATTCTTCTAAGGTGTAACATCTTTTTCTTCATTAGAAGCTGTAGCGTTTATAAAGGTGTAGAGATATAACACACAGCTTTTGTGACTTAAATCTAAACCTAATAATAATATCAACTAAACAGAATAGAATATAATAAAAAAGAATAAAACACACAATAGTAACAATTTAACAGAATCTTAGATCTGTGAGTACCTTGGCGGTCTTATCCCTGACAGCGATGTCTATCAGACCACCTTAAGATGGACTATAAGAACAAATAGCTTAGTAAAAAACCAATCAATTTATTTTCTCCTCAAGAAAATACAAACTAATATTATAAGGTGAAAGTTTCATGTGTTTATTTCTTTATAGGTACATGTCTGTGTAGGTTTCTTATACCTTCAAATCCAAAGGGCTGGATAGATTTAGAAGAAATATTTGGCACACGGGTAGAGGAGCTCGTAGCTAGATAATAACAACCGTACGGGTCGATCTCCAAGGTTAAGCAACGCTTGCCAAGATTGGTCTGTGGATGGGTGACCATCTTAACATACCGAGTTTCCTTCGTGCATCGGAAAGCATGTTAAGCCGTAGGTCCCGGCTGTCACTTGTAGATTGGCAGTCGTTGCGGATAGTCAGAAGCCAGTAAATCTGAATCCAGTCTTGCCATGAAATACCGTGTTACCCCAGTTAATGGGTTGTGGAGGTCTGGTATTCAGCTAAATCCTGCTTGACTAATTGGGAAAAGGCTAGGCAGATGATCATTTGGCACACGGTAGACCATATTCTGAAATAGTACATTAGACTTTTATGCGGGAAAATCTTCCTATAGAATAATGTAGTACATATGTACATCTTTACAACTTGAATGACCTTGAAAAACGTTTAAAGATTGTTTGCACACACGAGTGTACAAATTGATTCGGCCGGAACATTTTGGTGTCTATATCTTCGTTTTTCCTAAGGTCTACAACCTAAAACTTTTTTTGTAATAAAAACGTTGCAATTTTGGAGATTTATTAAAAAAGAACACGCAATGACTTTATAATAAAACGCGTATTTACGCGTCACGCAAACCATAAAATCGTACCTGGTAAAGTACAATCAATAAATCTGCCTATTTGTGTCAGTCTGTTAGTTTGAATATTTCGAAGCTAACCAAAACGACATATTTGCTTTCATTGATTTTCCACTAATATTTATTCAGTGATGCCTGGTAACGTGATATACAAACCATTGACCATCCAGTTTTCCAATCTAAACAAATGAAAGCCGACTGAGATAAAAAAGCTAACTAAATAAAGTGGTTTTTGATCTCTTTTCCAACGAAACTGTTTTCGACAAATATTATGATGTGCATGTCATTCGATACATTTTTCTAGGTATACATGTACCAATTTATTTATTTATTAACAAATGAACTGTCTTTATTTAGCTATAACCGAGAAAAGTCGTGTCAAAAGATTGGCTGTCTAATAATACAATATCATACTAGTGATTCACAAGGTGGACCGACTACCTGGCGAGGGTTGCGGGAATCCGATGGATGTGAGACGCACAGGACCGGTCGCTGTGGCGGCGCTTGGGGGAGGCCTATGTTCACTAGTGGACTTCTTTCCGCTGAGATGATGATGATGATACTGGTGATCCGCCTTAGCTTTTCACGGGTGTTAGAAATCTTTGATATTCTCATATTTTCTCTAATGTAATATGTGCATGTATTAGGTATACGTTAAAACCACAGAACATATGGTTAAAACCAATCTCTTGTATCACTCTCTGTATTAAACTATTTGATCTATTCAGTCGTTTTTGAGATTGTCGCGTAAATTCAGACGGACAGATGTGATGGGGTATTTTGTTAATAAGTAAGACATAATATAATGAGCGATAAAGAGAGAACCCAAGGTAAAGGGTCTTAAAAGAAAGACAGACGGACAACAAAGTGATTCTTTGAGGGTTCCATTTTTTCCTTTTGAGGCACGGAACTCTAAAGATCACTATTACGGAAAACTCGGTAGATGAATTTTAATTTACGCTGCTTGGTTGCAGTGTGTTACTATTTTAGCTACCAGGCTCATTTTAAAATATTCATTTTAAATAGGGTAACGTTAGTTGCAGAATAGCATGTGGCTTGAATATAATTATGTGTGGATAAATCTCTAGTGTTATGTAATGCCTGCCGAAGCCGGTTTGTGGATGGACAACATACTAACACACCGAGATTCCTCATCATCATTGTGATTTCAACTGATATAGGAATCAGCAAGTGTCGCCATAATGAACGGTCCTGTGCGTCTCGTCTCCATCGGATTCCCACGACTCTCACTAGGTCATCGGTCTACCTTATGGGAGGCTTTTCAACGCTGCATCGATAAGCAGTCGCTCCATGTAAAATATGGGTATTCAACCGCACCCGGTTAGACTGGAAGCCGAGTCCAAGCTTATTAGGAGAAAGATAAGGAGACAATGCTTTGTTGCATTAAATCCGCTTATGTACCGCTACTGTACCTACATGAAGTTTAAATAAATAATAATGAGAATAATTGAAGCCGCAATATGTAATGCAACAATAAAATGGCCAATCGTATGCAATCGGATGAAGGGACTTCCAACAGGGGGGACTTAACTCCTTCTCCCATTAATGACAGAAATATATTTAATGTTATGAGATTGGCTCATTGTGTCAACACAGATCGCCAGATTACAGAAGAGAAAAGAAAAAAAATCGTATGCGAAGATTAAAATCACGGTGACATCTAATCAAACATAACCTTTTCATTATACTTTGAAGAGACAGTGAAACATCGTAAACAGTATACTTCATAGTTATTAACTAAACAAACGAATGTACGAACAAAGAGGCTTATAAAAAGCGAGTTTTATTTCAGCTCGAGTTACAAGAGAATTTATCTTTAATACCGGGCCGTATTCAGACTGTCCGCTTTTCCGTAACCCACCCGAGCTACCAGAATGAAACAAAGTTACAATGACACAATATTAGGTGGGAAATTTAAATTATGCCATAATATTTCAAACGAGTAGCGACAGATGTGAAAAGACCGTGTTTTAACTTCGTGCATGCTGTTCCTATTTTATATTTAACAAGCTTCTGCCAGCGGCTTCGCCCGCGTGTGGAGTTAGTTTAGTCTTAGCGTGATGAGATTTCTTCCTCGATAAATGGGCTATCTAACACTGAAAGTATTTTTCAAATCGGACCAGCAGTTATTTAGATTAGCGCGTTCAAACAAACAAACTCTTCAGCTTTATAATTATAATATTAATATATAGATATAATATAGATTTGATAAGACATTATGTACGTACTATGAACGTTTCTAACTCTATTCTTTCAGTTCGTCTTAAGATTTTCTGTAAGAAATCACCACGTGTGAGAAGACCGCCCATTTGTTTTTAATTCGTTAATCATTCTTCGAATCATTCATCATTATTTCTATCCAGTCTACCTCTCTCTAGAAGCGTATTAGACCTCCAAACTTATGCAGGGCATCTACGAGGGAATTAGGTAATCCCAGAGTTTGCATGTGTTCTTATTTCGGAAAAACTCATGCAATTAGAGACTACATACGTGATTTTTTCCTTCATTCCCATTTTAAAATGACTATTGTGTGGAAATATTTATAATATTTGTAACTTAATATAAATATTCTATTCTACGTTGTGTAAAATACCATTCCAATCGCAAGAAATAACAAAACCTATAAATAGAACCGCTACCTCCACATACTATTCGTTACTTGGTCCAAAAATAACTAACATAAATGTCGGAACCGAATTGCCGTGTCGTATTTCGGAATCTGACAATACGTTATTAGATTCCTATGTTGATCAAAGCTTGAAATTCCAATTAATTTATGCGCTGAATCAGGAACTGCAGCTATAAGGTATCTTCTGATATACAAATATCGAGCATAACCTTGTTAAATTCAAGCTGATTGTAAAAGCATATTTACATGGCATCAAGACTTGATCTCTTGGAATGTATACGTCAATGTACTGTTGCACAAACCATGAGTCATGTTTTCTTTTACGAGTCATCGAACACATATTGATGATTAAAAAAGGATGGGGCCATGGATCGGATTTCCGAAAGGTAAGCTCGGTGTCCCCAGAACGAAGGCAACGAAGAAACGGGGTGGGGCAGTAAAAGTCTAACACGCTCTATCCAAGAGCGTGAGAAGTCATTTTGATGACTCCCCACTTGAACAAAAAGATAGTATGTTAAAAATAACCAAAAAGATTCATCCGATTAAAAGTAAGTTACAGGAATTACCACTTTAAATGTAATATCAATGACACAAATAAATGAATCAAATCAATCAAAAACACTTGTTTCCAATAAACCATTTACGGGCACTTTTTGATTGTTTATAAGTCGATCAATCAAAAAAATGAAACTAAATTTGGTCGTAAACATATCAAGACTAAGACCGTTTTCACATTTTCCGATCCGATATCGGTATCGGACGCCGATACGATATCGGGGTAAGGTAAATGTACGAGATATGTGCCTGTCTTTCATATTGTCCGACCCGATATCGGATATCGGAGCACAGCATTTCATACATTTTACTTACCCCGATATCGTATCGGCGTCCGATACCGATATCGGATCGGATAATGTGAAAACGGTCTTACGCAAATGGCAGATCAATAAAAAATCCCATACAAACAATTAAATTTCAATACTGTGCTAATAAAAAGAATAATGAATTACTACGATAAAAGAATTGGAACATGGGACCTAAAACCTACAAGATATTCTTGGTTAGTCCTTCTCACTCTCAATCGTTTTTCACTCTTCGTATTGTTATTTTAGTACTTTATGAACTGGATAGTTACGTAAATTTCTTTAGTACTTATGTAACGACATGTCATAAGTACTAGATCCTAGTGATTTTATTTGAATATCCCTCATTTAATATGTGAACAGTGGTGTGGGCATAAATATTTTTATGTTTTTTGTTTATCCCTGTTATAAATGTCTTATATTGTTGCTGGTTATTTTTCACCTTATGAAAACACACACAGTCATATAACTTATATAGTAATAGTATCCATTATGTCTTCAAGTGTTTTTGCTGCTTTGTGTGTAAGTTGCTGACAAAAAAATTGAACAACGGGATCAGCGAATGATGTTTTCATTCCATTTTTTGAGACAAGCCTTTTAATAAAACGGTTCCATTCTTCTCATATATTCTAACACTTGCTACCAGCTTTCGGTTTTTCCAGCTAACCCTCTTTCTCATTTTGTGTCGAGACAGTAAAAAACTAAAGGCTTTAGATGAGATTTCTTGACTTGGCATTTGTTTTGTTTAGGGACCGAAATATTTATCAGGCATAAAGAACGGACCTCAAGGACGCTTGGCTTTTCTCGTAGTCTGGTTTGGAGGGCAGACAATAGTCAAATTTACATTAAACTTTGTTTAACCCGTGAGAAGGCGCGCTATGAGCAATTCACTCACACAAAAATTTAAAGCAAATTTTTTTGGTGATTCCGACGCCCTAACGTCTCAAGCTCCTAGGTACCTTCCTAACTATTCATCCCCTTCCCTGTGACGCAAATTTCGTGCCGATCAGTGCTGTTGCGATCGCACAATTAAGTGTTTGTGGAGGCCGCGTACCATTGTGCGGTAATTTGCTCATCACGCGCCCGTCCGTGTAAGTATTAATTTTTCCAATTAAAAAAGTATTATTGTATTTTCTAGATTATATTATGGTATTTATTTATATAAAATGGGTTAATATTACGTAAATACTCTATAGTAATATTATAATAATTATTAAAATTGTTTTTAGCTACAAAACACATGAAAAATGGCCGACCGACGTCAAGCACAAATTTGTTCGTAGCTGAAAGAGGATTCTGGTGATGATGGTGGCATTAGATGCGAATATTCTTCTTTTCTTTCTTTTTTCTTTTAATCGAAGGCTCCTAGACCTATTTCAGAGTCTAGGCCAAGCAGATTCTGTTCTATACATATGTCCTAGACGTAGGAATAGACGGTCAAAAAAAGCTTGTACTTTGTGCAAGTAATTACTCTGCACCGAACATATCACATATATGTGTTTATTGTGTTTCGAGAGGCACACTTGTCCAGATAACCATGAAAGAGTCATTTTTTACGTTTTTGATATGAAAGTTTTTTTATCGTGATTTATATGAAAACTGTCAAAATTAGAAAATAAAAATTAGGTGTTTTGCTATTGGTTTCAGAAGTTGCATTTATGTTTTATATTTTTAACAAAAATACTTATTTTCTTACATATTAAACCTTGTTTTATTCATATAAATCCATTATGAGTAATTAAGTACTTTAAAAGCAGAAATATAAGCATTTAAAGTAGTGTGAGTAATTTGCTCGCGCGCGCCTCTCCATGTAACAATCAGAGGCGCGCCTTCTCACGGGTTAAACATGTGACTTTCTGAGCATAACTTCAAACATGCTTTCAACTTTGACCTTTACAAAACGGCTAGAAATCTGTTCTTTAGAAATGAATAAATGTTGAGCTTTTTTAGTATTAATATTTTATACTTTGAAGTGAACACCTAGAGATTCAAAGCATTTATTTCAAATAAACTATTTACAAGCACTTTTGTATTGTCAAGAAGCCAGTCAGTTAGAAAAATGATGCTGATTGCACATTCCTAAGTGTAGATTTCTTTGAAGAAAAATGTGCAAGAAAGTCTATGGACATTCTTTATAATCATGTTCTGTATTACGAATATCAATAGAAGGAATTACAAACCCCGTTGCTCATGTTATTTTTATTTGCGTCATTAAAAATTCAGATCATGTAAGTAAGCTCTACCGAGCCAGCATAATTAGGGCCTGTTTCACAATGTCCGAGTAGACACTACTCACTGAATAAATTCAAAAATGTGACAGAATTCGTATGAAATTATCTGTCAAGTAAGATACTCGAAACTTAATCATAGGTGGTGAAACAGGCCCTTAATGTAATTGTGGTACCAGTAACTATCTTTTCTTATTCGTCGTAATCCTACCATGTCACCATCAGGAAAAAGTATTGTATTTCACCAAGCTTAAAGGATTTTCAGGACACATGCAACAATATTACTACCAATATTCCTCTAGTACCAAATAATTTCCCGTGAGAAGAAAAATCGTCGCGGATATTGATTTCAGAGGGCTAAGCGTGAAACCGAGCCCTCAGGAACTTCAAATACCGATAGCCCAAAAATACTCTATCCCGGTAAAGTGCTCCATCATTAATTTATTTGGAAAGAGAATTTCGATGATTGGTTGTGACGAATTGATATTTTTCATGAATCCTCCACGGTAAGGATGGCAATTTATATTATGGGTTCTGCAATTTATTACTCTCATTTATCATTTCATCGAGTTGGAGCGCCGTAACATATCGTAGGAGAGCCGTCTATTGTGCGTTGCCCTTTTATTTATCCTCCTTTATATCGCCCTAATTAATGCTCTATAACTGATAAGTCCTTTCAACTTGTTTGTAATTCAATTGGCTGTTTTATGACAAACAAAATTTTGAACAATATGAAAAGCGATTAACATTACATTGAAAATATTTTCTGAATTTGCGCTCGTCATTTGCAGCACAAAGCTGGTTAATATTTAGCCAGTAATGAACTGTCGATCATTATTATTGTAATGCAATATTATATTTAAATCCTCATCATTTACCTGTCAGTAGATTGGTTTCTATTTCCATAGATTTAATCAGTACCTATGCAATTTAACTCAAACTAGCGGCTACCAGCGGTTTCACCTGTGCGATATTAGAAAATAATCCTTTTTGGGTTGTAATAGGAATATTTTTCTCGGTAAGACCATATCCCAGAATATCACATGATATTCCAGGATATGGTGTAACCATTAACCGTATTTCATTGAAATTCATTTAACCGTTCGAACGTGAATAAGTAACAAACATACACTGCACACTTTTGCCTTTACAATATTAACGTGATTGTTCAATATATTCCAGCATGTACCAAAGAGCTTCAATGTCAGAATACACATAAAAATATTGTAAAATATAAAGTAACGAACTGATACTTTGATTATAACAGATGCATAATCCAATATACCATAATCTCAAGCATATTTGCAGTGAAGTGAAAAACACATAACAGGATCCCAGTGCAGTGAAGTGCTAAAAACAAAACCACTATAACAATGTCTGTGTAAGTGATAAAACAACAATCAAAACCAGTGTAACAAGAGTCTAAAGAGTGAAGGTTTATTTCGATGAAGGGTAGCATGTTATGGTGGACGTAGTAGTCGCAGCATGACCACGTGGATGGCGCTATTCGGGCTAGTGTGGCTGCTTCGCGTGCGTGGCTCGCTGTGTGGCTGCGCGGCGTGCAGGCGCGCGCGCCACGATGCACAGGAGCTGCACAGCGCGCCCAGTCCACGCGCGCCCAGCCCTGAGGAACAAGCCCCGTTCGACGTCATCACTCTCGAACACTACACCCGTGACGTCACCGTCCAGACCGACTTCGATGATGAAGAGACGATGGAGGATCTTGACAAAATTGAAATGCAGATTTCTGAAGAATGTAAGTAGCTTTATTTTCTCACTCTCTCTAGTCTGCTTCCATGATCAATCTAGAAAATTTTCTCAATATGCATTATAAACATAGCACAATGTTAGCGAATATCTTCAAATGTTGATATCCGCAAGAGAACCAACGTTACCGGCATAGCCTAAAGAATCGTGAAACTTAAGCGGCAGTGGGTAGGACACATTGCTCATAGAACAGTTGGTCGATAGGAAAAGTTTCTGAAGTGGCGACCTCGTCCGGGAGCACGCAGCGTTGAAAGGCCAAAAAATTGCTACAGGGACTTGCGTATAAAATTAGGTACCTTCACATCAATCATCGTATTGAAATAAAAATGTAAAGAAATTTCATCAAACTATTGCTGAACCCAAACCAATCTTTCAAAGTAACACAAAAAATAATTTCTTTGAAAACTGTATCAAAAGAATATTACAATAAAAGCAATTGTTCTAATTTTTTTCTTTATTTAGCTGTTTTGTTTACGTTCTCAACTTCAATCACTTAAATGTAGCGACTCGGCTTCTTAAATAATTGGATATGTTTTTATTATACTATTTCTATTCGATTTCTGCTATGTTTTATAATAACGAATAACTACTCTACTTTTGAAGTAAAAAATATTACAATAAGTAGGCAATTGTCTACCTTTATTTCATTCGTTGTTTGTATTTACTTGCTACCAAACCAGTCCTAATCCTGAAAGGTCTTTTGTCCTTTTTCAGGATTAATATTTGATCGTACCTACTTACTTTTCTACCCGATAAAAGATTTTTTGTATCAACTGTTGCAGACGTCACTAAAGATCGAATTGTAAGAGCAATAGAGGGAACATTTGCGCTTGAATGCAGTCAGTATGCCGGATATTTCCGTACTCCAGTAGAGAGGACACTTTCCTTGAGCCTGCCCACTTGCACTGCTTAAGCACCACTAGACAGTGACAAAACGTTGGTCCACACATTTGCAGCTGAATTTTTCTCCGGCTCCGTCCAAATTCAAATACTTTTAGATCCATATAAATTGTGTTTGCTACTCCACTTGTGGCCGCCGGGAAACTGAATAAAATTGGTGAAGAGAATAAAAACTGTCTTTTTTACTTGAGAGTAGTGAAAAATTACAGAATTGGAATTTTACTGGTAGATTGCAATTGAAAAATTATAAATTTAATTAAATAATGCCTTACTAACAGAACTGTTTATTAAAAATTGAAATCCTGCACTTGTATTCTATAAGTGACTAAAACTAATTACAAAATAAATGAATTATATATTGAGAGAATACAGGCTGTTCAATACGCAAATCGTGAAACAATGCTATTTCTGTTTGTTTAAATTCAATGAATACTAATTTTATTTGCCTTCAATAAACACATTGTACTAAACTACGTAAAATGTATCAAACTCGTTGCAGATGTACAATAATGTACATGTGTGTGTGATGTGTATGTATGTGTGTATGTACGGACCCTTGAGGTATTGTTTCGAAAAATACACTCACAACTATTACAGCCTTTGTCTTAAAATCAACAAAACGTCCAACAACTGGACGTTGACGAGTCAGTGAAGGCCTGTCTTTAAATATATAAATGCAGATTATCAGATATGAGAACTGAAATACTGTATGAAAATATCACTCAAGTTTGTTTTCAGCATTATCGGCCTTGTAATGTTGTTCCCACTGTTAGGACTCAGGCCTTCTCTCTAGGACTGGGAATGGGCTGTAATCCACCACGCGGGACCAGTGCGGATTGGTAGATGTCACATGTCTTAAATTTTTTTTGATGTCATGCGGTTATCTCACGATATTTTTCTTCACCGTTTTGAGAGCAGCGGTGATGAGATAAATTAAACAAATTGGAGCACTGCTTGATTGGGTATGAACCCGCGACCAATACCAATAGTACCTACAACTTATAAGTCGGGGCAGTTACCCTTGGGCCTGTCAAGTTTGTAATATCACATAATTATTCTAGTGCTGACTTCAGGTTGTACATGCAAATGTTATGAGATGTACTATGAATTAATGAAACAAGATTATGTGTTGGCATTGATCTTCCAAATGCAAAGGCAAGATAACAAAGTAAAGGTAATCTGAGATTATGCTTATTAATCTTAATTGAAATTGCAAATCTCAATCTCAAACTCTCTGTTTGTCTTTTACATATGTCTTAATGACTGAACGGATTTTGCTAAAACCTAGCAGACGGTTAGACCTTAAGATATAGGATATAGAATGTGTCTTGTTCGGGCGGAGTATCACCGTGTCCTCGTGGGGACGATCGCCTGTAGTAGCAACATCTCTTGCCGAGTCCTAGTACAAACCATGGTCCGGACTGAGGGTGTGGCGGTCATCTCCTGCGAAGCAGTTATGATAGCAAAGGAAACGGCCGCACGCATGAAGTAATAGGACATCCTTATACCCCAGCCACCAAAACAGTAAAAACCTAACACGGTGTTTCACCCCATCCTAGAGCAGGAAAAGTCTAAGAAATTACAAGATTTCTTACCTCATTTAAAGCCTTTGATTGTAAACTTGACAATTTTCTAATCAAAAATTTTCATTTTTTGTAGATAATCAGTAGTATATTTTGCACAAAAAAAGCATAACTGAGTAGTACGAGTAAACCGTATTTTCAAAACATTGTGATGCTATGTAGCATTGTATAAAATAATAATCCCACACATTCACAAAAGAAAGAATATCATTCAGTACTTTTATTATTTACGCCTTTCAGTCAGTGTATACGTTTAGTCGCACTACGTAATATTGCTATTAAATTTGGCTGTGCATAGTGGGCAAATAAACCAAAAATCTCTTCATTCTATATAGGTACTTCTAGTTATGGTTATTTTCCATTTCCTCCTCTTTTCTACGGACATACATAATTACATACCTTGCAACACAAAATAAATCTCGCCATATATCGTAAAAGTGGAACAGATTTTTATTTCTTTTTATCATCTATTATGAATGCGGTATTCTACGAAGCAGGAGTTATTATAATTTGGTTGCGTTAAAATAAATTAGTATAATTGTTGGTAGATGTGGTAAGCTAAATGTATTTTTCTGTTTTATGCATTCGCAAAAAAGCTTTACTATGCATCTGAGTTACATTTAGGTATGCTTTAGCTGAGCTAGGCGATTTTTCGAGAGAATTACAGTACTCCTGGAACGCAAAGGGCAACTAAACTGAAGGGTTTTAGTCTGTAAAAGTCCGACACTTTCTCTCACTCTACCCCAGAGTGTCAAGCGGGGAAGTTATTTTAATTGAAAAAGGTTGCTACCAATGAAAGTATGTTTATTTATGTTAATCGAGTGATACATAATTTTATTCATTACCATTAAAAATCTTCCCCGTCTCTATCCCACTTTTTACACAATTTTATAAAGGCGAACGTCTGTATGTTTGGTTTTTTTTTGTTAATAAATCACGGCGGAAAGCCGCCGACAAGCCTTGACCCGGATTAGGACGTAGGATACTTTTGTTCTAGCTGTAAGTACTAGCTTCGTCGACGCTTTCAGACAAAGCTAGTAAACACAATCAATCTTAATGTTACACAAATCAAGGAAGATAATGGTATAATGATAAAGTAGGTATACATTTGAATAATTATGTATGTGTAACTTGTAACTACTTAATCTAATATCAGTACTATAGTAGGGGAGCTAAATCGAGAAACTGATTGATATGTCAGATATCAACGAACAACTGAAATTAATAAACGCCTAGGAACGTGAAATTTTGCACGAGGCTTATGGTGTAAATGAGAGTTAAAAAAACTGTTTTTTTTTTAATTCATCATATAAAATGGTGAAAAATTTTAATTTTTAAATTAGCATAAATATAACCAAAATAAATTTCCCCCTGATGGTATCCCTAATCCCTGATGGTAAGCAGTGATGCATCGTTGATGGTAAAGTGCATTATAGTTTCTTAAGAGCCTATAAAACGATTATCCATATCCTCGGAAGTAATGCTCTCAAACAAAGTGCTAGTCTATCTTTGAGACGAGTCTAATAAACTCCGATAATTCCTAGTATCGAATAAATTAACATGTCAACTAACTCGAGTTTACTTTAATCATTAAAGTGAGCTTATTGGATACAATGCTCATTTTTTGTATAGAAGCGATCGCTTTTATTTGAGTATTTGCATTTGTTAGCGGCCTCGCTAGTTTGAAAGTAAATCAATTCTAAGAAAGACATAAACATACTGGACCGAATATGTCCATTTTCTCACGTTTGCGGCAGTGTCATTCGCTCATATTACTGTTTCACGAAGAAGTTGACTGCATCTCATTTCCTCTCGCTTCGATCTATGGTCTGAACTAGGGTCTGGTGGGAAAGGTGGCTGCTGCCAATTGCCTCCATAAGGACATGATGGTGCTCCGCCCAAGCGAGGCAAACCTTTTTTATTATTCATAGGCTCGCGTTTGACCACCATCTCACCTGATGGTAAGGGATGATGTGGTCGACGATGGAGCACGCTTGCTTAGAAGTAACCTTCTCACTCTTGACTTAAAGACAACCTCGGGGAGGTTGTAGCTATCAGGAAACACAGACTACAGCAAGGAATTCCACTATATACTCTACTGTGTCCTCCAACCGGTCTGCACAATGGTGACACCCCGGGTGTTTGTTTCACCTGAAAATAAACTTTCCGAACTTACCATGTCCGATGAGGATCTGCATCATACGCAAGATAAGGACGTGCGCCGTAGCGTCTCTTGAGTCACTTCTCAAAGGACTTACAGCTGCAATCATGGCGTGACTAATAATCTAGTATTCCTTGGCAGAAGAAATAAATGTAAAATCACAAGAATCCTCTTACAATTGATGAAGTCTTTCATTATGTACTGACCTTTCGTGTAACCTTTCTTGTGCAGACATAAGACCTCTGGTGAAAACAATAAATAAAAGATCAAATTGCTTCACATCGGCGAACGTTACTTAGGGTAGCAAGCATATCTATTTTAATGAAGCCTCAAAGCAAAGCTCTTGTCAAGGGAGATAGCGACTTATGTACATGAAAATAGTTGTAGTTTTTAATACTATATTATTGTTGAATAGTAGCTGACTTAGAATGTTCTGCCTTATAAATTAATGTTACTTTATTAAAACAGCCAATTAAAAGCCAAGTTTAAGGGCCTGTTTCACAATGTCCGAGTAAGCACTACTCACTGAATAAATTCAAAAATTTGACAGAATTTGTATGAAATTATCTGCCAAGTAAGATACTCGAAACTTAATCATAGGTGGTGAAACAGGCCCTAAGCCTATTAAAATTAATGTTTAAACTAGTTATAATAGCCATTTGAAATGGTGTTCAGGTAGATTTTTCCTTTTATTTTAAATATTGAAGAACCCGGTTTCTGGGTAATACGATAACCCTTAGTATGACAAACTTCCAGGCTTTGACAAATATTCACTTATTCTAATGGTTTCAGGTGCTTCTCGATTTACGACTCTTCTTAGAAGTAACAGAATAATATATTTTAAGGTTATCCGAGCTTATCTAGGTATACAAGTAAAATTATTTCCTAGAAGATGTGAAAATAAAATGAGAGATTCTTATAAAATAGGTAGTATTTTATTATAAGCTGGGAAGTCAACAAATGAGTTATCCCGCTCGTGGTGAAGCCAGAGGGCGTTTCAGACTTTTACTGACTATAACTCGTCTGTTTTTTTTTCCTTTGCGTTATATGGTCACAGTAACTCTTTCGAACGTTCTTGCAGTAAATAATATACTGTCATTTTTTTAGATGGGAAATCATCTAATTACTTCTCTCGCTCTTGGGCGGAACGGGAAGGCTTGTCAGACTTTTACTAACTAAAAGCAGTGGGTTTTCAGCAAACACCAGAACGCAATGCAATGAAGAAAAATAGGAGTGTCATATTTTTCTTCTTTGCACTGCGTTCTGGTGTTTTTCTATCAGATCTTCAGAGGCTTCGACCCTGCTGAAAACCGGTTTTGCTGACATCTCCTTAAAGCGCGCGTGAAACACTACGCACCGTAAATAATCCACTAACCTAAAGACCATTTTTCTTATAAGCCGTAAAGTGTAAAAGTTTCAACTGAAATAAAATATTGCTTCGAGTTATAAAATATCTTGACAAAATTCATTTTATTCCGCGGCTAATTTAAGGTACTTAGAATGAAACCACTTACAATGAAACTCGGGCGACGACGCTTGATATAAATCACAACTCCGATTTCTCAAATATGAAATTCTGGAGACAAGGAGAAAGATGACACGAGTGGTTGACTTTTGTATTAAATATACCCACGCGATTGAGGTAAAGAATTTATTAGAGCGTGAAGATTACAAGGAATTTATTTATTAATTTGTTTTATTTTAACAAAAACGTCAAAGCTTTTGTAAATAAGCATGCATTTTTTTATTTTCTAACAAATAAATAAACAATAAATAATCAATATATGTATGGTTCTGGAGTGGCGGCCACGTACCGAAAGACGCAGCATTGAAGGGTCTCCCGTAAGGTGGACCGACGACCCGGAGGTGGTCGTGGGAATCCAAAGGATGCCAGACGCACAGGACCGGTCGTTGTGGCTTGGGGGAGGCCGATGTTTAACAGCGGACGTCTTTCGCCTGAAATGGTGACGATGGTGATAAACAAAATGTATGGAAGAATTTTTAAATATCAAAATTCCAAATCTTTTTATTTCACATTGGCCTACATGGAAACTTCAGATTCAGATTCAGATTTATTTATTTTGTGAACATAGGTATAAATTACAGGTGTTTTTCAATAGTTATAAAACTTAAGAAGAAGAAGAGAAGCTAGTGCATGCATTTTCATCAACAACGAAGTTATAAAGCTTTAAAGCTACTAATAAGAAAGAAAAGTTCCACGTGGTCTTTGAGGTCAAAATTCATCCCGCCTTTACGGCCACCGTGGAAAACGGCGATTTGACGAAAGAGACATATTTTTTACTAGCTTCCGCCCGCGACTTCGTCCGCGTGGAATAGTTCGCTCCGCTCCTATTGGTCTTAGCGTGATGATTTATAGAAAATGAAAAAAAAAACAAACACAAAAAATTTAAAAAAAAAATTAGATCGTATCAGTAGTTCCTGAGATTAGCGCGTTCAAACAAACAAACTCTTCAGCTTTATAATATTCGTATAGATTTCAAATTCTTATATTTCGTTCATATTTCGACTAATATTTATATTGGTTTCACTGTTAACATTCTATTTTTGTATGTTTACTGATAAACAGCTGGTTAGATAACAAATATTTTCTTACAAATTCCCTATTATATTAGAGAAAATTTCGGCACGCTCAGCGCAACTATATTGTTTTTCTACACTCTCTTTTTATTATTCTGTGTTGTTGCCGTTGTATTGCAACGTCCTTCCAGATAAATTAGTACTTTTCATAATCAACGCGGGGGGTAATTGTACTCATCATTATGAACAACTATGGGACCAATCCTGAAATCGAGAAAATAAGTGAACAGTAATGTATGTAGCTGATAATTTTTTCCCGATTTCAGATTTGGTCCCATAGAAAAAGTTGTTCATAATGATGAGTACAATGACCCCCCAAGAGAATGTGCGTTAATTATGTTACATGTTGTATATATAAAATTCACCGTCTCGTCTCTTCGAATTCCAATCATACTGAAATGGTTGTCTCCTGTTCGTTTGAAATCACGACAGTAAGGGTGTGCGTCCAAGAGAAAATTGAGCTCAGAAATAGTGCGACGGACAGGAGACAGGGTTTGCACAACGCTGTGACTCGCAGACAACGCAAACAAGATCTTTGACCGGATGCGGCTCTGAATGGTATTTGACTACTAATTGCACGAAGAAATCAATAGTAGTAGATAGATTTTGGTAATTATAATCAAAAATCAACTATTGTATTTCAATGCTTCATAAAATACCTGGTCCTCCGTCTTTCAGTCATCATTTATGGCCGGTATATCTAACCGGGGGGCAACACGTGCTGGGTTTAACACAGAAAATAATATATGTAGCGGGAATTCCTGTTATAAGACTGATGTAGAATTTCCGTGAAGTTCGTGGCATGATATCATATCGAATAGCCTATAATTTACTAGTAGTTTGTTAGTCTAGATTTCTGAAATCGTTAGCACCCATATATTTTTAGGTGAGAAATCCAATGACTTCTTCCACTCTAGAACGGAGAGGGAGCGCGTGTCCTATGTTCCATCTTTGCCTTGCATTCCAGGACCCCGGGATTTCCTTTCACAAGCGAACCTATAGCTCCAGTATGATTTGACCCTGCTGAACCTCTACGGTATTGCTGGCATCTCTTTAAGGCGGGCGTAGAACATTTCGCGCTGTCAACGACATGGGTTCGGTTAGAAATCGGGGTTATAATCCCGGCAGCTGGGGTGTGAGGAATTCCGTTCCCTGACGCGTGTGACCACCTTCTTTGCTAACATTACTACTTCGCAGAAGAAGGGGTCTGCATGCCATTTCTCCTCCATCTGGATCAAGGCCGTTGATTGCCCACAAAAGGACGTAGCGGTAATCCGCTCAAGTGGGGCAAACCACCGTATGCTCTACTGTATTCTTTAATCCCAGTAACTTGATAGATTTTCAGCTTCAACTTTTTCAGCAAGGCGATAATATTAAATTTATGTCAGATGATATAAATACACGGTTGTATCGATAAGCTATTCGTGTTTTGACAAACACCAAAACAGGGGTGTTCGATAGTTATTGGGCTATATTTCTTTCCATCTCCGTAAGAAAGTCGTAAAACTTCAAGGCTTATCCTTTGAGCTGCTTGTTATGGAAACCTATAACATTTCCTACATGAACAACATGATATTTCACACTGGTTTTGTCATAAATTTCATATCTCTGAGCATGAGATTGCGGGCATGAAACTACTAAACTATATTTCATAAAAAAGTTTCGTCATCTGTCTAGATTTTTAAATCTGAGTTAGATTTTTATATTCCTTAAGATATTATATACACGAGTTTTAAAGATGAAGAAAATTTCTGATGTAAAAGAGTCTTTATTTTTGCGTAAAAAACACATGCTGTTTTAGCATTCATGGTTTAACTACATTAACGTACAGAACTTAGAATGGATGCTCAATCAATGTGATGTTATATATTTGGTTCAAAAGAAAATACGCTTAAAGTAGTCGCAATTTTCATAGCAGTTGCCGTCTTGTTGGTCTTAATAACACAGTGTAGAAATTCAAGAAATGAAAATCAAAGTATTTATTAGTGTGCTTTTTAGATCAATAAAAAGCACACTAATAAATACTTTTTGTATTAACACTGTTGTTGACTTACAGTTAATTTATAACAACTCAAAAAGCTACTTATCACAATACTAATTACAAATAACTAGGGATCAATGTTAATAATGTCGACATGGTATAGTAGAGACGTTACTTCAATTTCCATATCATTACAAAACAAAAGAAGTTCCATCACACTTTGTGAATCGAATTACACTAGGTGTCAAATATTATGGCGCGTTTTTCCTCGAAACGTCAAAGAAAATGCCAGCGACGGCACATTTGGCTGCAGGAAACTTCGAGCTCGCACCATTATGAATCGTAGTTTGATCTACACCGCTTTTTTGTTAATCTGGGTCAGTCTTTGTCGCCTACTAACGTGAGCTCTCGAAACAAGGGAGTCTTTCTTTTCATTAAGAACTCGATTTTTCGTTCAAGAACTACTTAATTTGTTTCACTAGGTCGGAGAGTCTCGCTCCTGGACACGAGTCGCCTTGGCCAACCTGGAAAATCCTAAACAGACTCCGCACCCAGGTTAGGTTTGTGCGGTGTCTCTCCATAGTCCATGTCCCATCTTCCATCACCACGTGCCCTGTTGCTTGCTCTAATGAGGACCTAATGACAGCATCAGTGGATGGCATTGCCGTGGCTGAGTACCTACTGGGCCAGACAAGGTATCTAACTAGGTTTGCCAACGACACGCTAAGAAAAAGACTAGGCCAAAGAACAGACTTATATTTTAACCAGTATCTGTGTCATGTGGGATAAACGTTGGAATAGTAACAACCTAGTTTAGAAACTGGATCAAACAACTTAGTTTTGCATTTACAATGTTAGCGGTTATGTTGTCCGCCACATATACTTAGCCATTGTCGGTCTGACGAGGTCCCTCGGCACTGCTTATGTGGTGGAAAAGACGGTTAGTTTTAATTTTTAATACGGTTTAATGAGTATTTTGAAGGCTTATTTATATGACAGTTTTCTATCATGTGGCTATGCCTCTTTTTTGGCTCAGTTCATTGACTCAGGTTATGTAATGCGAATAATGTACACCCTTATACTAACACCCCAATAAATAAGCTGCAATTATAATTCAAGCATCTAGTGTAACACAATAAAGATTTATCAGGTAATTTTATTAACCTTAAATAATTTAGAATTCTTTAAAAAAGGTTTAAAGTTAACTGAAATCGATTCTACTAAATCGACTTTTAGAATATTTATTATTTTACATGTTGTATATTTTATCCTACTACTATAATAAGCATAGCCTGTTTGAGATTTTGATACAAAAAGGGTTGGGATATAATGGGTACGACCACAAGTGGGCTATAGACTATGAATATTACAAACGTCTGGCAATCTCGACCTCGACAAAACAATGACGAACCTATCCTTGCTCCGTGGATTCCGTATTCAATTATTCAGTTAGCATTTCTCGTGGAAACCGAAGGATTTTAACATGACAGCGAACTTCACTGCACGAAACAGAATATTTAAAACTTACGAGTATGAAATTTGCCTTCTGAATTATATAACCAGTACTTTTAAAAAGCTATACTTAGTTGATAGAGTATGTTAAAATAATGTTTCGTTATTACTTACTTACTTAACATAAAAAATAAAAATATCAGGCTAAAAAATCTGATTTTCAAAGCCCAAAATGTAATTTGGAATTTACCATGTAAAGTTTTACAGCTTTGTATGTAATGACGTATTTTAACACCACACTCAAAACATGAGACAATGGTACCCAAAACCACAGGCTGGAAGAATCTTTCTCAAACTGACCGTTCCTAACAGTCTTTTTTTGTCCACAGCTAACGTCGGTAACTACGAGTGCGGGCGAGAGCAGCCTACAGACAGTCCAGGAAGTGGTCGACAGGCTGCAAGCTACCAGGTTCGTCCCATAATACCACGACTAAACACATCCCGCCTTGTTTTGCCGCACTAGTACTGTCTGCGTCCAGCCTTTTAACGTTTTTCGATTTCCTGTTGCTACGGGGAGTAATAATGGTTCTGTTAACGTTTTGTTATTGGCTACTTTGTGACAGTATTGCTGTTACTGTGGTCTGTTGCAAATTGAATTGGATTTATTCAATACTAGCACTTAGGGACTACGTTTGCGAGATTTTTTTTCATAAAAATTTAACCTTAAAACGTATTTTGAGAGTAAAATCTATTAGTGACAGCCTTATTGTTCATTTGTGCCAAGGTTTATACACCCAAGAAATAAAAATCTTCTTTACAATCTTTAATATCCCCTAAATTGTTCTATTGAGGGTAGTTCTGAAAACAAATAATCACAATGTTAATTATTGACATAAGTGACTATCTGTGTTAACTTTTTTGTATAAAAGAGGAAAATTAAATTTATTATAATACAAAACGGAATAAAACATAAATATGACTATCAAACCATGCATTCTATCTACATGTCTTTTTTAATAAAAAAATATTTACTGACATCATGAAACTACACGATTCGAGACTCGCGACTTCCAGCATAAGCTTTTCGTGCTTGAAATAGCTGCATCCATTATCGTCTCCACAAGATTGTTAATAATCTGACCTACATATCAGTTATTTTTGCTGAAGTCTCGACGTAGGAGTCTAGTATTGATTTATGCTTCGAAACTGTATCTTTAATTTAAGATTGGAGAGGTGAAGATTTCAGTAGCAGTATTGAACCCATGGCTGACATGGGTCTAATAACGTAAAAGATGTTAAGTTAAATAAACTTAACATCTTTTACGACATATTGTGGTTAATTATTTAAGAAATATAATATTCTGTTGCGAGTTCGTACTTGTAGTAACAAGTTCATACCAGTATAAGAAGACATATTATGATTCTGGTACAAATTGACAGTCGTTGGCAGACCTACGTGTTGCTGAGAAATTTTTGCTCCACTTTTTCTTTTCACAACTACTCGTACGTCAGGAACATCTAGATGAAGGAATAGATATTCTTTTTGAATGGACTTATGTCTTTATTTGAGCATATACACAACAATATATCTGAATTAATTGTTTAATATATAACACCGCCTAAATAATTGTCATGTAGTCATTTAAAAATACTGTCTGTCGGAATTTAGGGATTAATATTAGAACTATGTAAAATATGTACGTAAACAATATTTTTGCCATAATTTAAAACAGGATACTTTGAACTGTAATATTTTGAGACTAATTTAGAATTATGAGATCAAATAAACTTTATATTAAAGCTACGTTATTATTGTATTCTTTACATTAGTAATTAAATTATTGTTTGCTTAGTGTTTTATATTTTCTGTAATACAGCTATAATTATAATTAATTTATGAATTCCCGACCGGTCGCATGAGACCGCACTGTTATTGTTTTATTATTGTGTCTCGTTTCGCGGATATGTGATAGGTTAAATTATATTTTTAACCATCATCATCATCTGCCTAGCCTTTTCCCAACTATGTTGGGGTCGGCTCCCAGTCAAGCCGGATTTAGCTGAATACCAGTATTTTACGAGGAGCAGCTGCCTACCAGACCTCCACAACCCATTAACTGGGGTAACACGGTACTTCATGACAAGACTGGAGTCAGATTTACTGGCTTCTGACTATCCGTAACGACTGCCAAAGATCTCCAAATGACAGCCGGGACCAACGGCTTAACGTGCTTTCCGAGGCACGGAAAATTATATTTTTAATAATTGGTTTAAAAAATGGTTAAATTATATTTTTAACCATTTTTTGTATAAAATCTAAGAAAACTTGTCCTATTTTGGGATATAACTTGTACCGTGGCAACAAACGGTATGCAATATGTATGACGTAAAACGAACTTAAAACTGTTGCTGCTAATGGATGGAATCTGTATTTTTGTTTCAATCGTTTTCAGTTGGGAAATTTTACCTAACGAATATCGTTTCTTCTCTCAGCGGCTATAGAACTAAATTTCCAAAACAAAAGCTACAAAACCAATAACACAGAGTTTTTTGTCAGAAGAAGTCGTCATTGATATTACTTTCCCTTTAAAACATATGGTTTCTCCGTTAGAATTTCTATTGTGAAAAAACACTTTTGTTTTGTGGTTATATACTGAAAAAAAAAGCTAGAAGAACCAATAAATTACTATAATTTTAGAAAAGAATAACGTACTTTCAATGTAAAATTTCTTTAAACTTTTATGAAGAGTCAGTCCGATATACGAGTAACAGTGCAAAATAAACCGTTTTAAAAACACACAGATAAACAGAATACATTAGCTATACACATAAAAATTATTATATTTAGGTATTAAATAGAAATGTGACATAAATTGAAATCAGTGATCAAAACCGCGACTTCGCCGAATTTCCAATATGTTTGTATCTGCGGGTAGTCTGTCATTGACATTATTTTGATATGTAAATTATCGTGTTTATGTTTGTGGAGTCAATACAACTACATTATGCTATGCAGAATCATACTACATTCAATATGGCTGAGCATTAGGATGATTTATTTTTCGATTTTCATTTGATTTTGGTCGAACTCTTGATAATATACTCATGCACGGTATTCATGTAAAAATCACCATAATCGGTTTCATAGATTGTGCAACGTAACATAACTCTACCTGATCTAATAACGCTTTCTATTTTCTTCGATAGAAAATTGTGTAATCATAATAGAAAGAAAATGTACAGTTTATTCTACATTTCCTTTCTACTAAACAAGCAGGCAAGAAGCACTATTTCATTGTTTCATAGGTAACAACTCAAGACATCAGTTACTTACATTTGTTTTTGTATTTATAAATAGGGCCCGACAAAGATTGTCACAATATGAACAAGAATACGCAACATAAAACTTATTAATACTTCATTTTATTATCAGAGTAATAAACCGCTATCCCTTTTACTGTCGGTAACAAAAAACTGTAGCAACTATTTGTATAAAGTCCTTGTTTGTTTGTTAATTTTTTTACTGAAAGTTTCGCATTTTTCTACGGTTTTGTAGCTCGAATAAAATTCTCTGTAACATCCCCGACTCACCGCAGGTGTGGTTCTGAAACTATGTTTTCTGTAGCTCAGAATTGAATGGTAGTCGATAAATAAATTGCGAATGTTACGTTACTTGTTTTTCATGTATACTAGTTTCTATAGGTGAAACTGGCTGCGTCATCATCATCTGCCTAGCCTTTTCCCAACTATATTGGGGTCGGCTTCCAGTCAAGCCGGATTTAGCTGAATACCAGTATTTTACGAGGAGCGGCTGCCTACCAGACCTCCACAACCCATTAACTGGGGTAACACGGTACTTCTTGGCAAGACTGGAGTCAGATTTACTGGCTTCTGACTATCCGTAACGACTGCCAAAGATCTCCAAATGACAGCCGGGACCAACGGCTTAACGTGCTTTCCGAGGCACGGAGGAAACTCGTTATGTTAAGATGGTCACCCATCCACAGACCAACCTAGGCAAGCGTTGCTTAACCTTGAAGATCGACCTGTGCGGCTGTTACTATTTAGCCACGAGCTGGCTGCGTAAATGTTGTAAATTTAGTTTAACGGAATATAATTTTGCTATAAAAACCTTACACTCCAATCCAGGCCATGGTTTACACATATGTTAAGCATTATTCACATACGTTGAAGCATGCGGACAACGAGCAATGAGTCAAATAAGAGGAGAAACGGATCGAACTCAAGGCATCTAAGGCGCGCAGTGTTCCAAGCGCACCTTAAAAAGATGTCAGTAAAATGATAGGGTACCCAGCAGGGCGGAATTTTACCCGGGGTCCTAGAACGCAAGACTTCTATCCTTGCCTAAAAGTGGATTTTATTCAGCAAAAAAATTACGCACTCTCTCGCTCCACCACAGAGCATGAGAATTCATTGAATGGTTTCGCACCTAAAAAAAATATTTTGAAGAACTGATACTAACAAATGTCTAATGCCCGTTTTCACCAACAGCCCCTAAAATTTAAGTGTCTCTTACGCCAATATAATCACGGTTTTTGCATATTATAAAGTTATTTTTCTGAATCAAAGTATGAAATCGAACACTTTTAAAGATGTCATACTTTAATTCAGAATAATAACTTATTAATAACTTGCAAAAACCGTGATTATATCGGCTTAAGAGACACTTAAATGTTAGGGGTTGTTGGTGAAAACGGGCATAAACATAATATTACTAAGATTCAGTTTTGGCTCACAAAATCATCGTTCTTTTTGTGTGGAAGTCCACATGGATACTTCCTGTATCCGGAGACGGAGGGTCGGACTTCTACCGACTTAATCATATAAGAGAGGCCCCGGGATCTCCGGTAGAACGCTTCGGCGCTCTTAATACGCTTTTGACACGTCCTTGGGGAAAATCGTTTCCCTCGTCATAAACATAATTGTAATTCACCTTTGTTCAATTTCAGCGATCGAACAAAGTAAATTAAATCACAATTATCCTCGTCGTTATTAAATATTTGTTCAATCATTCAAATTAGCTTGGTATACAGTTATAAGGGTACCTAGAGCTCAAGTGTCAGGTTTCGAGGGACAGAATAATATTGACTGGTTGTAAAATTCTGAGAAATTCTAGCTAGCGTTTGCTTTGCGGAATATTGTGTACTTGAAATTTTCCAGTCGAAAGCCTCTGTTATCGACTCGTATGATCCGAGATAGCCTATAAAGGCTTGCATCGGTTGGTACGGCATGTTGCCTATAGCGAGTAGAAAGCCGACGTTACGAAGTTAAATGTTCTTTTACATTTTTATAGAAGCGAGTGGTTCTAGATAAATACTTGTGATCGAATCACGCTATTCTTATAAAAGCGAAAGTTTTATTGTAACGCTCAACCGACTGAACGGAATCTGATGTTTAATACATGGCTAGATTATGTGCTGGTGTAGCACATATAGTACGTTACTCTTTTTCCGGAAGTACCTTATTTTAGTTTAATTCCTTTATTTTCACGGTTTTTAAATGACAATATTTTTAAATCTGGTTTGTATGAGTAGGTACAGTCAAATTGTCATTATCATTATGAGATTCTTATTTTCAGAATTCAAACACAATTAAATTATGTTTCTATGTCCTAAAAACCACGTTCATTTCGTGTATTTTCCACAATTGCGTTGAAATGTTACGTAAAATGTTAATATAACACAAGAAAAAAAAATACTTACTCAGTTTCGCTACTTAATGATACACTTACAACCTGTTACTTGAGAAATGTTTCTAAAATGCTACAACTATAAACATTTGTAGCGTTTCTGTCGTAGCTAGCAGCTCATAGCAATTGCTTGTCTTCAAATTTAACTTATTTTAATATTCTCTTTATGTTTCTTGGCTCAGAAACAAGAAACTTGGAAGTTAATGATGTTTCACACCTGAACTGTATTATATTTCTTATCTTTCTTGGCTCGTCTTTTTGTAAACAGTTAGAAGAATATTTAAAATGCGCTAAACATTAACAAAAATAATCTTGTAAGTTACTTTCGTTCGATACAGCGCCATTTTTGTTCTCCAAGTTTCCTAAATTATACAAAAAATAAGAAAAAGCAGCAAATGCTTAATTTTATTATACAATTTGCATCTTATTACGCTTTACGGTGCGAAAATCGTTACCATTTTCTATAGCCCGTTTCCTTTGGCGAAACTTCAGTGAGGAAGCGATATTTTTCATTGTTAAAATATTTTCACCTCCGACTAGCAAAGTGCGACCCTGGTTTTTGCCAAAAGCACTTCTTTTATCACTTTTTCACTGCCTACAAAATATTTTGGCACAACAGATTCTACGGCACGGAAAGCACGGTAACATTTTGTTTTATCGTTCGTTCACTGTGTTAAGGTACATCTATTTTGGCGAACAAATATAGCGTTTCTATTCACTCGTTCCAAAATAAATATTTCATAGAGGAATTCTTTGACATTTTTTTCATGAGGTTAGCGCGCTTGGCAGTTGGGTTAGATTTTTATTTCTTCGTAATTAATCATTATCTTGTAAATATGTGGGTTTGTGCATAGATAAAAATATAATTTATAATAAAAAGTAGCTGACTCGACAAACGTTGTCCTCTTCTAGCTATGAACTATCAAATGGGCGAAGCTTGAAGTCTTTGTAATTTTTTTTAATGTTCAGGTCTAATGCACAATTTTATTATTTTTATTTCTATCAAAACCTTCTGACAACAATAAACATAACATACGTAATAACGTGACCAAGAGAAATAGGGATTCATTTTTCTAAACCTATTTAAATAGATTACTGAACTGAGCCATGATAAGTCAGCTGACCTTTTAAAATGTAAAAGGTTAGGGACTTTTTACATGAATTGTTACTTTACTAATTGGCAAAGGGAGATATATCTCACTTTTGTGGACTTCGAAAAAGCCTTCGATACGTTGAAGTGGTCCAGTATTTGGTCTCGCCTGCTAGAAATTGGAGTGCCACCAAAATTTGTCCGCCTAGTACAAAGCATATATCGCAAATATACATGCAAAGTGGTTCACGATGGTCTCATCTCGGAAGACATCGCAGTGCACGCGGGTGTTCGCCAGGGTTGCCTTCTCTCGCCTCTTCTCTTTATAGTCGTTCTTGACGGAATTTTGCTTCGCATCTTCGATGAGAGACGCCGCGGCATAGAGTGGGGATTGTCCAGCGTTTTAGAAGACTTAAACTACGCCGATGACCTATGCCTGCTTAGTCACACACACGCCAACATGCAAGCAAAATTAAACGACCTTCGTGAGGAGGCAGCGAAAACTGGTCTTAAAATTAATACACGGAAGACCCAAGAAATGCGTTCAGGAGTGATCAATTCTGCACCGTTGCTGATCGGTACCGAGGCGGTGGAACGCGTTCAGAGATTCACGTACTAGGGGTGATCCAAAAGTAATGATAATCAATACGAAATAAGGATATTTTAACTATAAAAAAAATATATTTATCTATATAGTCTCTTAGCAAATCAATACATTTAGTCCATTTTTTTTTAAATTTACAATTCCCTTTGAAAAAAAATCTTTGGCTTAGTCATCCAAAAACGCCTCTACAGTAGTCATCACCTCGCTACTATTGTCATTTTTTTTGCCTCAGAGGTGTTTCTTAAGCCGAAAAAAGAGGTTTAAGTCACTGGGTGCCAGGTCTGGCGGATAGGGTGGGTTTTCAAGCAATTCGAGTCCAATTTCTTGAATGGCAGCCATCGCAACGGCGGCTTGTGAGCCGGTGCGTTGTTTTGGTGAAACAACACTCTAACTCGGAGTTTGCGACGTTTTTTTTCTTTGATGACCTGCTGCAATCTTTTTTTTTGGTCTGCATAGTAAGAGTCCATAATAGTGGCTCCTTTTTCCATATATTCCACTATTATAATTCTTTCAGCATCCCATAAAACGGACGCCATAACCTTTCCTGCCGAACTTGACTCATTGAATTTCTTCAGCGACGGGAAGAGGCTCGTTTCCAAGTCTTAGACTCTTGTTTCATTTCTGGATCAAAATAGTAGATCCAGGTCTTATCCATAGTCACGAAACGAGACAAAAAAAAATCCTGATCCGTCTGGAACTTTTCGAGATTCGCCCTCGAAATGTCGACACGTTTTGATTTGTGCTCGTCGGTTAACATTCCCGGCACCCAACTTTCAGAGACCTTTTTCATATGCAGTTTGTTCGCAATGATTCTTTGAGCACTTGTCATATGTCATCCCTATGATCTCAGCTACATGCTTTATGGTCAATCTTTGACCTGCAAATTCGATATCTTCGACTTTTTTTACTTTTTCTGCAGTGTGGGACGTGGGTGGGCGTCCCTCGCCATGTTCATCTTCTGTGGATGTTCTACCCAGCTTGGACTCCTTTAACCAGCGCGCAACTGTGGAATATGAAGGAACAGAGTCCCCTTATGTTTCCACTATGTCACTTTGTATGTCTTTGGTAGATTTTTTTTTCAAACAGAGGCACTTAATGACAGCTCTGATTTAATTTTTCTCCATTTTGATTTTTACTCTCCGACTGTTCGTATTCAAATGAATATAACTCCCTGTAATCGTGGCCTATTTTTATGATTTTTTTATGATGAAGTACTGAATATATGAGGAAACAAAAAAAAAAATATTTCATATTTTTACGTGCCCTACAAATGTCCGATTATCATTACTTTTGGATCACCCCTCGTACCTCGGAAGTGTCGTGGCGGAAACTGGTGGGACTGAGGAAGACGTCGCTTCGCGAATAGCCAAAGCGCGTGGTACCTTCGCACAGCTGAGGCCGGTTTGGCAATCGCGGAAATTGACCCGAAGGGTTAAATAAAAAATCTTCAGGTCCAACGTCAAATCCGTGCTGCTTTACGGGTGCGAAACGTGGAAGGTGACAAAAGAGATCTCACGCCAAATACAGGTTTTTGTGAACCGATGTCTCCGTCGTATCCTCGGGATTTACTGGCCCGAGACCATCTCTAACGTGGAACTGTTGAAGAAATGTCACGAAAGCTCGATCGACCACCAGATCAAACGTCGCAAGTGGGGTTGGATTGGTCACACGCTTAGGAGGGATCCCGATCATATACCTAAACAGGCGCTAGATTGGAATCCCCAAGGAAAAAGGAAGCGTGGCCGTCCTCGACAGACCTGGCGACGAACCGTGTTAGCTGAAGCAAGGGCCGTCGGACTGACATGGAGCGAGATCAAGCGAAAGGCGCAAGACCGGTCGCGATGGGTATCTACTGTCGACGCCCTCTGCCCCAGCTAGGGGACATAGGATTTTAAGTCAAGACATGAATTGTTAAAATGTCAGTCGTGCGAGTGAGAAAGAGGAATGGATTTATACGCCCTATATACATAGTACATGCACAGGACCGGTCGTTGTGGTGATACTTGGGGGAGGCCTATGTCCAGCAGTGGACGTCTTTCGGCTGAAATGATGATGATAATACATAGTTCCATTCCTTTAACAAGTCAGTTTAGGTCATAAATTGGATCGCGACGCTTTACATCTGCAGAGCTCTTAAGCTCTGCAGATATCATATCCAAATGATGATACAGCAAAGATTTAACTGAAAAAAGTTCAGGATTTTAAATATAAATAAACAAACTCCACTTCGTATTATACCGCTTAGAGTCAGCCATTATATTTTATTACGTAAATATGATGGTGTGATAAAGGTTTCTGCGAAATAACGCAAAAAACTGGATTTTTCGTGAGCAGATAAAAAGAGGAGAGTGTAATGAAATTGCTTGTAACAATTCGTTTGATTCAGCTTTTCTGTTTTGCTTTTAGTTTTTGATGTTTTTAATCAAGAAGATGCTGTGTTTCGTGTTTTTTTTTGTTTTGTAGGCATTGTGTAGTCGATAACATTTGAGAGGGCGAAAAAGAGAACGGCATAGCCGACGTGATCAAAATAGCACTGCCTTGATCTTGTAGGGTTTGCGGTTTATATGATTTTATAACTACTGTGACGTTTTATAGGTAGGTAATTCTCTTTAATTGGGTCCGATGTTTCATTGACAAAACTTGTTCAAGTTAGCCTACAAAAATTTTAAGTTCAATTCTTTGCCGTATTTTTTAAAGTATCATATTCCACACGCTCGTAAAATATTATTCGAAAGATATTACGAAAAACGGGTTTTCAGGAATCGTTATTTATTTTATTTTTAACTACAATAATGTTCCTGTTAATTCAATAATATTGTTCGGTTACAAAGGTAATGGCGCAACAATATTGAGTTCTGAATGGAGTTTAATTTATTTAACCGAAAAATTCTGAAAATAATTGTCAAACAACAATTAATTAATCGACAATATTATTCTCACTAAAGGTGTATCGCTTTTGTTGATCGCTGGAGAAACAAAATCCGAATTAAACTCCATTTGTATTTCAATATCGGTTTTTTGTGTTATGACAGTGTTTTATATGATGTCTGACATTTAATATTACACAATTGTTTACAAATGTCGAACACAAAACCTAGTGGTTTCTTTGATTAACAGAATGTCAAAGGCTTAGAATAGGCAGTCTCTTTATTCAAGGAATTAGGGTATTATAAGCTTTGATAACGGCAAGCAATAGATAGTTTTCTGTTCGATAAGGGTCATGCTCGTGTCGACGGTGCCTTGTGTTCCACGTGTACCCTAAAGGGTCGTCAGCAAAATAGGCAAGGCCCACTAAGGCCAAGACTGGGCGATTGTTCGAAAGAGATACCGTGGCTCTGGAATCAAAAAGATAACTGGAAGTAAGTACATTGACAAGTTCTAGTTAATAAAAGTATGACACTCCCAAAACAAAAGAAATTATTAAACCAAAAACCGTTTTACCCTAGTTAATGGGTTGTGGAGGTCTGGTAGGCAGCCGCTCTTCGTAAAATACTGTTATTCAGATAAATACGGCTTGACTAGAAGCCAACCACAATATAGTAGGAAAAAGGTTAGGTAGATGATGATGATGATGATATAACCCAAAAAAAAAGAAAAAAGGGATATAAAGCCTAAGCATGAGTCTGTTTAGTTGTGAACAGTTTATCAACAAGTTAGTCTACGTATGTACACTGCAAGGCACTTTTGATACAGATTTAAACTTAGTTAACTCAGAGTAAACGTCAAGTTTGAGTTTACGCTCAGTCTTAAGCTTAGTTAGTTGGAGACTTAACCAGGCACGTGTAACATAAAAGGCCTCCAAATAATGATTGTGGAGTGACTTTAGGCTCCACAAAGCAACAAGATTTGGCGCAATTTGGAGACACAATGTTATTGTATTTATTATGTGTATCTCCGAATGTCAAATAAAAGTTTTTTTACTTGTTTTTCCTTAAGTGGTAGCTAAACTAATATGTATTCTGTATGTGTAATTATGCCATAAATATGTACCTACCAATCAAGATAAAAATACCTTATGTCTGTTTTTTTACTTAATTGAGACAGGCAAATGTCAAACTTACAATAATAATGATGCCTCTTTTGTGTTGACAAACTGGTGACAACTTACGTGACTTACTTGACTTAAAATCCTATGTCCCCTAGCTGGGGCAGAGGGCGTCGACAGTAGACACCCATCGCGACCGGTCTTGCGCCTTTCGCTTGACCTCGCTCCACGTCAGTCCGATGGCCTTTGCTTCAGCTAACACGGTTCGTCGCCAGGTCTGTCGAGGACGGCCACGCTTCCTTTTTCCTTGGGGATTCCAATCCAGCGCCTGTTTAGGTATATGATCGGGATCCCTCCTAAGCGTGTGACCAATCCAACCCCACTTGCGACGTTTGATCTGGTGGTCGATCGAGCTTTCGTGACATTTTTCCAACAGTAACACAACAGTAACAGACAACTTACGTAGTGTCATTTTAATTATAGACATTAAAAATCAGACTATCTCAAACCCACCCAGATTACATCAAACATCCGAACAGTTACTTTAATTATTCCAGGAGATGATCTAACCGGGTGTCAAACATCCCAATCCGTTCCGCTGCTACTAGTAACAATCAAATACACACGCACACAAATTTTACACACACCTACCATTCTATACAAATCCATTACCCCTTGTTCTATAGATAACATTTATAATATTAAACCGATTGTATTTTTTTGAATACGGAAAATTGTAGTACAACATTTCTATAAGAACTTAACAAATAACCTTGACACTAACAAGTAAAATGTAATTCTTCGCCGCAAGAAAGAAATTCACAAGATAGATACGAGTACAAGCGGTTTCCTCCAAGGAACATTTCTACACCTCAACATACGGAAGTCGGGAATACACACAGTATACCCGCAAGACTCCGTGATTCAATTCACGCAGATTTTTGTAAATATTTCCGTTATCCTTTTCCGAGGGAAGCGGATGCACCGACAGTGTTGGTTTTGTAAGCTTTCTTGCTCATTTCTTGGTGCTACAAGTTTTAAAACTTAGTAGTCGTTTAATAAAGACCTTAATAAAATTGTCGACTACTTTATTAAAACTGTAAAGTATTAATTTTTCAAAGATAGAATTTTACAGTGACTTTTCCGATAGAACAAAATTCTCTAGAGACATTTTTAACAAACTTCAAAAAGGTTTAGGTTCTATGTTCGGCTGATCGTATTTTTTTAAGTATGTTCATCGTTTTCTAAGTTAATTGTGGACCGATTCCGAATTATATTTTTTTTGATTGAATGATTATACTCCCGCATTGGTACCATAGAAATATCGTTATGATTTAATGATGAACTTCAAAGTTATGACACAGAACTACCCACAGGAGCATAGCAGAAATGTCGTAACAAATAAAATTGCTTTGTTAATACGTGTAGTCGATGACTGACTGAAGGATGCAGGGAAGGCGGGTACCAAAACTAAAAAGTGTAAAATAAAAAACTTACAAAGAAGATACCACCGACTTCAATGTTAAAAAAAAAACCGGCCAAGTGCGAGTCGGGCTCGCGCACAAAGGGTTCCGTAGCAGCAAATATAATACAGTTAAATCAACCTATCTCAAAAACTATAAGAGATACTTTGATCAAACCAAAAATCGTTGAAAGAGTTAATTAGCATGCATCACCTCTATTTTTTTTAGAATTTTATACCCCGTAGTTATAAAAATAGAGGGGGGGGGACATACTTTTTACGACTTTGAGAGCTGATATCTCAAAAACCGTTCACTTTAAGAAAAATGTTTTTTAGAAAACTTTATATCATTTTAAAAGACCTTTCCATTGATACCCCACACGGGTATGTACATCGAAAAAAAAATTTTCATCCCTCAGTTACATGTATGGGGGGCCCCACCCCCAATTCTTTTTTTTACTATTTAGTGTCATAATTTTGTAGCGGTTCATACAACACATATTCCCATCAAATTTCATCACTGTAGTACTTATAGTTTCCGAGTAAATCGGCTGTGACAGACGGACAGACGGACAGACGGACATGACGAAACTATAAGGGTTCCGTTTTTGCCATTTTGGCTACGGAACCCTAAAAACACTTAAAAGTTAAAAAAAAGTCCGCCTTAGGCATTAAGTCCGGGTTGCATAAAAACTAAATAAATAAAAAGTTAAAAAAAGGTCTAATTTCAGTAGTCGGTGTTAAATAAAGAAGAGACATAACTATGTACCTATAATATAAATATTCAATGATAAAATCTTAAAATGACGTTTATGAGAGAACAAATTTCTCTTTAGTCCCAGTTTTGTGATCTGCCATGTAGGTACCCAATTATAAAGTTGACCAGTTAACTAACGCTAGTATGTTTGACAGCAAATATGCACGCTCGGTGGTTTTAAAAACTGATGAAAGTTGCACGTCCATTTTCGGCGCGACCGATTCACTACGAAAATTTGTCCAGCCATATTGAATTTTGTCCGTAGTGGTCACGCATATTTGGTTTTAAATCCTTCCCGATCACTCACGGATTTCACTATTTAAAAGTTATTATTGAAACGGCGGGCCAAGCCGCAAGTACTTTACGTTGAATATTTTAAACATATTGGAATATGAAAGTAAATTAAAGTTTCGATTAATTATGTTTTTTAATTAATTTGGCTTCTATTTATTAACATTATCGGCCTTGTAATGTTCCCATTGATGGGGATCAGGCCTCCTCTCTTGGAGAGGGAATGGGCCGTAATCCACCATGTGCCCAGTAAGAATTAGGGGATGTCAAATGTCTTCGATTTTTTGGTTCTAAGACATGCCGGTTTCCTCACAATTTTTTCCTTCACCACACAACAGATATCGACGGGTTCCGGGCTAATTGTATTAAGCGACACCCTGAGCGATATAGACTTTTATACATATTTGGAATCAGCGAATTTTTCTGCGTCGTTTGAGCTGGGTTTGGTGACGATCGGAGCACTTTTTTGTCGCTTCATACAACCGCATTTTTTGGGCCCATTTTGGACTGCAATGTATGAAGCGACACAAAATATTGACAAATTTAGGAACTGTGAACTTAAGCTTACTGCCAAATACCAGGCAGTCGTTTAAACTTTTTTTCCTGGAGCAACAATTTATAGGCAACGTACGTTAAAGCATTTAGCCTAACTTTATAAATAAATAGAAATGTCGCTTCATACAATTAGCCTCTTTGTTAAATTCTTATCCAGTGTCGCTTAATACAATTAGCTTTACCTTGTAAATATACAAGAACGTCGTTTAATACATTTAGCCTCTTTGTCACATTCATACCCAGTGTCGATCCATACATTTAGCTCTGTACATGAAATGTTAAAAATTATGGTTAAACCTATTTTTTTAATTAAATATTTGATTTGCAGTGTCGTTTCAGTTATAACAAAAGTAAAGTTCTAGTAATTCAAACAGTTTATCTTAAATGGAATAAGAATAGTATACACATTAATACAATAAAAATTTTATGTATCGACTATTATGACGGTGGTTAAAACAATGATTTTGGCGTCAACGCGATAAACCGCTCGAGTTTAAATGCCCCCGCCACCCCGTGCGGACGCTTCAGGCGTCTCCCATCTCGTTTTAGTTGACGCAAATTGTGAGCAAGTTCGTACGTGTTTTGTGGGAGTGTTTTGTAGGACAAGAACAATAAATTAGAAAATAAGAAGGAAAAAATTGGTTAAATTTTAACTAACATGTGCAGCATTTTTTATAATTTTGATTATTATTTGTTGTGACTGTAGTGAACTACAATTTATTATTGTCGAAGGAGGTAAAATGTATCTTTGTTATTGAAAAGAAACTAGGGATAGTATTTAAAAGGTTATTTTTCAATAACCGGCCAAATTTTCACAGGGTGCTCTACCTATGAATATGAACAACTTTCATTCGACTGGATCGACTCTAAAATCACCAAAAAAAATGACATGTTCTGGGTAGAACACCCAGTGAAAATTTGGCCGGTCATTGAAAAATAACCGCGTATAATAGGTAAGAAAACTTATAAACTTTTTTTACAAGAGATATTTTTGATTTTGATTACTGAGAAATTTAGACGAAAATAAGAAGAAATGAAAACCAAAGAAATGCTCGTAAATATTTTAATTTTTTATGTGATTATTTTCAAAAGAAATAATTTTATAGATAAACCTTTTTTCGTAATTGAAGAGATTTTTATGAACTTAAATGTTAAGGTTTAGGAATGAAGAAGAATGAAAATAATCATTCAGGTAATAAGACCGTAGACTACGCAATAAAAAGACTGCTTAACTTCTGATTCTTATACAATTGTGATGAAAACTTTAGTTGTTATCTTTTTTTTTCTGGTAGGGGAATCATCAGAATGACTTCTCTCGCTCTTGCGCGGAGCGGGAGGGTGTGTCAGACTCTTACTGTCTAAATCCCTACCCCGTTCCTTCGTTGCCTTCGATCTGGGGGGGACTCGGTGTCAACCTTTCGGAATACCCATGTGCTCCAGAGGCTTCAGCCCTGCCGGGCCCCTACAGTTTGCTGAAATCTCCTTGAGGCGCGCGTGGAACAGAACGCTTCGTTGACGATTGGGCTCGGTCCAGATTATTTCCAGACTGCTGGGCGGCGAACTACCCAGTGTTCGCCGTCCGCGAACCCGCGCCTACGGTGGTCGGAAATTGAGATCGGGATCTCGGAGGCGGCGGTGTGAGGACCGTTCCCTCATGCGTTCGCGGTCAGCAGCCTCCTTCACGAGCATTACTGCTTCGCAGAAGGAGTCGACCGCATGCCACCCCTCCTCGCTCCGGACCATGGCCTGAACCAGGGCCCAGCGCGAGAGGTCGCCGCCTCCGGTAGCCTCCACAAGAAAACCGCGGTGCTCCGCCCAAGCGGGACACACCTCTACCGTGTCCTCCGGGCGGTCCACACAGTGGCGACAACCGGGCGTCCTCTCCTACTTGATCCGATGCAGGAACCTCCCGAACTTACCGTGTCCGGTGAGGACCTGCGTCATACGGAATGTGAGGACGCCGCGACCTCTTTCCAACCACTCCTCAAAGAAGGGACTTACCGCCTCAATGACGGCGTGTCCAGCACTGGGTTGCAACAGTCGCAGTCGCCATGCCACCCTGAGATCCCGCCGGAACTCTGTCTGCCATACCGCGATTTGTCGTGGCAGTGGAGTTTCGCCCCGGCGTTGCATCTCCACGCACAAATCGTGCATGCGTGCAAGGACTGTTGCCTCCAGATCCCACGGTGGCAGGCCAGCCCGAGGCTCGCCGCTTCGCGGGATATCGTGCAGTATCCCCGCACCATCCGGATGGCCATGAGGGTTCTGGCAAGCGTTCAGTTTGGCCACCGGTCGCTTATTTAGCGATGGCGCCCAAACCGGCGCCCCGTAAAGGGCCATAGACCGAACGATCCCCGCGTAGAGCCTCCGGCAGGGAGCGTCTGGACCCCCTAGGTTGAGCAGGAGCCACTTCAGAGCGGCCCCAGACATGTCCAGTTTGGTGGCCAAACGTCGGAAATGCTCCTCAAAAGCCCACCGGCTGTCGAGGACGAGTCCCAGGTACTTCATCGCCGACCTCCCCTACCGTTATTTGGTAACCCGGTAGTGGCGCGGTTCGAGGGCCATGAAAGCACATAGCCTCGGACTTGTGCAATGCCACTTTTAGTCCCAGTTGATGGATCTTGTCCACGACTGTCGCAACCCCGCGTGTCGCTGTTTCGGCCGCCGCCTGGTACGACTCTCCCCGCGCTAGGACCAGCGTGTCGTCTGCGTAGCAGACCACGCTGACCCCTTCGGGGAGGTCGATCTCACGACGGAGGTAGGCGGGCACCTCATGGTACCGAAGTGCCGCCCCGATGCAACTCCAGGGCAAGGAGTTAAAGGCATTGGCGATGTCCAAAGACACCGCCAAGACAACCCTGCCCCGAATCACCGCATTCCTCGTCGTGAGGGCCCTCACGCGCATGATGGCGTCCACCGTGGAACGCCCCCAGCGAAAGCTGAACTGGCCGTCCGCAAGATCCGGCCCCACCCGCGCCGGATGCCCGACGAGGCGGTCTGCAATTACTCTTTCAAAGAGTTTGCCCACCTCGTCGAGCAGCACGATGGGCGGGTATGCGGACGGAGAGTCCGTGGGGCGCCCCGGCTTCGCGATGAGGACCAGTTTCCCGGTCTTCCAGCGAAGGGGGAACTGGCCTCTCTCCATGCATGCGCTAAAAAGCCCTCGCAATCGAGACTCGAGAGCCTCCATGGCCAGGACCCATACCCATCCGGGCACGCCGTCGGGTCCTGGGGCGGTGTTCTTGACACTGAGTCTTAGTACCACCGCCCTTATCTCTACCTCGGTCACCTCTGGAGCGTCGTCCTCGTCGTCGCTGGTGTGGTCCGCTACGGGCACTGCAGGTGGCGAAGCTATGAGCGGGGGAGAGTGTTCCCCTAGCTCAGGGAACAGATTGGCCACCACACCCTCCACAACCTTAGTTGTTACCTTGGTAAGCTAAGAAGTTACTGCTGTTCCTAGGTGATTGTCATTTTAAATAAAAAACTTGTTTTTAAACAATTTGTAAATCGTGTTTTTTTCTCTTTTCATAATTATTAACCAGATAGGTAGGTACACCCTATGTGTGTACCTTTTAATTTATCAATGTTTTAAACGCTAATTTCTGCAAACTTCATTATTCAAGTATGATTACAAAACAATTTATTTTTAAAAAATCAGTCGCGTAAACTAATTAGCCGTACATTGATAAGTTTATGATATGGTATTTAAATCAAATAGCTTAGGTTTGAAATATGACCAACTCTTTGATTAAAGCACTTAGCTTAGAGCCATTATTTGCATGCCTAGGCGGTTCAGTCATTTAGCTTGGGACAAGAAATGATAAACCTAGGCGGTTTAGTCATTTAGCCTGGAATAAGAAACAATAATCACAAGCGGTTAAGTCATTTAGCCTGGAATAAGAAACAATAATCATTGGCGGTTAAGTCATTTAGCCTGGAACAAAAAAAAGTAAAATATGGGTCATTTTGTATGAAGCGACATTTATCTTCGTTAAAAATAGGAATATTAGAAAAAAAGATTAATCTGATTATGGCGAATATGTTATAAAAACACTAATATCCTTCTTTTTTAAAAAATAATGCGATTTGCTGAAGTTATGATTTTTTTTCTAAAAATCGAAACTTTAAACTGCTCTGGTGAAAAGTTTCAAAAATGTCGGTTAATACAAATAGCCCGGAACCCGTCGATATATTATACTGAATTGTGAAGTTCTCAAATAGTGTTTTTTGAGGAATTAGAGTTCTCGACATCAAATTTATAATTGTTTCAATGTAAGTAAGTAACTGTTGTCACCACATTGTATGACCTAGATATACGCGCTTAGCAGTTTTGATTTCCAGGAGAAGCTAATTACATTCAGTGTATGATATTGAAATAGTGTGGTTTTGTGATGATGTCGAAAGAGTCTATTAAATCCAAGACCTCTAGTTATGGTGGAATACGAAAACACAGTTGGTTTTTTGAACTGAATATAAAGTGAAAAAAATACTGAAAAGCTAGTGAAAATATGGCTTACTGAACAGATGATTTCGTAGGGAATTCAGCCAATGATTTCTCCCACTCTAGGGCAAGAAGGCGAGTCAGAATTTTACGGACTAAAACCCATCTGTGTTCTTACAGTATTGCGTTCCAATGCAAGTAAGCCTTTTTGCGTTACGGTTCTTTATTTGCTTAAAGTCGTTACAAAACTATCTCTGTAGTCATGTAATGTTATCCAGACGTTCTATATTCTATCTAAACTGGCCTAAATCGCACGGTCAAATTGAACATAAATTACCCTTTGGACTACGAAAACTTTCGGCCTCTCGCCAGATTGTTCGATTGAACTTCGACCGCTTACATCCGTCCGTGCCTATGCCATTCAAACTTGAAGGGATGGCGAATGTCTCATTGAGGGGTCAATGACTTTGTAGTTTTCTTTCAGATGTTGAAGCCAGTCACTGTCATGACCGATGTTTACTGATAAAATGGCTTTCACGAAAATATTTTTAGTATTTATCTGTTTTATTTTTAACATTGTCTGGTATGTACTCGTAACTACGTATGGGTATGGTTGATACATATGGTCTAACGTTCAACAGTTACCGCCATATTCTTTTGGAAAGCTCACAAAAATATTAGGCCAATGGAGAATGCAAATTCTGGATCACTTTGGCTTTGTGAGTTCCGCTTCGACTCAAAAATACCTATCCAACGATGTCTCATTGGTTGGAACTTAGTGCCATAGTAAGTTTTAGTCAGCTCAAAATTACGTAGGTATTCAATGATATAACACAGATAGCTATTGGAAGGTGGGTCCAGATTTTATAGAAATCCTTGCGTCATCATTCGATATTTATAACATTTTTCTTAAAACTTCTCCGATATTCAGTAAAACTGGTTGATTACAAAAGCTCCACACAAATGAAATAATATCAAAATGTAAAAATAAAAAGAATGTTAATAAAGGAAAAAATGGAAATACGGCTACCGTTTATCGGAACCCATCCTATCTTGGTCTATAATTGACCATTTATTTAACAGGAAAATTTCGCTGTTTTCCGTAATCTACCCCGCTGTAGAGTCTTAGATGTGTTGATATTCCAAGGCTATGTTTGTAATTCTTAAATCGATTTGAAAGGCTGGCCAAATAGGACTGGTCGTAAAGAACTGATGCTTCCTCGATGCTTTTTTTATTGCTTGCTTGATGCGAGTTCCTCAAGCACTGATATTTGAGAAACCTACTAAAATGGCAGATAAAAAATATAAGGAAACCTATGAGGAAGTTTCCGTCTAGTAGTGAGGCAGAAGTTTTTAGGGTTCCGTTCCCGGAAGGTAATTAATGAAACCTTGTAAATATAAGCCTCTGCAGTTCGACCATCGGTCAATCAACGCCGTGACTTCTCTTACCCGAAAGGGCGTGCCAGACTTTTACTCATTAAAGCCACACCTGTGTTCCCTCGATTGCCCCTTGCATTTGGGATGACGGATAACCTTTTTAGAAGTCCAGTATTAACTTTAAAATTTCAAGTACATTAAAGAACAAAATGCCTCCCAACTTGATGCGCAACGCTCAATCTACGTGACGCTGCAACGTTGGCCAATATCTTGCAACTTGTCCCCTAACATTTTTAGTCCAGTCAAAATAGACATTCTAGTTTGCATTAATTCCCAACAAGCTGGATTTTTGTGCAGGCCTTAAATACGTCGTTACGAATGTTATGTCAAAAGTCCCCATCGATCCCGCTTGTGCGTTGTTTTTTATTTGAGGTCAAAGGTCACAAATTAGCGTTTTTTGCGTATATCTCTGAAACAACGAGAGCTATCGAAAAATGGTTCAGGCAAAGTTTGTAGATCGTAAAATTGTCTACAAAAAGATCCAACACTTTTTCTTCTACGATGCACTGTTCTCGAATTATGGCTATTTTAAACATAGAAAATACGAATATGCACTCATGCTAAGGGATGATGGGTTCGATGAATATTTGAAGGACAAACCATCTGTAACGATACATAAGCAGTGTCGTAAAGCATACACTCGGAAGAACAGCATCGCTGCAGCTAAAAGACAGTGTGAGGTGGAGATAGCTACCAAATCTGGGATTAGTCCTCCTCGTACTAGCACGAGGTAATGAATCGTCTTTTTGACGAAATACTGTTTGTTCTGTGGCAATGAAGCGGATAAAACGGCTGAAATAAAAAAAAGCGCAGCATCTTCGACCAAGAGTGTCCTAAACTTTCAACCTTTGACTTCAAGAAAACCATCTTTAAGGAAGCTCAGACTCGTTCTCATGAGCTAGCAAGTAGTGTCATTGCCCGCATTCAGTATGAATATGACTTAGTTGCTGCTGAGGCTAAGTACTACAGTGATTGTTACACTTAAAATACGACTTTCCTGCGGTCTAAAGTCACGATATCTCGAAAGCGATGCTTTATAGAAGAAAAGTGTCCACATCTTGTTTGTAGACAATTTTACGATCTAGCAATGACACTACTTGCTAGCTCATGAGAACAAGTCTGAGCTTCCTTAAAGATGGTTTTCTTGAAGTCAAGGGTTGAAAGTTTAGGAAACTCTAGGTCGAAGATGCTGCGCTTTTTTTTACTTCAGCCGTTTTATTTGCTTCATTGCCACAGAACAAACAGTATTTTGTCAAAAAGACGATTCATTTCCTCGTGCTAGTACGAGGAGGACTAATCCCAGATGTGGTAGCTATCTCCGCCTCACGCTGTCTTTTAGCTGCAGCGATGCTGCTCTTCCGGGTGTATGCTTTACGACACTGCTTATGTATCGTTACAGATGGTTTGTTCTTCAAATATTCATCGAACCCATCATCCCTTAGCATGAGTGCATATTCGTATTTTCTATGTTTAAAATAGCCATAATTCGAGAACAGTGCATCGTAGAAGAAAAAGTGTTGGATCTTTTTTGTAGACAATTTTACGATCTACAAACTTTGCCTGAACCATTTTTCGATAGCTCTCGTTGTTTCAGAGATATACGCAAAAAACGCTAATTTGTGACCTTTGACCTCAAATAAAAAACAACGCACAAGCGGGATCGATGGGGACTTTTGACATATCATTCGTAATGACGTATTTAAGGCCTGCACAAAAATCCAGCTTGTTGGGATTTAATGCAAACTTGAATAATAATTTAGTCTATTTTGACTGGACTATTTACAACGCATTCACCTCTTTCAACTGTTATGTGACACGTCACTGTCACGTGACGTAACTTAGAACCTGTTGTTGAGAAAGACAGCGTTGTGTATGATGTTTCAGGAACATTATCTATTCACAGCATCATAACGAATGCGAAAAACACAGTGATGATGGTTGTGGCGACATTTGGGGGAGGGCTATATTTAGCAGTGGACATTTTTCAGTTAAAATGATGATGGTAATGATAATTACCTTAATTTGCGTAAACAAGGAAAACAAAATACAAACAAAACGTGATTTACGCTTGAACTATGAGGCTCAACTATAACTAAGTACTACCTGCAGCTTTATAAACTAATAACTAACTATTAGTTACGAAACTTTGTTGTTATGATTAGTGGGTTTCAGTTAAGTTTGTTTGTTTTGCTCCCTATTATTCAGTTGTTTGTGGCAAGAAAACAGTAAAGCATTCGAGAGATCTCTGTTTTGTTTTTCTGTTTTAAATATTTTTTGTTCTTATTTGTTTTGATTTTGTTTTGTTTGATTATTGTATTGGCCATTTACTACTACTACATTTCTTTTCAATATTTATAAATAGGTACAATCTTTATATTTGTAGCAATATTTAAGCTTAATTTATTTATGAAGACCTAACCTAGTCTTAAACTAAATTCTGTTAAGACAGCGGTCGTGGTTTCTGTGTGGTTCTGGCCAATATGTTAAAAATAGATATTTATTCTACCAATACATACATAGAACAAGATACCTAAACATCTTTATTTAAAACAACAACAAACGTCATCTATACCGACTACATCCACAAACGCACTATTTCACTCCCATCACGTTTCTCAGTCATCTCACAATACGTCATTGTCGGCAGTGTCCTTCGGAAGCAGACAGCGAAGCCGTGTGGGAGACAGCTGATGTGACACTGGAGCGGGGTGCGAGCGGGCTCGGCCTGAGCATAGCAGGCGGGGACACGGGCAGTGACGTCAGCATAACCCGGCTAGCTGTGGGTGGAGCGGCGCAAAAAGATGGCAGATTGCAAATAGGGGATATTTTATTACAAGTGAGTATTGGGATAAATCATCTGAGCACGCAGTAAATCTTTTAACGGGCTCATATTTCTTTACTTATACAACAATGTCGCTTTCCACGTCTGTTTGTTTGTCTTCTTCAACTACGCAAAGGATTTTGATGCAGTTTTCAGTAATAGTATGAAAAATTTACGAAGAAGAGTCACATTTATAGAGTGACTGGTAATTAGTGACCGATACTCAAACCCGTGATTGTACTCATCGTGATACTCATGATAACAAACAACTTTTACTATGGAACAAACCCATCGCGAAAGAAATCAGCAGGATACTACATTTTGATCAGTTAGTATGCGATCATAAATGTTCCGAACATCAAAGTTTTCGCGATTTCAGGGTTGTTTCCGTAGTAAAAGTTGTTTTTTTATCAAGACTAAAATCACGTGTTTAAATATCGATCACTAATTACCAGTCACACTATATAATTTTGCATTTTTTTTATAAATAAAATTGAAGTATGCCGAAAATTTTAAAATACATTGTTTTGACAAACTCTACTGAAAGGATACGTAGTCCATCGTTGAATCAAATAACTCCTCCCGCGCTAGGTGAAGCTAGAAGGAGTCACACTTTTACTGACTAAAAACCCTCCTGTATCACAAGCTCACATTTGATTCGAATTGTAGCATGAGGAAAATCAGACTCCGGCAGGGAATGCCACTCCTAAGCAGTACGCACTATAAATATGTCCCCTAAACACTTTCTACTTATGGGTGGGATGTGTACCATGTACTTGTGTCTTAATAAGTGCAAATAAATTAAAACCTTTCTCCATTGCTAAATGAACGTAGGTAAAAGTTCATTTAACAGTGAACAATTGTGAATTGACACACTTTCAGTGCTCAAAAAGGTTCTAAATGTCACTTATCACCCTGTAACATATCGTAAAATATTTTACCTTCATCTACCACAAACCCTTTCACGCACTTTGAAAGCCCTTTCGCTCGTAGCTAAAAATAGCTCTTACCTCCTAACATAGGTGTATGTTAATTTATAAAGGCAACAAACGACCATAACACGTTAAACATAGGTAGGTCTACGGATCGGTGAACCTGGCGTGAACCTCTAGCAAATTAGTATAGTCAGTAGACACCCTTACCTTGGCCACGTAGGTACTACAGATTTGGAACTAAACAAATATTGACTATACAAGGTTGAGTGAATTTGATTGATCAAATTGTTTACTCAGTTCTCGAAATAGGTACTAAAGGAGACAATTTTTTTTGGGCCCCCTGTTAAACGGTAACGTTTATTAATGATATTGCACATGAAAAAAGTGATCATCTTGTTATAATTAACTGACCAAAAATTATGTCGATACGTAACCGGAATAATGAAATAATAGTAAAATTGTATTACGGCAAGAAATGCTTGTTAGGAGCGTTTTTAGGTTTATTTTCAAAATCACCGTAGAACAAAACGTAATTAATAGCCCGTTGCAGATACTCTGTGGTCCAGTTTCCACACCCAGCAGCAGCCTTCAACCTTCCAGAGCTGGATGATTTTCCTCAATTGTCATTCCAGGACCTAACTCTATTTTCTCTAGGAATTTATCAAATTAAACAATCTCGTTCATACTATGGAGAGCATGTCAGGGCCTCCAGACAATTCAAAATCGAGGTACCTGTCCATGATTAAGGTCCAAATAATTATCTCCTACAAGATAGGATACAATCAAGGCACACAAGTAGGAAAACTTATTATATTTATATATTAGTTGACACCACTCCATCAATTACTAACAATAGAGCTGCTCTTGCTGGATACTGTTGTAATTGTTAAGTCGGCAGACGTGCTGTTGGTTGCTGTGCACATGTGATGTGTACAGTGTGGTATTTATCTTGGGCACGGCGTCAAGGTGAGGACGAACCACCTGCATCTTTTTAGGGTTCCGTACCTCAAAAAGAAAAAACGGAACCCTTATAGGATCACTTTGTTGTCCGTCTGTCTGTCTGTCTGTCAAGACCCTTTATCTCGAGAACGCGTAAACGTATCAAGTTGAAATTAAAACTATATACTCAAGTCCGCATTCCCTTGAAACTGTGTAAATATCAAACTTGTTAGTTGACGGGAAAAGAAGATACGCCCGTTTATGTTGCAAAAAAACGTACATTTCGACACTGTCAAAGGAATCAAAATTCATAAGGTACTTCCCGTTGACCTAGAATCTTGAAATTATGGTACGAAGCATGGTAATTTTAGCACAAAAATAGAATAAAGTCTGAAAACTGAAAATGTGTATTTACGTCACAAGATTTTTTTTGAAAAATCTTCAAGACTCGATTCGAGAATTGAATTGTTTTCATAGGTAAGTTAGTACGGAACCCTCAGTGCGCGAGTCCGACTCGTACTTCGTAATCTCATCATCTAATCCATTTTCATGAATAAGTCTATCAAGTCGTGTAAATCACATCAAAATCTGTCACGTAGTACAGACGTGACTTTGTTTTATACTATATATTATTGAAAAGTGCAGTATTTTGACTTAAAATACTAAGGAGACCTATCCACTCATAAGACAATAGCTCTTGTGAGATTTTAAGTTATTATGAGAGTCATGTTTTGACTGTCGTATTTCACTGTATTCCGGTTTCATAAAGTTTTGCTAATATTACCACTGTAATCTATAAATTATAAGCAATAAACTAACGTGCATTTCATTGCTATACGCCACAATTTGTAGTGGGCCTATTCCCCAAACAAAAGAAATTGTCTCCTTTAATACTTTTATTTAGATTCAAAGGTATACAGGTAAGGAAAAAAATTATTTTGTTCGAAAGTTTACAGGTTCTATTGGTAGATTTTTTCTTGGTCCTTCCCAAAGGATAATAAAGGGACACTATTACTAAGAATCCGCTATCCGTCAGTCTGTTGACAGGCTGTATGTCATAAACCCGTGAAAGCTAGACAGTTGAAATTTGCAAAGATGATGTATTTCTGTAGTCTCTATTAATAAAAAACTATATTTGAGTGGGGCATACTGGGCTGATTTTTGTGTACCAAAACCGTTTTAAAGACACTCATTCCGTTTAAAAAAATCTTTAATCTACCAAATGCATCATCATGGTCATCTTTATTCAAATTGATAACGTGACGTGGCCAGGATCATTCTCATCCACAGAATATTTTGTTATAATCATCTTCTTTGATGCTGTTTGAGGTTTGGAATATAATCGAAGGAATATAATAGAATAGAAATATAATAGATCAAGACGGCGTGGGAGACAAATGTCTGGAAGCACTTGGGGGAGGCCTTTGCCCAGCAATGAGTCAGTATTAACGGCTAGCAAAAAAAGAATAAAAATACCTTTAATCATGACAGACGGTACAACGTTTACAAACACAAAATATAAAAAAAAAAAACAAAAGTACAGAATACGCCGAGCGACACTGTTGACACCTGATCGAACTGCAAAATTAAAAAATAAGCATTATTATTATGCAAATCATCATCTTCAAACCCTTATCCCATTTTCCTCGGGGTTGGCATTATTTTTCTTCCATTCCATCCTGTCAACCGGCACTTTATCAGTGACTCCCTTTTCACTCATATTTTTTCATAATGTTTACTTTGCAAATGCTGTGTAGCTAAAACTAGTCCCGGTAAAAGAACATACGTTTTCTACATTATGTTCACGCTAAAGGCACAGGTGCAAATACAATATTACCTGAGAATTCAGTCCCTCCAAATAATGTCAGAAACTTTCAACTACAAGAATAAAATAGGTAAGCTATTGAGAGAATTGAATTCATACTAACAATGGACTACAATTGGTGGAGAAACTCGTCTAGAATTATAATAAGGATTTTAGGAACTAGGTTACGAAATGAGGGCTAAATTAGGAACAAAGATTTTAGGCCGCGCTATATTTACCAGCCCTGAAGTTTTATCTAAGGAGCGGAGTGTATGAAATGCAAAACTAAAAATTGTATATTTCTGCCTGATATGGCACCTGGTTTCAGTTAGCTTCCTTAATACATATATTCACTGTAGTTACTTAGTAAGAATAATATTTTACATTTCTTTTCAAGTTATTTCGTGCAATGCTTAATGCATATTGCATTGCACAAAATAATTTACTGTTTATACTCGTACTATTATAAATTTAACTATAACGGACACAATAAGCATTATTTTCCCGTTTTGCAGGAAGCTTATTCATTTAAAACTCTCCTATGCTGAGCTTGTGATAAATAATGTAATTGTCAGGATCAATATCCCGAGAATATACTCCGTGCCGCGTATTTCCGCAGAGAACAAAGGAACAGAACGGGAAGGACTTAACGGAAAAATGATAAGGCTCCAATAAATTATGTCATTCCCTGTATCCAATTTTATAAGATGTCATGTAAACATTTTCCGGCAAAAAAGAAATAAAACGAATTTCCTGCCAGTAAATATGGGCTGAAAACTTCTTTTTTTTCACATAGCTATTTAAAATACTGCTCAAACAACTTACTTAAACGACATTCCCGAAACTTTTCTTGTATAATGAAATTCTGCGTAAGGTCGAGTATTTAATATAACAGGTTCATTATAATATTTTTATGACCTTCCAAATACGTGTTATTCGTACCATTTTCATTATAAAACTACTTGACCTTATAAGTCACATTAATACTATAAAGGCAAAAATTTGTGTATGTATGTCTGATATTTCTTCACGCTTGATCGGCTGAACGAATGAGGGAATAAATAGTACATTGGATATTCCAGGAATTACATATCCCTTGGGATAATTTTCTACTATCATACAGGCGAAGCCGGTAGCAGCAGCTAGCAAATGATAAAATTGTCCCGGTGTTTCGAAGTGAATTATGATGGAACTAGAAGCTATAAAGGACCTGATTTACGGTAGCAGATTAAAGTGTATAGCGGTACTTTGTGTTACTGTCTTTGTGTTCAGATATGGCTATTAAGTGTCGTCCTAACTTTGTAAAGGTTAATTTTCAGAGCACTTCCAGAGTAAATCTGATCTGGCCTGTTGATATTATAATTATGAAAAGGGTATAACTATGAAATTGCTAATGGCAAAGTCCGGTTGAGTACAAGTTTGACCTTACAATGGGTTCATTGATCTCTTTTGAGGGGTAGTAAAAAGTCTTAATTAAAGTAAGGAGTATTAAAATTCGCAGACCGCAAAATTAGAATTTTCGTGGTAAAATATTACAAAGGCGTGGGATTGTTATTTATCATTATTGCCTACTCAATTAAGAAGTATTTTGTAATTTTATATCGTAAAACTAATCTTAACTACTCAGTACTCAGTATCAGTATTCAAATTAAGATTGCTACTTAAACTAATTGGAGTCGTAAACTTAAAACTTGTCGTAAACTGGTCTTTACTGGCGTCAGTCAAAACTATTAGTTTTATAATTTTGAATAGTTGGACAGTTTAAGTATTCAATAAGTACGTACAAAAATCACTACAAAATATATTTTTAAAATGCCCATGAAAAAAACAAATTGTAAAGTAGTTGTTTGCGCTGTTCACGCAAAAGATTGCTATTTGAGAGTCGTCTGGAGCAGTGGGTGTGATTGACCCACTGACGGGCGGTAAGAAAAATAGGTCATGACGACTCGTCCTTTGAAAGGAGCTTGGTACAATACTTGTTTAGTCTGTGGCATAGCTTAGCGCCCATGATGTCACTATTTTCAGAACACAAACACTAAACTTCGTTTGTTTTCTGAATTTTTCGTGTGGACGCAACACCAGTAATTTTAACTGTACCTAATTTAGTAAAGTCTGTTCAATATAGTTATATTACACCTATCATGCTTTCTCTTCGACATCCTTGGTAGACTGGTAGATAATGAATTAAATCCGCCTTTGTACCATTATGTTGCGTGAAGTTTAAATAAATATATTGAAAGAACAGTGGTGGCCCAGTGGTAACTACCCCGACTTACAAATTGTAGGTCGTGGGTTCGAACCTAGCCATGCGCATTCATCATCATCATCATCATCTCAGCCGAAAGACGTCCACTGCTGGACATATGCCTCCCCCAAGCGTCGCCTCAGCGACCGGTTCTGTGCGTCTCGCGCATTATGCGCATTACTCTGTGTAATTTATTTTCATTACCACTGCTTTCGGTAAAGTAAAACATCGTGTGGTAATCGGCATGTCCTAGAAACAAATATTCGAAAACGTGTGACATTCACCAATCCGCACTGGCATACGTAGTGGATTACAGCCCACTTCCTTTCAACAGTCGAAACATTACAAAGCAGAAAATGCTAACATTCATAAATATAAAGTGTTACTAACAAGAATATCCATTGGAATAAATCTAAATAATTATTATTGCTACGATAAATAACAGTTAATTGTTTTACTGAGCTCACTTTTGCAATGACACCGTTGGCAGTAATTCCCTACTGAGTGAGGTAGCTAATAAATTGTCCCGGTAGATAAGATCCAGCTCCAATATTGTTATTATAGTGTTTAAACTATTGCAGATTACACTGTGTACCAGTAATTACCAGTTTATTACGTAGTTCGTATAAACGTGCGTATATCATATAAACTTCTGACAAACTACACTGAGATAATAGTAGATTATGTGACTAGGGGATAAAGCAGTGTCTTTAAGTCGCGGGCGACATGTTGAACTCCGAATGAAACAAAGTCACTAAGTTTTAATCCCGAACGCCAGCGAGGGATTTATATAATAAACTCCCGAGCAATTTTAGGGATTTAATATAGAAACCGAAGTGAAGTGAGGAATTTAAGCCGCCCAAGACTTAAGATAACTTAATCCCCGTGTTAAATACTTTAATTTTTACACCATCTGTAAGATAATTAGGTAAAAGACCATAATTAAGCAGAATAAAGTTATTAAATAACGTAAAAAAACAGACCATAACGCTCAATAAAAGCACTTGCAATTGCTAGATGAACCCAGTAATACCTAGTTTTTAGTATACGTCAAGGAACCAGCTATCTTTGTGTTGTTAGATGAAAATAAATGCGTATACACTAACGACTCATTCAATGAATGACCAAACTAATGGATACGAGTAAAGCCCTAATGGTCATCGCATTTTCGTTCCCTATGAATGCTTGGACTTACATAGAAATGTGGAATGGATTTGTGAAGGTATTTCGCTATTTATGTGCGAAATAAAATTTTGTATAACGTAACAAACAAAAAGAGCTCGTGGCTAGATAGTAACAGCCGCACAGGTCGATCTTCAAGGTTAAGCAACGCTTGCCAAGGCTGGTCTGTGGATGGGTGATCATCTTGACATATCGAGTTGCCTCCGTGCCTCGAAAAGCACGTTAACCCGTAGGTCCCGGCTGTCATTTGTAGATCTTTGGCAGTCGTTACGGATAGTCAGAAGCCAGTAAATCTGACTCCAGTCTTGCCATGAAGTACCGTGTTACCCCAATTAATGGGTTGTGGAGGTCTGGTAGGCAGCCGCTCCTCTCTTCGTAAAATACTGGTATTCACTGGACTGGAAGCCGACCCCAATGTAGTTGGGAAAAGGCTAGGTAAATGATGATGATGATGATAACGTTACAAACAAAAGTCTGTGATATTATGATTGCGAGGTCTCAAGTAGCGACCGCGTACTGGAAGACGCGTCGGACCGATGACCTGGTGAGAGTCTTTAACGCTTGAGTGATGTGCACGTCTTTCGGCTGAAATGATGATGATGATGAGTTTCTTTTTATTTTTTTTATTTATTGTTAAGGACCGCCAACATTACAGGCACAGACAATTAAGAATCACAATTTTATAATTACGTTTCAAGTGCTGCAACACTTAGAGGCAATCACTACATTAAAAATTAAACTTATTAAATAATTAAATTAAACACAAAATATAAGTTAATAAAAATGATTGTATGAATTAAATTGAATTACTTAATGTCAAGGGAAATTATCAAATATTTAGTAATTATAAAAATATCAGTAACTAGAAATATAAAGGAGAACCTATATAGTCATTGAGGAGAACGATACCCTTCCATACAATCTTGGGCTTAGGTTGATAGTTGTTTGTAAAAAAATGAAACTGATGTCAGTTAATAGCTTATATATTTTTAACCATCTACAGAGAATTCTGTGGACCAAATAAATCAGAAAAAAGAGTTATAAGAGATTAAGTAAAAGTAAGGTTATGCAAGATATTACGTTTTAATTGACAGTATTTGATGACCCAGAATATAATATGTAACACAAAATAAAACATTTTTAGGGTTCCGTAGCCAATTGGCAAAAACGGAACCCTTATAGTTTCGCCATGTCTGTCCGTCCGTCCTCGCTTAATCTCTGTGACCGTTAGCTCTAGAAAACTGAAATTTGGTACTGATATTATGTATGTCAATCACGCCAACAAAGTGCAAAAATAAAAATTGGAAAAAAATATTTTATTAGGGTAGCCCCCCTACATTTGTAAAGTAAAAAGCGTTTTTTTTTTTAATTTCCACCCTAACGTGTGATATATTGTTGGATAGGTATTCAAAAATGAATAGGGGTTTACTAAAATCATTTTTTGATAATATCCATAATTTCGGAAATAACAATGAAAGTAAAAAACAATGTGTCCCCCCCCCTCTAACTTTTGAACCATAATTTTAGAAAATATGAAAAAAATCTGGAAAGTAGAGCTTTATAAAGAATTTCTAGGAAAATTATTTTGAACTTGATGGGACCAACAGTTTTTGAAAAGTTGGGGACACTTATTGTGACGGATGGGAAACTACGGAACCCTACACTAAACGTGGCCCAACACGCTCTTGGCCGGTTTTTAGATTAATATTTTTTATTTATAAACGGCATGTAAACTAAAACAATTTACATTTCGAAGCATAGTTCATTAGGGTTCCGTACCTCAAAAGGAAAAAACGGAACCCTTATAGGATCACTTTGTTGTCCGTCTGTCTGTCCGTCCGTCTGTCAAGACCCTTTTTCTCAGGAACGCGTGGAGGTATGAAGCTGAAAATTATATCAATTACTCAGGTCTACTGTCCCTTGAAGCTGTGAAAAAATCAAACTTCTAAGCCAACGCAATCAAAAGATACAGCCGTTTATGCCGCAAATTTTCGACACTTGCAAGGGAATCAAAACCTACAGGGTACTTCCCGTGAACTCAGAATCTTGAAATTTGGTACGAAGCAACGTCTTATAGCATAGATAAAGGAAAAATTACGAAAACCATAAATTTTTAGTTACATCACATAATATATTTTTTTTAAATAATTTTAAACTTACTACCCATTTCCTCATAAACGCGTAGAGGTATTAAATTGAAATTCATACCAAATACTCAGGTCTATAATACCTTTAAGCTGTAACAAAATCAAACTTCTATGTCAACGCAATCAAAAGAAACAGCAATTTAAGCTGCATATTTTGAAACTCGCAAGTACTCGCAAGGGAATCAAAACCTAAAGGGTACTTCCAGTCGACCTAGAATCTTGAAATTTGGCATGAAGCAACGTTTTATAGCACTCATATAGGGAAAAGTCTGAAAACTGAAAATTTGTTGTTACGTCACAAGAATTATTTTTTTGAAAAATCTTCAACGCTCGATTCGAGAATAGAACTTTATTCATAGGTAAGTTAGAGGTATTGAGTTGAAATTAACACCATATAATTGGGTCCGTGGTCCCTTGAAGCTGTGCAAAAATCAATTTTCAATTCAATTGGTAAAGTGACGGGAAAAAAAGATTCGTCCGTTTATACTGCAAAAAACGTACATTTCGAGACTGTCGAATTATTCGATTGAACTTTTTTTATAGGTAAGTTACTACGAAACCCTCAGTGCGCGAGTCCGACTCGCACTTGCCCGGTTTTTTTTGTATAACATTGCAAATTCTCGATTCATGAGTCAAGCCGTTGTGAAGTTGGTGACTGATTCACGATACAAGAGAACGATCACTGCAGAGACAAATACAACGGTGGCCAAGTTGTCTTGATTCATCAGCAGACAATCTTTGAGCCAAATACCAGCAAGTTGAGCAAATATTGTAAATGCTGATTACCTGAAACATGGGAATAGTTTATTCAACAAATTATGACCAACTAACTAGCATTCCGTCAGTTTTGGTATTTAAATATTCTCCATGATTTCCGACCAGTTTCAGTCCATTTTTTTGTTAATATAACCGAAGAAGAGTATATTTCGGGAAGTTTGAAAATGGCGCCAGCGACTGAAAAATTGAATGGGAATCGTTTTTCTTGATATGGTCATGTAAAAGAGTGATCTTTTTCTTGGTATGGTCATGTAAAAGAGTGATAAGTTTACATGTGTATAGAGGGAGAGGGAGGCCAAATATAAGATGAATAGATCGTATGAGAAGTGAGATAGAAGAAAAGGGAGTTAGTTATAGCGTGGCGAGTGACAGGACAAAATGGAAAAAAACGTGTTGCGCCAATCCCAAATAAAACGATATAAGGGCAGGAAGATGATGATGACAACGGAGAAAAAGAACGGTGAATGGTAGTAGATGCTGGTTGATAAAATATGGGTTAAATAATACCTACTTCCAGGTTGTGGCGCTCGTCATTGAGAGAAATCATTGACAGTATAGTTTCATCATCACGTCGCTGTTGGTTTAGTGCATTGCAGCAGTTATACTACAATTTATACGACAATTTATGGTATCAATAATATATCCTTTCAATAAGTCGCCCGTAAAATCCAATATACTGCACCAAAGGCAAAGTTTAACTTGTTCGACACAAAGGTCTTAAATACAACTTAATTAAATTGGAAGTCCGAAGAAAGAAAAATTGAGGTCAACAGATATACTAAAGTATCAGTAAAATATTAGAAAATTCACTGAAAACGTAATTGCACGAAACAGAATTCAAAGAGTATAGACGAAAGTAGTGATTGAGCATGCTTGTATATCGAAACGAATTTAAAATAAGATTAAAAAATAAATCGATTTGTATCGATTTCTTAGCTTAGCCAAACTAAATGATATCGATCTATACAGCCAAATTAATCCGAATCCGAAACGTAAATAAAATCACTGGATAATACCACTTAACGATTTTTGTGTGTATCCCAACGCAAAACTGACCAATGTATAAAACTTCAAAAAAGCGTTTTCTCTTTATAAACAGACGTAACAGCAGAATTAAAAAAGCAATGCGAATTGCGAAATTCAGATTTTTGTAAAACTCTATTGCACATTGAAATATATGATCAATATCATTTTCATTTTTAAGTGCTTAAGACTTTATTTACGAGATATGCACTAACGTATTTTATTTTACGGTTCATTGTAAGGTTATGCGCTACTGAAACCGAATATCCAAAAAACCGAAACTGTATTATGAAGTCTGATATCGGATAAATATCGGTTTGTAATCGAATCTAATAAAGCGCTCATCTCTACGACTGATCACACATAGAGTAGAAAAGAGTATATACGTCAGTGTCATCACAAATTAAAAAAAATACCTTAGAATAAACCAGGTATACGAGCTCCTTGGAATATATTGTAGTAACTGACTGCTTACCTAAAATAGGTTAGGTTACTCACGACTAAAACTTATTTTTTAGATATCTCATCTTCCGGGCACGCATAGCCCTAGTTATTTTTGTATTTTGAAATAGAAAATAATAACTAATTTTTTAAGTCATATTTCAACCCCTTACTAAGCTGGGCCTAGAAGTCCTAGTCTCCTTTAAAACATTAATTACATATCAAGATCAAGATTGAAATATGTAAATTATTGAATAAGTTTACAAAAAAAATAAAATGATACTTAATAAAAAAAAAATATATTACAAAAATTAATTAAACTAAATTTAAATTTGTGTACAAAAACAAGAATAGATTAGCACAAACAAAATTTGCGTTCAAGCGCTATTGGAAGAATAGAACAGAATAGAATAAACCTTATTGTCTATTAAAATAGTACACATGTCTCTTACATGAGCTTAAAACTATGGGTAGGCGGAAAGTATTTTATCGCCTCGAAAAAGTAATATGGCATTTATTCCCAATTTTTACAACGGAACACTAATTGAGCCTAAAATCCTGTCTAATGTATTGTTATTAGACAGGATAAAAGGTATTTATCAGAAGGCTATGCTTGGAGTTTCCTTGCGTGATCATATCAGAAATAAAGATATCCGCAGAACCAAGGTTATCGACGTTGCCCGAAGAATCGCCTCAACTTTAGTGGTAGTGGATAGCCATTGAGCGCAGAACAGATGGTCGACTTAGACGAAAACTTCTGAAGTGGCGACCACGTACCGGAAAACACAGCGTTGGAAGGCCTCCCACAAAAATGATCAATGAGGTGGAAATCCGATGGATGTGAGACATACAATACCGGTCATTAAGGCGACACTTGGGGGAGGAGGCCTATGTCCAACAGTGGACGTCTTCCGACTGAAATGATGATGATGATAAATAAAAGATATTGAAATTCAAATAAACATTAATACAGTTCTTAACTCAACATTTTCAATTCAGAAGTTTTTAGAACATGTCAAAACATAAATATCTAATGCTAACTAATTTGTTTAACAGATTAAAATAAATGTTTAGTCACGTTTCACATACTGAATCAATATTATGTTTAGTGATTACGCTACCAAATATTCATTCCATACAGATCCATAACAAAAATAAATCTGACTGTGCTATTTATTCAATGGGATTCACAATGTGAATGTAAATTAGTTAGATGTATGCAATGAATGCATGAAACGCGTGAAAAACATTGCTATTTTGCGTGTTTGGAATTAAATTGACCACTACTGGCCAGTGTAACTAGAACTGAGTAGATAAATCTGAAACTAACTAGAAAATGTGACCAAATATTAGGTATAGAAAATAAACTCGTAATAAACTAGCTGGCTAACTGTCAACGTTCGAACTGTGAAATGCGTGAACGTTAAATAGTCTTTATCTTTATTGTTTTTTTACATATAAATTATAGAAAAATAAAAATAGGACAGTTGATGTACACAGTTGGGACCTACAAATGAGTTTTCTTACAGCAAACCATGAAAAAATAAATGAACGAGAAATTTTGCACTTGAGGATAACTAGGTATATACGCACAACACTATTTATAGAGACATTAATTTTATTGATTTTTTTAATATTCCAAGCATATTTCTTAACTTTTTTTAACAATAAAAGAATAAATGTAATTGGTTCAACCGTTCACGCTTGATGACATCGACAGCAAAAAATGAGCATTACTTTTGTACCCGGTTTTCTGTTTCCTTTTTGTTTTTATTTTATGTGTACAGAAATGGTTAAATATATTAATTGCTTATTCATTATAAAATTTAAATGCTGTTACTATTTAACCTACAATATAAACTGCCGTTTAATAACACTCATTCGTTTCGGCGTATTTAAAACTCAATACTTTATTGCGTCCCATAATATTACAAAGTTGATATGTTGTTTAAAACTTTAAATTATGGACCCTGTCGGGCACAGCAAAGCTTGTGTAGTATGTATACTGTATAGGAGTTACCAAACAATTTCGTGTGCCATTTTTAATGTACTATACAGAACACGGGAATCCGAAGGATGCGAGACGCACAGGACTGGTCGTACAGCAATATACTTGCTACGGCTGAAAAAATTATGATAAATAATGATGCATGTTTAGACTTGGATGATACTCATCACAACTTCAGGGTTTTTGGTTAACTAGAAACGTCGAGCCCAAATCACAGAGATGTCAGCATATCGGTAAGGGCCCAGCAAGGTCGAAGCCTACAGATGCCATGGGTTGTGCAAAAGAGGGCCACACGGCCATGGAATAAAGGCAAAAAAGGAAGACGGAACTAAAACCCACTCTGGTTTTAGTCAATGAGAGTCTGACACGCGTGCCTGCTCTGCCCAAGACCGAGAGAAGTCATTGTATGATTTCCCATCTTAAAAAAAATAAAGAAGATGTGTGCTTAGATATTGACGATACCCACTACAACTTCAAATTTTCTCTGGTTAACCAGAACCAATGTATTAAGAATAATACTTAATGAAATGTTCTCAAAAACTTCTATTTCTGCAGGTAAACGACATTTCCGTGGAGGGGGTGCCGCATTCCGTCGCAGTTGACGCTCTTCAAAAAGCTGGGAGCGTCGTTAGATTAGTAAGTTCAGCATCGTTTGCTCTCTATTTAAAATGCTCTTGTTTAATTGGTCGCTTTATACTGCGCTTCACTAGGCACTTTTGTCGCTTCACTAATGGTGTGACTCTGAGATTGTTTTGCTGTTATTTACGAGAGTAAAATTCCGAGAAGACGCAGTTCAAGTTTGGCTTCTGTTTACTTTAGTGGTGCTTTAATTAATGTGTTCTTTGTTTTGTAGAGCTTTTTGTTAAAATCGTAGATTCTTATTTCTTATTTGTGTTCAGAATCATGTAAATTCACATAACAAGACCCCAGACCCGGAACAACTAAAAAACCCGCGACACACAGTAAAGCTACCAATTGATAAATCACTGCGCCAACCGAAGTAAATATAATTAGTTTATGTTATGACGATAATGTTGCTGATTTTAGATCTAAATGAAACAAGAAACATTATCAGTGTTTTTTTCTTTGCTTAGATATTTTTTGGTAGACTTACTAAACGCTGTGTTAAAATTTGTTCATCTATTTATATGTATATACATATAGTATACATAATCTATTAATGTTTGCAAACCAATCCAATTAAAATTAATTGAACGCAATAAATTCGTAAACGCTGCCGCAATTCAATAACCTCATTTTGTTATATTTTCATTAGACTTTTGAATGTTCGTAAAATATGCAATATTTAATAAAAGAGAATCAGAGAGTAAATTGTTTAAAAAGTGAATGTAAAAAGCTGACACCATAAATATAAAGGAAAAAATATTATGGAAAAGATGTCAATACTAAAATCTTTAAGTCGGAGGCTTCATAATTATTACGTTTTCGGTCACCAATATATCGTTACAAATTAAATTTTTTAGTTGTTAGGATTTTATGAGGGTATAAGGTACCTTTGCTGTAATACAATCAGGTAAAAAGTAGTTCCAAGAAGGAAAACAACGATCTAACTAAATGAAAACTGGAACAAACAAATAACAACCCGTTTATAAACCAAACAACAACCATAAAATAAACTCAGATTTCTAGGAATTCATTATAAAAACAATTCTGACTACAAAAGATACAGTATCTGCAAGATCGGTTGTAATACCTGATGCTACAGCTGACGAGGGAAGGCTGGCAGTGTGCCAGTTGAAAAATCGCTGAACCAAACATTACCAACTGTACTGAATTTAATTTATATCACAACCAATACTTATCATTATTTTAAAATCACGCTGTAGTTCCTTATTGTTTCTTTGCTTGTAATTTATGTAGATATCTATATGTACATATTTTCTTTGAAGAAGACGGGTCTTGGAAGTGTGTATAGATTTTCGTTGCATATTGTCTCTGTGAACACATGCAGTTCACACAACAGTAAGACAAAGAGACAAAGACGTACAATGAAACAAAGTCTATGTGTATCTGAAATATTGAATAAATACTATAATAAATTGAAAAATGTTCTCAGAACCACCTGAAAACATTGTTGAACATGTTTTTCTAAAATAATATGATTAAACTTCCAATTTAATTAGGTATTAAGTACTTCAATATCACGAAATATAGATCATCAGATGTAAACAATTACTCAAGCAAATCATTGATATTTTTAACTTCATGAAGTTTGTCACAAGATTTCATGATTAGGATTCATGCATGTTTGACAAACAGTCATAGCACACAAAAAACTGCTGTAATTAATAAATGTTTGTTTCTTTCAAATCAGCGAGTACGACGAGCTCGACGGCCTAGGGTGGTGACACTGTGGAGGGGCGTACGCGGATTAGGCCTTGGAATAGCAGGAGGAGCGGATGACGCAGCGGGTGGCGGAGGCATCTTTGTTTCACATATTGCCGTTGGTGGAGCAGCCCACCATGATGGCAGACTAAGACTAGGAGATAAAATTTTGGCTGTTAGAGATAAAGATGTAAGTATATTGAATAAAATACATATGCAGAGTAAAATGGTCTGCTTTAAAATTCAGGAAATACCAAAACATCATGGATAGTTTTTATGAACTGCGCTGACACAGTTGATCTCTATCATACATGTCAGCGCAGGCCATAAAAACCATACTCTTACGCGATACGCCTATAAAAATTACCCTCCCAAAAGTATCCCATATGAGTTAGAAACATTGCGTTATTTATACATGTATTGTCTTATCTTTAGGGTATAGAGACATCACTAATTGGTTCAACCCATGCTCATGCGGTGTCTGCGTTGAGGAGTACAGGAGATCAAGTCACGCTTATCGTCCTGTCAGCTGGCAGTGCTGTTCCTCCTGTTGCCAAAACTGCTCCGTTATATTCAAGTATGTAAAATTTCGTTAAGTTCTTTTAACTGTCTTCAGTAAAAACAATACTACTCTGCAGTATTCCCAATACTATAGAATACTATTTATTAAATATTCTAAACTTTTTGATAAATATTGAAGTCAAAATTTTATTATACTGTTAATATTGAAACCCGACCAGCCAATTCTATTAAAAGAATAAGTCTAATGTGTATTGTTAATTGTAGTAATAAAAATAAAATACCTTACAACTATTATACATACTAATAACTATTTTAGGATTTTTATATATTTTTTTGATGATGGTCCACAAACTAAGTAGAACCTGTATGTGGAATGTAATGCAGTGAAAATTAATAATAATTACATTAAACCTAAGTTTAAATAAACCTGTAAAGTATCTAACCGTAAATCAATATGTTGTTTGTGCAGCTAAAACACAAGCCACATCGTGTTCAACGCTCCACGAGCTACTGGAAGAGGAGCCAAGTGAAATACCGAGGTAACGTTGACCCTTACTATATTCATTTTCAAGGTAACCCACATTTTGTGGGGAAGATTTATTACACGAATTTCTCAACCCAAATACTCGGTTATCATAAAGCATCTTTTTGAGACAGGTTTCGTGTTATGAGTACGATATTTTTATTCTAATACGGGTTTTGAAGAAATAGTTGTACCTGTAATATTGTAATTGTCTTTGTTTTTATTTTAAGATATTTCATCTAAATTGTCTCCCATTTATAATTTCTAAATCACCTTCTTTATATATTCTATTTCATATTTCGTAACTTTATTCTTTTTAAATTTGTCTTTCGAATCTGGTTGAGTGTAGTCTTTCTCGTAAAATTTTTCAGTTATTACTTTAACGATACTATTTTTGGCAGTAATACTGAAAACACAGGACGTTAAATCTTTTAAGCAGCTTTTTTTGGCAACTATATTGTCTTGTGTTATTTTGCTTTATTTGATCTTCTTATTGAATTTCATGCTTAGATCTTATTCACGCTTTCTTGCATCACGTAAACTTATTTGTCAATGCAATATTTTAGCTGTTGTTTAATTTGATTTAGTAATACATAGATAAGTTTAATTTGTTGTGTTATTTTATTTTCAATTTTATAAACCCCATTCACCAAAAACAAAATGATTTTCAAGTAAAACGTGTGGAAAAGCTAACAAATATTAAAAGTTATGACTCAAATCTTTTTGGACTATATTGGCTTAATTTAGAAATAATACAATGTATGAAAACAAATAGCTAACAAAAATAATATTGAACTTTGTTTGAATTTTTGTTTTGATCAAAAAATTGAATTTTGATCAAAATTGAATATTTTAACAAATAATATTTTCACTGAAGAGCCTAAGAATTATTATATTAATTATACCGCCAACTAAGGAACAAAGACAATAAGTTTCGGACATTGAAACTTTTGCTTCCTTTGCTATTGCTGCAAAACCGCTGAATACGTCTTTGGAACTCGTAATTTCCCAACTTTTGCACATCTTTAGTTAAAAAGTAATTTCAGTTTTTACGAACCGCAACTTCTGTTTGGACTGAAACTTCAGGATGGTCTTTTTTGCAATGTCTTACTTGTAAGGAACCGTTGCAATATACTCTAAAAGAAGTTTTATATATTCTGTACCTTTTGTTCTTCTTTTTTACTTTGAGTTTGTAATCGTTGTGCTGTGTCCATCTCGAATAAAATAATTTCTATTCTATTCAAATTTTTTTATACCTATGCCAAATACTGGTGACATTCTCTACTCTTATCCATGCAACACACCCAAAATTCTTTCTAGCTCAAAATATTATTCCCAATAAACGACAAATAATTTCAATTTCTCACGACACAGATGCGTCCGCATGGTTCGGCTTGTCCGCTCGGGTTCACGTCTCGGCATGGACATCGTCGGCGGACTGGGGGGCGAGGGGGAGGGGAGTACGGACGAGGACGCTTGCGGAGTGTTCGTATCGGGCGTTTCCGTGGGCGGCGCTGCCTATGGCATGCTACATCGAGGCGACAGGATACTGAGCGTCGACGGGAGAGACCTTACAAGAGCTACGCATGAACAGGCTGCTGCTGCGTTAAAGGTATCTATTTGGTATTTTGGTCATTTTATGTTCACATATTTTGAAAAGGGTATGGAATTTATATTAAAAATACTGGTTATTAAAATTAGTGTTTGTTAACTTCATAACATCGTCCAGGCCTCATTGAATCTTGAAGTTCTTAAAAGTCTCATTTAAGCTTTGCTCGGCTGATAATTACTATCATTAGGACAGTAATTAAGAAAGAAAATGGTTTGTAAATCTATCACTGCGCCACATAATTCGTGTAACGATATCACAATAGATTTTTTATCGTATAAAGTTCAGTCGCGATAACCAGAAATCAGTTTATAAGTAAAAACTGTTTTAATGTTCAATATTACGTTTTTTTATGAACACTTTATTTGACCATACTCTTCCCCTCTTCACTCAAGCAGTACTCGGGGGCCACAGTGACAATAGCGGCGCAGTACCAACCAGAGCAGTACGAGAGGCTGCGCGCACGCATCAGAGCAATCAACGCGGCCGCCGCCATGTCGCCTCGGACGAGACACGTTCCAGTGCATCCTGATTTACATGCTATGTATCCAAGGTAAAACAAAAAAAGTGTACTTAACATATTTTTTCAAAGCAGTTTATCTTCTATAGCCCGTCTAATGAAAGCGCGACCTGAGAAAAAGAGGTTTAATCCAAAAAAAATGTACGTGGTATTACTAATTAGTAGGAGAATCAGGTCTTGACATTTCATATTTTTTTATTTCCTACAGTTTAGTTGCGGCTGTATAATGTTGCCAATTAAATTTAAAAAAAAAACTCCAGGTCGCGCTTTCATTAGACGCACTCCTCTATCAAAAGACATGAAACTCTAGACAAAATTATATTTAGTCAGAAATAATAACTAGGCCGATGGTAAATCTAGATAGGCACTTTACTTTGTGTAATTTATTTTATCACCACTGCAGGCTCTCAAATGGTAAAGAAAAACATCTTGAAGAAACGAGCCCATTCTTCTAGAGATTAGGCCCGAATCCCAGAAGTGGGAACATTATAAGCCAGAATATCAATAGGAATGATTATAAGTGCTACCAAATCAATCACAAATTTTAATAGAATCCAAGAAGAAGAAGTTTCATGTTACGTGAAGTTCCATGAATATTTCAATTATTCGCAGGTTGATTTTTAGCGGATATTGTATGTAAAATGTGTAAGAAAATGTCTACTAACTGGACTGCACAAAGTGTGAACTCATTGAAACAGCACGGTTTTGGTAAAATTGAGCTGAGGATATCAACCAAGCTTACCAAGAAGGGTTATTACCAAATATTGCAAAAAAAAAAAAAATTGAATACGTGACATCGAATCGGATCTAATGGAGAACAAAGTTACTGTATTCTGTATCAAAAACTAAGCTATTTCTAAACACGTCATTAGCTAAGTGAAAAATTGAATATCATTTTGTCCAGAGCCTAAGAAAAGCTCAAAGGTATTTTTTCTAAAAGGTTTAAAACTTGTTATAATTCAATTTCAGTATCTACATAGCTTTAAAGGTAACACAGAAACAACTACCGGTTGATTGTATACCGCTCGTAGACTTTTTGCCTTTGTTAACAAAACCTTGAATCATTTTGACGGTCTGAAATCAATTGATCTTGATGAAAAAAGTAAAAATTAAAATGTAAAAATATTTAAATATAGGCAATGCCATGGAAAATGAAGGAATTGTTAGGCACAGTAAAGATTATGAACGCTGAAACAAGTAGAGATGAGTCATTGTGGCCAAATTTGTAAAGAGGCCTCTGATGAAGATTTTGTTTATGGCTGGTTAAGCACGTAAGTACCTAAGGAACCAAGAACGATGAAAGGTGGTTTATAAAAGGAAATGAAAATGATCTTAAAGGCGTTTTCTTTGAAGATGTAACTGACCTTTTTGTTATTATAATGTACAACGAAAAGGTCAAAAGCGAAACTGATTCACCTGAGACAAAGTATGAAAGACGTAAAAATAGTAGCTAGCAAGTTCCATTCTTATAAGAAAAAAAAACCTTAAAAAAAAGATGATGAGAATAACCTACATCTTACATTTCCTGTAAATTTTGAACTTCTTGGAAAGTTATTTCCTACCTCTGAGAAAATCTTTTTTCAGTCTATTAGATTAGGGGCTAAGAACCAAAATACAATACTAAAAATACACTGTAAAGTTGTGAACCGCAGTCAAAGATGTGGATCTATGGCGCCACATATGAAACTAAAAAATCCTGCATCGCGCAACTAAAGTTCTCGACACGATTTGACCATTTACAACAGCCCAAAATCATCTATCGGGCAGTTACCCAACAACAGACAAAACATTCTGGTCTAGTCGGAGGGTCCTCCCTTTTCAATGGAGGTATTTAGGACTTTACTCTCTGTTCCACATTCCCCAAATACTGTTTAAATAATACTCTATTAATGGGTGAAATAGCAAGATAATGCCAATACTAGTAACTAAGTACCTTGTTCTATGTAAATCGAGCCTCGTGGGACAAATTCTGTTAAGCATAAATTCGGGAAACTCAAAATACAGCGTTCAAACATAATTACAATATACTCGTACCTATATATACGAATACGTGCAGATTATTATCAATTACCTATATTCTTCACATTAATATTGTGAGATTGATTTTTCAAAAAAAAGAGAGGATAAAAAATCAAAAAATCCTAAACCAAATACAACTTACTAAAATATGGCGTCAAAAAACTCCTCCCCATCGCTGTCAACTGGTAATGTACCCAAAAGACTGGCAGCATTGCCACGTTGTACGGCAATGCTTATCCTCTGTCCGAGGGCAACGCCAGCCCTTGCGTAAAAAAAAATATTTAAACACCTAATTAACTAATTGTAGATGCAAACCCTTTTCCGCCTTAGAATTTTACATGAAACAGACCTCGGTTTAACGATATAATATTTATATACCTAAGTACTCAAATTCCCAGAGAGTTTTACTTAGGAATACTAATTAATGTTTGTGTGTAATTAGGATTGCAGGTCATGAGACCCTATTAGAAATGATTATCATGCAAATTAACTGCTTTGTAGCATTACTACGGAGGTTGGATATTAGATATTGGCATGATAGGAGCGGTTAAGGTAATACCTGAGTCTGGACAACAATAGAATCAATATTATGGTTAATGAGACTATTATATATGTAGCGAACGTTTGTTATGGAAATATTATCTACTTATGTTAAACTAGTTTCTGCCAGCAGCTTCACCCGAATGAAAGTATGTTTCTCCATACAAAATTTAGACCTCTCCTACTGCTCGCCGACGTCATAAAAGGAAGCCTTGTGCAAAATTTCACGTTCCTAGTCCTAGTAGTTTCGGCTGTGCATTGATATACATATATGTATATCTGTCATTAAGTTTTGCGTTTTATAATAAGTAGACATCGAAAGATAACCAATATTTGGTGACGAGATGAGCAGATGCCATGGTTGTCATCGTGATTAGAACTTTGATAAGATTTGCACCGCAGTGTGAGGTTTGGCTTAAGAAAATGAATATGAGGCCTATGCTTAATGAGAGAAGTCAGGACTGACTGAGATGTGTGTGTGTGACTGAAATTATGATGATGATGCTGAATACTATTTTCTTCTTTTTGTGTCAATAGAACATCAGTTTGAATTGTTAGGGCCCAGTAGTTTCACCTTTTTTACAGCTAAATAAGTAGTACTAAGCAGATACATGTAAAATTATGAATCAAAATTGCGCCTACACTATATTTTTGGAAGAAGAAAATGAGTAACGTATTTCATATTCCTACCAAATTACTTCAAAATCTCCATCCGCCCCTATAATAAACTATGTAGATAACCGAGAATCCAATAAAACTCAAGTTTCACGTAACATACTCGTAAATAAATACCCAGCCAGCAATATTTAGCCAGCGGTTTCGCCCACGTGAAAGTAGAAAATTATCCCAAGGGATTTTCCTCCCGGAATAAAAAGTATGTGTAATTCTAGGACATATTTTACTCGTGTGCAAAACTATATCTAAGTCTGTTTAGCCGTTTGAGTTTGAACGACAACAAAATATACGTACACATCATCACTACATAGTATAAAACAAAGTCGCCTTCTCTATCCCTATATCCCTTTGTATGCTTAAATCTTTAAAACTACGCTACGGATTTTGATGCGGTTTTTTTAATAGATTGAGTGATTCAAGAGAAAGGTTTGTATGTATAATATACCTATAATATAGTAGAGGAACACTGATAATTTTGCACTCGTGTGAAGCCGGTGTGGGTCGCTAGTATACCTATAAACTTTAGCCTTTATAATTATATAAGTGGCCCCTGGGTTGCACGACAGAGAGCCCCGGGACCTTGGAATGAAGAAGGAACAGGTGTGAATTTTAGTCAGTAGAAGTCTGACACGCCAGCTCTAGGCGGAGTGGGAGAAGTCTTATCGATGACTTCCCTCCTCAAAAGATAAAAATAATAATATTAGTCTTATAAAATCATCATCTGCCTAGCCTTTTCCCAACTATATTGGGGTCGGCTTCCAGTCAAGCCGGATTTAGCTGAATACCAGTGTTTTACGAGGAGCGGCTGCCTACCAGACCTCCACAACCCATTAACTGGGGTTGTGGAGGTCTTTCATTAGTCTTATAAAATAAAGGCCTGAAATACGAATACAAAGAATAAAAGGGTTTGTTCCTTTTCTCTGTGATTTGTGACTGAAATAAAAGCGGTGTCCTTTTTATGACGTGGCTTAAATATGGTTCTTTAGCAGACCAGCTGCGTCTCTCATCCTTATGTGTAACCGTTATAAAATTAGTTCAAATGTTTTAACATTAGTAGGTACAGTTAAAAAACAATAGGGATGTGAATCTGTTACGTAATAATATTATCGTTACAAGAGAGAGTAAGCACCTAACCCAACATTGTTATGACTTTTTTGAAAAAACGAACTTTTAATTAAACACTCATATTCAGGATATTTATTTTATAAAACATCCGGTTCGTCCCATTCGGGGATGAATTTTGGAAAATCTTGATGACCACCTACGTCATAATGGAAAAGGAGTGTGAAATTTTGCCAAAAGTTTGTTTTGGCTAAATTTCACACTCCTAATGTCAGTAGTTTCGGCTATGAATTTTTCTTTTATATATCCTTTTAGATTAATCATGTGTCTATCAGTTTGCAGTTCAAAAAAATCGTTTTTTGGTTAGGATAAAACAGATTTACCACACGCAACAATATGCACTTTGGACGTAAAGTTACAGACACCAGCCTGATATAAATCAATTAAAATTTCAGGACTAGAGACGAATGGCGTAGGAATACAATAATATTAAGCCTCGTAAGGACAGTCGCAAAATATATAATTGTATGATGTTGCGTGGCATGTGCCGGGCATTTTACTCCATTTGAAGCAGTAGCATGAGCCACAAGGAAAAAATAGGGGAGAGGTGGCATGAAAGGGACATTTTTGTTCTAGAGGCTCTAGTGAATGCTCTATATAATATTTTTAATAGGTTGAACCTGAATGAGAGACCTACATTCATCTTCTAATGAAATGAAAGTAAATTGTGAACATATCTTTATTCTTAGGTACTCATTTTAACGATCTAAAAAAATGTAGATTTTGTCCCTTTCATAAATTTGCTGTATTGAAAGGGACGGATTCATTTATGAAAGGGACAGTACATAATATCCATGTAAAATCACTTTATAATACATTAATACTAGTTTGGTAATGTTTAATAATCAAATTTTTTAAGTAACAAACAATCAACAATCTTAAAATTTGGTTATCTGGCTATCCTAACATAAATCGACTTAAGTACTAATCGTGAAATTTTGACTAGTAATACAACTAGCAAAAAAATAAAATAACCAATTATTTTTAATCAATTATTTGGAGAAAAACTGAAACTGAAATAAAACAGTAATGAACCGTATTTTAATTGGTTTTTTTAAGCAAATTAAGTGGTTATATCTTTTTTATATGAGTTTTACTCAATTGTCATTACTTATTTGGTTTCTTGGTTACATTTAATCATCAACTATGATATATAAGAGAGACTAAGACAATTATAACGCTCATATACAGTTTCATTCACAGTTTTTTCCATTTTGTGTGCTTCTACAAGTGTTCTTGGTAAAGTTAAACTGCAAAAATAATAATAACAAAAATATTACTATATAATCAACAAAAAAGATAGTCAAATAGATAGAATACTTTTTATTGCCCAACATGATAATAAGAAAAGCTTAAAACTGGTCATTCGTTAGCCAGATTCTAGGTGTTATAGAGATTGTGTAGAAATTAGCTAATTAATGTACTATTTATGAAAGGGACAGTTATGAAAGGGACGTCCCATTCATAACCATTTTTCGTGTCCCTTTCATAAATATGACACAAAAATTATTAAAATAACCTTAAAACCTTACCAATGAACACAAGTTTACTGACCTTTCATCCTCGTATCTGTGGATAACTAAGTCGATCGAAAACACTGGTAAAACAATGATTATCCATTTACAACATTCTGCAAAGCATTTGTAAAGAATAACGAAAATTTACTTTTGTGTACGATTACAAACACTTGCTCGCCATCGCCATGTTTGAAATGATAGGAGTGGGACATTAGGTACGAATGGTTGGGCTTCGGGATTGCCACAGAACAGAAATATTCTCGTTTCGAGACGTTTCTTATTTTACGAGTAATTCGATTTGTCCCTTTCAATACGCGTCCCTTTCATGCCACCTCTCCCCTACAATTAATTATGCAAATTTTAACAAGCTACATTAAAACTCATTTTCTCTTTTTACTAAAAAAGGCCAAAATTTTAAAATTAGTAAAGGGACTTCGTTACTACAAACATTTCTCTGAAACTTTTGTTACCACCCGCAGTCGTTGTTTTTAGATTAAATAAATAATTAATCTGACAGCCTGCCAAGTTTCTTCGAACTAAAACCTTCTTTCCTAGAAATAATTAAACCACGTACGAAACCCAAACCGTTTCAGACCGCTTAGTTCAAGAAAATGTTTAAAATAACACCCTTCGGCTTTCGAATTTGCCGTTCTATTGAAGATCGTAGACAAGAATAAGAAATAGATTCCAATTCTAAAATGTCCACTCCTGTATTTATAGAAACAGCATAAAGTGCGGGCGGGACACTATCAGTAGGAAATAAACACGTATCGAACTCCCAGAGAGAAACAAATGTAGAATACATTTTCCTAAACTTATTTCTTAAATGGGAATAGGTGAGTTTGCTTTCTATTTCTCAAATGAAAACAAATTGGTAGGTACAGAGAAGGAAAACGTAACATGTTTTTTCAATTAAGCAAATAGACGTGAACAACCAATTTACATTCATTAACATTTTGGAGTATTTTGATTTCATTATAATAAAAATTATATAGTTTTTTAAATGAAAACTATACTATCCCATTTTCAATGCTCCGCCCATGCGGGTCACACCTTTACAGTGTAGTGCTCCACAGTGTTCTTTGGGCCGACCACACAATGATGAAACCAGGGCCTTTTTTCGCCTGAATAAGGTGCAGGATCCCCCCGAACTTACCATGTTCGGTAAGGACTTGTGTCCTGTGAACGTGAAAATGCCGTGAAGCTTTTCGAGCCATTTCTCAAACAGAGAACTTACCACGATAATTATAACGTGCCTATTTTCAACGTTAAAAAATGTTTGCAAAGAAATTTTGCTTAGACTTTATATTCATTTCTATACAAATCCCAATGCTATCCACAGGATCACAAATTGCTTTCTTTCATTATTTCATATTTTGCATAAATGAGCAGGAAGGAATAAAGTACACATTTCGAATTTTCATTCCAGTCAGTATTGACATTAGAAATTTTTGGCTTCACTCCAGATTTTCCGGAAAATCTCATTCGGTCTTCATTAGCAACTACAATTTAGTATGGAGCGTGCTTTATGAGAGCATTTTACATTGTGTTATAATTTCTGACGCCATTTCCCCAGGGCACTTTGTTTGAAATATGTTATTCATTCTTTAGTAAAATGAAACTGGCAGCAACTAGACAACTTGAAACTTAGTAGGTATACAATACGCTGAACTGCTTTGTTAAGATTTACACACCAGGGTTTTATGAAACAAAGTTACTAGAAGGTTTTCGAGTTTAGAACTACATATTTAGTATTCTTTTATGAAAATATAAAAGCCTGGCTTTTACTAGAAACTTCTCTTATGTGCGAGTCGAAAATGGTCCCAAGAGAATTTTCAAGCGGGATTAAAAGGTCGTTGTTGAAATTCTAGTTAAGTTCCGAATTTCGTCAAATATCGTTCAGCTTTGTCATGACGTGTGGTTGATCAACTATCAACTGTTTCGATAATAGTCCCAAGAGAACGTTCAACCGGTACTGAAAGTCCATTGAAATTCTAGATAAGTTCCGAATTTCGTCAAAAATCGTTCAGTTATGTTGTGTATGGTCGATTAACAATCAGATGATCAATTTAGATTCTTAGCATACTTTGGCATTCATAATATCAAAAGAAAGGATATTAAAGTTTCCTGTTAGAACTTTGTATTAAGGAACGTACAAAACGATATCTTATGAAACCACTACACGTACTTATATTTTATCAACGTGACGGAAATTAGATTTCGGGAGCGTAGGACTGAAATTTGTAAAGGCAAAGTAAGGGTTATCTTCCATACTTTGCGAATTTGTTTTGTAGTGTTTCTTTAGGACTTTGAAAGTTTTTCTTCGTTGAAGTAACCTTTTTGTTTCTGTGTATTGGCTTGTCATTTATTTTGATCTACGGAGTGATCGACTCGGATATGAACATCTTTTTTTCGTCACATTTATTTCACACTAGCTCCTACCCGTGTCTTAGTCTGCGTCAAGTTTGTAAAATTGCTCAAATGTAGATAACTTATTATTCTGCGCTTGGTATTAATTCCGAAAGGATTTTTGTATTTTGAAGATGTCTGCCCTCCCCTTAACTTATTTTCCAAATCCTGTTCACGCAAGAAAATAAAAAATAGATTCAAAGACGTATCGCGTAGTTTGCCGATTCGGAAATGCGTAAAATGGAAACTAGTTTTTTTTAATTATATATTTAGATTAGTAGCCAGGAACCATCTCGAGCGTTCCAATGAAGCCAGAACCATCCAATGTTTCATCACAATGGTTTAGGCACGCATAGAATACAAAAGTTTTGTATATAATATTTAGCTCTTGGTTACAGTTTTCATCACAAATGCACGCATACTTTATTAGGTATCGCGCAATCAATGTAGAAAATATTGTTTCTCGTATACAAAATTGACCACGATATATTTCATTATAAAACCCAACTAAAAAATTAAGGATTTATTGTTTTTTCGTAAGTTTAGGGGTAAAATGAAAAGTTACATCAGAAAAAAAATGCTTTATCGATTTAGCTTAGTAGTTTAGACTAAAATGACTAAAGTCCTCAAAAACATAAAAGTTTTGATATTTGAAAATCTCAAAACTTTTATGTTTTTGATCTTGGAATGTAGGTACATAACTTCGAATGGAACAGAAAGAAACAATAAAATAATAATTAATTACATAAAGTGTTTAAGTATTTTTTTTTACATGTTAAATAATTTATAATGGGCGAGTATTTTTTTGCGTATTTTGTTTCCTTTTCATCGCAATGATAAATGTAAAAATCAGGTCTTTTATTTTTTTAAACTTTACTGTACACTTTTATATTATGGATATCAAACAACACCAAAAAAGATCCCGAAATCAAAATGGTGACCAATAATATTTGCGTACGCATATTACATTTACACACACAAACATAGGATGAAACTTATGTTTAACATCCACTACTTCATCATCATACGGGGAGTCCATACTAGGGACTGGTGCAGTCATTTTATTTGTTATCATCATCATTCAGCTGAAAGACGAACATCACCGCACTATATTATCCTATCATACTAATTTCATAAATGAAGAAGTCTGTATAGAAAGCTTGTTCCTCGAACACGCCTCGTTAGATCAACGATTTCAATTGAAATTTGACCATAGCTTGAAATAGAAAATTTTATTTTCCAGCGAAACACAGACGGGTCGAAATCCACCTGAATTCTTGTTAAATAATTTTTAATATTTTTCCAAAAAGTCGAAGACATGTGAGATCCACCAATACGCACTGGGCCCGCATGGTGGATTACGACCCATGCCCTCTCCTAGAGAATAGGCCTGACTCCCATCAGTGGGGTATAAAGCCGATAATGCTAAAGCAAATTTTTCAACGTAGGTGAGCCTCTAACAAAAGCTAACAAGAACGTAAATACTTATTAGTAAATATTTTTCACAATTTAAGGAAGGACTATTTCTACGTGATGTTTACACACTTTTCCTCCTGTTCGAGTTCAGGGTCACCTTGTAGCCTGAAGCAAAGTGTAACCTTACCACCCACGCCAATTTAATTTCACTCGACGACGACGGATGATAAAAATTCTGACAATATTTGAAAAAACTGTCAAAGAATACGTTACGGATATTCAGAAGCCAGTAAATCTGACTCCAGTCTTGCCATGAATTATATTGTCACGCATTATATTATCCTATCATACTAATTTAATAAATGGAGAAGTCTGTATAGAAAGCTTGTTCCTCGAACACGCCTCGCTAGATTAACGATTTCAAATGAAATTTGACCATAGCTTGAAATAGAAAATAGGACACTTCAAAAGTATCCTACTTTTTAGTTTCAAGAGAAACAGACGGGTCGAAACCAACCTCAATCAAATAATTTTTGATATTTTTCTACGAAGGCGAACCGCTAACAAAAGCTAACCAGAACGTAAATACTGATTAGTAAATATTTTTCACAATTTAAGGAAGACTATTTGGACGTAGTTAAGCAGAAAGGACTCAATCGACACTTTGGCCAAAATTGAGTTAAGTATGCCATCGTACTCCCGAGGGTCGAATCTATCATATAATGAAAACCCTAGCTTTAAAATGTACTTTCAAACTAGTTTTTTCACTACTCCGACTCAACCCACATGTATGAAGAGCATACAAAATGTATTTGCTGAATTAACTCAGTCCGCTTGAATTGTTTTTGAGTAATGAGATTGCTATGAATGTGTTCCTAAGGTCGATAAAACAGAAAAAACTCAAACAGTTTGAATCCTTTCTAGGAATTAGTTTTGATTAGAAATATAATTTTACCAAATAACTGAAACGACTCAAATAGATTGGGTCGGTTCCGATTGGGTCGTAAAATATACCTTTTGGTTTATCAGAAATGACTCAAGCAGAATGAGTCGTTAGTAAGAAATAGATGTTAGACTGATAATCATTAAGATTATTGAATTGAAACGACTTAAAATATTTATGTATACGTTGAAGTAGTAGTAATATTTAATTATTCAAAGTTATTACGTTTGCGTTGTTAATAAAAGACATGGATGTAATAAAACTATAAGTATTACTTTCCTGAAATTTTTGCAGTGGCAATATTTTGTTGATAGGTGGAACTCTAAAAAACTGGCAACTCTGCCATTTTTTCGCACACTGACTAGTTAAACGCGTGTTTTGATTTATTTAGTTTAAATTAGTTCATTCATCAAAAGAGAGCGGAAGATCTTCGTAATCAAATTTCTCAAGACTTGGCGCGTGCCAAGATCCCAAATTTGAATGTGTTACCTACAATCTCGAAAAATCTCTACCTTTGCCCCGTATACCTACTAACATAGTTTTTTTATAAACGTCAGTTATGGCTTTAAAATGCTGGGATTCATGTTGGCCCTAACGATCAAGGACGATGCTATGTCTGGGTTGAAGGAGAAGCCGGAAGAGGAGCCCAAGAAGTTGGCTCGTGCCTCACGAGCAAATTTACACCGCAGAAGAATACATAAACATCATGAAAATCTCCAAAAAGAAAAAACCCCTTCACGTTCTTCTTCTTCTACCTGGCGTTAATCCCGGCCATTGCGAGAATCCGCCTTTCTACTAAACTTTCTCCACTTTGCCCGATCTTCAACATCCTTCCCAGTAACGCCATTGGCTCTCATGTCAGACTTGACGACGTCCAGCCAGCGCTTGCCAGGGTGACCACAAGACCTAGCCTCAAGGACAGCCATATCCATGCATCTCCAACGTACTCCCTAGGGCGGCGCATGATGTGGCCATATCATCGCAGACGACACTCTTGCAGTTTTTCTCCCACGTCACGGACATCCAAGACTGTCTCGGATGAATGAGTTGCTTATGCGATCAGATCGCGTTACGCCGCTCATCCACCTCAGCATCTTCATCTCCGTGACGCGAAGCTCCGGAGTGTGTCTGCGCCATACAGAAGGAGAGGCCGTATGATGCATTTATATATCTGCCCCTTGAGCTTCGGAGGCATTTTGCGGTCCCATACAACGCCTGTTACCTCACACCTCTTCGCCCAAGCAGCGCCTATACGTGCTTGGACATCGTCGTCCACGTTGCCAGACTCGTGCAACACGGATCCAAGGTACGTGAACTTCTCCGGATGATGTTTGGATCCACACTTCAATTGGCACGTTATCCGTACGTTTCCGGTTCTTCATGTGGCGAAGAGCAATGCGGGTTTCGTCGGGGGAAATAAGGGAAATAAGTCCAAGATTTGGAGGCGGTTCGGGAGGAAGGTTCTTCTTCACGTTAATAAAATGAAAACAAGATTTTTTAAGTACGAAAAAAATAGAAAAAAAAAGTTAATCGCAAAACATGTACAATGAATAAAGATAAAGTGAACTGGCTAAAACTAAACAAATTTTATTGAAAAAAAAAGATCCTTACCTAATAACGATGACTTCAGAGAGTAGAGTTATATACAAAAGCTGGATTTGTCGAAAAGAAACAAAGATGTTTTAATCCAATCTTCAAAAGAAAAATATGAAGTTCTTTGGCCTCAGGGAAAACAAATCCCTCAAGGTAAGCTCCAAGATCTTAGATCTATGTTTAATTTAATACCTGAAGACTGTCATCCATTTTACAGTACCCTTAAGAGAGACTGCAATATCAACGAGGATGTTGATGGATACGGGCCATCTCTTGACTTCGACTCGACGAGGATGAGAGAAATTAATAGAGTGCGTCTAATGAGAGCGCGACCTGGAGGTTTTTTTTTCAATTTAATAGGCAACATTATTTAGCTGCAATTGTAGGAAATAAAAAAAATTGTGAAGTGTCAAGAGATGATTGTCCTACTGGTTAGTAATATCACATACAAATTTTTTGGATTTAACCTCTTTCTCTCAGGTCGCACTTTTATTAGACGGACTAGTGCGTCTAATGAAAGCGTGACCTGGAGTTTATTTTAAAATTTAATTGGCAACATTATTCAGCCGTAATTTTATTGTAGGAAATAAAAAAAAGTGGGTTGTCAAAATATGATTCTCCTATTAGTTAGTAATAACACATACAAAATTTTTGGATATAAACTCTTTTTCTCTGGTCGCGCTTTCATTAGACGGACTTATATGCGTGACCATCTATGCGCTATTTCTACTTTTTTTTGTATGTCAATCATGGCATTTTTATGTGATTTTGCTAGCTTTATGTTTATTGACAATAAATATATAACTTTTTAATCGATTTCGTTATAATTATTTTTTTATTAGTAGATTTTCTAGTCGAAGGGTAGTTTTGAGTCCATTCTGAGAAAGTAAAAAAAAATACCTGTCTTAACAAACTTAAGTTTGATTGTAAGGACTCAACCCACATTTCAGTTAATATCTCGAAATCTATTGCAAAATATATGATTATATTTGATTGATAAATAAAATATAAACTATTATTTTAATTAGGGAGCAAAATTTAAAACAAATGTGTCTTTGTTTTAGAGAAATTACAGCTGAAACTTCAAACGCCCATAACTCAAAAGTGACTTTTTGTGGATTGAGTCCTTTCTGCTTAACTACGTCCATTTCTACTTGATGTTTACACACTTTTCCTCCTGTTCGAGTTCAGGGTCACCTTGTAGCCTGAAGCAAAGTGTAACCTTACCACCCACGCCAATTTAATTTCACTCGACGACGACGGATGAGAAAAATTCTGACAATATTTGAAAAAACTGTCAAAGAATACGTTACGGATAGTCAGAAGCCAGTAAATCTGACTCCAGTCTTGCCATGAATTATATTGTCACGCATTATATTATCCTATCATACTAATTTAATAAATGGAGAAGTCTGTATAGAAAGCTTGTTCCTCGAACACGCCTCGCTAGATTAACGATTTCAAATGAAATTTGACCATAGCTTGAAATAGAAAATAGGACACTTCAAAAGTATCCTACGTTTTAGTTTCAAGAGAAACAGACGGGTCGAAACCAACCTCAACCAAATAATTTTTGATATTTTTCTACGAAGGCGAACCGCTAACAAGAACGTAAATACTTATTAGTAAATATTTTTCACAATTTAAGGAAGACTATTTCTACTTGATGTTTACACACTTTTCCTCCTGTTTGAGTTCAGGGTCACCTTGTAGCCCCAAGCAAAGTGTAAGGTTACCACCCACGCCAATTTAATTTCACTCGACAACGGATGAGAAAAATTTCTGACAATATTTGAAAGAACTGTCAAACATTGAAGGAAAGAAGTCCTTTTTTTCTAATTTTAATATGAAGGAAAACTTTGAAGATATTCATGTTCAGCCTAATAAGACTTCGTTTTAATTAACAGGAGTTTAGATTTGTAATTTTTGACAAGGTTAAATGTTAGCAGTTTTTTAAGATAGGATATCATTCAACGACTGCTTTCGCTTGGAACTGGAGTGGGAGAGCGTGTCATATTTTTACTAAATAAAACTACACATGTATACTACAGTTGTCCTTTGCGTACTAGGACCACGGGTTTTCTTTTTGAAATTTCCCGTATTTATTCATGTTAGCAGCTGTGTTTCAAAATCGGACTCTACTTTATAGTTAATAAAAACACTTGAATAAAAAACGGAACCCTTATAGTATCACTCGTATATTTGTCTATTTGTTCGTCATAACCAGAATGTACTGGACCGATTCAGTTAAAATTTTGTACACATATAAACTTTAGTGACCCAAATACGGACGCGTATCGTCATTTCAGTTTCTCGAACTGTACCGCGGGCCTGAACGATTTTTTTTCGTAATTTTAAAAAGATATTCGCTCTTTCTGTTGTTGATTACAATCATCAGTGCAAAAGTTTTTGAACAATTTCTGCCGCTTGACGAAAGACGATACTAATTATGTGTTCTACTTGTTTAATATCACAAATGATATAATTGACTAGTCCGTTTCATAACGATGGAGATTGATGGAAGGAGCTAAGCACCCTCCATCCCTGTAACAGCTCAGTTTAGGTCCTCAAATGGATCGCGTTAAGAGCTCGTGAGGTCCCTTCAGAGCCATTTTCAAAATTATCGATACACACCGCGATATGCGACCACTTCTGCATACTGTACCTACATACGTAATATATGCTTTCTGAGAGCCAGACGCAGTTTTAACCTGTTAACTTAAATTTAGATACCTATAGCACCAATGCAAGCATAGTTAAGAAGCTCTTAGCAAAGCCATTTAGACAAGAAACACCTGTCTGCACTGGAACCAATATTGTCAAAGTTACTTTCAAATTAATAAAATAAATTAATTGAACCAACTTTGAGAAAGTAAATCATATTAAATAATAATTTTATAAATCTGTAGAAGCTTATAATAAGCAATATAGGTACTTATTAATCTTCTTGTCTTATTTGTCTGTAAGATTTATTAAAATGTGAAAAATAAAATAAAATTTAAGAAAACAGGTAAAAATTAACCGTTTTCCTTTAACTCTGAATCAATACAGCTTAATTTGAAAAAAAAATAGCCCTTTATTTATAGATTACTGGAAAACAATATGAATTTGATGGCCTTAAATGAAGATGATCCTATACGCACGCTATGGTTCTCTACATATGGTGCGGAACCATAGCGTGCGTGTCGGACCGGCATTGGGTCGATTGTAAGATAGCAATAAGCTCTTGGGTCTTTAAGTCAAGAGTGAATATTATGTTACTTGTATAATACGACCACAATTTATATAGGTAACGATCGGGTGATATAGTCGTCAAATGTAAGCCTAAAAGGAAGAAATAAATTCTGAGCAACTAACTATTTGTCAGCAGCTTTGCTCGTGTGATAGTAGAAAATTATCCTAAGGGAATATACTCCCAGAATAAAAAATATTCTACGTGATATTACCTAATATGACAGAATTTGATTTACTCGTTTACCAAGTTTCATTGACATCTGTTCAGTCTTTCGAGCTTATAGATATAACAAGCACACAAACTTTCGGCTTTACAATATTAGTGAGATTTGTTTCTTAGCAAAACCAATTCATGAAATTGTTATTTTCTTTATTTAAACTAAGCTAAATCTACATTCTGAAACGTTCTAAAGCAGTTATGTTACTACATTATCTAAACTCAAATACTCAAAATCACGTCCACGAACTATCCACATACAACTTTTCCAAGCCAGCTGAACTTTGCTCCCCAAGTTGAAACTCTGTTAGCTGGAATTAATCGGAAAATGGAAACCCTCAGGAGATTATTGTTTGCGGCCGTGCCCATCCATCCGTCTGTCGCTCGTTCATAACTCACGAACCGTTTAGCCAAGCTACAGGGGCGATTAATTACTAAAACCCGGAACGAAATCACGTTTGACATTCGACATACTCGGCTATTACGTGAAGAAATTGTCAAAACATATGAGTATATTTATGTGATGTGGGGTTGAGACGATATTAAAATTGTTTTTGTGTTGATATATAGATATTTTAGTCAACTGCATGGACTTGTAATAAACCTGGTCTGATAGGCAGTTGCTCCATTCAAAACGCGGGTATTCAGCCGTATCCAGTTAGACTGGAAGAAGATCCCAAGCTAGTTGGGAAACGCCTGAGGGAACGGACATCTTTACGTCAATAGAGCATAGTGATCCACGCGCGCATTAGAGACATGTCAGCAAACCAGAAAAAAAATCAGAAAAGGAAACCATCGCCTTAAAATTCAAAGGGCAACTAAAAAACAAAGGGTGGTTTTAGTCAGTAAAAGTCTAATACGCCCTCTCGCTTCACCTAGAGCGGGAAAGTCATCTGTTGATTTTTGGGGCATAACTAACATAGATTAAGGTGATTTATTACTAACAAAAAATATGGACATATGATTAGTCTGAATAAAGAATGATTTATTATTAAATGCTGGGGAGATTGTTGAATCTAATTCATAGGTAACATTTCAATGCAATACAATGAATTACTCAAATTATAATACAATTAAATTATTACCATTACTTACCATAAAACAAAGTAATAACGGCAAGGCTTTTCATTTTAAACCAGTCTTCCCAACACATGACGCATTTCATTTAGAAGTTCCTTCCAAATGCTTCGAATGAGAAATATTGTGTCACTTAGTTGGCGTCGACTTGACGCTGTAATAAAACGGTTTGATACAATCTCGTGAAAAGAGTATTGCAACTTCTGAACTGTTCATAGTTCTGTTGTTGTTCATATCGAGCAACCGATGGAACTAGTCAACACTCTGTTTTCCTCGATCGACTGCGAAATTGTTTGGAAATGGATTCGCGTCGCACTCTGGTGACCTCTGTTCTCGAGTGAACATTCACTAGTACAAATTAAAACTTTACGTTATTCAAAAGTGTTTGTTTGCTACGATAGCTTGTGAACATTTGATGTTAATGTAAATGTATATAGAAAAGGAAAAGCTGACTGACTGACATATCAACACAGCCGAAACTACTAGAGCTAAGAGTGTAAAATTTTGCACAAGGTTTCTTGTTATGGCGTAGGCGAGAACTAAGAGAGATCTTTTTTCAAAGTTCATATTAGAAAAACTACGATCAAGTGGATAAAGCCAGCGCAATAAATGCATAATACTTTTTGGACATAATAATTATGTCCAAAAAAGTATGAATCCACACGGTCAATGGTGATACGAAAAACTTTAGAACTGTGAAAAGATGATAATTTTATTATGAATAAAAGAAAATGCACTGACCAACTCAGTGAATAACTAGTAGAATCACATAGAAGAACAGTGTTTAATGCGGTACCAGGAAATTAAACAATACTTTACGTAATAAGTTTAACTTAGTCTTAATTGAGAATCTGTAGAATTATAATATTAATTATTAATTATAAGTTTGTCAAACTCTCATGCCAATTCTCAATTTAATATATTTTTTCTTTGCCTTTTTCTTTTTTAAACCATCCTGCAACCTTGGCAGACATTGGATCAATGTCTGACAGAGGTCCCTATTGCTTATTGCTGAAAACTTTTTACAGCTCTTTCACTCTCACTCACCTCAGGCCAGAAAGAGTTATTCGATGATTTCCCACCTAAAAATAAAAAGAGGAATTTGACAACTTTCCAAATTCAAATTAGTAATTAGTTTACGGCTATTAGTTTACATTTATCGGCCCTTTACAATGCGAATACCTATATTAACATCAGACTATAGAATAACATGCATAGATGCACAGGAACTGATTATGACCATATTGGTAAAGGACTATACCAGGAACTATGAAGGGTTGATTACACTGATTAATTGATTCGATTATGATGGTGGTCAGATGCTCAAACTATGCTACTTGTGATCTAAATCTACTTGATTGTTTGGGTTCAGAATGCATTATTGGCATCTCTGCTGTAGTGGCAGGCATGGTTGGATGCTAACACAAAGTGAGCATGTATGAACATATTAACCGAAGCTTTGAACTTTGTTAATAACTAGTGATGTACGGATGTTTAACATGTTACATTGAGTAGCTCAGTTCATCAATGGCTGGTTACACATTTTGATGGATGAATGTTTTAAACACGCATAATGGTCCGCTTAGGACTAAGTGCGGAAATACTCAAACATAACAATGAATGAGTTGCAATGCTATGAATAAGTTATTACGATTTTAAAATAATACAAATTCCTTGAGGCGAAAATTGTTAGGGACTGATAAAAACTAGAGTTGTCAAAAAATAATATGGCCGTAGTGACATTTGAAGAAATTGCAAGCTACTATAAAGTGCGCGCAAAAAGAATTCTCGCAATATATTCCATCATATTATTTAACGCTAATTTAATGATGAAATATATTGCGAGGATTCTTTTTGGCTTAATTAATAAAATAAAAAAAAATAAAATTAATAAAATTAATAATTAATTATTAATTAAAAAAAATAAAATTAATAATTAATGCATGCAATTTCTTCAAATGTCAAAACTGGCCTAATATTTTTTGACATCTTTATTGAAGTGACATATAGTACTTAAATGTTGTAACCTTTAGCATTAGCATTATCGGCCTTATAATGTTTCCACTGCTGGGACTCGGACCTCCTCTCACTCAGGCCTCCTCTCAGGTTGTAACCTTATTTGTAAAAATTACACTATTGTAAGAAAGAAATCGATTTATTTTATTGAAAACTTCTGTAACAAAAAGTTTGTCTTCAGCTGACGCTGGTCTTTTGTTCATCTTTAATTTCTGATCAGATTTTTAACTTTATTTTCTTGTTCACAGGTAGCAGTGAGTTGGCTGTGAAACTGACCATTTGATGAGAACTGAATACTAGTTAGTGAAAATTTATAACTATGTATGTTAAACAATAAAAAAAATATCAATTTCATAAATGTGGCCATGTGGCATCCCTCGTTATCAACTCGTTTATTGATAAAACCTTTGTATTTGATGGCTCTCATACAAACAATAGAATTTTTATTATTATTTTTACTAGTTTGCAAAGTATAAAGTTCCTATGTAGATACTTTGACATTGTTTGCTATTTTTTGTATAAATATTGACTCTATGTTTAGCGTTTTCATATTTTATTATTCAAAGGATAAAACTTGACCTACCTGACACTTCTTTCAGTTATCGTAATTAGTAAACCATTCTTACATAACTAATGCCCACCAAAAAATGAAAAAATAGGACAAAAATTAATAAAACGAATGAAGTTATAAACCTAAAGATCCCTTTAAAAACAAATGGTTTATACCCTAGCTCTTCCAAACATGTCATAGCAACACAAACATTCAGGCTCGTTTCAAATGATGATATAAATACGAAAGCTGGAATCGTTTGCGACTGCGTACCGACCCCAACCCATCGTGCCTCCCCGAGACATCCAACAGACGTGTCCCAGTGAATCCCACTTGAGCCTGACTGACTTATTGCCCACATCGCCGATACCTGAATAAAGTCGTAAGCTCCGGTTATGTAAATATTTCTTGGTTAGGTGCCGAGTATTGGAAAACGCTGTGGTACTCTGATTTGTTTTTGAATGTGTAAAATGCTAATGTTTTTTGTGTTTTCATCTTGTTAGTATAGTGAAACCTGGAGAAGATATTTTGTCAGTTATAGAGGCTTTTGAAAGTGACGTCTCATTTACAGATAAATCAGTAAATAATCGATTGGTTGCCCAACAAAAGTATCGTAATTCCGATTCTGGATCATTATTCAAAATGATAAATTAATAATAATTACTTTGCTCACTTTGTAGTCGCTATTTAAGTAATATTTCTCAAACATAAATTCTCAAACATAAAGGTACCATAGAAACCACAAAAAATTATTACCTAGAGTTGTTGTAAGAAAGGTACGCAAAAAAATGAGGCTCAAAATCCAGGGCCAATTTTTACAGGTTTCACTGTATCATATGGTATACACAAAGTATAAAGGGTAAATACTTTTTTAATATTACCTTCCTCGTTTTAGCTACTATAAGTAAAATGTAGAGCTTTTTGAGAATCCACTTCTTTTTTTCCTGTCCTTATCTAACTTTACTTGGGATTGGGGCAACACGTCTTTTATTCACTCTCTTTTCTTTCATATCACTCTGTCATCTTTTTGGAAAGTCAAATTGTCAGACTGTTATGAACAATCCATGTTTACTGTCCTTACTCTGAGTCTACAATATCAACCCAGTAAAACTATCTACCAGGTAGCCGCATTTAGATATTTTTGATTTACTCAATATTTTTTTCTTTTTTGCTTTATGAGGGCCATTAGCAGAAACTGTACATACTGTTCGGAAGATTTTAATCTTCATGTATTGTAATCACTGTAAATTCTTAGCTAAGACTATTTCCAATGTAAGTTGTTACACGTAATCTTTTTGGACTGTGATATTAAATTAACGTTCGTATTGTCATTGTACGGTAAAATTAAAACTGAATATACGACATTGGAAAGACGTTTGTGTTTTATTTTCTTATGAATCACTCGTATCTTACTGTGTTATTTTTGATACAAAGAGCCTGATATTACATGAACATTTTTTCATAAACATAGCACGTTTACCACTTAAGTTTGTCGATTTTCAAACTTAAGTGGTAATGGGCAGAGCATATTGCTTGCAAAACAGATGACCACTGAGGCTGAAAAGTTCTGGAGTTATGACAGCGTACCAGAAGACGCAGCGTTGGAAGGCGCCCTACAAAGGACCGATGATATTGTTAGGGTTGCGGGAATCGGATGCAAGACCGTTCATTGTGTTGACACTTGGGAGAGGCCTATATCCACCCGTGGACGTCTTTTGGTTGAAATGATGATGATGATTATTATTATTTTTCGTGTGTGAAAAGATGGTGTACCTAATTTAGTAAGTATTTTTTAAATGAATAAGATGCATCATCAAGAAATTGCTGACCAATGGACGTTCCATTAAGCTGCCTTTTTTGATGGTGCACCAAATATTTTTTGACAAGTCATGAGGCATTATCTCGCGATAATCCATCGATATGATTGATGCCTTTTCAACAGAATTTGTCATCGGTTTATGGTATTTTAAAAATACCAACGCACGGAAAGGCCCACGTGAGGACTTAAAAAAAAATACCACTACGATGCCTCGAAAATACTATCTATATTGTAATTCCTTTTCAACGCAAGAGCGCAATAACCTTTAACACAGTTACAAAACTTTTGATGAATAAAGGGATCGGGTAAAGAAGAAGACAATCTTATTACAAAATTACGAATTAATATATTCTCGACAAACTCGTACCCTCTTACAGAAAGTCTGACGTCAGTCTGTCAAAATTCTTCCAAACTCCCGTTCGTTCGCAGTGTTTACGTTGTACAAACATGTTTAAAATTTCAAAGGGAGAGCCATGTTTGGAATTGAATGACACATTTTGGGGCTGTTTTAGTAAACATTTGTCACTTTAATAAAAACGTCAGTTTTTAGAAGAATTTTGTTTTTTGCCGACTTTTTTTTGTGACTTAATCATTGTACTGTGAACATCAAAAGTATATTGCACGGTGACACGGTGTAGCATACGGTAGGGGTACACCCCCCTAGAGCGGAGCACCGTGTACCGCCGTGTCCTCGTAAGGGTGATCGGAGGCAACGACTTCTCATGTCGACCATTATACAGGCTGTGGTCCGGAGCGAAGAGGAATGGCAACCTTCTGCGAAGCAGTAATTGTAGCGAAGAAGTCGGCAGTACGCCAGAGGACAGCCGCAAACGACGGGATCCCGACCCCGATTTGTAACCCTAGTAGTCGTAGACTATCGGACGGCGAGCAATGGTTAGCTCACTGTCCGGCCGTCCGGTAATCCCTATGATGATTTTCCAACTTAAAAAATACTCAATACATCAATAAAAGTTTTTAGAACATTCTTAAAAGTACGTTTTCCGATGCCAAACTCCACGTAAAATCTTGCACTGGTTAAAACGAGTCGAGGCAGTAAAGTTATCTGGAACATTTTGTAGCTGCACAGCAGACTAGCTTCAATGGTACCTGACTTGCGATAAGCGTTGTCGATATTTGAAGAAAAATGCTACTATTCTGTGCAGTTTCTAGGTGCAATGAAAAATCCGCAGAACGATGTTTAAACTAGTAAGTGCTATTTGATATTGAATCAGAGTTTTAACAACAGAATCGATTTAAATTTTAAAAGCAATAATATTTTATTTTTTTATGTAACATAAACTAGTACTTGACTGTGATCCCACCTGATGTAGGGTACTTAATAGAAGCTTGATAGTTTCTGTCATGTTTACGATTTTTCGATAATAGTTCAGTGCCTGGGACGTTAAAATCATCGAAACCCAGAACTTTTGTTACTGTGGATGGATTTTAAATCGAAAATAATTATTTGAGAGTAGTTGGAAAACTATTGGAGAATAGTTTAATTAGTATCTTAGGACTTACTAGTTCGAATTGAAGAATTCTTTCAAATTTGGATAGCTCATTTATCGAGGGATGCTATAAGCTAACATCACGCTACGACTAGCAGGAGTGGAGTAGTAACTAAAGATTTGGGTGAAAAATTTGAAAGAGTCATCTTTCAAACAATCTATTATGTATATGCAATGAACCCGTTAATTATACTATGTCATATACACTTTGAGGTGCTCGTGGAATAAAATAGACTGTCAACCTAGGCTTGATATTTATCGGAAGGCGAGCTAGTCGTTGCTCATCATTCACAAGCACGTCCTTCTCGCTCCGTACTACTACTGCCGATCTCCTACATAGCACTGAAGTTAGCCATCGTGATGAACTTTGGTCGGGAGGATCACGATATCTAGGTAAACTAACTATACCAGCCAGTCTCACTACTGCGCAAAACCTGAATGACGTTAGTAAGAAGGCATAACATGACCCCAGTTGCTCAAGTCAAGTTGTTGACATCCATCACATCTGATGGATGCGAGTGACACCAAACCGGTCGTTATAGCATCACTTCGGGAAGCCTATGTTCGGCAGTGGTCGCACGTCTTTTGGCTAAAATTATGAGAATGATAAATTCGTGTTTCTTTACGGCAGTTTTTTCAAACTCATATTTTAAAAGAGACGTAACAACTACTTAAATATTTGGTACGGACAAAATAGGCCCAGCAATTAAGTAAAGTTTATCAGTAAGTTTTCCTTAGGGTGACTAAAGTCATAGTAAATTAATTTTAATTTATCACCCCACTGTTGTCTCAATTCAAATAGGTAAAAATCTTTATTTGTCGTCATGTCAACAGATAATTCTTTCTACCCACAATTGCATCCGTCAATGTTACTTGGTTTTCATTTTCAGCCCTAACCTGCATATATTATTTACTTTTGTATTTTAAGGATCGATTTTTCAATAGTTTCATAACTTTTAATTGAGGAATAATAATAGTGATTTGACAGTTTTTGCATAGAAAATATGTCAAATAGCCATATTCATTCTTCTTATAGAAGTTATCCGACTATTGAAAAATCGGTTCTCAATTAAAGATTTTTCAAATACAATATTTCAGACTAAAATTTTACCAGATCGTGATTTGAAATATAATTGTATCCGCTTCTGTTGGGAAGCAATAATGGCACTATTGCTTCCGTTGACGATGAGCCGGGTTGCGGTTGAAATATATTGCAATTGCCGACGGCAACGGCTATCGGCGGCTACGCTGGTACTGGGCTCGTAACCAGACAAGCTTCTTGCTAATAGTTTTTATGCTTGGTTTTTTACAATACCAACAGATTATTGAAGTAAGTAACTTTTTGAAAACAATCAGTTGACGTGTTTATTATTTAAAATTACTCTATCGTTTTGTATTAACAAAAGATAAAATAATCCAACTACAATAGCCAATCTGGGGCAAGGGTTGACTAAAGAGAGCCCCGGGACCCCGGAATTAAGGCAAAGAAGGAACAGGAGTGGGTTTTAGTCAGTAAAAGTCTGAGACGCCCTCCCGCTCCACCCAGAGCGGTAGAAGTCATTTTGATGATTGCCAACCTAAAAAAAAAATAGCCAATGTATAAATCTCAATCAGTGTATTTGTGAAAACCTTTAAAGTCATTTGAACAAAGGAAAAGACATTGACATTTATACATACTCAAAAACATTACCTTACATCGATGGCAAAAGTCTTAAAGGTGTCATAATCATAAATAGGCATAACATAACCAATTTTATTATGTTCTTACTACAAAGACTCAGGCCTCTTTTCCATGAGAAGAAATGGCCCGTTAGAGGAATCAACATTTCAAAAATATTACAGAGAAAGTGAGTAGGTATAGTCGAAACTATGAAATACTTATACTTCAAATGAAAGAAATAGCAATTAAAAGACGATTACAGAATCAAAAAGAGTGATCAAAACTAAGCTTTTACTTACTCTAATATCATATTCAAATAGTATAATAACATATAACTCAAAGCATGCCCCCGAGGTTTAAACTCATACAATATTATGCCACCGCCATGCTTTAATAATAACTTGTCAATACAATTTTATAGGCGTTTATGTCAGTTGCAGATTTATTCCCTTTTTAACGTACTCGTACAGGTGATACGAAAAATATTGGCAAAAGTAAACACAGGTTTTATAATTTTCATATTTTATGGGTCTGCATCAGTTTTTTGCTGTATAAATATTTTTGTGGTCTCATGGCTGTGATTTTAATATTTATTCAAACAATTATTCTACAGTAATTAAAAAAAAATGGTCAAATAAAAGTTTTTCCCATAACTCAGCCCCAAAATATGACTTTTTTTATTTTCCTGTGGATTATTTCATCATTTATAAATACTGTGTAAATTATTTTGTTGGTTCTTCGAGCCGGATTCGTTTTCGACCCCCAAGTTTTTGTCTTCACAACGTTATTTGATTCATTTTACCGTTTTGATGAAAGAAGGCTTATGTGGCTAGACTTGCTAAGTTAACATTTTGTAAATTAGTTATCTTAGATTTGATTCTCTGAAGGCACTTACTCGTATACTTATACCCTATAAATAAGAAAACAGTTTAAGACGTAAGAATATAAATAGTGATAAATGATTTCTGTTTACGATACAACCTTTAACTACAGTATGGTCATAATGATAGCTGTGAGGCATTTTATGATACGGAACTAAAGATCTGCGAAATGTCGCGAGAAGATATAAAATGTTTCCATGTAATAAAACCAAACTACCCATAATATTGGTTCAAGGCGTAAAATTCAGCACCAAAGCAAATTAATTGTTTATTAATCAAAACAACTATTTCCACAACGTTAATACAAAAAATATGTCACTAATATAAAGCTACACTCTCGATGAGTGCAGCTTTTTTAGGGTTTTATAAATATAGGTACAAAGCTTCACTCGCTCTGAGTGGAGCAAAAATGTAGTCAGATTAGCCCAAGATCGAGTCTCATCGTAGTCGAACTTTTGAACAATCCTGCATGACTTTTTTTCATTTGAAGAAGTTCCTTTACGCCTACAGGCTAAGCTATAATATAAAAACCCTTCAAATACGTACATTTATTTAAACCCATAAGTGTAACATTGGAAAAGTTTACACAAAAGATGCACTACATACGAAGTGTACAATTCTGATAAGGACCGTCACACATCGGAACATTATGCTTGATGCACAATAAAGCACTCGACTGTCTCTAGTATCTATCTGTTTAATATTACGACACTATTTTGCAAAGGTAGAAATATTCATTACTGTTCTATTTTACACACACATATTATATTATTTCATTAAATGCACATTGTTTTTATTCAATGTAAAAAGAGGTGCAGTATTTCACAAAACTTCAATGGCAATTATCGTAAAAAAATATAAAGACATTATTGTATAGTGTTTCCGCATAAAACGTATAAAGGGAAACAAAAAAAATACATATTATTTTAATAAGGTTTGCTGTAAGAAAACCCAATTGTGGGTTAAGCTGGCCTGTGTAAATCACCTGTCCTATTTTAATGTATGTAAAATATCTGTGTACAATAAAGAATAAAGAAAGAAAACAGTTTTTACACCATCTGCTCGATAATATCTTTTTATATGACGATAAAGTTGTCTTTATTTTGAGTGGCTTGAATTTCTTACTTCACTCGTGTTTCTATATTATCTTCCTCGTAATGCGGAAGTTAATTATATAAATCCCTCACTGGCGTTCGGGATAAAAACTTAGCAACATTCGTTTCGTTCAGAATTCAACATGCAGCCCTCGCCTTAAAGACACTGCTTTATCCCCTAGTCACATAATCTACTATGGCGTCACGGTTCTTGTTTTAAATGAACTCAGTCGTAACCCAAACAAAGAGAAGCTTGCAGAACGAAGGCATCAAAGGAATGGGGTGGGTTTTAGTCAGTAAAAGTCTGACACACCGTCCCGCTCCGCCCAAGAGCTGGAGAAATTATTCTGAAGATTCCCCACTTGAAAAAAAAATACCAAACTTCAATTTTACAGCAAAACCTCAGTTTTATTAGACCTTCTTACTAAAAAGGTCACTAGACCAATATCACACTACATTTGGGTCTCTGCTTGACCGGATTTAATTGAATCTTACCCAGACTCCAAGGTGATGTATTACAGTCGTTACTGGACATTTGAACCAGACATAGTTTAGGACGTAGATAGGTTTATCATTTTCCGTAGCAAAGTTAGTAAGAAATTAGGTTTGGCGTAACTTTTTCTTGGCTTAATTATCCTGTTATTTACACTTGTGTACAGTAATTAGAAACACAGTGCTACAATTTATTTATTTTTGTAGTGTTTTTTTTCTGCAGCAGAAATTTTTGTTTGCATTTTTCGTCGATTTAGGCGCGATGTTATGTTATTTTGGGATTTCTCAACATTTTATTTGTTATTTATTTATTAAATCGTAAGCCAAAATAATGAAATTCCTCAAGTTAACGCTTTTTATTTAGGTGGGAAATCATCTATAAGACTTCTCCCACTCAGGGCGAAGCGGGCTTTTACTGAATTTTTCTGATTCCAGTTTTTCCAAAAAAAAACATACACTTAATGAAACTCAAAAGTTAAACCCAAAGAAACGTTCTGCGAACCAAAATAAGAATTAAACTAAAGAACAAATCCTGATAAAACATTTAAAGCACGAACTTTGTTCCGAGTTATCTCGCCGTTATCATGGAACCGTCCTTATGAAAGCGCATCGCGGACAATAAAGCGCTTACAGTGCTGCACTGACGTTATCGCTGTCACTTCCCTTTCCTGTGTGTTTCTAAATAAAGGTGCAGACAAAGCGACGACTGCTGAAAGAGAAATGACCATTTTATATTGTAGAAAATTCTCAGTATGTAAAATTATTTTTTTATCATTGTGTCCGTCTCTGTAACAGAAAAGAGTAACTACTGTAAGTATGTAGAAGTGATATTTGATCAAAAAGCGCAGCAAGATAAAATAAGAATAATTCCTGAAGATAATAAGAAAAATAAATGTTCTAGATATTCTAAAGTGACTGACCCATCGTCTGTTCGTGAAAAGATTGTGATAGACAACTAACAACGTGATTGACAACTAACCCTAATATTGACAGCAAACTTAATAAAGGAAAATAAGTCTTTTTCCAATTTTCTCTTCACCTGCCTACCTGAAACTTCAATAAAACTGGTAAAAAAGTTAATATAGAATATTTTGACCATCATGCCAGTTTACTATTTTGAATTAATATCTTTTTTTAGGTTAGAAATCATCCAATGCCTTCTCCCGCTCTAGGGCGGAAGAGAAAAGACGGATCAAAACCCACTCGTATGTCCTTTCTTTGCCTAGCTCTCCAGGGTTTGCTTTACAGAAGGGAACCCAAAGCCACCAAATGCTTCGGCTCTACTGGGCTCCTACGGTTTGCTGACATCTTCATGCAGACGACTCGGGCTCGATCTAGATGGTCACCGGACATCTAGACGGTGAGGTACTGGTTGTTCTTTGTCTGTCCACGACTATAGCGGGTGAAAATCGAGGTCGGGAACCCAGCGGCTGAAGCATCCCTACCCTCACGCGTGTTTACTGAATATCTTGTATATTAAAAGGCGAAGTCGTGCCTCACTTACTGACTCATCAACGCCCAGCTCAAACCTTCTTATGACGCAAACAAATAATGTAAGGGTTTTCCCTCGGCTAGCTTAGCTTCAAAGTTTGTTTGTAGAAATCAATATTCTCGTGGGCGAAGCCGGTGGCAGAAGCTAATTGTATTATATTATTAAAGTTTCCCCTTTCTCAATGTCGGTCAACCTAATTTTGGAGCGTCCCTCTAAAAATAACTTAACCTAACCCGATTTTACAAATATTTTAGCTTAGTCTCGGAATCGATTAAAATTCACTATACGTGATAATAATAAATTTAGCTACTGGATATAGAATAGACTTAATTTTATTGTACAGCAAAATAGTAACAATAATTTTTGACTAAGTAAACTTTTAAAGCATTTTTTTCTGTTGATAGGCTGAAGGCTCGCACTTCAGAAGAAGCAAAGGCGATCAAGCACGCTTGCCTAGAAATAATCTATTCCCTTTTGGCTTAAAGATCCTCCTCTAGGTTGAAGTCATCAGGAAACACAGACTCTGGCATAGAATCCCATACCTTAGATTTACGTACAATGAATGTGATGCTCCTAAAAGTGTTTTGTGCGAATGGGTTTGATGTCATCTTTATTTTCTTGTGTGTTGTTTGTTTTCTGTGCGGTGGTGCATCGCCGTACGCCAGGTGGCTTGATGGAACGGCCTTGGCAAAATTAGTTTATGCAATTCTGATCCCAGAAACTTAGCATTGATGCTCAAGATTATGAAGTTCAATTCGACGAGTGCATGATCCAATGATCATATTGGGTCACGTCTTAATCAACTCAAGCGCATTAAGCTGGTATCTGGCAAATCCGTCCCAAGCATGAGAGCAGTAACTCCATCCATGATTGAACTGGGGCTTGAGAAAGTTTGAGCAGCTATTCTGGCGTGTCTTATTTTAGCTGGATTTCCAACTTTTTGCAGTCAGTTAAGTCTTTGCTTCAATGTATGGCCTAAAATTGAAAGTCAATGTTAACGTAACACCAAAAATGTTAAAATGGCATCTGTATGCCATCTATACCTTAACTTATGTAGATAAATGAGTCGGTATGAACTGTATTTTTATTACAAAAAAAAAACTGTAGGTAGTCCAATTTTTTCATACTCAGTGCGATCATATTCTACCACCCAGCTTAAACTTCCAGCGAATAATTTACGACATCCGGATTATTTTATCAAAGGGTTTTGCAAAGGGTTCATAAAATTTACACTAACAAAATCGCAAGGGTAAAAACTCTCTGTATATAAATATAGCCTCAAAGGAAGAAACCCTTTGTTGTCGCGTTTTAATAGGCTATTACATAACACCCATTGAAATATTGTGATGAAAAATAAAAATATAAGAAAAAAATACTTCAAAATTCAAGTAGGTACAAAGATTCACATCCTATACCTTGAAATCAGAAAAAAAAACTATAACATTGCTTCCTATTATTGTTTTGAAATTTGGATAAACTGTCTCCAAATTTTCAAAGACTCTCTCTACTTTCATGAAGCTGTTATTGATCGGTGCCATATTATCTCATCCGGTGGCACAATTATTAATTTTAACTAAAAGGTCAAATGCTCAAATAAGACGAGCAGCATAAAATCTGTCATACCGAACCCAATGCCGAAATAACAAGAACAAATTAAATGTTATATCGTAGAACTGACGTTACCGTAATAAAATATCAGTTATGAAATAATACTGGGTGTAAGATCCCCTTGGAAGACGACGCCGAGTCCTGTAAAAGCTGCTAGTAAAAAATATTTATTGCCAATAAATGGTGGCCGCTGTATCGTTACGAGGATCTGGTGGGCTTGCGGCAATAAATTTAATTGGGCTATTGATCGACTGCGGTGATACACTGTACCTACAAGGTCTATGTGTGTGGAGCTCAAAGTAAATGTCATCGGCTTTTGCGCGACTTCATTTAAAAATAAACTGAGTGGGTATTATAGTGGTATACATATTATGTAAGTACAAAATATATATTATATATACATATATTATTCCGTGTATCAAGCCATGATAGATGTATAATTTACAGACATTGCATTTGATGAACTATAAATATTGAAAGCGTTCGTTGACGTAAAAAAATATATCGTCATGCAAAAGAAGCACTTGTAATAAAAAAATGGAAAATAGTGTGTGGTTTAATATTACTGAACTTTTTTACCAGATCGTAGCAGGCGCTTGGTTAGAAATTCCATATCGGACGTAGGTTCTTCAGCAATATATTCATAAAAAGAGTACTTTTAGTCTTTCTATCTTTTTTTGATGTGCAAATGGATTGATAGAATACGCTTATTCAGAAACGTAATTCTCATAGTTTTATCATACTTCGATAGCTTTATCGCTTATTTATAAAGCAGTTTTTTTTTTGCCTTTATGATTCGTTTCATCTTTTTTCTTTTGTAATTTTTCAGTAATACCTACTTCAGTCTTCCACCCACATCGGCCATTCCAGTCTTTGATCAATCGAAAAGTTTTATTTCATCTTTTGGTATCATGAATAGGTTTTCTTAGAAATCTACATTGTTCTAAATTGTTCAAAGGTTAAAGAAAACTCTGCTATTATTACACTTACGAGTATATTATAAAGTTGAAAGTTTGTAAGTGTGTTTGTTTGTTACTCCTTCACGCTCAAACTGCTCAAGGGATTTGGTGGAAATTTTAATAATATGTAGACCATTTTCTTAAATAGCGCATAACTTTTTCATCCCAGGTGCATGTATCACAGGAGCGAAGCCATTAGCAACCGCTACTAAAGGAATTAATTTCTTAGGACTTCAGATTGTTGTCCTAAGAAATTAATTCCTTAAGAAAGTGATTTAAATTTTATCAGTTGAATTGTTCTTTTATACGAAACAGGGTGTAAAACCCCGCAAACCTTCCGTGAACAGAGAGGATCCTCCGATCAGATGGGTGTTATGATTTTGAACTGTTGTATTTAATTGTTCTAATCGCTCGGAGGACTCTAATACCGCAATGCAGGATTTTGAATATTTTAGTTCCTATGTGACGCTATAGATGGCGCTATGTCACCTCACCTTATCCTCGGACCAACGTCAAAATAAAATAACAACATTAGTTACTAGCGAAATAAAGGGGTATCCCGTCCGGGTCCGGACCGAGCCCAAGTCGTCGACGGTGCGTAAAGTTCCATGCGTGCTTCGAAGAGAGCAAAACCATAGAGGCCCAGCAGGGCTTAAGCCAAATGGATCGACTTTTGACAGAGAAAATCGTAATCTCAGAGTGTAAAGAGCAACTGAAGGAACATAGGTGTGGTTTTAGCCAGTAAAAGTCTGACACGCCATCTTGTTCCACCCTAAAGTAGGATAAGTCAATAAATAATTAATTATTGGTCTTCGAGCCCGAGACTCGTTTGTCATTTTTTGTTATTCCTTATGGTTTCATTATACCCCAGCTATGCTCTTGAAAAATTCAGTCAGCATATTTTCGCAATTACAAACAAATAAAAAAACCGATCGATCCACTCAAATTAACAATCATAGACTCGCTACACTCCCACTTACATTCTATTACAAGTACAGGTACACAATAGATTTCCCCAGAGAACTCTTAGGAATATATTATTTTTTGAGAAGTAAAGGGGTCGTAAGTCAAACAAGTTTGTGAACCGCTGGATTTGAGCGTATTTCCCGCGGGTGACTTGATTACTGTACTGAACGTACTGAAATGTACAACATCGATGAGTACTTGATGGTTGCATGTCGCTAGAGAATTTTGTACGGTTATTTTTTTGTTGGTTCTTTGCTAGCTCTAGCAAAACTCGTGTAGAAATGTGTTAACCTGCGTTCCCACTTTGTCGTGACGACATAAAATTATGTATTATATCGATTTAAATAAAGGTGTTCACATTTAGGACGACGCGCTACGATTTTTTTGCAGTGACATCAGATTTTCATAACTCATGACAGTGGGATCAGCTAGCACGACAGTCGTAAAATGATAAAAAATATCAACTGTGTGTTGTGAAGCTGGCTACTGATTCGCAAATGACAAAGGGACAGCCGTGAAAAATATCGTCGCGAACTCGATCAAATTGGAACAGATACCATAGTCGTCCAACGATAAATTACCCGTTACAACAAAGTAGGAACGCGGCTTTAGTTCAAATTTTGCCATGTAGGTACTAAATGTAATTCTTAGTATTGTTTATCTGTTGCACCGTAATTGCTAGACAAACAACAAAACATGTATCAGATCTATATTTAGTATATAGATCTGATACATGTTTTGTTGAACAAAAATGCCTATTTACTCAATATTAACAGACACAACAATACAATTAACTTCAAGTGTACGGTTTATTGGCTGATCACGATTCACGATTAGTCAAACTATTGTAATCACCCATTTGTATGTATTTTTAGCTAATATTTTAATTGGTGTTTGTTCCATATCCTATAATTCTGATATCGTGCGAACCAAATCAAAATAATTGATTTGCTTGTTTTTCGATTCCTATTAATAATAATCCTATTGATAATTATTGGTGACAATTAATCTGTTTATCATGATAGATCCCAGTGCAATGTTATGAGCAATATTAAGGACAGTACACAGTATACATAAACAGGAGCTCGTGGCTAGATAATAACAGCCGCACAGGTCGATCTTCAAGGTTAAGCAACGCTTGCCTAGGTTGGTCTGTGGATGGGTGACCATCTTAACATAACGAGTTTCCTCCGTGCCTCGGAAAGCACGTTAAGCCGTTGGTCCCGGCTGTCATTTGGAGATCTTTGGCAGTCGTTACGGATAGTCAGAAGCCAGTAAATCTGACTCCAGTCTTGCCATGAAGTACCGTGTTACCCCAGTTAATGGGTTGTGGAGGTCTGGTAGGCAGCCGCTCCTCGTAAAATACTGGTATTCAGCTAAATCCGGCTTGACTGGAAGCTGACCCCAATATAGTTGGGAAAAGGCTAGGCAGATAATGACACAGTGTACATAAACATACCTGTAGCACACAATAATATGATTCCATAAAAAGTATGGGCTGTCACAATTATGAACAGCCCCATACTTGGAGGACACAGTGGAGCGTCGGAGCATCACATCACGCGGGGTACACCGCACCCCGCTTGGGTGGAGTACCACCGTTTACGCGTGAAGATGTCAAGTTAAAGTTCTATAGAATATCAGTCAATAAAAAATAAGTAGTCAGAAAACAATATTTCATCCAAACAACCCTGTGAAATTCTCATAAATAGACAAAAAGTTTAAGCCAGGTGAAATCACACTTTCTGGGAAAAGGCCCAAAGGGACTCGATATATTGTAAAAGTAGTAAATCTTTCCAATTTTTCTGAGCAACTTCTCATTCAATTACATCCTACATAGTGCAAAGGAGGCATCCACCTAATAAAGTCAAGTCCCACTTCAGAAGTTCTTATTCGCACTTCACATGTTTATTTTACCCTCAATAAATTACTACACAGCCTTCAATGTGACATTTTTATTGTAACCTTAAAGTTAGGAAAAAGTTTGCTAGTATACTCGAGAAGTGTCATTTATGAATTTACGACACTATTATTTTGCCCACCCTACTTAAGTGGGAACGAGAGATAGAATAGTTTGCTTTGACATATGCCGTTAATGCGTCCGCTTTATACGAAAATAAAAGTTTTCATTGCTTTTATAAAGTAAATTTGTCGCTGATGGCGTATGTTAAAAAGGTAGGAAGTAAAATATTGGGACGTGGGAAGTGGTAATAAAACTGCAATATAAGTGAACAGCGGCGATGATCGCGTGCCAACTTTATGCAGCGTGGCGCAGGCATACACTGTGATTAATGTAGGTTCACTACAGGCGGGCTTGCAGAAGACCTACAAACCGGTTATTGATGACGACAAAGAGTTGCCAAACTAAAACATCATACCATCATGCATATACGCAGACATCTTTTTCAATGTTGCTTGTTTCTAGTTAATTGAAACTTCATAAACAATCAGTCATGCATATAACAGCGGTTGTTATTAGCATTAGTATTATCTGCCTTGATGATTTTCCCACTGCTGGGACTCAGACCTCCTCTCTAGGAGAGGGAACGGGTCATAATCCGCTACACGGGCATAGTGCGGATTAGTGAATGTCACATGACTTTGAATTTTTGGTTCTAGGACATGCCAGTTTCCTCATGATGTTTTCCTTCACCGTTTTGAGAGCAGCGGTGATGAAATTAATTACGTAAAGTAATGCGCCTGGCCGGATTTAAACCTGTGACCTATAACTTGCAAGTCGGGACAGTTACCTACCACGGGGCTACCACTACTCTCAAACCATACCATAGCAACATTTATATGCGGGCGTCATTTACGACGTTGCGACGGTTCTACTTAATTGAAACTTCATAAACAATCAGTCATGCATAAAACAGCAGTTGTTAATGTTACTCAAACAATCAAAATAACTCTAACCTTTAGTAGTAATGGTCAATATCCAATATACAGATCCATGCCAACTCCGCGTTAATAGTTTCAACCACCCGTAACAAAGTATTAAGGCCGTCCTAAAAGGTAACTGCTCTAGGCTCAACGTTAGCAAAATTGCAAATCTTGCTATAAACTTGAAACAAATTCTATCATCCTCCGACCTTACTGGCCTTGTTTGGCTCGTTTTATGTATTTTAACCGTCGTAAATGAGATGTAAATCCGAGGTAGCATCAACCTGTATAAACTTCTGTTATTAGGGGATTAAGCCTCTCCAATTAGGTCTAACAACCTGTTTTATTAACACTGCTAATCATTTCAAACTGTACTGAACAATCTACATATCGCAAGCGCGACTGTTGCGTAAGGTGGCAAGGGATCAATTACTTCACTATCTCCGACATTTTAAAAGTGCCCATGTAGACCTACATGAAAATATATTGTTTTTTTAATGTCCAGATCAGGTAAAAGTGCTGATGTGTTTTTCTGTATAGAATTTACTCTGTAACGAGTTTGGAAATTGGAGGTGTGACACCTCGAACCGTTGATCCTGCGCCTGAACTTTTCCGGTCATTTCGAATTGCTGAAAGCGGACGGGAAGACCGCAAGCGAATTGTTCCAGTCCTTTGGTGTACACTTATTTTTTTTTTTTGTACCTATTAGTATATAAATTTTCGTGTCTTTTTTTGTTGCGGATAGGCAGGTACTACAGAAAGTCACCTGTTACGATACTCGATCTTTGGTTTAATTACTTTTATACAGGCAGAGTGTCAAAGCAATTTGACTTAGTAAGTAATAGGTATGTACTTTGTAAGATATACCGAATAGATATACATATGTACATTGAAGATATTACCGTAATATGTATCGCTTCGCCTGTTCACGATGCGGATTTACCGCGTGATGGCATTTCCTTTGATTAGAACATAGTCATAATGTGTAATTGCAAAATTACTTCGGAATATTTTGGTACTAAATTCGAATAACTTCAGAATATTCAGACCAGCGCTTTTCCCGCGACTTCGTTCGCTAGAAATGTTTTCATAAAAACTTAAATATAACCGAAGTTTTGGAAGTCAAACAATGACAGTTTTTACTATTTATTTTGATACGAAGTTGCTGATTTCAAGTTCATCTTTAACATCATCATCATCATCATCTGCCTAGCTTTTTCCCAATTATATTCGTCGGTCGGCTTCCAGTCAAGGCGGATTTAGCTGAATACCAGTATTTTACGAGGAGCGGCTGCCTACCAGACCTCCACAACCCATTAACTGGGGTAACACGGTACTTCATGGCAAGACTGGAGTCAGATTTACTGGCTTCTGACCATCCGTAACGACTGCCAAAGATCTACAAATGACAGCCGGGACCTACAGCTTAACGTGCTTTCCGAGGCACGGAGGAAACTCGTTATGTTAAGATGGTCAAGTTCATCTTTAACACCTAATTAAAAATTGTTCTATTAGGGGTAGAACAACAAATAATGACAACCTATTTACTTACATAATTATTTGTGCTCATTTAAAATTATATTGGCTTACGAAATTATTTAGTGAATATTTACCCCCTTAATGTTTGAATCCCCGACCGGTCCTATGAGACCGCGCTGTTATTGTTTTACTATTGTGTCTCGTTTCGCGGGTATGTTAGATTAATGGGAAAATTTCTTACCCTATTTTTAATAGTTCGAATAAAATAAAATTACAAAAACACTATGTACTTTTTTTAATTACCCTTCTTTAAACCCATATTCTCTAACAAAGTCCTAATATGTGGTAGAGGCAATGTTAGTCGCCCCTTACCAGCGGCTGGGGTGTTAATACGATCTAAATGAACCGTAAAACTTTAAGGCTCATGGCTAGTAATTTAAGCTTACTGGATAGCGTACCGCTACGCTCTCGGTAAATTTTCGATACAATTTTCGACACGACATGTTTTTAATTATGTGCTGTATTGGATCATGTTTTATCGGTACAGTCTGGTTTGTAGTTATATCTATATCTATATAATATATAAAAATGAAACCCGTTTTCCGTTGTCACGACATAACATGAAAACGGCTTGACCGATTTGGCTGATTTTTTTTTTAAATGTTCCTTGAAGTTCAATGATAAAAAATTCAAAAAAAAAAGTAAGGTAAAGAAGGGTAGGTAGGGTAGTGTAGGGTAGTGTAGGGTAGTGTAGGGTAGTGTAGGGTAGTGTAGGATAGTGTAGGGTAGTGTAGGGTAGTGTAGGGTAGTGTAGGGTAGTGTAGGGTAGTGTAGGGTAGTGTAGGGTAGTGTAGGGTAGTGTAGGGTAGTGTAGGGTAGTGTAGGGTAGTGTAGGGTAGTGTAGGGTAGTGTAGGGTAGTGTAGGGTAGTGTAGGGTAGTGTAGGGTAGTGTAGGGTAGTGTAGGGTAGTGTAGGGTAGTGTAGGGTAGTGTATGGTAGTGTAGGGTAGTGTAGTGTAGGGTAGGTAGGGTAGTGTAGGGTAGGTAGGGAAGGTAGGGTAGGGTAGCGTAGGATATGTAGGGTAGTCATTTGACGGGAGCGAAGCCGCGGGTAAAAGCTAGTTTATGATATAAAGATCGTTATAAATAGACATGTAGGATCGGAAAAATATCAATGAATTTTCATCCTACCTCTATACTGTTAATATTTAATAAAAACCGGCCAAGAGCGTGTCGGGCCACGCCCAGTGTAGGTTTCTGTAGTTTCCTGTCCGTCCAAATAATTGTCCCCAACGTTTCAAAAACTGTTCGTCCCATCAAGTTCAAAATAATTTTCCTAGAAAGTCTTTATAAAGCTCTACTCTCCAGAGATTTTTCATATTTTCTAAACTTATGGTTCAAAAGTTAGAGGGGGGGGGGGGGACGCATTGTTTTTTACTTTTGGAGCGATTATTTCCGAAATTATTGATAATATCAAAAAATTATTTTAGTAAACCCCTATTCATTTTTGAATACCTATCCAAAAATATACCACACGTTAGGGTTGAAATTAAAAAAAAAAACTTTTTACTTTAGGTACATGTTAGCCCCACATGTACCTAAAGTAAAAAGAGTTTTTTTTTTCCCTAATAAAAAAAAAAATTCCAAATTTTATTTTTGCACTTTGTCAGCGTAATTGACATACATATTGGCACCAAATTTCAACTTTCTAGAGCTAACGGTCACAGAGATTAAGCGAGGACGGACGGACAGACATGGCGAAACTATAAGGGTTCCGTTTTTGCCAATTGTCAACTTAGTTGTCAATAACTCACGCTTTAATGGCTAAAACAACATGAATATATTATGGAATTTGTAGTGAGCTCTTAGTAGTAGTATAATAAAATGGAATTAATACAAATATGCATAATGAACACCATGACCTGAATATTTGAAGTCTTCTTCGACTATCCCGTTGACGATGTTACCGGACAAAGTCATGGTTAATCACTACATTTCATATTTTCTGTAAATGCCAGTTCCGCCTTACCCCATAAAGTAATTGAGCCCATCACCTCTTGAAGATCACGTAACAGATTTTGATATTGATCCAATTAGGAAACCCTTAAAATTGCCTTGGGCCTCTGGGATATTCTATACTTACCTATTTTATGTACCTGTTCAATCCTTTCCTCTAAGTCAAAAGTTGCCCCTTGAGAAGTATCAAAATAGCGATCAAAAACAGGTTAAAGTTCTCCTAATTCGGATTCAGCCGAGACACAAATTCCCTGTTAAATAACTTTTAATTAAGGTAGTAAATGTTTATTTTTGGTTCTAGCCTATTATTGTTAAGTGTCAATTCTGTACTGCCAATTTAACTAGAAATTTGTGTTACGGTAGTTCACGGTTCATTTAATTTTGACTTTTATTCTTTTGGAACCGTCAATAGTTTTTGTCCTTTACCTGTGCTGCTCAGGACCGTTCATTGTGGTGACACTTGGAGGAGGTCTATGTACAAAAGTGGATCTTTCAGCTGAAATTATAATGATGATTCGTACTCGTACTAATAATTTGTTTGTTTAAGTGTACATGCTACTTAGTATTGGTACATATGCGACTTATGTAACCAGAGATATGATATATGACAGAAAAACATATGACAGTCTGGACTAAGCCCATGCCGATGGCGCGTATTGTTCCACGCACTCCTCAAAGAGATATCAGTAAACTGTGGGGGTCTGGCAGGGTTGAAGCCTATTGGGGCCCTGGGTTGAACGAAAGAGCAACCCGGGACCCTGGAATTAAAGCAAAGAAGGAACAGGAGTGGGTTTAAGTCTAGAACTCTGACACCGCTCTGCTTCGCCCAGAGCGGGACAAGTAATATTGATAACTTCCAAGCTTAAAAAAATACCACCTTTTAATAAATTCAATTACTTAAATTCTTTAGGTACAGCATTTTGGCTACCGCAAACAAAACTCCTCCATGATTTATTATAACAATTAGATAAAACCTTAAAGCGTCAACTCATGAATTCAAACGCAATGCCAACAAAGTAAATTCACTAAAAGAATAATGGAAGAGATTATCGTGCCTCTTGAAAAACATCGTCGACTCGAGCTCCGAAGAGTTATTCACATAGAGTAATCTTTTATTTCCCGGGAGTGAACGGAGTCTTACCGTGGCGGAGATTTGCAGATTCCTTCAAGAGGGAAGCGAATCAACGTTAGCTTTGTTTAGGTGGAATTACCTCCCGCAGAGGGAAATGTTGTGTTTAAAGGTAAATAGCCGTCTTACCCAGCCGCTGATTATACAATACTTTATCATCTTCCACTGAGGTAGTTAAAGTGTTGTCGGACGCAGCGATAACGCTCACCATTGTATTAATAATTGTGTCGCCAGCACCTGTAGCTATCAGTATTTCAACTAATTAATTCATGTAATTTATAACGCTTGGTGAAATATTCTTGCTAATGACACTGGTAACTGGATAACTTGAATATTCATTGATGGGCGGGCATATTTGATACTCGATTCTAAGCCACCTTTGTGTACCCATCGCAGTTCATGAAAATATGTTTACGTGTAGTTCAAAATTAATATTGATATTGCCAAGACTAAAAATTCTACGACAAAGATACTATATAAAGGAGATCGTAAAACTAAATAGAAAAACATTTTATTGCAGATTAAGATAAAGAATCTATGATTAAGCATGACGATATATTTTGCTTACGCAAAGCAAATAAATTGCAAAATATTATGTAAAACATCAAACACAAAAAGTACTTGATGATAGAAAATGATCGTGATAGTAAATGTTTACAAATTCACGGTTTTAATACCGAGCCTAAAAGGCTGCGAAAAAATGCTTAAAGCATTCAAATAAAGCCACGTCTGACCGAGTGCAACGGCTTGGACTTAATAGCCTCGTTACTTTTATGTTTCTGGTTCATAAACCATGCTCTTTTAGCGTCGCTCTGGAAACGGAGCATATCCACAGATGCCCGGAGATTCTGCTCAGATCCGATACAAATGGATATTGATGTCTATTCAAAAACCTCTGAGGATGGTTTTATGTATTTGCTGAGCATTTTTGTTTTAACGGAGTGCAATTTCAGAATATACTTGTTTGCAAGATTTATTGTCTATCATTATCTTCGTTTGCTCATATCTCTAGTAAGTGCTCTAATTTGGTAGTTATTTGCAAATACTACTCGTCTTAAACATTACCCTGTAGCGGTTGTGTGGATTACAATAGTAATTCTGTTTCACAATATAGTATTCCTTAATTCATGAATCCCCGATCGGTCCTATGAGACCGCGCTGTTAATGTTTTACTATTGTGTCTTGTTTTGCGGGTATGTGATAGGTTAAAAATTATAGATGAGAATACATTGAATTGCCTAGTACTTAAACCTGAATAATTTCTGCGTCTGCTGAGACAGCGATAGCGGATCAGGTTTGGTGATTTCCAAAAGCTTTATAAAGTACATCCATCGTAAGTGGGCACTTACAATAGGATTTACTTACTACGAACTTACAGTGGGTGGCCAAATTATTAGGGACAGTACCCGAATTTCTTATATTAGTATCAACTTTGATTGCATTTTGCAGGCAAATGGTTGGTTGTAGGTCCAGCTAATATTTTTTATTTAAAGACGATGGATGCTGATCACAAAATACTAGCAATATTCATCCATCTTATTACGTAACATTTTTTTTTTCAAAATATATAAATAATTTTGATTTAAAATTTGATGTTTTATTATCTCAATCAATGAATTCTTTAAATAAAAAATATTTGCCGAACCTACAACCAACCATTCACCTGCAAAATGCAATTAAAGTTGATAATAATATAAGAAATCTAGGTACTGTCCCTAATAATATGGCCACAAATGGTAGAACCTACAAGAACCAAATGTATATAGTGTTTTTTTTTAAAAAATAACTATATACATTTTGTTAAAAATATTAAACCTTATAATAAAAAACACTATATTAAACCTTTAAAATTAAACCTAATTGAATAATACAACCCAGTTTAATTCTTATTGTGAAATAGATTACATTATGACTCCTCGTGTATTTTTTTTATGTCGCGGCTACTGCATGTTTGAATTATGATCATTTTTTGTAAAAAAAAAACTGATTTTGAAATTGTTAATATTGTTGGTTGCACCAACGTCCAGAACAAAAATGCTTTACAATGGAAGCCACTTTAATTTTATGAGTTGTACATTTAAATTGCCTAAAGGACACTGACTACTGACGCCCAACGGGGTTAACGCAAAGCTTCCAAAGCCAAAGCCTAAAGCCGGTAGATTTTAGACAGGGCTGACTAGAATTACAAAAAACGGTGACATAATACTGGAAGATACCAGGAGAATATTTTATTACAATACGTTGTTTTTATTAGAAACCCTAACTAAACTATCAAAAGGTGAGAAGTGGTAAAATATCAATATTCGAAATTTAATAACCATTTTGCTAATAGCCATTTTGTCTAGAGGCCAAAGCTACATAGACAAGTGGACAATAAAATTATGCCACCTGCTAATAGGAGTTTAGCTATTAGGACCCCTAATAGCTTAAAAATTTAATAGGTTACTTCAAAACGAGCGTGCTCCATCATCTATCACACCATCGTTTACCACCATCAAGTGAGATAGTGACCCAACGCAAGCCTATAAACACTTAAATCAAAACTGAAATATCATACCAACGTTAGGTATGGAACTCAAAACGTTTCAAATAAGCGTGTGACCTTTGTACGAGTAGTCACGTAATCCAAAAGTTATGTACATAATCTGTCCGTTCTCTGGAGATTTACAATTAGGCAACAGACGGACTAGAAAGGTTCCATCTTAGGTTCTAATCTCCCGAGTCCCACTACCTTCGCTATGAGGGACAAGGGCTGACTGTCCAGATGCTGTGCCAGAACACAATTATCCACCAGATATGTCAATCATACCTTAATCTAGTAGCTTCCAAGCTCTCTACTTTTCATTACTCCGGAGTATGTGACTTTAGGTGTACCTATTACCCCCGCCTCTTACACCTATGCATGCATTGTAAATTATGTATCTTCTGCTGCAAGAAGTTGATGTTCTCTGTGACATGAAATAAATAGTCTCAGGGGCTGATATTTGTCCCTGAAATGCCCTTCTCAAAGTGCTTCATTTTTAGATGAGCATTTGCATTCGCATTTTAGATGTTCGTTTTTTTTTGTTTTGTACTACACTAAAATGTACAATAAAGTTTATTCTATTCTATTTTATAAGCGTGTTACCGAGAGTTAAAGCTGTTTTAGAGGTCAATGAGCCTCTAAATATGAAAACTCTTGTGGTCCTCTTCCTCCACATCGACGCTCAATTCATTGTTGGTGGTGTGGGTAAAGAGTAGTACTCACAAATACATCACAACGCAACTGCTGCGAATCAATCATTCGTTCATTAATCATCATTTCATTTTCATTGTATTGTTTTTCATTATAAATGTATTGTCCTTTAAGCCCGCAGCTTCGCCCAGGTGGAGCTAGTCTTCTTCATACAAACTTTGGACTCCCGTTTCATCCCTTTGTGGGTGACTTTGTGAAAATTCTTGCTTAATTTTCGCCTAAAAGAAACCTTTGTGCAAAATTTCACGCTCCAAGTCCCAGTAGTTTTGGCTGTGCATTTATATGTCAGTCAGTCAGTTTCCCCTTTAATATTATTTAGATTACAGTTTTTGTGCGGTCTTGAATGCATTTTTAGGCTTAGTGAATTTGTGTATTTCGTTGAAAAAAAAAACAATATCTTCCTAGACAAATAAAAATACTTTCACTTCGATTGCCAGTTATCAATAGGTATTAATATTTCATTAATGTTGTGACAATGCTTATGTTGTACCCTTGTTCCAATACAACGAACTAACACGGAGTTCTAATTAACGTAGCTTATTCCAATAACAGGTGTTGATTCAGGAATTCCGTCAATGAATCTACGTAGGTATGTCTATGTATATTTGAGATCTTAAATTAAGGAAATCTTATTACGAAATTCCGACATGTGTCGCAAGCTAAAAGCCGGGGCGGGGGATCCGTGTGGCCCTAATGAACGTGCTCAAAATTTATAACACCCTTAACCTTTTAGTTACTTTGCAAGTAAATTGGACCTCAAACGCGCTTACCTTAATGGGCAATAACTTTTGTATGTTTCGTGCATATCACCGGCGGAATATTCGCGGATCAACTCGCGTGAAACCTGTCAACTCTTTAATGAAGTGCCAAATTTTCCGCGATGAGTCTGATCGTCGAAACGCGTTAACAGAGGGTTTTTATGTTCCCATCCAGGCTTATCATCATTTTAATTTTCATTTTTCCTGACAGACAGCGTGGCGATATATTTTCAATCTAAACATTGGGAACTTTACTATGGGAAATTGACCTACGATATACAATGATGAATCATGCATAATTTTAAAGGTTTGGATATCTAGTTATGCTAGCATGAAGCGCATTGTTAAACCTCATGGGAGTATCGAAATATAACAAGTTTGATAGAGTAGATGTATGTTATAGAATATGATGAATATCATTAATGTATTCAGGGAACTATTGGGCATTCCATATTACGAAAGTCAGCTATTCCAGATATTATGTTTGCATGACTTGTCAAAATTTAGAAAACAGAGGATTCTTTTTTCGCAATATGAGGTATAGTCCTGTAGTACCTAATAGTTGTTCTAAATGATGAGCACTATGACTCATTAACCTATCCATTCATTACAAAACTACAGTACTATCAATATAGGCATATAGTGTAGTTCATTGCTATATGGGTACGCAACTTCACGTCATTGTGAATATTTTTTTAAACATCGAACGTGCCGATGACGATGACAGATGACGAAGGACTGCCATTAAGTAGTCTGCTAGTGGCGTGTATCGTGTTATGTACCTAAGCGAAAGAGGGGTGTTTAGGAGCGTACAGGTAAGAAGCAAAACTGATTTTGTTATTTGTCATCATCATCTGCCTAGTCTTTTCCCAACTATATTGGGGTCGGCTTCCAGTCAATTCGGATTTAGCTGAATACCAGTATTTTACGAGGAGCGGCTGCCTACCAGACCTCCACAACCCTTTAACTGGGGTAACACGGTACTTCATGGCAAGACTGGAGTCAGATTTACTGGCTTCTGACTATCCGTAACGACTGCCTTCGAAGATCTACAAATGACAGCCGGGACCTACGGCTTAACGTGCTTTCCGAGGCACGGAAGAAACTCGTTATGTTAAGATGGTCACCCATCCTCAGACTAACCTAGGCAAGCGTTGCTTAACCTTAAAGATCGACCTGTGCGGCTGTTATTATCTAGCCACGAGCTCCTCAATGTCCTGATTTTGTTATTTGTGACTGGGCCTAAATCACGGCCTAAACATTATAATATGTTTACTAAGAATTCGATCGTAACTTATAAAACTTTGTGAAGTAAGAAAACTAAAACATAATTACCTATTTTTTTCAGTATTCCCATTAATGAAATTAAAAGCTGCACAGTTGTAGTAGGCAAGAAACATAATCTTATAATTATTTTATAACTACAAAAACTAATCAATGGTATTTGCGTGTTCTTTTTTAATCTTTATTTATTTAGAGGTTTTTACCTTACAAAGGTACGAACCATGACGTGTTTAAATGTCAGTCTTTCGAGCGAGAAAGAAGGATAGAGCTATACACCCTATATGTATATCTCTATCACCATAACAGTTCAGTTCAGGTCGTTAATGAATTGCGTTAAGAGCTCGTGGTATAGCTCCACTTCTTTTTTATTTTGCCTACCTACATAATTCTAAGACATTGTTAATACAGTTATAGTCTATAAATAACTCATATTTATAAATTTTAGCAGTGTCCGTTACTTCAAAAAGCGAATCTGTAAAGTTTTAAAGTATCTTCTTTTGACCTTTAGTAAATCTATTTATTGTGACTATTTTTTAATTGAAAATTAATAATAAATAAGCCAGAGATTCAGACTTACTATGTAATTCATTTCGTAACAAGTTTAGTGACCCGTATAACCCATGACCACGACTAATTTTGCTTCTGAAAAGCTGAAGCCCTGTACTGGTTTAGTAACTGAATTTAGAAATATTTATAATATATCGTCAAACTTGATATCTATCAGAACACATTATTACTATAATACGCATTATTTATTAAAGCATTTAGGGAATTAAACACGAAATATAAACATAATAAATATTTATTTAAAACTTATACAATTCATACAGGTACACTTAATTGAACTCGTAGAAAATAACCACTGCCAGTGTCCACTTTGGCAAACATAAGTACATATAGTAATAGAAGACAACTAATTACTTGCTTCTTTATAAAATAAAATAATATATACATTTTTTACGTTAATGAATAACAAACATAAAAAAGCTTCGTGATAACTTTGTTATTTATTATTTCCAATATTTTTGCAAGCAAAAACAAAAGAAATGTTTTTTGTGTAGAAGCAAATTATTAAAGAAAAGAAAGAATGAAAATTACGTTTATTAGCACTACAAGAACTTGATGCAAAATACTTAACTGATGACCTTAACTGTTATAAGTTGGACAAGAGTGAACAGGACCAGTGCGGCAAGTCCTGGCTGGATGGAGGAAGCTCCCGCAGTGACGTTCCTTATCCACGTGGTGTAGTTGGCAACTCGGGTGTATACTTCAGGAAATGAATTCTCTTGGCAGTTGGTAATCAATGAAAGGATACCCGTTAGTCCACCATTACAAACTAAACCGTTACCAAAGTCACCCTGTAAACAACGTTATTTTTAGTAAACAGTAACTATAAATTAAATTCTTCTTCAAAAAAAAATCCATTTTTTAATGTACGAGTAGTTTTCTAAGTTTATTTAGAACATTACTACCTGTACTGTCTATGCAATTTTGCATCTGACTAGACAAGTGGTTGTAAATAATAAAAAAAACGCATGAAAATACAACGTAGGTTAACCCTAGTGATACGACCACCACGAACACGTCACATTTTTGGAGGAAAGTGCTGATCCCTAAATAATTGGGATAAAATAAGGCCGAAAGACAAATCCTCGGGATTTACTCTTCACATCATCCAGAATGGTTTAGATCTTGGATAAATAAAAACATATAAAGCAAATGTTCTGTATACAAGATAGATATACCCAAATATATAATAATAAGCTTTAATTTAAAACTTGCATTTCAGAGTATTTCAGCTCAGTTGGCGAATTTCAATAAATATTTGTAGTATTTTACGTTTTGTGTGAAGTGACGGAAAAACCTGACTTACACAACCCAGATCTATCAAAGATCTTATCATCTTTATCATAGTTTTTAATGGTAGTACTCACAAAGCATCCAGAAGACGGACGGTCGAACGGCGCTGCACAAACCATGGACGGTAAAATATTGGGACCATTTTCTACACTGTACAGAGCAGTGCAAATTTTCTGATTAGTAATGGCCTTTCTTGCAAACATCAGATTCACGCTGGCCTGTGGAAATAAAAGAGGAACAATAAGCACCAAATTTCTTGTGGTTTAAGGGCCTTTTTTGCAAGATTCGGGTGGAGAACCAGGAACCTATATATTAAAAATAAAAGGAGATGGTAAACTAAAACTATCTCAATATTTTTCGTTATAGTTTAAAACGTATATCTTTTTTCATCTATTTCAAATTATATCCATCACCTCAGACGAAAGACGTCCACTGCTGGACATAGGCCTCCCTAAAGCGTCTCGAGACAACGACCGGTTCTGTGCGTCTCGTATCTATCAGATTCCGATTCTCGCTAGATCATCGGTCCACCTTGTGGGAGGCCTCCCAAAACAGTGATCCATTATTAAAAGTTTATATTTAATTTAAGTAGCTTTGAAGGAGATTGCGGGACGATCTGGAAGTCTTCCTTAAGAATAAGAGTGAGAACTGTGATCGTTGGAATGAATAGAAGGAGACCTTTGCCGAGCTGTGGACAATATGGGCTAGCTATATGTTAATAAATAATAATAATAAGTAGAAGACTTACAGAAGCGCTGCTGTTTTGACCTCCCCATCCGGCAGTGACACATTCAGCACCCTCGGCTGGTTGGAAGGATTCGTGTGGTATCGACAAAGGGGTTACTATAGTGGTGTTGAATGGGTTGTTGAGCTGAAATTTTAAATAGTACAATTTTAATTAAACGTTTTTTAAAGCCATACCTACACAACTATTAGAATGTGTGCTGGATTAAAGTAGTTGAAAGATAACCAGTAAAACTGCTCACAGATTAATTTCATGCACGTCGGCAAGTTTCCGACAAGTTTTTTTTTGAGATGTGACATCATCCGATGACTTCTCGCGCTCCATGTTGGAAGGAAGGCGTGTCAGACTTTTGTTGACTAAACTCATCTGTGTCGTTTAGTTGTCCTTTGGATTCTAAACTCAGTGGCCTTAGCAACCATCGGTCCTGTTTGGGCTCCACAGTTTTATTAACATCTGTTTGAATCGCGCGTAGAATGCTAATTGCCGTCCATGAATCCGGCTTGAGTCTTACCGGATGTTCAGACGGAGAACCACCCATTGCTCGTCGTCCGCAACGGACTTTTTGTGATGCGTTGCAGCTTACGCAGCGAAAGTTCAAACTACATGGAGTTCTATTTTCTCATTTAATTTTGTCATCCCCCAGTTTCTTTTGCACGTACCGTATTTGGTATTCGTTTTTTTTTATCACATCTTATATTGAGAGAATTATCATTATCAACATTTTTTTAATAAAATTAAAATAGATACCAAGAGACACGGATGATCAGCGACGTTAATTTATTTCTCTGTCGATAGCATACTCGTACATTTTATTTTTATGTGGTTTTCGCCTACAGTACTCAAAGTTTACTTACATGAAGAACAGCAATATCGTTGACATACATCGGAGCACCAGTGTAAGCAGGGTGCCTTGTGATGTTCACTATGATACGGATTCGGTCAGGATTGTCAAGGGTCAGATTGACTGCACCAGCAAACACCCTGTATTCATTTGGAACAATTACGCTTGGAGGATCCCTGAAAAATATAGTATTTTTATTAAAATAGTTACAAAACGACATAATATTACTTAGAATACTCCGAAGCAGGGATTAAAACCCATATACTACAAGCTTAAATAACACATCTATTGCCTGGTACAAATTATAAAAAAATAACTGTTATTGCGTAATTTTCCATGTAAACCCAACGAAAAAAAACGCTATACTTGGGGATCGAACCCAGTTCATCCTTTGATCACACTCGTAGTGGTATTCGCTGCCACTGTTGCCTGCGAATATCGCTGAATCGCGTCTTGCCATTAGACAAACAATGTAGTTATTAAGTTATACGAAGAATGAAATTATTTTGCAGAACAAAGAAACTTGAAAGAACAAAGTTAACCGGAAAATGTAAGACGATAATAATGGTTTGATTTCTAATCAGTTAATGTAACATTGGAGTTCAACATACGAGTTAACTGATGTACAAGATAAGTAAACGCCTAAACAAGTTGGAATAGATATCCGTAAGTTAATCAGATAAGTTCTGAGAATCTTCGCTAAGTTTATTAGAGTCCCTATAAGATTTATTACTTCGAACTCAGTTTTGTCATCAACATAGCTTTACTATGGAGTAATCGGGAAAAGGGAAGTCACTGTGTAAATATTACTCATTTGAGTGTGACCTTACATTTAATTCATCACCATCTCAGCCGAAAGACGTCCACTGCTAGACATAGGCCTCCCCCAAGCGTAGCCTCAGCGACCGGTCCTGTGCGTTTCGCATCCATCGGATTCCCGCGACCCTAGCCAGGTCGTCGGTCCACCTTGTGGGAGGCCTTCCAACGCTACGTCTTCCAGTATGTGGCCGCAACTCTAGAGCCTTCCGTCCCCATCGACCATCTGTTCTACGAACAATGTGCGCTGCCCACTGCCACTTAAGTTTGGCGATTCTTCGGGCTGTGTCGGTAACGTTAGTTCTCTTGCGAATATCTTCATTTCTGATGTGATCGCGCAAGCAAACTCTGAGCATAGCCCTTTCCATTGCTCTTTGGGTGATTTTAAGCCTTCTGATGAGGCCCATTGTGAGCGACCACGTTTCCGAGCCATATGTCATCACTGGCAACACACACTGGTCATAGATAATTATAATATTTAATATGGAAACTGAAAACAAAAGCATGATGGAAAGAAAAAAATCATCAATTAAAACTTACGTGAATGGGTTGTCAGTGCAAGAAGCAGTAGTCAAAACATGCTGTGGTGATATCAGAACTCCTCCACATCTGTGACCTCTTTGGTATTGACCTGTTTGACTAACTTGTTGAATGGAAACCTGCAAAATAATGTTTAAATTACATGTCAGAGTTCTTTTTTTCATGTCGACGTACTACAACTAAGTTCTCTTCGACCACTACACACACGACACGTACTTGGCAACCTGTAAGGCGCTGTCATTGGTATCGTTTATATTAATGTAATTGACAAAATAACAACAAAACTTATCACTAGTGTCTTTACTATAGATTAAGTAGGTGTTACAGACACTTTTCAACTGTTGAAAAGTCGCCAAGTCAGTAAGATGAAGCTAATTGCACATTCCAAAGTATAGATGTCTAAAGAAAAGAACGTGCAAGTTACTCCGTGGAACCTAATCTTTATGATAACTTATTTTTATTAATTATTAATCTTAATTACTCTTACTTGTGTAAAACTCAGAGAAAATAATATTATGCTCCTACGCTATGTCATCTTCTACCCATTTAATTCGTTTTATATCTGACATAGGGGAAGTGGTACTAATAAAAATCCTTCCGAAGAAAATTTCGATCACGGTGGCACAGCACATTGAAAATTACCCAAGAAGGAGATATTATATCGCATAAGCGTGTGTTCACACACAGATGCAACAAAGGAACAGATAGTCTGTTCCTTTACTGTCATAGTCCGATAGGATGGCAATCCCACACGACCGAAGATCAAGCGCAGGAATAACGGCTCTACGTGCTCTCTGAGTTATAAGATTTTCACACTTCCAGGCTGCTACCGAGTCATTCCTAAAGGAAATATCCAATAGGTACAACTTTTTGCCGAGCTTGAATTTTTCGGAATCGATCCCAAGACCACATGCTCAACAACCCCGCTTACGACCATGATATCCACGAAGCAGAATAAAAGGAAACAATGCATTTTTAACCTTGGAATATTCGGAATAATATTGATACTCGTAAACCCAGAGTTTCTATCTAGAGGAATTTAAAGAGCGAAACAGGAGCTAAGGTAATTAACTTTAATTTAAGTTTGTATTTAGCTGAGGTTAGTTTTAATACTTGTGTAAGCCTTAAACTTTGTAAAGGGTGAATCTTGAGATTGTGGATATTCAGTTGATTCCTCTGGCGCATTTTTTTTAAATTACTGTTTTCAAATTATAGTTTAGCATGCTTTTTAGCCGAATTATAAACCCCCATTTTATTAATTCAAATAGGGGTTTATAATTCGGTAAAAAAATAATACTTCAGAGGAATCAATTGAATATCTTCAATTTCCAGTTTCACCCTAAACTATTAAGTTTGTAAGTTTAAAAGATATATAAATAAAACTTCAGTACCTAACCTAACTTAGAACCTGGTTTATGATCAGCTTAATCGATATTAAACCTAAGCTTTTCTTATCCGTTCATTGTTTATTCTAGTTTTCCGAAAAGTAAATTGAAAATCTTTCCACATAAATCTATTGTTATGAATAATTATGGTTTCATGTAAATGAGTTTTGTTATTTTGAAATAATATTATTTTAATTCATGAATTCCCGACCGGTCCTATGAGACCGCGGTGTTATTGTTTTACTATTGTGTCTCGTTTTGTGGGTATGTGATAGTTTAAAGTGCATTTACGACTAACAAAAATGTTTTATTTATATAATTAACATGTGATTGTATGCTAATCAGACAATATCAATCATTTTGATCGGATTTCTTTCGGAAAAGCTTAAGTATTTTATCAAAATATATGAGAATCCAATTATCTTAATCTGTTGCAAATTTTTTCCGATGCATTATTTTTTTTGTGATTTTTATCCCTGAATGTCATCTAGATACAGAAAAGCAAGGATTTATTAAGCCTACACTAGTTTGTATGTATGTGTACTTGTATACTACGGGTTTATCTAAACCTATACTAATTTGTATGTATATTGCTATGAATATATTTTATTTATTTTCTCTTTGTTTTTTAATTAACTTTTACCATATTATATGTATTACTACGCTATCCTAAGGTTGATTGTTAGAAAAAGCCTTAAACATAAAGTCCGCTTTGCACAGTGTTTCTTTCGAGTGCATACAGTTTTTATAAAATAAATATTGTATGCACTTGTATTGTAGATTTATATGTTCCAAAAACTCTGAACTGATCTGGTTTCAAAAATTCTTTCAACGATTGAAGGTTTCATTGTTTTCTCAATTTCTCGTTTTTCTTTAATTTTTTTTATAAACAATATTCCGAAAAAAATACTGTGTATGTGAATAAGAGAGATGAGAGATGATTAAGAGACAGTAATCGATACTAGGCACAATCTCGTGGGTCTCGTGATCTTAACGTTTGAATACCCGACCGGTCTCATGAGACCGCGCTGTCATTGTCTTACTATTGTGTCTCGTTTCGCGGGTAGGAGAAGAGTTAAGCATGACTACTGAGCAAACGGAATACTAGGTTCGGATTCGATTGGACGGACAAAAATGTTAAACACTGTTTTAGGCTATCACGGTTTATTTTACAATTTAAAATATCACTTACGGGATATCTTCCGTGATTGTTCATTGTTTTGAGTTCCCGATATTTTGACGCTGTTGCAAGCGCCATGATCGCGGGATGAACAATCACGGAAGATATCCCGTAAGTGACATTTTAAATTGGGACAAAAATGTTATTTGGTTTTAACAGATACCTCACTGGCTTAGCTATTTCTCCACAGTAAAACAACAACCCATTGATATGCCAAATGATTTGTTGTGGCGACAGGAACTGGGCAATTAAAACATGGTGGCAGGCATTTGGCCCGTCGCCACACATACCACCGCTATGACCCATTAGCTCTCACAAATTTCGATGAATGATTACCGGTTAATGTTCTGCACGATTTTTTTTTATTTTTTTACAGTATATAGCTGAACATACTGTCGTCATAGATAGACTAGATCCAATCTGCTGAATATCTTTTTGTATCAAGCTTTTCTGCAACATATTAGCGTAACAATTACATAGGTACACTCGTATACTAATAGTTGGTTTTCCGAATGAAATTCCTGATCAATTGCAAAATATTTGTATTAAAAAAATCTGCTTGATTACGTAAAAATCGCAACCTACAGAATATTACCGAAGGATTGTGTGAATTAGTGTCTCACGCAATTACTTCGCTGGTCTTTTCAAACTCGCATTTTAGAGTTTTCCTAAGCCCCTTTGTGAAATATTATTGTCTATCGCATCTTTATTGTATGTTATTGTATTATAAAATATCATCATCGTTATCATTGTAAAGTTATTTTTGTGAACAACACAAATTTATTTTTAGTCTTATCTCATTCTATATAATATATATCAACTTGTATCTCAAGTTCCTACAATTTCCATTAGGCTTTGAGAATTACCATTTTAATATTATTTAAAAATCTGTCTGTTGTCAACTGCAGCTATAATATAATAATTAATCTTTTTTTTTATTTATTTTTGTCAGAATTTAATAAATCATGAGATTATCATCATTACCTGCATTATCATGAGACAACGGTACTTAATCTTATCATTTAATTTGGCACACGTACCAAATTTTTTAATCTTTGTTTTAATTTAATAAATGTAATTAAAATGGAGTATTGTATCTATACTAATATTATAAAAAGTAAAGATTTGTACCTATTTTTGTATGTTTGTAATGAATAGGCTCAAAAAGTTCTGGGCCGGTTTAAAAAAATTTTTCACCAATAGAATGCTACATTTTTCCAATTTGACATAGGCTACATTTCATTTTGAAAAAAATTAGGGATCCTTGGTAAAATTTGAACAATGTAACCGAAGGTGTAGAAAAATGAGTCTTAAAATGTCTTTCGTCGAATGCGCTGCTGAAACTATTAGCGATAGAACAAAATAATGTACAACAATATTGAAGAACATCATAATGTCTACAAAAAACTCCGCGGTAGCATATGTCCAACTATTGTAGTTGTCACTACAAAAACTTTTTTCATTTTAAACATTAATGAAAATGCTAACCAAATTCAAACCATGCTATTTATGTGTTTATATTAATCCTTATCTAAAAAAAATATTTTATGGTCAAGACCATTTAACTACCTATAAAATAGTTTTTAAATTATTTAAATTGGACTGTTCATTCACAAGATATTACGAATTAAAAAATTCAAACAGAAAAGCGCGCCGGGCATCGCGGCGGGCGGGTTGGAGGGGGCACTAAAAAAAGTGTTTTATATCCAAATTTCCAAAAATAAATAATTGTCTACCCCGTGCGAAGCCGGGACGGGCTGCTAGTAATTGATAAAGAGGTTCTTTCATACGAAAGCAAGTCGTTTAATGATCTGATTGAATCATTTGAAGTACACCATATTGTTGTTATAATAAACAATCACTGTCAAAACAGTGTAACTCTTTTGTGTCATCAATTATAATGACGACACGATGATGGCACGGTTGGTGCAATGGTTGAGCGATTGACTGCTGCGCTGCGTGTCTCGGGTTTGATTCCCGCATGGAACATATGCCCACAGATAGTTGTTCAGAATTTGGGTAACTTGTATAATTATGTGGGTTTACATGATTGTGAATATATCCACGGTATAGGAGCAATTCTTAGTGTGGGACAACGTTTTAGAAAAAAGAAGAATAATGGTATTGTTCAGTGTCACGACCTTCACTTCTAGTTGACCGAGTCTTAACTACTTTAGAAATATTTAGTATTTAAAACACCGAGATTTGGTTTAAAATTAAGTTATAAACACGTCACAAGTTAAGGGAAGCGATTGGCTGTTATTTATCATTGCATTAAAATAATCACAACACGTCCGTTTTAAAATTTATCAGATTACTTTTGTGATTATTTTCGTTTCCGAAAATTAGGCGTGACTGATCCATAATAAGAATAGTGAGTAAATTTAAAAAAAATGTAATGAGTAATACTGGGATCTTAAAATTACTTACGGCATATGGAAACTCATTTGCTCCTGCTGCCGACCCCCCAATGATTCGGGAATCCGGCAGGGTTCCCGCGTTTGCAGCTGTTGAGAAAAAAAAGAAAACATGTTTACATACTTCTGAAGCAGATGTCAAGATAATTGGTTCCATCCAAGTTGGAATGAACATATATTGTCATGAAAAAGATGGGAGAAGCAGAGAAAGGAAAATGCAGAGTCTAACACGAAAATAAACTTAAACAGAAATTGTCATGAAAGGTTACAAATATTAATTAAAAACTTGTTTATGATAAAAATCCTGAAACATTGAAATCAGCACAATATATATACTTGTAAAGATACGGTCAGTATCATTCATACATAAACTCACGCTTTATACGCCAATAGGAATATCGAAACATTATGTAGCGCTACCTATTATCGTTTGAATCCCCAACCGGTCCTATGAGACCGCGCTGTTATTGTTTTACTATTGTGTCTCGTTTCGCGGGTATCTGAGTAATTATGACCCTGATAGACTCCTTTAGCTTTGTTAACGTTCATACATCTGATCATATGTATTTGCAACGCTCATACTAGTATAGTCAGTACTTGGCAATAATTCTAAAGAACATCACAAAAAGGGCGGTTTATGTCCTTCTAGGTCGTCCCCTCAAAATCAACGCTTCGAGTTAGGGTTAAATCAATCATTTAAATCCTATTTGTTACCAGTGAACTTGCAGTAAAGCATTATTTTTATCGTCTAATCTGCCATGGAATTTATTCAAAAAATGAAAGAAGTATCGTCGGTAAACATCGCTATATTAAGTTAATTTGGCAAAATAGAGCAAATCATTGAATCATCATCTGCCTAGCCTTTTCCCAACTATATTGGGGTCGGCTTCCAGTCAAGCCGGATTTAGCTGAATACCAGTATTTTACGAGGAGCGGCTGCCTACCAGACCTCCACAACCCATTAACTGGGGTAACACGGTACTGCAAGGCAAGACTGGAGTCAGATTTACTGGCTTCTGACTATCCGTAACGACTGCCAAAGATCTACAAATGACAGCCGGGACCAACGGCTTAACGTGCTTTCCGAGGCACGGAGGAAACTCGTTATGTTAAGATGGTCACCCATCCATAGACCAACCTAGGCAAGCGTTGCTTAACCTTGAAGATCGACCCATGCGGCTGTTATTATCTAGCCACGAACTCCTCCTTCCTCAAGAGCAAATCATTGAATATCAACTATAAATAAGAATGGACTTAAAATTGAACCTTGAAGTACCCCATTTCCTCGTCCAATTCTGACAATTTAATACCCTATATAAATGAACTAATTGCTATCTATCACGATAATAAGAATTTACAATGCTTATTGTAGTTTTTCAAACGTGTTATTTTTATTTAGGCAATTAATGTTTGAATCCCCAACCGGTCCTATGAGACCGCGCTGTTATTGTTTTACTATTGTATCTCGTTTCGCGGGTATGTGATAGATTAAACGCCTTATACTTGTACAGTACCCAGGAGATACTTGAGACGCTAATATTCCGAAGCGAACGCGTTTTGAAGGGCACCCAATAAAGCGCACCTTTTTAGGGTTCCGTAGCCAAATGACAAAAACAGAACCCTTATAGTTTCGTCATGTCTGTCCATCCGTCCGCCCGTCCGTCCGTCCTCGCTTATTCTCTGTTACCGTTAGCACTAGAAAGTTGAAATTTGGTACCAATGTGTATTTCAATCACGCCGACAACGTAGTAAAATAAAAATTGGAAAACAATGTTTTACTAGGGTAGCCTCCCTACATGTAAAGTGGAAAGTGATTTTTTTTTTAATTTCAACCCTAATGTGTGATATATTGTTGGATAGGTATTCAAAAACAAATAGGGGTTTACTAAACTCATTTTTGGTAATATCAATCATTTCGGAAATAATCGCTCCAAAAGTAAAAAACAATGTGTGTGTCCCCTCTAACTTTTGAACCATAAGTTTATAAAATATGAAAAAAATCTGAAAAGTAGAGCTTTATAAAGACTTTCTAGGAAAAATATTTTGAATTTGATGGGACGAACAGTTTTTGAAAATTGGGGAAACTTATTTTGACGGACGGGAAACTACGGAACCCTACACTGAGCGTGGCCCAACACGCTCTTGGCCGGTTTTTATTCTTCGGAGCGCACTTTTTAGTAGCGCTCCCGATAGCAATGTGATCGAGGAATACCTCCCGGTGAGGACTTGCGTCATATGGAACGTGAGGACGCCGTACCCAAGGTGGGTGGGAGTTATTTGAGGATGTTTTACCCCAAATAAAGAGTAAAAGGTATTATTAAATTTAATTGGAGCTACGGGCGTTTTCAATCGAATCTTATATCAATTCTTTTACTTTTACGCCTTCTGCACTTGTTTGGCATTATTATACATACAGGACGGAGAAATCGGATGCAGGTAGTTTGAAATTAAAATGTGTTTTTAGGGTCCTGTACTAAAATCGGGAAAAACGGAATCCTGGGATATGGATATGGTATAAAATTTTGCTTCATGCCTTTCAGGACATTATTCCTTAATTTTTAGTTAAGTACATCGCAAAAAAAACCTTTTTTAGGGTTTTGAAAAATATTCAAGACAAGAAATAGACAGAACATAAATGGCGACTTTTGAAAGTAAGTGACAGGTCAAAGTAAAAAGTGATAAAGTTTTAAAATAAGAAGTTGTGAAAATAAAAAAAAAACAAGCAAAAAAAATAATGTTATGAAATGTTAGAAAATGAAAGTTGTGTGAAATACAAGAAAATTTTAGAAGCCAGTAAAAAGCGTTTCTTTTTGCCATCCACGCGTAAGTTTGTATGGAACCTTCAGTGCGCGAATCCGACTCCCACTTGTCCGGGTTTTATTTGTGTAACATCTTCCAATCTTTCACATCTAAATTATGATAAACAAAGAAATGTAAAGATAAATAAAGATAAAACACTTACCGCAAACAGCGAGCACTAGCAAACAAAAAATCTTTTCCATAATTTTTCAAATGAAATCACAGTGTTAATACCAAACCCCGATGACACACAGTTACCCTGAAAGTGAAACAATCAGTATTATACCAAAAAAAAACATTATCAAAAACCAACTCGCTATCTAATCTACATACGTACATAGATACATTTACTATCAAGTATTATCGATCGCCATTTTTATCGACAAAACTGTAAACGTAGGCCACGAAATATTTGCAATGCGTTTTTTTTTATTTCGATAAAAATGACTCACATTGTCTGCTGGGTGTTATTGGAATTTTTCCTCAAACTATCGCACTCACACTGGTCAAATTATCATTATGATAACGATTTTCAAAACGGAACTTGCGTGTGGTGCATCCGTACTTACTAAACATTACTCACTCATTAAGAATTCAATGTTGTAACTTTTCTTGCCCTTTGGGCTCTAAACAAACTAACATTCTATCAATGACTAGCTTCTACCAGCGATCTTGCTTGCGTGTAAATAGGTTTCGCTGTAGAAACTTTGACCCCCGGTTGCACCACCTTAGTTCATGAATCCCCGACCGGTTCTATGAGACCGCGCTGTTATTGTTTTACTATTGTGTCTCGTTTTGTGGGATAGGTTAAGGAGTGAATTTTGTAAAATCCTTTCTTAGTACTCGTTTACGTCATAAAAGTAAACCTTTGCTTCAGCGTGCGTTGATTAAGATCAGTCAGTAATTTTCATCTTTTATTGAAATAGATAAAGATAATAATCGAATCGCCAAAATGTCTGCATTTCACCGATTGAAATTTCGATAAATTTAATATAAATTAACAAGCACGTTGTTAATTCTAATTTTACAATCTTTTTTTACATAATTAATTTGCTTTCAATTCATTTCTAGTACAGGAATACATTTCTGACACATCTACTACTTTCCGACTTTACTTCACAATGTCCGAGTAGCCACTACTTCCCGAATAAATTCAAAAATGGAACAGAATTTATATGAATTTATCTGCCAAGTAAGATATTGGCAACTTAATCATAGGTGGTGAAATAGGCCCTTAGGGACGTAAATGTTATATTTTATCATCATAATTTCAGCCGAAAGACGTGCACTGCCCCAAGTGACGCCATGATAACCGGTCCTGTTCGTTTCGCATCCATCGGATTCTCGCGACTCGCACAAGGTCATGGGTCCACCTTACGGGAAGCTTTCCAACTCTGCGTCTTCCGGTACGTGGTCACCACTCCAGAACTTTTCGTATCCATCGACCATCATTCTGTTCTGAGAGCAATATACTACGCCTATCGCCACTTAAGTTATGTTTAAGGAATAAAATTGACGAGTGGAGGACGAGTAGTAGGTTGATGAGTTTTTGTGTACAATATAGAATTAAGAATTGAATTTACATCCAGATACTTATCCAGAAGCCAATCATTTCCAGATTTGGGGCTGCTAATGAAACAGAAAGATTTGCCCGACTTGAGAATCGATCCAAAGAGCCGCGCTTGTGAACACTAGAGTAATAAATGCTAGAATATTTTTAGATAATTCAAAGTACCCAATAACGAATGTGAAAAATTATGGGGAAAGTCCATACTTTTTTGCTTCTCTTCGCCGCTCTAAATAAAATTCTTTCAGTCATCTTACCATGGCTTACTCTGTGCCATGTCGTCTAATTTTTTACTATTTGAGTCCTAGTAATGACTAGGTATAAGTTGTTATCAAAAATGTATCTAACATAGCCCAGCGATAACAATTTATCATGCCAAATATTTAATTTTATATATCTGCGGTTATATATAGACAATCACTACGAGACCCGGGATTTTATCGCATTAAGTGTTGACGCATGTAATGTTGTAGTATGGTTACATGCGTAAGCTAAGTTAAAACTTTTACTCAAATACGATTCTTATTTTATGCACGTTAAGCTCCATCGTATCTCTGCTTGTCACCAGTGTTCCACTACTACAAATGTAGTACCGCGCATCGCAGTCGTGAAATCGTGGCTTTAATTTTGCATAAAAAGCAGTCTCGAAGCTGCAGTACTTAACAAGAGCGTCAGCTAAATACTTAAACTTACGTGTGCACTCCGTCGCCACGTTCTCGGAGCGACTTCCCGACGTATGATGTTGGGAACGCGTTATACATGTGATGTATAAAGGTAACATTTGGTTCTTAGCGACCGCGACTGGTTCGCACGACCAAGGGCTTAGTATGGATTTGTAAAGAGTAAACTAAACAAACCAGGCGACCGCGTCGCACGACCGTTGCCACACTAAGCAGTGAGTCGCGCGACCCAGTCGCGGTCTTGCGTCGCGGTCGCTAAGAATCAAAAGCTATCTTTACATACACAATATACATGTGAGTATATGTACCAAACGCCGCACGATCTTAGCATACGCGATGCGGTTACTGTAGTCATGTAATGCATATGAACAACGTGCAATTATAACTGCGAGACGACTGAGTCAGCTGAATATTGGGATGTAGCAACTACATAATAATGTAGAACGCAAACTAAATTCTCACATCTTAACCACACTAACAGCATTTTGATAGACGTATTTTTAAATTGAGTGAATGAATATGTTACTTAATTTTAATTTAGATCAGATGTGAAATAGTATATTTCATTCTCTTTATTCTTTATTGTACACACATCATTTACAAAATACAATAGGACAAAACAACAAATGTACACAGGCGAGCTTAACCCACAATTGGGTTTTCTTACAGCAAACCTTAGAAACATTAAAAGAAATTTGTAAGCGAGGGTTACAAAACTAAGCATAATAAGGCATAAGCATTATAAGGGCGGAAAGCCTGTCATTGCAAAGAGTTCCGACAAATGTCTCCCGAGCCGAGGCGCAGCCGAAGGTGAGGGTTAACAGTCGGAACAAGTCGCAATGATAGTTCCGCGCGTGTACTGAACGACTATTTTTAATAACCGTAAAATAATATAGAGATTTTTTTTTCTTCGCCCATTCTGGGTAAACAAAGGGAACTAAGCCCATACAGCCAAGTCGTCAGTAGATTTTTGTATTGATATGAAATGAAAATGAAATTTAATGAGATGAAATGAAACCTAACCTAACTCATTGAATCAAATCATTAAGATATTGAAACAAATTAGTAGCTTCTTTTTAGAAATATTTGCACTAAAAACTTTTTTTAATAAAAACTTCGTGGTTGATTTTTTCTTTTTAATAGACATTATTTTGACAGTTGGGAAAGAGAACGCACGAGTTCGGGAATGGTAAAGAAAAAGCACGAGTGTGTAATAGCCCACTTCCCGAACGCTATACGTCCCTGCAATACGCCATTTTTTAAGTAACTGTATTAAAAATTCTATTTTAATATTATCTATTATGTAGGTATGTGCCTACAGCAAGATAATGTTTATTGTTAGTGAATTAATTAAATGACATGAATTTAGCTGTGCATGAACCCACCCGGGGCATTTAGTTTCGTGTGAATTTACTTGAATATGCCAAAGATAAGGAACTTTTTTTTTTCGTTGTACTTTGTTAGAGTGAAAGAAAGGAGGCCAAAGGGACACACTCTGCTAATCTTCAGGCACGCTTTGACAGGATGGCATCATTGCGGGACTAGTCTGGAAACTGCGGAGACCCAGACCCTGGGAATGTCCATAGCACATCGCATCGCTATACATCGTCGCATGTCATAAGACATCATCTGATCGCCAACTAGCACGATGGTACATTCCAGAATTTATAAATAGTCATAATAATCATTTTAAAAATAATCTTTCCGTTCGATCAAATTAATTAAGATTTTAGAAGGATTTACAGAAAGTAGTCCCACAACCCTCCGTTGAAAAGGGAGAATCCTCCGGCCAAACGAACGTTATGTCTAGCGGGCTACTGTCTTATAGATAATTTCGGGCTGTTCTATACTTATGTTCTAATCGCGCGGAGAACGTTACTTGCGCGATGCCGAATTAGTTCTTCTGTAACATCATAGATGTCGCTACATGATCGATATTCCAGTTGAAAGGCTTCTTGCGTTTCTGACTATTTATAGTAGGGAAGCCCACAATGCTAAATGGGGATTTACTCGAGCGTCGTAGAGACCTATTGGGTTGCAAAGCTTAGATGATAAGAAGAAAAAAATGTAATATGATTATACCTTTTCATCGGTGTGGAAAGCGGCTATAGATTTTTAAATATGTAAAAAAAAACTGTTGCATGGACATCCTCGAGCGCGTCAGATATTGAAAGCATCAATGCCCTACGTATTTTTAATAATGTACGTAAGTTAATCTGATCGTTTGCATGATGCGGGTGGTTGTATGGAAGGGTTGAAAATGGAAAACAAAATTAATCGAGCGCGTCAGATTTTTTAAGGGAGTGTTAATTGCACCAAAAAAAAGCTCTCATTCACTAATCTGACCATATCGATGGGACGCAAACTCGCGGCCATTTTCATAAAGTGCAAGAAAAAATTCGCCATTTTGAAATACTCAAGCGCGTCAGATTAAGATAATTATATAAGGTTCATCTTTATGTTCTAAACGTACTGTCTCATAATCAGACGATTCTTTAGAGGGATTCGCCTGATCTGACAAAAAAAAACCCTGCAACTTCCTGCTAATTGAGGAGCTTGTGACTAAATAATAACAGCCGCACAGGTCGATCTTCAAGGTTAAGCAACGCTTGCCTAGGTTGGTCTGTGGATGGGTGACCATCTTAACATAACGAGTTTCCTCCGTGCCTCGGAAAGCACGATAAGCTGTAGGTCCCGGCTGTCATTTGTAGATCTTTGGCAGTCGTTACGGATAGTCAGAAGCCAGTAAATCTGACTCCAGTCTTGCCATGAAGTACCGTGTTACCCTAGTTAATGGGTTGTGGAGGTCTGGTAGGCAGCCGCTCCTCGTAAAATACTGGTATTCAGCTAAATCCGGCTTGACTGGAAGCCGACCCCAATATAGTTGGGAAAAGGCTAGGCAGATGAACTTCCTGCTAATTCCATTCCTGGGCGCTTAAAATTGTACTTATATCATTTTTAAGCTCAACATATAATTTATGTGATATTTTGAGCTCGTTGAGTTCAAAGAAATAAAATTTCTATGCATTTGAGCTCTCCCAGCTCAAAAATCTGATAGAAGTTTCGTACAACACTATTTTTTTAATTTTCAAACCGCAATAACTTTTGAATGGATCAAGTAATTTTCACGCGGTTTGCGGCATTCGACGCAGTTTTATCATCCTCATACTTTTGTTGATCGAAGTCCTCATAAGTTATTTTCTAGTTTTAATTTATCGAACCAAAATTTCGGAGTAATACCGAAAAAACACTTTTTCGGGTTTCTTTCATTCACGATATCTCTCGAACGAATCAACCGATTTTGACCAGCTTAGTAGCGATCGACGTGGTTTTTTAAGCTCAAAGGCGGTTTTTGAAGTTGATCAATAAAGCCGTTTAAAAGTTATTTGAAAAAAACCACTTTCAAAATGAAAACCTTATGTTTTTGAGATTTTTCTCAAAATGTAACGGTCCGAATCAACAACCAGTTCAAATACCCAGGAAATCTAACTTTGAGCGATTTCTTTAGAACACCGGAGAAGGAAATGTAAGCATCACGCAGCTGCACGCATTTAACTTTATCGACGAATTTTTTGTTATTTCGGCTTACGGAAATCGTCAGATTATATATTTTTCATTATTCTTGAATCATTTCCTTCAAAATAAAAAAAAGAATTAGCTACGCTCGAGAATGTCGAGATGACGTTCTTTTTTTACAACTTTGCTGCCCTCCCTTTTCTATACGTCACTCTCAAATTGTCAGATTAGTGGAATATACACTTTTTAGGATGTAATTAATTCACCCTACCTTAATCTGACGCGCTCGAGAATTTCTGATGGTCATTTTTTTTTACTAATCTGATCCTATATCCTTCACCCGGCTTTATATATGGGCCTCATATTTGGTGGAGGTACTTAACCGGGTACAAGGTATCCCCCTGTATATTAATCTGTCGCGCTTTAGTAAATCCCGAAATCCCCGCTGGGGCTCCCCTACCATTACATTTCAGTTGTTATCATTACACTCTCAGTTATGATTGACATTGCCACTTAGATAAGGCATAGATGGCATGGATTTACATTATAGGATTACATCCCACTCGATTATCAAATGCAGTTAAGTACTACAAAAATCTTTTATACTACACCTGCTCGGAAAGTACCTTGATACTTTATCAAATTTACGGTAGAAAGTACGTCATTGCATATCGAACAAATATGCGGCGAGAAAACGCATCTGAGCGGGAGAGAAAAGTGTATGAAAATCCATTTCTTACGTGGTTTTTCTTTTTTAATTTTGGGTAAGACTATGCGCTGGTAACTTAAATATCAAAAGCCAAAAAGTTTTTACAGTGAGTTTTTATCTGCAAGTTCGCAAAATGACACTGGCCACTAGCTGTGTGTTGGATGGTGTCAAACAATTTGAAAAAAGAACATGTGAAAATTGCAGACGCCATTGGCGTCATTTTCAATTTGTGTGTTGTTTGAGGATTCAGTTTTCGTAGAAAAGTAAAATCAAACTATTTTCCTCGTAGGTGTAGCATAAAGCACTATGTATCACTCGAGAGAAAGTGCGATTCCCGATCTCGGGTGTTTTAAAGCCCTCGCCTACGGCTCGGGCTTCAAACGACACCCTCAACGGTAATCGGTCACTTTCTTCCGTCGGTGAACAATGTACTATTTTACAATAAAAATATAAAATCGGCGATAAAGAAGCACTGAAAAATGAAAACTAACTTTACATTTTGATAGTCGGTGTTAAATACCGAAGAATCAAAAATTAAATTAAATGAAGTTGAAGAGATTTTATTTCAGACCATTGTCCATATTATGTTAGTAAAGAGAACTTATCTATACCTATATATATAAAAATCAATTGCTGTTCGTTAGTCTCGCTACAACTCGAAAACGCCTGAACGGATTTATCTAATCTTGATCTTGAAATGTTCGTGGAGGTCTAGGGATGGTTTAAAAGGTGAGAAAAAAAAAACGAAGTCTGCCGGGTCAGTTAGTATCAAATATATTTTGTGAATACCTGCAACAGCGGGCACATACATGATACACTTGTACTATCAGTGATTCTTATTGTCTGACCCATATTTTTCTCTTTATATTTCTAAGATGGTTCAGGTAACAAAGGGCACAGACCGTAGGTATACATGTGTCACCCATGTGTACACCCAGTGCGCCAAAATGGCGCAATACGGCTTATCACTATTGACCTTCAAAATGCTATTGCCGCTCCCACGCACGTACTCTGCGTATCATGAACGCTACTCGCTTTCTGGCTTTAAAACCATCAATATGTACGTCGTCAAACATTCCTGATAAAAACCAGAAACACCTATCTATAAAATGCAAAGTGCGCAATGTTGTATTTTTAAGATTTTTTTTTTGTATTAAAGTCGGTTGTATGTTTTTTTGGAAAAAGTTTTTTATTTTACACTTTTTCAATTTACAGTTTGTCAATACTAATCTAAGAATAGAAAGTAAATTTTTAAAAGAATATCAAAATTTATAGGAAATGAGGTAGTTATAATAATTAAAAAAAATATATCTGTCTCTCTCGTAATGGCAGCGTTTTTTAAGGCAGCCGTACGGGTGTCATTGCCTTTGACGTCAAAGACATTGTCGGACTTCTCTTTCATAATAGCGGCTTTGAAGCTTTATAATTTCGATTTTAACGAAGATCTTAAATTTTTTTTCTTGTTTGTTTACCAGAGTTAAAAAGTATTTAGCGTTTGATTCCCCAACCGGTCCTATGAGACCGCGCTGTTATTGTTTTACTATTGTGTCTCGTTTCTGAGTAATTAATTTGGGATAGATATTTGCCGTACGTCGAGTCGCCCGATGGTAAAAATATCTACATACGTAAATCACGATTTTCGGAAAGAAAGAGACTTAAAAGTTTAGAAACAATTAAAATTATTACCGGTGTCGGCAAAGATATTTATTTGCTTGGCGTCAAACCAAAGCACGGCACACCTCCACCGTATGCTACACCGTGTCCTGCGAGCAGTCATCACAATGGTGATACCAGGGCGTTTCCTCAGCACGAATCCGGCGCAGGAACCTGTCGAACTTCCCATAACCAGTGTGGACCTGCGGCATGCGGAAGGTGAGAACGTCGTGTTGCTAGAGTCCCTAAGATTTCCGATTTTCTTTGGCTATAAAATCCGTATTAGCGTGGTCGACTAGGGCTCGCGGAGACGCGTCGATTGACACCTCGCACGCGAGTCTAGCACGACAACAACGCGTGAAATTTCACGGGGAAAATTGGACTTTAAGGAAAATAAATTTTAAATAATAAATGCCTCTGGTATGTCTAGTAACGGGTCTCCGCGTGATAAAAATATACATTTGTATTGTAATATATATAAGAGTATACTAGCAACCCGCCCCGACTTTGCATGGGTGCAAGGTGTAATTAATAATATTATTGTGTACAGGATCTAACATAGTATGTCCTATTCGCAAAAATGCACGGTGTTGCAGAATGTCCTATTTGCACAAAATGCCATTCGCAGAACGTCCCATTCGCAGAATATCCCATTCGCGCCATGTCACATTTAGTAGCACCTGTCAAAAAAAAACAGCTGATTGCTTTTTCATGATATGACCGGCACTCCCATAGTTACGTTTACCAATAGATTGCACTAGTACTATCCATCTGTTAGATTGAGCACTGATAAAAATAACCCTATGAAAATAAATCGTATGTAAAGATAAAGATTTATTTTTGAACTTATATTCCTATTATGTAATTGTAAATCCATATCTAAAAGTTATACAGCACAGTAAAACTAAAACTACCAGACCTCCACAACCCAATAACTGGGGTAACAGGGTACTTCATGGCAAGACTGGAGTCAGATTTACTGGCTTCTGACTATCCGTAACGACTGCCAAAGATCTATAAATGACAGCCAGGACCTACGGCTTAACGTGCTTTCCGAGGCACGGAGGAAACTCGTTATGTTAAGATGGTCACCCATCCACAGACCGACCTTGGCAAGCGTTGCTTAACCTTGAAGATCGACTTGTTTTCTATTACTTACACTGAGCCACCAAAAAAAATTTACGCAGCGGTTAAAAACTTTTCCTGTACATACATAATTATCAACATTTATATCTATTGAGTTAGTGGCATAGTTACGACGTACATTATCTTTTTAAATCGCTTCGGGTATTTTTGCAAACATAATTAAGTTTTTATCTTATCCAACTTGAGGACTTATAAATGATAATTTTTAGTTCTATATTATGTATATTAATGTTTTGATGAGGAAAAATTTGTTCGTCATAAATAAGGAAAAAATACTGGGTCGATTTAAAAATTGTTTTCATCAACAGAATGCAAATTTATCACTAAGTAAGATAGGCCATGCTATACTCAATACTTTATTGCTTTCCATATTATGAACATAGATAGTATAAAAATATTGTCAGGATCAATATGGACCCTGACGGGGACAGCCAAATCATTAGAGAGGGAGAGGACTGGGCATGACACAGACTACATGATAGGTCTTTACCCATGACAGTACCGTTACTTGAAACAGGATATTTTGAATTGTGAAATCTTTGGATTGACTTGGAATTAAGTTAAGTTTTTTGAGTTTCGTATTTTCTTAAATCTCGGTCGAAACCGCGGGCAAAAGCTAGTTCCCAATAAAACGTTAACCTTTTTCGGTAAATACCTATCGTTCTTCAGGGGTTGCCCCTTGCGCCTCACGCCTTTCATGCACGAGGTGTAAAGACTTCGGGTAGGCACTTCCCAGTACTTTCTAATGTGAAGTTTTCATTTCATAATTATGTACTTTTCTAAGTTTATTTAGGACATTACTGACCCCTAGTGCCTCGGAAAGATCCTGGCTTCATTTGTAGATCTTTCACAGTCTTTACAGGTCCTATCCCAGGTATATCAGGTCATCCAGTAGGGTTGAAAATCACATGTAAAATACATGTATTTTTCAATCAGACTTTCTATTTTTCAATAAAATACAGAAACTTTCGATGACTTCTTATAATGTATCTTTCGCGAGTTTCCGTTTTTTACATGTAAAATACATGTAAAAAACGGAATTGTATTTTTCGCTGTTTTTTAGGACTAATAATAATAAAATAACTTTATGGTTAAATCAGCATCCACCCTTTACATATAATTAAAAATCGTTGAATTGTTAATAACATAAAGAACTTACATTTTTAACACTATAGTTTTATACAAAGGTGTTGGGTTCTTGTTGTGCACAAATTAACTCCCAACAAATACTTATTTACTTATTTATTTATTACTGACTGATATTTTAACGGTACTTAATAAATAACAGGCATTGTTATTTATGAAAGATACGCGTATTATACATGTAAATTTGTATTTTTCAAATAGCCCTAAATTTGTATTATTCCAAAGTTACATGTATTTAACATGAAAGATTCAAAGTTGCGAAAAAAACAAATGAGTATCATTCGCCATTTTCATCCCTATCATCCAGTAACTTAGTTATGAAGGTCTGATAGGCAGTCGCTCAATATGTATAAAAGCCGTGTCACCGTATCAGGTCAGACTGGAAGCCGAACTTAGAGAGAGTTGGAGAAGGCTAGGAAGATGATGATGTTCCTCCGAGTTTACTTTTGCAATACTTTTATTAGGTATTACTTTAATTTGCTCAAGATGGTGCATGTGGTTTCGTCCGCGTGATAGTAGAATATTATCATACTTACAGGATAAAATAAATGTTTTTTTCATAGTCTGCCATAATTTAAAACCAAAATCACTAAAATAATTAACCTGTGATCAGCCGCTTACTTCTACATTTACTTATTTTTACTCTGAATTTTCATTTAACAATAATTTATGTATTTTAATTTTGTTATAATGTAATGGAATAATAATGTAATTTAAAGCATAGATTTAAAAAAAATATTCATTCAAATTATAGGAAATTTATCAAAGAACGTAAGTAGCCAAACATGTTTACACAAAAGTAGTCTCTAATTATCGAAAATATGGCCTACAATGAAGTTGGAGAGAGCGGTCGCATGAGACCGGTTGGGTATTGACGAAATGTTGAGATGACGTTTCGCGCGGTCTCGTGAGACCGCGCAGGGTTTAGAAGGTTAATTTATAATTATAATTTATAATACATTAAAATAATTAATAATTATATTATTTTAATGTATTCCTAAATAGTATAATACTTTTTAATTTGAATTTTCATATTAAATTATTAGTTTTATATCTAAATATAATAATAGAATATAATAAACTTTATTATACACCAAAAAGTAACAGTATAGCTGTTTATACAAAAACTAATTAATAAAACTTACTGTGAATGTTGTGCACATCTATTAGTCACTATTTTACACAGGACATCCCCGTAAATGTACCTATTACAGATAACGTTTTTTAAATGTTGTGTTTAATAAAATAATGTGTTTGTGTGATTAATAAAATTAAATAAGTAAAAACAATTTCAATCATCAAGATCAAGACATGGTCTAGTTTGTGGTGGACCAAGTTTCATTGAAATTCGTTCAACCGTTCAAGTGTGAGGAAGTAACAAATATACCCAAAAACTTTCGCCGATATTATTACCAGTGTGATATTTCGTGCTTCAAAATAATTGTGGGAATTATATTGTTACTAGGAAAGAAAGTTCTTCAACTGTTTTTCACTATTTTCACTCTGCTAAGATTTCATAAGATTAATTTGCAACGTTTTATCTTCCAAAATATATCAGCGGAGGTGATAGCGATATATATGTCTAATAGTTTCACAATAATAAAAAAATTATGATCAACCAAGGAATTATCTACGTCATTCGAAATTTTATCGGACTCGAAATCATCAGACGTGACTGGAATTCCATATGTTAGTCTACTCAATTACTCATACCTATAGTATGACTATATCCGGATTTGTCACTTTTCTTGAGTCCCTTTTCGAAAACCTTTACAAACAGTAAAACGAACTAAACTCGCGTCATAATTTGGATGCTTTCCGAATCTTGTTTAGAATTGAACAGAGTTTAAACAATACACCATATGTCAGACATCGACGCACAAACGAATACCATGGATCCAGTACATGACTCTGGACTCCCCAGTGATGGAACTTTTCGTCAGCTTATTCCTGATTTTTAAGGTTCCGTACCTCAGAAGAAAAAAGCGGAGCCCTTATAAGATCACTTTGTTGTCCGTCTGTTTCTGTCTGTCAAGACCCTTTACCTCGTGAACTCGTGGAGGCAGGAGTTGAAATTAAAACTATATACTTAAGTCTGCGGTAACTTGAACTTGTGCAAAAATCAAACTTATAAGGTAACGAAAAAAGATATGGCCGTTTATGTCGCAAAAAAACGTAAATTTTGATACTCTTAAGGGATTTACAATTCGTAGGGTAACTCCCGTTAATCTAAAATTCTAAAATTTGGCAAAGTCTTATGGCACAAATATAGCAAACAGTCTGAAAACTGAAATGAACAAAGTTCAAATGGTCTTCTATACATATAATAAAACAGTAAAATTGTACATTGTTAGCATTAATTGGCGCAAAAACCACTGAACCGATTCTGTTCAAATTTTGCATACATAATCCTTATAGGACCCTTAATGATATATGCTATATTTTATCACGCTATTTGCTATGGGGGGTGAGCAATATTGCATTTTGTCGGTTTTGAACGAGTTGCCCCGAGTTCGAATCCCACCTACAATTTATATTTCTGTCAATGTTTTATCTTATTGTTTTTGGAAAAAAAAATACTTTTACCATTTTTTCATAAGAAAATCAACATTCCTATTTGATTTTTCCCAACCCCCTTATACTTTCTACCATATCGGACAACCCGACATAAGTGAGTTGACACTTAAGTTGTTGAAACCTCTCCGGTCTGAACTAAGCATTTTGCCTCGTCGTTTATATCGCGTACATCGAAGGTCTGGAACGATTTGCCTACTGTAGTCTTCCCGTCCGATTATAAATTAATGTCTTCAAGGCTCGAGTGAACAGGCGCTTAATTAACTAATTCGCCTCACCGTCAGCGATTGCATCAATACTTACCATCAGGGTAGATCGCAGTAAAGCACTAGTTTGTATCAACTACAACTACAATTAACTAAAATTTAATAAAAATACAAGGCAGTTTATTCCTGTACGTTATTTAGCATCTAATACTTAATAATATAATAAAGAATTTTTCAGTTAACTGCAGTAACATAACAGTAATCTTTCGTCAATAATCTGAAACCCAATCGATCAATATTTTTCACATCATGAGAGAATCTCTTAAGAAATCCACCTTCCACCCTTAGAAAATAAACAGTGGCATTCTATCTTTGCAAGGATTTCTAAAAAGAAACCCAACGGAACGCTTCATCGATTGTAGAATGGTTTATGTATGTGAAAAAGATCTATTTGGTTCACTTGAATTTGTATCCTAATATTTAGATCAGCCGAGATCCCATTTATTTTTATTACGGGTCCTGATATCAGCATACGAATGTGTAACAAAAAACGCAATAAGATGTTTCTCTCGCTCCGATGTTACTATTTTACTTTTATTGGATATATAAGGTTTTATTTTCAATTAGAAAATTATATGTACTTATTTTCGGATTTGTTTTATTTGAAAGTGGTTAGCTGATGCTTAAACAACGTAAGTACGATCACAGCCAGTTTAGCCTTATAGCAAGAGTAGCAAATTCTACGGGTCCCGTGCATCGGATGGAATTTTTCAGTTTAGTAAGTCCCTTGGTAGAATTTGCTATAGGCGCTGGCTTAATTTGGCACTAACGATACAAATGGCAAACGAACCTATATTATATGCCACGTATGCTACGTATTGTGATGACTTAAAAATATACGAGTACTTACTTGACAAGCTCAACGCTGTCCCACGTCTCCCAAATGATTCGTTTGTTTTTAAGCAAATTCAAGAATCTAAATGTTTATCTTCCAATACTGAAAAATAGAATAGAATAGAATCTAGATATCGTAGCACTCGTCCGCCAATGGCATCCTGAATGTGTTTTCAGACCTGTGGGACTCTCCCCTCTTGCAAAAATGGATCAGTTTCTAGATACACTTTCCTAAAAAGTGTATAGGTTAGGCTAAGTTTTATTATTACTAAGAAAATATGGATGTAATCTGAAATAAATATTTCAATTTAAAAAAAAAACACGTAGAGAATGCACAGGACGAGTTTGGGGATAACATTAGTTGTCAACGTTGTTCAGCTCCAGCTTTCTTTAGCGAGTTAACCCTCGGTCCGTCGCGTGGCGTCTTTGAAAGCTCAGGTGTTAGAATAATGTAAAATTAACACATTTAAAACTGTCCACGAGTTATGGTACGTTAGGTACCCTCCGAGATTGGATTATATTTTGCGTATATAGCCGTTAACTTCATTTCGTGCGCCAGCCCAGCGAGATATAAACGTATTTTGTGCGCGCGGGCTTTGAAAGACCCCACGCGACTAACGGCGTAAGTAAAAATGTATGGTTGATTTCTTTCGTAACATAGGTTTAATTTAAAAATAAATAAAAATTGTTTTAAATTAAAATTAAGTTATAATTAACTTCTTGATTGAATGTGTAACAACAATGACATATATTGAGTTGGTTAGTAAATGAACTTGATGATGTTTACTATGATGAGGGTGAAGACGATGAAGTTGCTTCATATCTGGATGAAAAAAGTAAGCAACACAGATTTTTAACAAGAACGTGAAGATTTGCTTCTTACAGAACGACATCAGATACCTTTGGAGGAACTGGATGAGGTTTTAGAATTGTTGGATGAAGAGTACATGGAGTTGGGAAGTTTGTATAGTGATGATGATGAAGAGTCCTTGAAAATATGGGATACCGTAAATCCAAGACAAGAAAATGGGACGCAAGTTGTTCTTGAAAACACTGGCGTCTGAATTGGGTGGTTCTCAATTGTAATCGCGGGCCACTATTTCTACTTTGCCACATGAATTGTAGCGTATCACACGGCGATTCATACCTCCGCTTCAGAATATGCTATTTGAAGGTAACTACATAGTTCCTATGAAAAATTGCTGCATTAATTGCCCAAGACGGACAGAAAGAAAATTTAAATCTATTTGCCAATTTTGAAAGGGTAAGGCATACCCATACACTTGTCAAAGCGGTATATTATACAGACTGTGTCCAAACCAAAAATTTGTCGCATTTAGTTTGATAAAAGTAGTATATTTTTTTATTTGGTGGAATCCAAATTTTATGTTAAATTGTTCATTAGTCTCATCAAACACAGACAATTACACAGTTAATTGATTTACTAGTATTAAAACAAAAATAACTATGAAGTGATATCAAACAGTAAATGGAGACAATTTCTTTTGTTTGGGGAGTAGGCCCGCTACAAATTGTGGCGTATAGCGATGAAATGCACGTTAGTTTATTGCTTATAATCTAAAGATTACAGTGGTAATATTAGCAAAATTTTATGAAATCGGAATCCTGTGAAATACAACAGTCAAAACATGACTCTCATAATAACTTAAAATCTCACAAGAGCTATTGTCTTATGAGTGGATAGGTCTCCTTGATATTTTAAGTCTTCAACTTACCGCTATTACAAATTTAAATTTTAAAACTAAAGAAGAGGTAACATACCTGTCTAAAGATCGCACTGTATATTATGGTGTTCCACACGGCAGTGTGTTAGGTCCTCTACTGTTCTTAATTTATATCAATGACCTGCCCAAAGCTATAGATTTCCCTATATCACTTTTTGCTGACGATAGTACGGTAACAATACCATGCAAAAAACCTGAATCATACGAAGCAGAGGGCAACAGCGCGGTAAATTCTATTATTTCTTGGCTTAATAATAATAATTTAAGGATTAATCTTGGGAAAACACAAATAATGCACTTTGCCCCTAAAAAACCTAGTTTAAAAATGAATGTCCAATATAAAAATAAAAAAATTGACGATGTAGATACTGCAAAATTTCTAGGATTAACAATTGACAGACAACTTAATTGGAAGGATCATATTGAAGCGCTATGTAAGAAAATTAGTAGTTCATCGTATTATATAAACTTGCCCCAACTGTTACCATAGATGCACTTCTTACAGCGTATCATGGCCTTGTCGCATCTGTATTAAGATACGGCATTATATTCTGGGGCAACTCTACAAATAGAGAAACCGGCTTTAAAGCGCAAAAACGGTCCATCAGAGCCATGTTCAAACTACAGGTTACGGACAGCTGTGAACCATTTTTCAAAAAGTATAAAATTCTGACACTACCGTCTTTGTATATTTATGAAACTGCCTTATTTGTCAAACTGAACTCACATCTGTTTCCAAGCTTATCCGATACTGTGCAACGTAACAGGCGGAATGATATGTTGCGCGGACGTAAAGCCAAAACTGCTCTAATGAGAAAAAGCATATTCTGCATAGCCCCATTGTTTAACAAAATCCCAAAACCGATTAAAGACTTTAATTTAAATGGATTTAAAAAAGAACTCAAAGATTTCTTGTGCAAAAAGTGTTATTATAATTTAAACGACTATTTGAATGATACTTTGACATCCTAATTAACTAAATTGTATTTGTTTAAATTTTGACATCTATCTTTTGACATTGATTATTATCCTGAATTATTTGCGTATGTTTGACATCCTCATTGAATTGTACTTTTTAAATTTTGACATCTTTCTTTTGACATTTAATATCACTTTGAATTTAATCTACATAATATTTTTAGATGTTCATGACATGCCATAATTGTAAATCATAATTCTTATTAACCCTTACTAACATATATTATTTTCTTAGTCTTAAAAGAATATTTATGTACCTAATAAATATTTGCACGCCACACATGGCAGATTGTGAAGAGACCATCAAGATTTAAGACCATATTATGTACCACATTCAGACTAAATAAATGAATAAATAAATAAGTCAAAATAGAGCACTTTTCAATAATATATAGTGTAAAACAAAGTCACGCCTGTACTACGTGACAGATTTGATAGACTTATTCATGAAAATGGATTAGATGTAATGTAGGTATTCATTTCGAAATAGCGCGGTTTTTGCCGGCCAATACTGTAAATCTAAAATAATAAGGTGATGTGTTATAAGCTGGTTGGAAAAAAACAACACATTATAGGTACATCACAAGAAATATTATTACTGTTTATCTCTTAAAAGCAGTATTTCATCTAAAAAACCGGGCAAGTGCGAGTCGGACTCGCGCACTGAGGGTTCCGTACCAACTTACCTATGAAAACCATTCACTTCTCCAATGGAGACTCGAAGATTTTTCAAAAAAAAATCTTGTGACGTAACTTCTTTTCCCGTCAACTTACAAGTTTGATATTTACACAGCTTCAAGGGAACGCAAACTTGAGTATATAGTTTTAATTTCAACTTGATACCTTCACGCGTTCTCGAGATAAAGGGTCTTGACAGACAGACAGACAGACGGACAACAAAGTGATCCTATAAGGGTTCCGTTTTTTCCTATTGAGTTACGGAACACTAAAAAGATGCAACCTGACCTTGATGCCGAGCCCAAGATAAATACCACACTATACACAGTATACACATCACATTTGCACAGCAACCAACAGCGCGTCTGCCCACTTAACAATTACAACAGTATCCAGCAAGAGCAGCTCTATTGTTAGTAATTGATGGAGTGGTGTCAAATAATATATAAATATAATGAGTTTTCCTACTTGTGTGCCTTGATTGTATCCTACCTTGTAGAAGATAATTATTTGGAACATAATCATGGACAGGTACCTCGATTTTGAATTGTCTGGAGGCCCTGACATGCTCTCCATAGTATGAACGAGATTGTTTGATTTGATAAATTCCTAGAGAAAATACGATTAGGTCCTGGAATGACAATTGAGGAAAATCATCCAGCTCTGGAAGGTTGAAGGTTGCTGCTGGGTGTGGAAACTGGAACACAGAGTATCTGCAACGGGCTATTAATTACGTTTTGTTCCACGGTGATTTTGAAAATAAACCTAAAACGCTCCTAACAAGCATTTTTTGCCGTAATACTATTTTACTATTATTTCATTATTCCGGTTACGTATCGATATAATTTTTGGTCAGTTAATTATAACAAGATGATCACTTTTTTCATGTGCAATATCATTAATAAACATGACCGTTTAACAGTGGGCCCAAAAAAATTGTCTCCTTTACGTTCTTAATTTTGGTTTTTAATTTCAGATAGTAAATAAATAATTATTTTTGATTAATTTGCGGTAGTTATATTCACATTAAATCAATAAATAAAAATCTACTAAAATAATTAGAAATATGCAAGTTATAAAGGGTTTCTTAGGTGTTTTATTCTTGGGGTCCTGAAAGATCCCACGCGACGAGCCGCATTTTAAAAATGCGCGACGGACCGAGGGTTAAAGATTACACTAGTGGAAAAATGGTTAAACATATAATCAAAATATTAATTTAGTTTGCCACATTATCTTTAGTCTTTATAAAATGTTACGGTCTCGTGGCGCACAAAACTAGGTTTTAGAATCTACCTTATTAATTTAAGATACTATCACTCTTTTTGTGCGGGACAGCTTATAATAATAGTACTCTAATGTAAACAACTCTTAACCTAGAGTAGGTTCGGTACAACACTTTGAAATTCAAGATAATTCTTTTTGTGCGGTCCGATAGCCAATATTTATAGTAATACTACTCAAACGTAAATATAGAATTAAAATAGGTGCGGACCATACTTGGAAATCCGAGGTTCTTATCATAAATAATTGTAAGTTATGACGCTCTAGAAAGTTCGGGATCATAGCGCGTGAACAATTGTCCTTATTGTTATTCAGAGCTTTCGTTAACCGGACACCGAGCGGTCTAATTACTGAACACCTGTGTTTATGTTATAGTTTTATGATAAGCTTGCATTTATTTTGTTTATGTTTTATCGTGAATATTCGGGAATATTTTGTTTACAGTTAGCCGACTATAAAAGAGTCGATTTTAATCCCAGAAAGTCGTAAACAGCCGTAGCGAGCTGAACTGCGAGATGCCCTAGTCAAAAAAAAAAAAAAAAAACCCAGAAAGTCAGTATTCAATCGGAGCTCATACAGTCAGTACTCTATCGGAGCTCATACAGATCAGTTCTAACTTGAAGCTCATACAGTCAGACAGTTTGTAAATCTTCGTAACAGTAAACGCGCCCTTTGACTACTGTATAGTACGGTGGTATTAGAAGAACAGTGTCGGTACAGTTACAGAATAAACGTCGGTGAAGAAACTTCCAATCTTTCAATATCCCTTATCCACCAATCCCAGCAACAGAAGTGTGCCAAACGGTTCATAGTCTTTTGAGCCGGACGGTACATTTAATGGTCCTTTGAGCCGGATAAGTGGAGCCGCCGCCATTTGAAGATTGGAAATAGTGAAGATAGAAGACATCGGACGCAAGTATGGTAGTCACGCGCTCCCAAGGAAAAGGTCGCGTACTAGCTGAAGAACTGGAGCCGTCGTCGTCAGAAGTAATCACCGCCAGGTCGGAGACCCATACCACGGAGACCGGCACCACCGCCACAGGGACTACAGCCGCCACGAGGACTACCACAGCCACGGGTACCAAGGCATATACTGGCACCCTCCTGATCTACGAGCCCTCTGCAGTAGCTACGTCCGCCATCGCCGCCGCCACCCCCTCCGTGATGCTCTCCAATTCAGCAACACTACTTGTCGACGTGGACCTGAAACCACTGATGAAGCCGTCTGTAACCGTCGCCGACAGCCGCATAGAAACTCGCCAGCATACAGAAACCTCAACAGTAAAGCGAGTCAAGAATACCACCACCGGTCTGCCACTGCCGAGCGGACATCGGGACTCCCTCCTTCCTTGCAAGAAAGAAGGACGGACGGGATCCACACACAGCAAGACAAAGGCGTTAAAGATAGCAAGAGCGAAAGAAGATTTACTACGTCTTCAAGTCGAACTGGCAGCAGCGCGCCTCACTGCTCTGGAAACAGAAGATACAGAGGATGATGAAGTAGATGATGTCTCCATCTACTCTGAAGAAGTGAACAGAAGAGTAGACAGCTGGCTGGAGAACCAAGCCAACAGTCCCATGCCTACGATCACCCATGAACCGAAACGTCAAACAGAACCGGTGATTCCAAGCACAGAAGATATGATCCCAGCTAGAATTACAGAACAACATCATCAAGCTTCACATCGCCCACAGCAATTACCGGCGGGAGCTCCATCTGATCTCACCGCACTCGCAGAAGCTATCACGCATGCCGTCAACGTCGCTCAACGACCGAAGTTCATCGAGCTGCCTTTCTTCTCTGGATGTCATCAAGAATGGCTACCCTTCCGCACCGCCTATTATGAAACAGAAAGCCTGTTCACGGCGATTGAAAACATGAATCGCCTGAGAAGGAACCTCAAGGGAAAAGCAAAAGAAGCAGTTGAAGGTCTACTGATCGCTAATACACACCCAGCAGATGTCATGAAAACTTTGGATTCAAGATTTGGCCGACCAGAATCCATTACAATGATGGAGATGGAGACACTTCGCGGACTCCCACGCATATCTGACTCACCGAGAGACATCTGTATTTTTGCCACAAAGGTCTCCAACGCCGTTGCAACTTTAAAGACACTAAGCTGCATCAACTATCTGTACAACCCAGAGGTTTCGAAGACAGTTTTGGACAAGCTAACAGCAACGCTTCGCTACAGATATTACGACTTCTCAGCGACACAACTCTAAGAAGATCCAGATCTTGTGAAGCTAGAGAGGTTCCTTAGAAGAGAAGCGGATCTATGCGGACCTTACGCGTTACCTGAACAGGTGACGTCGAGTACATCAGCCAGTACACAGAAGAAGACTCAGAAAGTCAATAACCTGACAGAGAAGATAAATACGCTGAAGTGCCCTGTATGTGAAGAAACGGGTCACAATACGACGGAATGCGAACAGTTTAAGAAGTTAGATGAAAATGGAAGATGGGACATAGCAAAGTCTAAACGCCTATGCTTCAGATGTCTTCGATATACGAGCAAGACTCATAGCTGCCGATCAAAACCATGCGGTGTAAACAGCTGTAAATATTCGCACAACAGAATGCTGCATTATACTAAGAGAACAGACAAGGCAGATTCAAAAGAAGACAAAGAGAAAGAAGCAACAGAAGTCATCAACTCAGCTAGGACCGTCAAAAAGAAGCAGTCATATCTGAAGATACTGCCAATACAAGTTAAGGGTCCTAGAGGAGCAGTAGACACCTTCGCGTTGTTGGACGACGGGTCAACGGTTACGCTAATGGATGAAAGTGTAGCCAAGAGCATCGGAGCAACAGGAACCAAAGATCCATTCAAAATGGAAACCATAAATGGTATGAAATCCTCAGAATCGGCCTCACGAAGAGTCACTATCAAGTTGAAAGGACTTAACGGTCGTGAGGTGCAAATGCAAGCACGTACAGTAAAGAACCTGCAAATCTCTTCTCAACGAGTATCGCGAGAATTGATTATAGGCTGCAAGCACTTAACAGATATTTGTGGCCAACTGACTTACACAGAAGCTAAGCCACGAGTACGAATTGGTCAAGACAACTGGCACCTCCTACTGACGTCAAAAGTGAGAAAAGGACACAAGAACCAACCAGTTGCATCTCTTACTTCACTGGGTTGGGTACTCCATGGAAGTTACGAGATACGAACCTGCAGACGCAACGTCGACTTTGTGTCTTGCATCAGGGAGAATCCAGAAATGAAATTGAAAGTAGCAGGCAACGGGACAAGAGATATACTGCCAACTATCAATAAGAACCGACGCGGGTGCATGAAAGAGAAGGAATCACAATTCGGAAACGTTTACGTTGAACCAACTCCGAAAAAGAGAAGAATTAACTTGAAAGTAAAAGATTCCTGGCCGACCGATAAATTTGCACCTGCAACAGAAGAACCCTCTGGTAAAGAGAAAATACATCATGGGAATAACAACAGAAGGTTGCAGCTAGCAGAAGGCTTACCTAATCCCTCCAGATTTTCCAACTGGAACCGGCTCCGATACTCGACAGCGCGATTTCTTCAATTTAATGAGCTCTTTAAATCTGCTAAACAGAGCGTCAACTACAGTAAGACAAAGAAGAACAAAGAAACGGAGCCAGACTGGAGGAAGAAGAAGATGCCTGCCGCCGCCAACCAGCAGGCAACAGCAATTAAACCGAAAATATCGCCGCTCAAAGGGAAGAAGCTTTTACCAATCTCCGCCAAGCTACTCAAGACAGCTGAAGAGCTTCTGATTCGCGCCTCACAAGAGGACTACTTTGTAGAAGAAGAAGTACTCACTACTCTACTAGCTGAAGTAGAGTACACAGTCAACAGCCGCCCGCTGACACATGTCTCTGTCAGCTCAGACGATCCAGAAGCCCTGACTTCCAACCACTTGCTGTTGGGTGGACCGGGGCGGGTGCCACAACCGGGCACATTTACGATAGAAGACGACATCTACCGATCCAGCTGGCGAGCAGCATAGAAGTTCGCTGACATTTTCTGGGCACGCTGGGTTAAGGAGTACTTTCCCGAGCTCCAACGCCGGCGGGAGCCACATGGACGAGGGCCAGCCGTACAAGTCGACGACCTTGTACAGATTGTCGACGCAAATCTTAGCCGACTATAAAAGAGTCGATTTTAATCCCAGAAAGTCAGTATTCAATCGGAGCTCATACAGATCAGTTCTAACTTGAAGCTCATATAGTCAGATAGTTTGTAAATCTTCTTAACAGTAAACGCGCCCTTTGACTACTGTATAGTACGGTGGTATTAGAAGAACAGTGTCGGTACAGTTACAGAATAAACGTCGGTGAAGAAACTTCCAATCTTTCAATATCCCTTATCCACCAATCCCAGCAATAGAAGTGTGCCAAACGGTTCATAGTCTTTTGAGCCGGACGGTACACTTTTCATAGGCGATCTAGAATTTTAGCGTCGAAGTGTATGGTGAACGGTCGAAATGACTTTTGTTAACAAAAATATTAACTAAAAGCTAGACTAAATAATAGGCGGCCAGGCATTGAAAAAAACAATGAACAAAGCAAGTTACCTGCTTGCTTGTTTTGCAACTTGCGATATTTTTAATAATGATCTCATTTTTAGCAATGTTATCACATTCTCTAATATATCTATAGCTCATTAATCACTATCTACTCACTCAAAATAATGGGTTCCGTAATAGCAAGTATGGTGCCAACATTTTTTTTCGATGCGTAATTATCAAGTGGTGACCACAGAGAATGATTTTCATTGATTAACAAACTCCTGTGTTCCTACAGGACATACTAAATTCAGGCAGTTCCTGCATCGGATTCAGACTCGTCGACGGCGCGTAGTGTTCTACACTTGCCTAAAAGAATTATCAGCTAGCATGCTAGTGGGTCATCCGGATGGCTATCCGGATAGTGTGGGGATACCGCACGGGCTCTCGCGAAGTAATGAACTCCCGTACTAGTCTGTCACCATGAGATATGGAGGCAACAGTCCTTGCTCACATCCGCGATTTGAACCTAAAAAAAGCAATGGCTACATGATCCTGATAAACGCGCATATGGGGGTTTATCTATGTGCGTTTGTCCGATAAGACACCAGATTCTATTTTTTATTGCAATCGCCTTTGTATCTTAAGTTCAATAATTAGATAAGATTGATGATACCTATATATAGTCGTAGGACGATACGAACAATTTAGTGTGTGTTCGGCTGATATCTGATCTTGTTTTTTGAAAAATCCTTGTTGCCTTTGCGCTTCAAACATGAATAACTTTGTGTTTCTATTTGTGATTGCTCTATGTGGTAAGAATCTCAAACAAGTGTTAAATATTAAATAGCAGTGATAGTTATAATTATTATGACAAGTGGCTAATGTTTGTTATTGCGCTCTCGATTCCATATTACCCTCAGCTTTTATTCGGGCCTCAGTCAAGTCTTAACTGCAATACGAGTGCATTTTGACATATCGTCCCTTAGCTTACAACACCGCTCAAGTCGAAAATTGGTGGTTTTCACATTTTAATGCCTTTAGACACAGCTGCTCATTGCGCCTGTAACCATTGGTCACAAGATATAGATTTTAAACAATCAGAAGCCGTAATTCGAAAAGTAGTGACAGCGCGCAAGTCGGTTAGCCTCTCAACACCGCACAGTTTATTTTTTTTTGGTCTCCTGTCGAGTTGGTAAAAATGACTTTTGCGGTGTTGTTAGCTAAGGGACGATATGTTATATTTATTTAAAAAAAACAGCTGGTCAATAAAAATCATAACTGTATAGTTCTGTTTTAACATATTCTTAGTCAATTTCTTTTGTTGGTGCAGCGGTACACAAAAGGGGATCTTATCCCAATAAGTTTCATTTTTATCATATTTTATTATATCTGAGTATACTAATTTTATTTTCCGTCTGATGTACAGGCACACGCGTAAGCTCTTTAAATGTTGAAAGGACAAACAGAATAGCAGGTGGCGAGTCAGCAAAACCTGGCGAGTTCCCCTATGTGGTAATTACATTTTTAACTATTTTATCGGAGCTAAAACAACAAAATACAGTTACAAGCAACATAGCCATTTAATCTTAAAAGGAGGTCATTGAAGTCATAATTTGGAACAAATGATTAAAAATAAAATCTAAAATCTTAAAAATAGACGATCTTAAAAATGTCGAAGCAAATATGATTGTAAAATTTGTAAATGTTGCATCTACTTAAATCCAATAGATATCAATAGATTGAAATAAATAACCATGCTTATGTATTATTTAAGATTTCGTTGCAAGAAATAAGTCAGTTATCAACATACACGAGAGGACACAGATGCGGGGGAGCAATGGTCACGTTCCGTCACGCCGTTACATCAGCATCATGCGTTCATGACAGAACCGAAAATGGGTAAGTATTTACTATTATTGTTTTTTCCGTATTAATTATCAGTGCCTTGTCCCTTCTTCAGTTCTCATACTATCCATGTAATTCACGGTAACTAATAGATAGTTGACACACACACTTAGAGATTGTTTTCACCTCTGATATAGTATAAACGGGTGGCACGACATTGGTCAAGTCGGTAATTCGTTAAGTACGCAGTTCGTCAAATTTGAAATTGGTCAAAGCTGTAGTTCGTCTAATCGTGAATTTGCCAAATTATGGATTTCGTTAAATACGCAATTGGTCAAGTGATTTAAGTGCAGTCATCGGTAAAATGATGTAGAAATGAAATATGTTAATCACTGTACAATGACGATGAAAACCGTATCAAAACTGTTTTGCGGTTGAAAAGAAATTAATGACTTTAAACACAAAATGTGAATTCTGAAATACAATAGATGATACTCATTTAGGTTTAGACTGGTTAAGAGAAATAGAAAGAACACTTATTATGATGTTCGTATGGAAAATTAGGAAGAACACTATACTAAAATACTCAAACATGTTTTTTTTTGTAATGAAGTACCGTTTTGCTCTTGCTAAGAATAATGTTAATATTTATTCGTTTCTAAGCAATTTTAACCATATATCTAGATACATATTTGTACAATAACAAGATATTTATAATCTTTATTATACCTATATTTATACAAAATTAAAAATAATATTTACATTGTTTTTCAGGCAGTTTGTAGTGATCAACGCGACTGCATACAGGGTATTTGCTGGTTCATTTAATCTTAGCGTTGATTCCGCTGATCGTAATCGTAACATAGAAAAAATCACTGTACATCCTGACTATCGCCCAAATACTCCATATGTAAACGATATTGCCGTCATTACCGTGAGTAATATTTTGATTAATCATTGATACTTTGTGATAATATCAGTTACCTGTAATCATTTTAGCCTCTTTTTGAGATTCATGAGTATTACTTTTATACAGGGTGTAAAAAGACCGATCACAAAGCCGATAACTACACATTCTGTACATGTAATTAAGCAACTTAGACCAAAAAATATTGCTGGGAAAAAACTTTTTTTTTATCATTAAAAAATAATTAATTAATAATAACTTCGATCAGCTGCGCGTTCGGCCGCTCGCGCTTGGTCGTTGAACTGATCGCTCGCTTGTGTGTGTGAGGCGCTCGTTGTGTTTAGTTTTCATTGCATTTTTGTGACTTCAAATGCGTAATTTGTCATGAAAAATTGATAATTTTGATAATGTTTGTTCGGAAGAAAGTTTACTAATGATACTTGGAATACAATTCTGAAAAAAAATTGTTGACTTTGACCTTCAATATCTCCAGAACTAGTTAATTCCCAGGTATGGTCTGGAAGAAAAATACTATCCCAGTGATGAGGACTATTTGGGGTTTTCGTTTTCGTTAAGGGTCTTTTTACACCCTTTATACATATTAAAATCAACCATTGTTTCTTCAGTTAATTTTTGCGTCCCAGATGCGCAGTACCTAACTATTTCGAATAATCCCACTGTACCATCTTTTTTTCTCAAAACTTATTTTGATTGGAGAGTATGATTCCCATTTAATGTTATGTTTGTGCGATGAGCACAATCATTTATTTTGTGTCTAGGTGTAGTTTATCTTAATAAAGATAAACTTCACCTAGACACAACACTGTAACTACGTAGGAAGAAATATATATTATTTCCACAAGTTTTGTAAGAATAATGTCGCTGTTTGAATGACACTGTAAAAAGTGAGCAACGTTTTTGTACAATAACTACCTCTACTAAGTGTACCTAATATAAAGAATTTAACCTAAGATAGATTTTTGTAACATTTTCAGCTCGTCGGTGAATTCCCAAATAGCGTAGTAGGAACGATACCACTAGCAGTAAGCGAACCCACCCAGGATCAGGGTTCAATTTGCCAGGCGGCCGGCTGGGGGTCTCAAAACGGAACTAGTTCAGTAAGTAAACATATTACCTTTTCCACTTTGAGAGCATTAGTGGCACAGTGGTAATTGCACCGAGTGTAGGTCGCGGGTTCTAATCCAACCAGGCGCATTACTTTGTGAAATTTACCTCTGCTTGAAAAAAGAACAGTTTAAGAAAATATTGAGAGGAAACTAGCATATCCTAGAACCAAACATTCCATGACATATTGTGACATCCATCAATCTGCACTAAGCCCGTGTGGTGGATTACGGTTCATTCTCTCTACTAGAGAGAAGGCCTGAGTCCCAACATTGGGAACATTAAAAGGTCGATAATGCTATGGAGCTCGTGGCTAGATCATAACAGCCGCACGGGTCGATCTTCAAGGTTAAGCAATGCTTACCAAGGTTGGTCTGTGGATGGGTGATCATTTTTACATAACGAGTTTTCTTCGTGCCTCGGAAAGCCGACTCCAAAATATAGTTGGGAAAAAGGCTGGGTAGATGCTGATAATGGTAATGATAATACGTAATACCGGAAGGAAGTCCACAATATACATAATTTTATTCATAGGAAGAAGTACTAAATTGACAGTAATATGCATTACAAACAAATTTTATTTTATCAGGCCAGTACGCAGTTGATGCACAGAAACAAGACAGTGTTTGACCAAGCTGTTTGTAAAGGTGTATACTCTACGCCAGTTCCCGGATTCACTCAAATCAATGTAGAAGATTCCATGATGTGTGCGCTTAACCCGTTGTCACCTTCGTGCGAGGTAATAAATTATTTGTATTACTGTTAATACTCATATAAATAGAATTTGCTATTCACTTACAGCAGCAATAATAATGTGTGAAGAAAAATTAAAAAAAATAGTGCTTTTAATATTTCAACATACCATGTCTTAGTATAGACTTTTTTTACCTTCAAATTTTTATAGGTAAAAATCACAAAATAGTCCAATAAAATATATAAAATGATCTATTAGCGATGACGCTTCTTAAAAATTTACAAAGACCTCTCATTTTTTCCACATTTTTGGGATTATACATACAAATTTATAGTATTAATATTTATGTTGTTTTCAGGGTGACATAGGAAACCCGTTAGTGTGCAATTGGTACCTCACCGGTATTCTAGTTCACCATCGAAACGATTGCTCACTAGGAGTAGGTTCGTTTCCCGAAGTTTACACCAGGATCTCCAGCTTCCGGTCATGGATTGAGAGGACTTCAGGAGCATCCACTTTCCAACCTGGAATGGCAGTATTAGGATTGATCTGTATTGTTCAAATTGTAACCGCTAAAATATTACAGTAGTCAGTGAAATTATATTATTTTAATATATAACTTAATTCATATATTTCCATTACTTTTATTGAGACTTCTCTATGAGAGACAATCCACCTGTTTCTATGTAATAATGATGATTGATTTGCTGTGCTACAATAAATTTTAATAACGCCTGGGTTTCACCATTATGTGGATCGCTTGAAGGATACTAAGGTGTGTAATAATAAAAAATTTAAAAAAAAATATTTTGTTGGGTTGTGTGTGTGTAGCTGAACGATAGCTAAATGTGTTGGTATGTTTGTGTGTGATCTCCCAAATAATAAAAAAAGGTTGAATAAGAAACAAATATAAAATTCGGGCGCCAGAAAGTCACACAGACCGGAATAGCAAAGTTGGAAGAGTTTGGACAATTAATCTGCCGGTGGGAGGCTATATTAAAAGAAATAAAACGATAAAATACTTCTGTCTTTTCTTTTAATAATCTCTGGCCGTAGCTTCAAAACATGACTTTGTTACTTAAAATTCTATACTAATAATTAAAAAATAATTAGTGTTATTGGGTACTATGGATATTATTGGTACTATTGATATTATTGCATCTTTTAAAGGGAACAAAAGAGAATATATTAATGGAATTCTCCTACCGGAATAATCGGTCTAACCATGTTAATAGGTTATTCGTTCCAGGCCACGTGCAAAAAAATCCTTCATGACGCGTTTGATGCGAGGCTTCAAGTATCCCGAAGTAAGCTCGGGGTAAAGCAGATAAATTGCAGAAAAAGATGAAGAGAAAAAGTAGAAAAAGACGAAAAAGGCGCCTTTAGGCTGTAACAATACAAAAATAAGTTAGATTGTACGTTCGAATTCAAACACGTGGGTTGCGTAAAACCTTTTTAGGAATGGAACTCACCGCCTTGTCTTCTCAAAAATAGGTTATAGTGCGCTGACACAGCGTTTAAAAACAGCTGCGTGCGACAAATCACTATAATATCTGAAAAGATTAACACTCGTAAGAAATCCATCCAACGACCACACCCACATGTGTGAGAAAAAATACGACAAATCTCTTACCAATGAAATCTCTGGCATTATACTACGTCCATGAAGTCTTTATACAATATAGAAGCCACTAAATGGCTTAAATTACGGCGATTATAGCCGATTATAAGGAAATAATATACCTATATTTTAAAAATTACGTGACTGAGCGAATCGGTTTCTCCAGCTCGGCCTAGAGTAGGAAAAACCAACTGAAGATTTTTCACCTTAAAAAAGGTTCAAACGTTATTTTGAGGGTTACGTACCTCAAAAGGAAAAATGGAACTCAGAATCACTTTGTTGTCCATCTGTCTGTCTGTCAAAAGATCCTTTATCTTGGGAGCGCGTGGAGGTGTCGAGTTGTAATTAAAACCATATACCCAAGTCTCCAGTCCCTTCAAGATGTATAGAAATTAAATTTGTATGTTAACGAAAAACCAAACCGATATGGCCGTTCAAGTCGCAAAAAAGTAATGTAATGTAATAATGTTCACAACTTTCACGCAGCGCCATCTAGTCACAAGCTAAGCAGAGCTTATGTTATGGGAACTAGGCAACTGATAAACATACTTATATATTTCTAAATACATAAATATTATAGATAAATTACACCCAGACACAAAAAAAATCGTGCTCATCACAAAAACCTTTGTCCTAGATGGGAATCAAACTCACGACCTCTGGCATAGCAGTCAAGGCCACTAACCAATAGAACAGGCAAGTCAATATAAAAAGTACATTTCGACACTCTCAAGAGAATCGAAATTCATAAGGTACATCCCATTGACCTACAATTCCAAAATTTGCCATATGACATGATCTTAAGGCACAATTTATATAGGAAAAGTATGAAAACTGATTTGTCGTCACGTCATAAGATTTTTTTACCGTGATTGTGCTAGTTTCAAGGATTTCACAGTTTTTCCAGTTACATTGAAACTTGAGATACAAAACTACCTACATCAATGTTACATTCATAGTAGATGAATCTAATTGCAAATTATGATTAAAACAGCCACTGTCACAGTCCTGACGCTTTAAAAATATCTGTTGTTAAACCGATATTTAAAAAGGGTGAAAAATGTGAGATAAATAATTGTCCATAAGCCCCATAACACTGATATCCATTATGTCAAAAATGTATGAAAAATGCATGTATCAAAGAATAGTCGACTATTGCGGAAAATTTAATATCATAAAAAAAGAACAATTCGGCTTCCAGAAGCACAAGTCTACGTCTCTAGCCATATTTTCACTTCTGAAAGCGATATTGACTAATATTAACAACAAACAGCTGACGACAGGGCTATTTTTCGATCTGTCTAAGGTATTTGATCTCGTTTCAAATGAAAGACTATTAAAAAAACTTGAGGCTACTTGTATTAGAGGACTGCCACTACAATGGATATCATCGTACTTAAATAGTAGACATCAGAGAGTCACTATCACCAAACTTAATGAAAGTAGGGACATGACAGAATATACTTCTGAATTTATAAGTGTAAAACGGGGCGTCCCCCAGGGCAGCATTTTAGGCCCTATCTTATTTCTACTCTTCCTTTTTGCCGATGACATTTCATAATATAAATCAATTGCAGATCATGAGGCGAACATAAATGATACAATAGAAAATCTAATTAGCTGGCTAAATATTAATAATTTATCAATTAATCTGAATAAATCAGCATACATACAATTTAATCAATCTTATAATAATGCATTTAATTGTAAAATGGACATACCGAAAATTACACAAGTGACAAAAACTAAATTTCTAGGAGTAGTGATTGACAAACATTTAGACTGGAAAGCACAGGTCGATACTGTATGCAATAAAATAAATAAATTTGTCTATGCTTTGAAACAAATAAAAAAAGTTACGAACATAAAAACGGCTGTGATGACTTATCGCGCATATGTAGAGTCCTCACTACGATATGGACTGATTATTTGGGGAAATATTACTGACCACAATAGAGCATTTGTTGCCCAAAAGAAATGTCTAAGAGCTGTGTACGGGATTCCATCTGACGAATCATGTCAACCAATATTTAAAGAGCTTGCTTTGCTACCGTTACCTTCACTGTATATATACGAAGCATGTATGTTTGTTCGAAAGCACTTAGAATTATTTAAAACAGCAGAAGAACTATATAAAAGCTCTCGAAGTTGACGTGATCAATACAGGCTCGTGCTGGAAGAGCTACCTAGATCAGCAAAATATAATAAAAATTCTTGGGCTATGTGTATACGACTATTATAATAAATTACCAGATATGTTTAAAATATTAAATTGTAGACTATTTAAAATGAAATTGTATAAATGGCTCAGTAATAACAATTATTATAGTATTAATGATTTTTTTAAATTTATTTTTAGTTAATAATTTGCACGCTTTAGTTTTAAGCAAAACATGTTCGATCTTTATACTTTCAATAACATCTTTTATACCATGTTTTATGCAAATAAAATATCTTTATCTTTACTGAACTTTACTGGAAGAAATCCCGCCAGACTCCTTAAAAATGTGAACATTAAACACACTGGCTGTAAATCAGGGTCGGAATCTATATTGTAGCATACGTGGGTTCAGTTTGTTTTTAGCTTCAACCTTGCGTTGTTTATTTACACTTTTAGGAGAGAGAGGTGATCATCACGATAGTGCACGGTCCCATATTTTTCATTTGATCAATGTGTGTATATTTCGGTGGGCATACCTGCACGTACAGTATAATAACACGCTCAGGGTGCTTTTGTGGTTGCCCTTTCGATGTAGCGCGTCAGGGATTTGCGCGGAGATTTATTTATTTAGTCGATAGGGCTCGCATGCGGGGTGCAAGAGATTTCTGGAACGCATGCCACAGGGCCCGCATTCGGGGAACCGTTTTCATTAGTCGATAGGACCCGCATGCCGGTTGCGAGAGATTACTGGAACGCGTGTCACATGGCCCGCATTCGGGGAACCGCAGACGGTATAACGAACATGTCACTTGCATTGGTTGTTATCCCGCATGCGGGGACTCCCCGCATGCGGTATACCGAAGGAGTTAACGACCAGTGAAAATGCGCCATTACAGAGCACAGCACAGTACTGGCACAAAAAAAAAAATTAAACAATTTACTTACACAGAAAACGTAAGTTTAGAAAATTAACTACAAGTCACAGAAGAGAGCTATTATATTGCAAATACAATCATAGAAAAAATCTACACAGTGGAAACAAAACAAAGGAAAATAATACAATTATTATAATAATAATATGTTTCATGTCATGTAATGATCTCGAGGTAACGAGTCATAAGATTCGTACGGAAGATGCGAAAAGAGTTAGAGATCATGCGCAAGTGTTTCGCTTCCATGATGTCGCACCTGAACTCGTCCGCCAATGGTATCCTAAATGGGTTTTCAGACCTGTCGGACTCTCCCCTCTTGCAAAGATGGATCAGTGTCTAGATACACTTTCCTAGAAAATGTATAGGTTAGGCTAAGTATTATTATTACTAACAAAATATGGATGTAACCTGAAATAAATATTTCATTTAAAAAAAAACACGTAGACAATGTACAGGACGAGTTTGGGGTTAACATTTAGTCGTCAACGTTGTTTCAGATCCAGATTTCTTTAACGAGTTAATGAGTACGCTAGTGGAAACATGGTTAAACATACAATAAAAATATTTATTTGGTTTGCCACATTATCTTTAGTGTTTATAAAATGTTACGGTCTCGTGGCACAAAAAACCAAATTTTAGAATCTACCTTATTAATATAAGATACTATCACTCTTTTCATTGGCAATTCATAATTTTAGCGTCGACTTGTATGGAGAACGATCGATATGACTTTTTTTTTAACAAAATCACGTCTGGCAACGTGGATGACAATGTCCAAGCACGTATAGGCGCGGCTTGGGCAAAATGGCGCGAGGTAACGGGCGTTTTATGTGACCGTAAAATGCCCCCGAGACTCAAAGGGCAGTTATATAAATGTATCATACGGCCGGTCCTCCTGTACGGTGGCGAGTGTTGGCCGGCATTAAGCAGACACACCCAGGAGCTTCGCGTCACGGAAATGAAGATGCTGAGGTGGATGTGCGGCGTAACGCGATTCGATCGAATACGCAGCTCATTCATCAGAGGTAGTCTTAGTGTCCGTGACGTGGGGGAAAAACTGCAAGAGTGTCGTCTGCGATGGTATGGCCACATCATTTGCCGCCTTATGGAGTACGTTGGTCGGAGATGCATGGATATGGCTGTCCTTGGGGCTAGGTCCCGTGGTCGCCCTCGCAATCGCTGGCTGGACGTCGTCAAGTCCGACATGAGAGCGAATGGCCTTACTGAGAAGAATATTGAAGATCGGGCAAAGTGGAGCAAGCTAAGTAGGAAGGCGGACCCTGGCAACGGCCGGGACTAACGCCAGGCAGAAGAAGAAGTCTTTAAAAAATGTTACGGTCTCGTGGCGCACAAAACCAGATTGTAGAATTTATCTTATTAATTCAAGATACTATCACTCTTTTCATTGGCGATCCAGAATTTTAGCGTCGAAGTGCATGGTGAACGATCGAAATGACTTTTTTTTTAACAAAAATAGTAAAAATAGACTAAATAATAGGCGACCAGGCATTGAAAAAAAAACAAAGAACAAAGCAAGTTACCTGCTTGCTTGTTTTGCAACTTGCGATATTTTTACGTTGCTAGAAATCTCATTTCTAGCAACGTTATCATATTCTCTAATATGTATATCTATAGCTCATTAATCACTATCTACTCAATCAAAACTAATGGGTTAATAGCAAGTACGACGTCAACATTTTTTTTCGATGCGTTATTATCAAGTGGTGACAACAGAGAATGACTTTCATTTATTAACAAAGTCCTGTGTTCCTACGGGACATAGTAAGTTCAGGTGGTTCACGATTCAGGTGGAAGAAAGCAAAAAACTTCTTCTGCATAGCGAAAGAGACGGCCACACGATTTAAGGAACAGACACCCTTGCGAACCTGACTTAGATTACCAGCTATCGTAGGCACAGGCTTGCGGACGACGAGCACTGCATAACTCTCCGTCCGGCCCTTCGGTAACCTTACACTTGCCTAAAAGAATTATCAGCTAGCATGCTAGTGGGTCATCCGGATGGCCATCCAGATAGTGTAGGGATACCGCACGGGCTCTCGCGAAGTAATGAACTCCCGTACTAGTCTGTCACCATGGGATATGGAGGCAACAGTCCTTGCTCACATCCGCGATTTGAACCTAAAAAAAGCAATGGCCACATGATCCTGATAAACGCGCATATGGGGGTTTATCTATGTGCGTTTGTCCAATAAGACACCAGATTCTATTTTTTATTGCAATCGCCTTTGTATCTTAAGTTCGTTAATTAGATAAGATTGATGATACCTATATATAGTCGTAGGACGATACGAACAATTTAGTGTGTGTTCGGCTGATATCTGATCTTGTTTTTTGAAAAATCCTTTTTGCCTTTGCGCTTCAAACATGAATAACTTTGTGTTTCTATTTGTGATTGCTCTATGTGGTAAGAATCTCAAACAAGTGTTAAATATTAAATAGCAGTGATAGTTATAATTATTATGACAAGTGGCTAATGTTTGTTATTGCGCTCTCGATTCCATATTACCCTCAGCTTTTATTCGGGCCTCAGTCAAGTCTTTACTGTAATACGAGTGCATTTTGACATATCGTCCCTTAGCTTACAACACCGCTCAAGTCGAAAATTGGTGATTTTCACATTTTAATGCCTTTAGACACAGCTGCTCAGTGCGCGTGTAACCATTGGTCAAAAGATGTAGATTTCAAGCAATCAGAAGCCGTAATTCGAAAAGTAGTGACAGCACGCAAGTCGGTTGGCCTCTCAACACCACACAGTTTATTTTTTTTGGTCTCCTGTCAAGTTGATAAAAATTACTTTTGCGATGTTGTTAGCTAAGGGACGATAAATGTTATATTTATTAAAAAAAAAAACAGCTGGTCAATAAAAATCATAACTGTATAGTTCTGTTTTAACATATTCTTAGTCAATTTCTTTTGTTGGTGCAGAGGTACACAAAAGGGGATCTTATCCCAATAAGTTTCATTTTTATCATATTTTATTATATCTGAGTATACCAATTTTATTTTCCGTCTGATGTACAGGCACACACGTAAGCTCTTTAAATGTTGAAAGGACAAACAGAATAGCAGGTGGCGAGTCAGCAACATATGGCGAGTTCCTCTATGTGGTAATTACATTTTTAACTATTTTATCGGAACTAAAACAACAAAATACAGTTACAAGCAACATAGCCATTTAATCTTAAAAGGAGGCCATTGAAGTCATCATTAGGAACAAATGATTAAAAATAAAATCTTAAAAATAGACGATCTTAAAAATGTCGAAGCAAATAATTGTAAAATTTGTAAATGTTGCATCTACTTAAATCCAATAGATATCAATAGATTGAAATAAATAACCATGCTTATAATACAGGAAAAGTTTTTAACCAGTGCGTAAATTTTTTTTGGTGGCTCAGTGAAAGTAATAGAACACAAGTCGACTTCAAGGTTAAGCAACGCTTGCCAAGGTTGGCCTGTGGATGGGTGACCATCTTAACATAACGAGTTTCTCCCGTGCCTCGGCAAGCATGCTAAGCCGTAGGTCCCGGCTGTCATTTAGTCGTTACGGATAATCAGAAGTCAGTAAATCTGACTCCAGGCTTGCCATGAAGTACCCTGTTACCCCAGTTATTGGGTTGTGGAGGTCTGGTAGGCAGCATATGCTTTCCGAGGCACGGAGGAAACTCGTTATGTTAAGATGGTCACCCATCTACAGACCAACCTTGGCAAGCGTTGCTTAACTTTGAAGATCGATCTGTGTTCTATTACTTACACTGAGCCACCAAAAAAAATGTACGCAGTGGTTAAAAACTTTTCCTGTATATTATTTAAGATTTCGTTGCAAGAAATAAGTCAGTTATCAACATACACGAGAGGACACAGATGCGGGGGAGCAATGGTCACGTCCCGTCACGCCGTTACATCAGCATCATGCGTTCATGACAGGGTCGGAAATGGGTAAGTATTTACTATTATTGTTTTTTCCATATTAATTCATGAATCTCCGACCGGTCCTATGAGACCGCGCTGTCTTTGTTTTACTACTGTGTCTCGTTTTGTGGGTATGTGATAGGTTAAATTATCAGTGCCTTGATTCTTCAGTTCTCATACTATCCATGTTATTCACGGTAACTATCTATTAATTTTTTTTTAATTTTTTTTTATTTTAGTTTTGATCAAGCTAATTAGATTATAAATGCAAAAATAACTCTGCTGTTGGCATGCCTAGAACAGGCGAAGTCATTAAATGAATTCCTTCTTTAAAAGAAACTGACGCACACACTGAGAGAGACACACACACAATTAGAGATTGTTTTGACCTCTGATATAGTATAAACGTTAGACACTTTTTATTACCAAAGAAGTTCATCAGGTATAATTTCCGATTTCCACATGGACGCAACCAATAGACGAAGCTATTTTTGACTTTTTGAGATGCAAAAGTACTACTTTAATTTCGTCAAAACTATTAATTTAAATGCAAATAAATCGTCGATAATACAGTTTTAAAATGACGAAGAAAATCAAATCTGTTTTGCGGTTGAAAAGAAATTAATGACTTTAAACACAAAATGTGAATTCTGAAATACAATAGATGATACTCATTTAGGTTTAGACTGGTTAAGACAAATAGAAAGAACACTTATGTACTATGTTGTTCGTATGGAAAATTAGGAAGAACACTATACTAAAAATAAACAAACATGATTTTTTTGCTCTTGCTAAGAATAATGTTAATATTTATTCGTGTCTAAGCAATTTTAACCATATATCTAGATATATATTTATACAATAACAAGATATTTATATTCTATAATTATTATACCTATATTTATACAAAATTAAAAATAATATTTACATTGTTTTTCAGGCAGTTTGTAGTGATCAACGCGACCGAATACAGGGTATTTGCTGGTTCCTTTAATCTTAGCGATAATTCCGTTGATCGTAATCGTAACGTAGAAAAAATAACTGTACATCCTGACTATCGCCCAAATACTCCATATGTAAACGATATTGCCGTCATTACCGTGAGTAATATTTTGATAAATCATTGACACTTTGTGATAATATCAGTTACATGTAATCATTATTATACTATGGTATGTCAGTTACCTGTAATCATTTTAGCCTCTTTATTGAGATTCGATGAGAGTATTACTTTTATATATATATATATATATTAAAATCAACTATTGTTTCTTCAATTACTTTTTGCGTCCCAGATGCGCAGTACCTAACTATTTCGAAAAATCCCACTGTACCATCATTTTTTCTCAAAACTTATTTTGATTGGAGGGTTCGATTCCCATTTAATGTTATGTTTATGCGATAAGCACAATCATTTATTCTGTGTCTAGGTGTAGTTTATCTATAATATAACTACGTAGGTAGAAATATAATATTTCCACAAATTTTGTAAGAATAATGTCGCTGCTAGAATGACACTGTAAAAAAGTGAGCAACGTTTTTGTTCAATAACTGTTACTACCTCTAATAAGTGTATCAATATACAGAATTTAATAGATTTTTGTAACATTTTCAGCTCGACGGTGCATTCCCAAATAGCGTGGTAGCAACGATATCACTAGCAGTAAGCGAATCCAACACTACACATGGTTCAATTTGCCAGGCTGCCGGATGGGGGTCTCAAAACGGAACTAGTTCAGTAAGTAAACATATTACCTTTTCCATTTTGAGAGCATTAGTGGCACAGTGGTAATTGCACCGAGTGTAGGTCGCGGGTACAAACCCAACCAGGCGCATTACTTTGTGAAATTTATCTCTGCCTGAAAAAATAACAGTTTAGGAAAACATGGAGAGGAAACCAGCATAAATCCTAGAACCGAACATTCCGTGAGATATTGTGACAACCACCAATCTGCACTAAGCCCGTTTGGTGGATTACGGTTCATTCTCCCTACTAGAGTGAAGGCCTGAGTCCCAACATTAGGAACATTACAAGGTCGATAATACTATGGGGCTCGTGGCTAGATCATAACAACCACACGGGTCGATCTTCAAGGTTAAGCAACGCTTGCCAAGGTTGGTCTGTGGATGGGTGACCTCCTTAACATAGCGAGTTTCCTTCGTAGCTCGAAAAACACATTAAACTGTAGGTCCCGGCTGTCATTTGTAGATCTTTGGTAGTCGTTACGGATAGTCAGAAGCAAGTAAATCTGACTCGTCTTGCCATGAAGTACCGTGTTATCCCAGTTCATAGGTTATGGAGGTCTGGTAGGCAGCCGCTCCTCGTAAAATACTGGTATTCAGCTAAATCCGATTTGATTGGAAGCCTACCCCAATATATACTTGGGAAAAAGGCTAGGTAGATGCTGATAGTGATAATAAAAGAAAGTCCACAATATACATAATTATGTTCATAGGAGGAAGTACTAATTTGACAGTAATATGTATAACAAACAAAATTTATTTTATCAGGCCAGTACGCAGATGATGTACAGAAGCAAGACGGTGTTTGACCAAGCTGTTTGTAAAGGTTTATACTCTTTGCCATTTCCCGGATTCACTCAAATCAATTTAGAGGATTCCATGATTTGTGCGAGTAACGCCCTATCACCTTCATGCGAGGTAATAAATTATTTGTATTACTGTTAATACTCATATAAATAGAATTTGCTAATCACTTACAGCAGCAATAATAATGTGTGAAGAAAAATTAAAAAAATTAGTGCTGTGAACATTTCGACATACCATGTCTTAATATAGACCTTTTTTTACCTTAAAATTTTTATAGGTAAATAAATCCCAAAAAATAGTCCAATAATAAAATATATAAAATGATCTATTAGCGATGACACTTCTTAAAAATTTACAAAGACCTCTCATTTTTTCCACATTTTTGCAATTATACATACAAATTTATAGTATTTTAATATTTATGTTGTTTTCAGGGTGACTTAGGAAACCCGTTAGTGTGCAACGGTTGGTACCTCACCGGTATTCTAGTTCACCATCGAGGCGATTGCAACACAAATACAAGTTCGATTCTCGAAATTTACACCAGGATCTCCAGCTTCCGGTCATGGATTGAGAGGACTTCAGGAGCATCCACTTTCCAACCTGGAATGGCAGTATTAGGCTTGATCTGTATTGTTCAAATTGTAACTGCTAAAGTTTTACAGTAGTCAGTGAAATTATATTATTTTAATATATAACTTATTTCATATTTTTCTATTACTTTTATTGAGACTTCTCTATGATAATCCACCTGTTTCTATGTAATAATGATGATTGATGTGCTGTGGTACAATAAATTTTAATAATGCCCGAATATCACCATTATGTGGATCGCTTGAAGGATACTAAGGTGTATACGGCAAAGGTTGGGAGCGAATCGGTTTCTCCCACTCGCCCTAGAGTAGGAAAAACCAATTTATGATTTACCACCTTAAAAAAGGTTCCAAAGTTATTTTGAGGTGTAGCGACTACGATCTATTACATATGACATTACAGAATCTGCATCGCGCAAGCAAAGTTCTCCGCACGATTTGAATAGATACAACAGCCCAAAATCATCTATCGGGCAGTAGCCCACCGGACATAACACCCGTCCGGTCAGAGGATCCTCCCTTTTCAACGGAGGTATGTGGGACTTTACTCTCTGTTCCACTAACTCCAAACTGGTGACCCTCGCAAAGAACGTCAACGCAGCCTTCGTGCAGCAACTACGTCGAGACGTCATCATCACTTCCTCAAGCTTTCAAGCAGCGAGCCACGCAGCCAGCACGGCACTAAGGGTATCATGACCACCAGCATGCCTACCTGGTCATACCTGGTTATCACCTTCAGCCTCATCATCGACCTTGGCACACCGCACCTTAGGCCAGTCACATGAAGAGCTATGAATAACCTCTCCTGGTCGACGCCAGCAGTCAAGCTTTATGTCGCACAGTCCAGCTCCGACTCACTGGTGCCAGCTGCATAACTCCGACTCACTGAAACCCGCAGGATCATCCCGACTCACTGGGACATCATCACCCTGACTCACTGGGGCATCTCATCGCAGATAGTTCCGACTCACCGAGAACTATACGATTCCCGGTTCCGACTCAACCTGCAGCATTACTGCGACTCACTGGAGCCTGCTGCATCATCCAGACTCACTGGGATAGCACAACCCTGACCTCCTGGGGCATTACTTCAGACAGTTCCGACTCACCGAGAACTATGCGCGCCGCTGCCGTAACTTCATGGAGGTGATCGGCGTCAGCGACCTTTCGCGGTGAGCCCTGATTCATGCCATTTTCCGGAGCTCCTTTTGCGAAGCAGTAAAGCAAAAGAGACGGCCACGCGTTGTCATTTCTATATTTATATACTATACCAGACTGGCGACCGCTCCGGCGAAGGTCAAGGTCATGGTCTGAAATAAGAGGGAATGGAAATTGGTCACATTTTTCTTCATCTTTGGGTTGATCTGCTAAAAACCAACTGGATATGCTAGAGTCGATTGAAAAGAAGGACGCAGGTGGGTTTAAGTCAGTATAAGTTTGGCACGCCCTAGCTGATTTGATAATCTACCTCAAAATTTTATAAGCCGGGTAATAGCCACGTGATTCGGCCGTTCGTTAATGAGATAAGATTAGAAGATATACATTCCAATATTAACGACATAAACAGATCAGTGTGTGTTTGACAGTAATCTGATCTTGTTTTTAAATTATTATCCCCTGCTCTTCAAAAATGAACAACTTTGTGTTTCTATTTGTGATTTCTCTATGTGGTAAGATATTAAATTACAGTTATAATTATTTTAGAACAATTAGTTGAAGTATGTATTGCGCTCTCGACTCCGTATCACCCTCAGCTTCTATTCAGGCCGCAATCAAGCCTCGACTGCAATACGACTGTATCTAACATAATATTGTTTTATAATTATATTTTTAAAAGTAAAAAAGCAAAATTCCCTAAACAAAATATTAAAAAGTGTATTTAAATATATTGTTACTCAGATTCCTTCGTTGGCACCGCGGTGCACAAAATGGGATCTTGCCCTAATGAGTTATATTTTTATCATATTTTATTATATCTGAGAATACTTACTTTGTTTTCGTCTGACGTACAGGCACACTTATAAGCTCTTTAAGTGTTGAAAGGACAAACAGAATATCAGGTGGATCGCCAGCTACAGATACCCAGTTCGGATACATGGTAATTACATTCTTAACTATGGTAGGTTGCTAAAACAACAAAAAAAATATTATAAGCAACATAACCTACGTTTGTTAGCCTCAAACAAGATAGGTTACTTCTAGGCAAGCGTGCTCCATCGTCGGCCACATCATTGCTTACCATCAGGTGAGATAGTGGTCAAACGCGAGCCTATGAAAAATAAAAAAAAAGGTGAACCTTGAAAATTAAAAATAGAATCTAAAATCTAAAAAAAAATGACCCCTAAAATGTCGACAATAATTAATGATAAAATATGTAAATAAATTACTGAAATCAATAACCAAGTTAGTATTCTTTAAGATTTCATTGCAAGAAAAAAGCCAGCTATCAACATACACGAGAGGTCACAGATGCGGGGGAGCACTGGTCACGTTACGTCATGCCGTTACATCAGCATCATGCGTTCATGAAATCAAAAATAAGTAAGTATTTACTATTATTGTTTTGTCCACATTATCGAATTGTGTGTGACTTGTCCCTGCTTCACACGGGTACTGTATACTTATCATCATCTTCCGCCCTTATTCCGTTTTATATGGAGTCGGCGCAATACGTTTTTTTCTTCCATTCTGTCCTGTCACTCGTAACGCTATCATTGACTAACTTTTCTTTCGCATCACTTCCCACACAATACATGTAATTTACGGGTATTGTCTACTTGATACAACTTTATTTTAGCTTTGTTCCTGCTAATATTGTAAATGCAAAAGTAACTCTTCTGTTTATAATGTAGTCACGCCTAGAGCGGCAGAGGTCGTTAAGTGATTTCCCATATGAAGGTTGAAATGCAATATGTGATACTTGGTCAAAAGGAATAAGAAGAACACCATACTAAATTACCTGAACTTGGCTTTTGTAATGATGAATTATAAGTATTCGAATAAAACATTTTGCTTTTACTGAGAATAACAAATTGATATTTTTTCGTGTTAAAGCAATTTTGATCAATGTCTAATTATTGTGAACAATAAAAAAACTTTTAAATTGTTTTTCAGGCAATATGTTGTGATCAACGCGACTGAATACAGGGTGTTTGCTGGTGCAGTAGATCTTACCAACGATACTTCCACTGATCGTCATCGTGACATAAAAAAAATCACTGTACATCCTGATTATCGCCCAAATACTCCGTATGTAAACGATATCGCTATTATTACCGTAAGTAATATTTTCATAAGGCATTGATACTTTAAGTTGTATCATATTAGTTACCTAAAATCATTGCTACATTGTGATATATCAGTTATCTGTAATCACTGGTACATTATGGTGCATCAGTTACCTGTAATCATTTTATTTAGTCAATCATTTTACTGGTCTGGTGGAGTGAATATCAGATTATATAAACTATAATCAAACATTGTTACTTCAGTAACCTTTTGCGCTCCAGACTCGCAGTACTTAAATCTTTCGAATAATCCCGCAGCAGTACAATTATTTTTCTCAAAACTTATGTTGTTTTTTGGATTCGATTCCCACTCATGTTCGTGTGATGAGCACAATCATTTATTCTGTGCCTAGGTGTAGATTTTCCATAATATGTAGGTACGTATTTAGAAATACGAGTACACTCGTAATATGAGTATTTTAATCAGTTATCGAATAGTCATATTACAAATTCTTCTTAGTTTGGGACTTAATAGTATTGCGTAAAAGTTGTAGAATATTATTATTTTCGCCTGTGATTGTAAGTATTTTTGAAGTGCGGCTTAGCACTATTATATGATAATTATTTACTATAAAAATACATTTTCCAACTTCTGGAAGTTTCGTAAAAATAATGTCATACTCAGTTTTTACAGTGTCATTGTCATTCTAGCAGCAATGACACTGTAAAAATTGTAATTGTTACTACCTCATCTCAATGTTACTAATTTAGTGAGTTTTAATAGATTTTTGTAACATTTTCAGCTCGCCGATGAATTTCCAAGTAACGCAGTATCAACAGTTGCACCAGCAGTAACTGATCCCATCTCTATACAGGGTGGAATATGCCAGTCTTCCGGCTGGGGGTCTCAAAACGAAACAAGTTCAGTAAGTAAACATAATTATGGCTAATTATTATCTCTTTTCTGACCCTAACTATTCTTTTCTTTTCATTTACGTAATACTATGACAATATCAGGTGCTTATTTTGTATTGAGATTGATTTATTTATTGCAAAAGCTCAATGAGCTAGGTACACACTTCACGACTTCATTGACAAGACTCATCTCTTTGACAAGGCTGTTAAAATATCAAATAGATTTTAAAAGCATATTTTCCTTACGGTATTTTATACAACAAACAAATTAACAGATTTCTAGTCACATTGCATATGCATTAATTTTTATTAAAGATATAAAAGATATTACAAGAATCAAGATTTGCTCATTTGTATGAAATACCGGGAGAAAGTCCATTGTATCCTGTGAACCACATGTCCACTGTATCCTGTGAACCCCTAGTTCACAGGATACAGTGGACATGTGGTGGTGGTAATAATTTGACCCAAGATTTTATGTATAACAAACGCTATTTCTTTTTTTCTAAATTATATAACTTGATTCTACTGCAACTTACTATTTCTTTTATTAGGCCAGTACGCAGTTGATGCACATAAGGAAGGCGATGTTTGAACAGACTATATGTAGAGAAATATACTCTGAGGGAATGGGCGAAACCATTCAAATCAATATAATAAATACTATGTTATGCGCGATTAACTTCCAAGCGTCTTCATGTGAGGTAATAAATTGTTTGTATTACTGTTAATACTTATCTAAATAGAATTTTCTTTTCAGCTGCTGCAGCAATAACAATCTGTGAAGATAAAATTAAACAGATAAGTGTTCTTAACCTTTCATCATTCGATGTCTTAGTATAAACCTAACAACGAATTTTTGTAGGTAAAAAAATCACAAAATAGTCCAATAAAATAATTAAAATGATTTATTAGCGATGGTGCTTGTTAAAAATGTACAACGACCTCTCATTTTTTCCACATAATTGATATTATACAAACAGTATCGTTAATTTTTTTGTTGTTTTCAGGGCGACTTAGGAAATCCGTTAGTGTGCAATTCGAACCTCAATGGTATTCTAATTTACCATCGATCCGGCTGCTCTGACGAACCCTCAGCAATACCTGATATTTACACCCGGATCTCCAGCTTCCGACCATGGATTCAGGAGACCACAACGCCTTCAGGAGCATCGTCTTTCCAACCTGGAATTGCATTAGGATTGATCTGTATTATTCAAATTGTAACCGCTAAAGTTTTATAGTGAAATTATACAGTTTTAATACATAGTTTATTTCATATTTCTTTTATTACTTTTATGTAGACTACTTTAATGAGAGATAATCGACCTGTTATGTATCTATGTAATGATTGATGTGCCGTGCCACAATAAATAATGCCTAGGTGTGACCATTATGCGGATCGCTCGGATGGTACTGTGGAGCATACGGTGAAGGTCTGCTACGTTTGGGCGGAGCTCCAGTAGATTTTTTTCTTCTAAAATCAATATATTTTATTTCTGATCAGAAATATATATTTATTCAAATCATATGATGTAGTTATTTATTTCATTCAAATCGGGCGCAAAATTATTTTGAGTGTTTTACGTTAATACTTATAGTTTTGAATTTGGTCATCCACGAAAAATTCATTCTGTGTAGGTAAAGACTAAAATGGATTAGATATGATGTCTGAAACAAAGGATAATACTATTTGGAGACAAAAGCAATAAAGATTACCATGGCTAGATGCCAAACCACTTATATCAGTTATATCATGGGTAACTTTGTAGAAAAATCGAAGTGACGATTAGGTATAGTCGCTCTAACGCCATTTTAAAGAAAAAATAGACCCTTATGAAATTATTTTAAATTCTCTTTTCTGCATTTACACCACCAGTCCAAACTACCAGTCCACTCAACACTCAAACTCAACTTTGTGGCAATATTTAGTGAAGGCCTTTGGCCAACAGTGGACTTTTTGCGGCTGAAATGATGATGATTACATCCCAAAGGTTAATTGTACTAACTTGGAACGTAATCTCGACGCATTCAGTATTTTGGGCGTCTTTCAAATGTTGTTGTTTGATTTTCAATGTTTTTTTTTTAATATTCGGTCAGGACTTTTAAGAAGCAGAATTTGCTAAAATTCTAATTTGAAAGCATAATATTTTTGTCCCCCACAAAATAACTACCAGCAATACCTGATCAGCAACTAAATCAAAGGGTTATCAAAAGTTAAGGTTGAAAAGATGACGTGGGCTAAAGTAAGGTATTTCCTGTTACACCCTTCATGTCAGATTCCTTTAAGCCCTGCAAACAGAAAAAGGGGTTCCGTCGGCTTAGCTTACTTATGACAATCGTCAGAATTTAGATGGCTGAACTGTTTTAATTTGGTATTGTATAGTATATTTAGGTGTTGTATAGAATATGGATTTGGTTGAATATGATTCAATATTATTATATGGGTAAGGGTATGGAACTTTTGTTTCTGAAGGTGCGTTGATAGTTGCGCCTCAGTTTCAAACTATTGCAGCTGTCATCGTATGTATGTATACAGGGTGTAAGGGGCAGCCCTCCACAAACTTTAAGGGCTTGCTCAGTAGACGAATCTGAATATCGTCCCACAAATTTTTTTTTCAAGAAACGAAAACAAATTTCAGCCTCACCATACAAAATTAAAATTTTTATCGGACAGTTTGTATGGAGAGGTCGATTTTTTTTTTCGTTTCCTGAAAAAACATTTTTGTGAGAGGATGTTCAGATTCGTCTACTGAGCAAGCCCTTAAAGTTTGTGGAGGGCTGTCCCTTTCACCCTTTATATTATATAACTTGTTATGATTTTTTTTAAGCTCTAAATAAAGATTTTTATTACCTATATTAATATTATGATGATTTGTGTTCAAAAATGCCGTAGTCTCATTTTGTCGTCTATTTTGTTTATTTTTTTTTATTATAATCCTGTAAACATGCTATAAATATGCATTTCTTACCGTAAATAAATTGCTACCCCTTTTTTTTGTTATTGATCCTTGCATTTGACTATACTCGATCGAACAAAAGTCGCCACTAATGACTAAAGAAAAAGGAAAAGAGAACACAACAAAGGATTTATTAATTTCTACTGTTCTGAAATAGATAAAAATACAATTAATTAAATAAATAATTATTACCTACATACTAATATTAATGATAAAACCAAGATATGCCATACAATCTTATCTAATACATAGGTGCCAATTATGGCATTTTTTGCAGTGACTTTTCCTGACAGTAAGCAACGTCGACTGGGATATTGTTTTGTTTGAATAAACGAGTACCTACCTATATACGAAATTTTATGAAAGTATTCTCAATTAAAAAATGAACCAATGTTTGTTTATTTTTGTGACTGTATTGTGTGGTGAGTGTTTTTTGTTTAGTGAATTATTTTTAATCGTTTCATTCCTGAGTGACAGTTTCCTTTAAGTTGGAACACAATTGGTTTCACCTATGAAATAACAGAAGTGATTATTTTAGCCTGGACATTTACGATGTGGCGCTATCAATACAAATCCTGCCATCATTTTACTACTTTCATAATAGCGAAATGTGGAATGGGGTTTTACAGACCTGTCGGATACTCAAAGAGAGTGCGGTGCTCCTGTTCAAAACATGAGCCACACGTTCGAATGCCCCACCTGCACTTTGGAGGATCTAATGAACGCCACTGATGCAGCTATTAACGTGGCCACTTACTGGGCCCAAAATATTTAACGAGTTTATAGTCGAATCGAGAAGAAGAAGAAGATAATAGTACCTAAATATATTATTTTGTATCTGTATCTTATAGAAGGTTTAGCCGACCGTACTGGGTAGAGCTCCAGAACGAGGAAGATTCCTAGTAGGGTGGTCTCGACAATGTAAGCCGTATCCAAAAGAATCAGAATCAAACCTTTGATTCAGCTGCCTAACGAGACCTACCTAAGATGTTGGTCGACACGAATATTAGTACAATGACCACCGAGATGATATCTAACATATCGAGACTTGAACTAAGTCCATACTTGATATTACATTCTTGATTTGTTTATCTTCCTCAACTTCACAGCTTACGAGGTTTCTATAATCCCAAATGACATGGACCTCGTAAAAACAGAGAAATTACGAAATGCATATTATATCAATAAATAATCATTGCACGCCTCTCGGTTCGGTCCACTAATAAGTTATTTATACATTTATATTTTTTGTTATGATTAACAGTAACAACGACGCGCACTTTATATGCTGAGGGGTCAAACAGAATACTTAATGGGTCACCTGCAACTGAAAACCAGTTTCCTTATATGGTAATTATTACGTTTCCATATCATTTGTAATAAGATATAATTACCATAACATACAAGCATTTGTTTCTCTCTCCTGTGTCAAAGATTCTAGTAAATTGTTAGAATAATTAATTTATAATAATATTTATACTTTTAAAAACGTTGTTATTACTATGTTGATAATATAATTTACCGACCTGGCTTTAGTCGTAATTAGTATATTCGGTAAAATAAATAAATATTATTCTTTCAGATCTCGCTACAACGATTAAGTGAAGTACATAGTGACACAAGAGGACACAAATGCGGGGGAGTATTGGTTACCCTACAGCATGCCTTGACAGCAGCAAAATGCGCGACCGAGAACGACGGTGTACCAATGTCAGTAACTTTAAATTTAGTAAATTTTACACTCCTTGAATTTTTCTCACAAGTTTACAGACATTAGAAAGTAATGATCGAAAGAAAAGATATGAAACTCAAAGTACAAATATGCTCCTGTTGCATTGAGTATTGAGGAATGTAGTATTGCAGAAATGAGAACAGAATGATACTTTTATTCTTATGTGAATTATGAATATAAAGAACAGATGTATGTATATACATATGTAACAGCAAAGTAGGACCAAGTATAGTGACGTAGACAGTTGATTTATGAAGGCCTTACATTATGATGTAACAGAAAATGCCATCGTTTATAATGAGCATACCGATTCCATGAAAATTTCAAGTAATCTCTTATTTTATAACTAACTTTAACTATAACTAACTTTTTTAACTCTGCTGTACGTAACCTTTAATTCATGGTTTCTAACAAGTAGTATACACCCCAATAAATAGTGTTGTGGAGCAAAATGAAGCCACAAATTATGCTGGGCAAAACGAAGCTACCGTTCTAACACTACAAAAGTGATATACAACTTTTTGGAGACCATGTTATTGGAAAATGCTCGCGTTAATTGTTGCAGTTCCGTGCACCGAAGAATATTTATGCCATATTTGGCTAACATCCCTGTAAATCAGACGAATGTGTTTTACTATACCCAGTTGAAACTATTCGACCTAATGTATGGAGATATGTCTTATATCGAACTTTGATTTTTTGTGAAGTTATCGGAGGATAGACCACAAAAAATCAAAAAAAGCTGACTGAGCCTAAGGCTTTGGAGAGTGGTATTAAATATATCCCTTTGCTCTGTGATGATTTATGATGGTCCATATTGCACCCGGATTACTAATCGGTTTCAGCAGCGTGTTTCCGACTTCTCAAGTATGCATGTGCCAATTATTGTGAAGACAATATGTAAAGTAAATAAAACAACCGGTACTCTACCTATACACCTCGATACAAAAAACCAAAGTCTTCAAATGAGTCAAGACAAACGTCACAATTAACATTTCATTCAGCGTCATATTTAGCAGTAAGCCTCAAATCTCGTAGAAATACTTTGCTAAGATGATGCTGATATTTTTCACAGCATTAAGTTGAAGTCGAAAACCACAAAATACTAAAACGAATACAAACAACTGCTAATAGATTGAGGTGGGGGTCTGAATGATCTATAGAACCTGCACATTCGTTTTTACATGAATTGAAAACATTGCCCCACATTACAATATTTTTTTTAAATACAGTTAATAGATATTATTAATTTTATGACTGTTTACAGTGTCCATATAAATCCGGCTGAATATAGAGTGTTCGCTGGCTCAGTGCTTCTAACAAACGACACTTCTGTTGAACGTATTCGGCGTATAGCTAAAATCACCATACACCCTGACTACGACCCGGATACAACTCTTCCAGCAAATCAGCGTATTAACGATATTGCTGTTATAATCGTAAGTGATTTAATTGATCAAATTGCTTTTAAGACGAACTAATGAAAGCGCGACCTGAGAAAAAGAGGTTAAATCCAAAAAAAATGTATGTGGTATAACTAACTACTAGGAGAATCATGTTTTGACACTTCAATTTTTTTTTTCCTACAATTGCGGCTGAATAATGTTGCCAATTTAAAAAAAAAACTACAGGCCGCGCTTTCATTAGACGCACTAATACCTATTTATTGTCCTACTGCTAGACATAAACCTTTGTATCTCTTTTCCAAAGTATTTTGTAATTTTCAAATATGGTTGGTTAAAATATTATTTTGTTTTTTTTTTTAGCTTGGCGCACCGTTCTCTAACAATACCGTTACACCACTGTCGGTGATAGACATCGGCTTTGCAGAAAGAGTAACATGCATTCTTTCTGGCTGGGGAATGCAAGTTTCAACATCTACTGTTGTGAGTTACTCTTACCGTTTAAAATAATAAAACGTACAATTGAAAGAACTGAACGACTTTAAATGGGTCGTTATTCTGTGCATACCATATACTACATTCTATGTATAAATGTATACATAGAAACTAGATGTCCACTCAATGCAAGTTAGTTCGTGTTACTTGTACACACATCAAAAGTGTCTAGGGATCAACATATATTTTTGCAATAACTTTTCTCCTGATTGATATTAATTAAAATTTTCTTTAAGGATTCATCAAATAAAGTGTTTTCGTTTGTCACAGTAACGATAAACCAAGTCACCTTTGCATTAATAAAGAAATTTGCCATTTTCCTAATAAAGGGATTTTTGACATTTGAACCACTAACATTAAAGTTCGAAAAAAAGACTGAAATAACAGTTTTCTTTAAAATTTTATTGGGTAACTTAAACAATTAATAATCCGTGTTTCTACCGCGAACACTAACAACACAAGAACATCGGTTTGGCATACTCAAAATGAGTTCATCCAAATCACGCTGTGGAATGGCCGCCCATGTTCGTTGCAACAACAAAAAAAGGTCTTCTTGCGACTGGATACCCTCCATATTCGGCAGAGCTCTTCTCTGTAGTATATCCCATGCATGCTCAATCGGGTTCAAGTTTGGCGACTGAGCAGGCCAGGGCAGGACATTGATGTTAGCTGCGGCGAGAGTCTGTCTTACAACTCTTGCGGTGTGCGGTCGTGCATTATCATGCATTAACTGAAATAAGGGACCGATTTGCACTTGTAGAGGAACGATGACGTCTGATACAATCGTCTCAGCATAAATTTGAGCGTTGAGGTTGCCTCTGATCCAAATCAACTCAGTTCTTCCGCCGATCCAAATACCCGCCCATACCATGATGGTTCCACCACTATAAGGATGGACTTCCTGGCAGGATTTTAATCGCTGTTGGCGTCCAGGGGTTCTCCAGTGTCGTATACGTCTTGTATCCGGTCTCATACCAAAACGAGACTCATCAGAAAAGCACACGAAACGCCATTGTTCTTCTGCCCAATTTCTGTGTTCAAGAGCCCATTGATATCGAATCCTACAGGTGGTACCCGTAGCGGTCTTCGGGAATGAAGGTTCACTTTATGCAAGCGGTTTCTGACTGTTTGGTCGCTAATTAAGTTCCCTGAAGAGTGATGAAGCCTCACGGCTAACATCATGGCGGTTATTGTTGGAGCTCTTCGAGTTAAGATTTGAATGTATCGGTCTTGTCTCCGTGTGGTGCAGCGATACCGTCCTCCATGGCGCTCAGCCACGGTACCAGTGCTTCGGTAACGTGTCCAAAGTCGACTGATAACACTATGACTTGTATTCAGAGCTAAAGCCACAGTACGTTGCCGGGAACCAGCTTCTATCATTCCCACGGCTCTGAGCATTTCTTCCCTGCTTAAATGACGTCGCCGCTCCATAATAACGTTGGTTTTAATCAATAGTAGGGAAACAGTAGCACTAATAATGTCTTCAATGCGTTGTATGTTTTTATAGGGAAAATATTGACAGCTGATTTTCATCTTTTACTCGAATTTGATTCACAGTTCCTGATTCAAATTATGAGATGCACCAAAAAGGATCCATATAAATTTATAAAATCATAAATTTATTACAAAGCCACATCTCAATCTCAAGAAATCCGCATAAAAATGCTTGATCCCTAGACACTTTTGATGTGTGTAGTTATGTGCAACTTTTGCAAAGGAACCAAATGTAGGAAATAACTGATAAAAAAACAGCTTTTTCATAAATTTTGCTTAATTCGATATCTTTTTCCGTTCCGTATGGTGTCTGGAACCGAAGAATTACACCATCCCATCTCTTCCCGTGGGTGTCGTAAGAGGCGACTAAGGGACACACCAGAAAATGGGCAGCAGCATTTTCTGTGCATTTCAACATCTACACTGCGATCGTCAACCCGCATGCCAAGCGTGGCGATTATGGCAAAAACCCCCCAACAATGCAGACACGCAAAACGAAACGGCCCCTAGTACCCAGCAGCCCGTCTAACCTTGACTACGGTAGCGGTCAAGGCTACGGCGAGGCAAGGGGTGCGAAGAATCTCCGGAGGAGGCTAGGCTACCCCTTCCAACGACTCGACCTGGCAACATACAACACGCGTACACTGCGGACCGACGAGAAGATCACCGAACTTGAAGAAGAGTTGAGCAGGGTACGATGGAGTATTGTGGGATTATCCGAAGTCCGAAGACAGGGGGAGGACACGATAATTCTCAAATCCGGTAACCTGCTCTATTTCCGGGAGGGCGACCTGCAGTCCCAGGGTGGTGTCGGGTTTTTCGTCCACAAGTCCCTTGTGAACAATGTGGTGAGGATCGAGAGTGTGTCGACCAGGGTGGCTTACCTTATACTCAGAATATCGGCAAGATATTCGCTGAAGGTCATACAGGTATATGCCCCAACCTCGACACACTCCGACGACGAAGTAGAGACCATGTATGAGGATATATCCAGAGCCATACATGGTTATAAGACTCACTTCACCGTGGTCATGGGGGACTTCAACGCTAAACTGGGCAAACGAGACGGTGATGAGCTGCGAGTGGGGCAATTTGGATTTGGACGTCGGAACCACCGGGGACACCTACTGGCTAGCTTTATGGAGAAGGAGGGCCTCTACATGATGAACTCTTTCTTCAGAAAGCGTGAGCATAGGAGGTGGACCTGGCAAAGCCCCGATGGTGCAACTAAAAATGAGATTGACTTCATCTTGTCGACGAAGAAGCAAATATTCAATGATGTCTCTGTGATCAATGCGGTGAAAACTGGTAGTGATCACCGCATGGTGAGAGGCACATTGAATATCAACATCAAGCTTAAAAGGTCTCGACTGGTGAAGTCTACGCTCCGTCCAGCACAAATCCAGCTCCAAAACCCCGAGAGCTTTCAGCTCGAACTCCACAATCGTTTCGAGTGCCTAGGAAGCTCCGTGGACGAATGTAACGATGGGTTCGTGGAAACTGTCCATACGGTCGGGTCTAAGTTTTTCAAGACCCACCGTACAAATAAGAACAAGAAGCTCTCGGATCCGACTCTCGAGCTCATGAAGAAGAGGCGTGAGATGATTCTGCAGTCTTCAGACGATTCGTGCAGATACCGTCAGCTCAATAGACAGATTTCGAAGTCCTTAAAACGCGATCTTCGCCACTTTAATTCCGAAAGGGTTAAGGACGCGATAGAGCGGAATAAGGGCTCCAAAGTTTTTACGAGGGATCTGTCTATTGGGCAGAGCCAACTCATGAAACTGAAGACCGACGATGGCAGAGTCATATCCGCTAAATCGGAGCTCCTGGGAGAGATCGAGGCATTCTATGGAGAGTTATACACGTCTATCTCTAAACCCACGGCAAATCTAGCGAACGATCCAAGAGCTAGATTGACCCGACACTATACCGAAGATATCCCGGACGCCAGCCTGTACGAGATTAGGATGGCTCTGAAACAACTTAAACACAATAAGGCGCCGTGTGAGGACGGAATTACGGCCGAACTTCTGAAGGCGGGTGGAAAACCGGTCCTTAAGGCCCTTCAGAAGCTATTTAATTCCGTCATACTCGAGGGCAAAACGCCACAGGCATGGGGCAGAGGTGTGGTTGTACTTTTCTTTAAGAAGGGCGACAATGCCCTCCTTAAGAACTACAGGCCCATCTCACTTCTGAGCCATGTCTTCAAGTTGTTTTCCAGAGTCATCACGAATCGTCTCGCACGCAGGTTCGACGACTTCCAGCCTCCTGAACAAGCCGGATTCCGAAAAGGCTTTAGCACCGTGGACCACATACATACGCTACGGCAGGTTATACAGAAGACTGAGGAGTATAACCTGCCTCTCTGCTTAGCGTTTGTGGATTACGAGAAAGCCTTTGATTCGATCGAGACTTGGGCTGTACTGCAGTCTCTCCAACGGTGCCAAATTGACTATCGGTACATCGAAGTGCTGAAATGTTTGTACAAAAACGCCACCATGTCATTCCGACTCCAGGATCAGACCTCGAAACCTATCCTCTTACAGCGGGGTGTGAGGCAGGGAGACGTTATCTCTCCGAAACTGTTCACGGCCGCATTGGAGGATGTCTTCAAGGTTCTGGAATGGAGAGGGCGAGGCATCAATATCAACGGCGAGTACATCACTCACCTTCGGTTTGCCGACGACATAGTAGTCATGGCTGAGACTACGGAGGAGCTCAGTACAATGCTCGGTGATCTCAGTAGGGCTTCCGAAAGAGTGGGACTCAAAATGAACATGGACAAAACCAAAGTCATGGTAAACATCCATGTAGCTCCCACTCCTATCAAGATCGGAGACTCTACACTCGAAGTTGTGGACGACTACGTCTACCTGGGACAGACGGTCCAGTTGGGTAGATCTAACTTCGAGAAAGAGATCAATCGTCGAATCCGACTCGGCTGGGCAGCGTTCAGGAAGCTGCACGGTATCTTCTCGTCCAACCTACCACAGTGTCTCAAGACAAAAGTCTATGATCAGTGTGTGTTGCCAGTGATGACATATGGCTCGGAAACGTGGTCGCTCACAATGGGCCTCATCAGAAGGCTTAAAGTCACCCAAAGAGCAATGGAAAGGGCTATGCTCGGAGTTTCCTTGCGCGAGCACATCAGGAATGAAGAGATCCGCAAGAGAACTAAGGTTACCGACATAGCCCGAAGAATCGCCAAACTTAAGTGGCAGTGGGCAGGGCACATTGCTCGTAGAACAGATGGTCGATGGGGACGGAAGGTTCTAGAGTGGCGGCCACGTACCGGAAGACGCAGCGTCGGAAGGCCTCCCACAAGGTGGACCGACGACCTGGCGAGGGTCGCGGGAATCCGATGGATGCGAGACGCGCAGGACCGGTCGCTGTGGCGACGCTTGGGGGAGGCCTATGTCCAGCAGTGGACGTCTTTCGGCTGAAATGATGATGATGATATCTTTTTAGCAAGTTTACGTTGACCCTTCTAACGAACCTTTTTAAGAACTGTCTGTCAGAAGAAAGAAAAGCAAATACAGGGTGTATTTGCTCACGGGTTTAATATTGTAATATACAAAAAAAAATATTTTTTATAGGCAAATACGCAACTGATGTTCGCACAAATGCAGGCAATCGATCAAATCACGTGCCATTTCTGGGTCAGTCCATCAGTAGCAACAACCAAGCTTTGCGCGTTTGCCCCTGGTGTAATACAAGGAGCTGCGGGATGCGAGGTAAGAAAAGATTGTACAACATCTTTCCCACTAGAACTCATCATCTGCCTAGCCTTTTCCCAACTATATTGGGGTCGGCTTCCAGTCAAGCCGGATTTAGCTGAATACCAGTATTTAACGAGGAGCGGCTGCCTACCAGACCTCCACAACCCTTTAACTGGGGTAACACGGTACTTCATGGCAAGACTGGAGTCAGATTTACTGGCTTCTGACTATCCGTAACGACTGCCAAAGATCTACAAATGACAGCCGGGACCAACGGCTTAACGTGCTTTCCGAGACACGGAGGAAACTCGTTATGTTAAGATGGTCACCCATCCACATACCAACCTAGGCAAGCGTTGCTTAACCTTGAAGATCGACCTGTGCGGCTGTTATTATCTAGCCACGAGCTCTTCCACAGCTTTCCCACTAGAACTGTGTCCATGTTTTTATTTCGAGATGAAATAAGCCGTTATGTTAATCATATTCGGCGTTCACGGGGCTTTCCAATAGTTTTTATTGATCTATATACTTTTAAATGTAAACATGTTTTTCTCTTTATTACCTATGGGTGGGCCCATATGCAAAAAAAACATTTTGGGAAAACTTTCATCGTAAGTACAGTATACCTACTAGGAATACAACAAACATCCAATCTCTAATATTTCTATCTGACTGTTTGTTCTGGTTAATTCATGAATCCCCGACTGGTCTCATTGGACCGCGCTGTTATTGTCTTACTATTGTGTCTTGTTTCGCGGGTATTGATAGGTTAATCTTCAAAATGGCTAGACCAATTTTGAAAGGATTTTCCATAGGAAAATGAGCCAAAAAATCATTTAAATTATAATCTAGTAGCATTGTGCTGTTTTAGGAATCTGGGCGAAGTTTTGGGCATAAGCTTGACAAGAAACAAAACTGTCACATTTATTAATATTCGGGATGATCAGTATCTTTATAAAAGTTCGGGAGATAACAAAAAGCATATTTTGATAACTTATGGCCACTTTTAAAGTTATACAAACTTTGCTAAGATTGAACGCCATTTGATTGCTAGAAGGCCAAATCTCGTGCTTAAAAGGTTCGAACTGAAGTCACAACATCATCTCAGCGAATATCAATGTCAAAAACTTTCACGTGTAACTTTCAAAGTTCTTTTAGTAATACGGAATTTGCTCAACAAATAAATTAAATTAGGATATCCAGGACATTTTTTTTTATATGATACGTTTCATCAAGTTAGTTTTGGTCACCTATTGAAGCGTGATTGTTGAATTAAGTTCAAAATAGGTTTAGAGGTTGAACTATTCCCGTTTCAGCACCAATATGGGTATTTTGGATTAGGATTTTGTATTGGTTACTACCATGCGAAATGCCTATTGGTGCCGAATCGGGAAAAGCTTGGGTGCTGAAACTTTTGATGCCGTAAATCTGAGTGTCGAAACGGGAATACTTCTAGAAGGAAGTTGATGGTTTTAAATGAAACAAAGCTAAGCCTTTCTTACCTAACCCTTTTATAATTTTTTGTAACAAAATATTCATCTTCAATATCTATTTTCAGGGTGACATAGGAGGTCCGTTAGTGTGCCGTGATGGCGTGGCAGGAATCTTAATTGAAGCGAGCGACTGCAGAACTGTTCCCTTAAGACCTCAGTTGTTTACTCGGGTGTCAAAATACACTAGTTGGATAAAAAGTGTTGAAGAACAACCTATACCTGAGCTTGGGCCTGAACCTTCAACAGTGGCACCAACAACGTTGCCCACAACACCAGGAACGTCACCTAGGCCTTCGGGAGCAACCACTTCTAAACCTGTAATGGCAGTGTTAGTAGTTATTGTTATTGCTCAAATTATAACTGCCAATGCTATACACTTTATTTATTAAAACATACCTACCATATCCAAATATTCTCATTTTATTAAATCTCTTTCACTAATTGATATATTACTATAATAATTAAAATGTAAAAATAAGTAAAAAATAAGTACCTGGCACGCTATTTTATTTAGTTTCTTGTTTTGATCATAGTTTCTAAAAGAATTGTTCCAGGGTTATATGGATTCCAGGGAATAAATGTTTTTTTTTTTATATCACATTCAGAATAACTGGGAATAGGAATGCAACTACAAGAATAAGATAGTGAGTGTGTGAAAGAGAGACTAAAAAACGGGAGAAAGACATGGCCAAGAACATAACGGATTACGACGCTCTCATAGAAGATAATTATTTAATACATTGGTAAAAGGACCCATTTTTACGAGTATTTCCCTCAAAAAAAATAAGATAGCATATTCAGTCCCACTGCTCGGCAAAAGCCTAAGTGAAGTCATTCCAAGTATTGTTTTCCCGAACCACCTCATACCAGCTCTCACGCAACGCATCCGAAGGTGTCACCACTTCTTTCTGGACCAATTAATTACCAACATAAAAAGGTTAACCCATTTAAAGTCAAAGAACACTTAAAAACCCTTTCGAGAAAAGGGTTTTGTACAGGTTGACTCACCCGTTCATGATATAAAAGAGTTAGGGACCCATACTCAATGACTGTTTGGTTTGAAGAGGTTTAGAGGGGTTGATTGTTACAAATATTTTCGAACACTCATTTCGTGTACCCTTTTTAATAGTCGTAATATTTGTATTTCTGTGCAAATTACAAAATCTATGACTTTAGCGCATACTTTTTTTTATTTTAGTATCGTAAAAAAACGTGTTGTGCCGACCCCAAATAAAACGGGACAAGGGCAGGAAGATCATGATGATGATGATCACATCTAAAAAAAGAAATATTTAGTTAGAAAGAAAAATATATTATTAAATCAACATTTAGAAAACTTAACATAAAAACACTGATTCAATGTGTGTTTCACGGCTGTGTCAAATTGATTCAGTTCAGCAAAAATGCCAGACAAATGCATGGTAGCTAGTTGTAGTTGCCTGATGCTAGTTTTCAACTGTACCTTACTGAGAGCTGCTGTATTGTGTTATTGTCAAAAGTTGACTAAACGTAAGGTGGTGTCTTATCCAACATCATTTGGAAGGCTCTGATGTGCTATTTAATTGAACAGTCAACTAAAACTCTTCGAGCGCCCACCACCTCTTAATCCTCCTCAAACTCTCAAGTGGTTTGTAAAATATTACCGTTAAAGTAACTTAGCGGTTTGATAACATTAATTACAATAAAATAATAAAGCTGAATGAATCTCAGATTTATATAAATACTTTTTTAAAGTTGAAATAACGCAGAATATATTTGCCGAATTCTTTCTCAGTAACTCATTTACATTAACAATTTAAACTTAAATGTCCTAGGAAACCACGAATATAAAAAATAACATGAAAAGGTAAATTTCCACGTATTAGTAATGACGTTTTAATTTTTACATAACAGAGCTGCCAAAATATTGCGTCATTGTAAATTGGCGTTAAAGTACATGATGGAATATATTGCGAGTACTTTTTTTGTCTTTACTTAATAGTATCATGCAATTTCTTCAAATGTCAAAACGGGCCTATTGTTTTTTTTAAACTCTAGTTTATTCTTCGCGTCTCTTCTTAACACCAAGGTGTTATAACATATCCAATATACCCTTAAAACAATATGCAATAATAAATCACTTATTAATTGATCAAAAAATTTTGAAGATGAAGATCAATTTATTTATTTATAATAAAAATGCAAAAACAAATGATTTATAAATTGATCAAGAAATTTAAAAGATGAAGATCAATTTATAACAAAACTTAATAAATCAACAGAATCCCAATTAACGCCAAAATAATTGTAACATAAACCGCATGCTAAATAGTGGTTGACCTCAATTAACGCAATCCCCTAGAACGAAGCGAAGAGGTAATCGAAACCGAACTCCTAAGTTTCCCAACACTGAATACGAATACAACAGGGAATTGGTTTCGTCACACAGTTTACATTCCACTAATGATTTATTAATACATTGGCGATTGAGTTTGGCGATCGTAAATCTTCATAACATTGTTAATAAAAGTCGTTAGCCGTAAATAATGAAATGAAACTGGGCCAAACAAATCATTGGCCCCAATGACGGGGTAAATCGACTGGATTAAAAACGAAAACGACACCTAGAGGGCACTTAGTATATTGTTTACCCCTTAGTTACAAATTGTGTTATGATGTTTTGAGCTGATATAATTAATTTTGACAAAGATATAATAGTTTCATTACCAGTTCTCAGTACGTATTTGTCATTAATATCACATACCGTTTAAGACACAATGTTTCCACCGTTTCTTAGATTTCATACAAAAATGGTAGTAAATACTTCGTTTTTAAAAAGTTATACCAAAAATAGAATAATATACCTTTAATATAAAATATATTTGAACATACCATTTCAAGTCAACCCAAAGATTCAATTCCATTCAAAGTATCCCGTTTAAAAACAACAAACAAAATTTCATAGATAAAAAGGACGGACTATAATATTCTACCCACAGAACATATAAAGGAAGTTAGAAAGGAAATAGTTCCTGATTTGTATCGGAACGCGTGTCGCCGTTTGTCTCCCACTCTTTAACTCCACTACAGGCAAGAAACCTATACGGACGCGCATTACGCACACTAGTAGACAACGCACATTTAGATCGCAACTTTGCTATTGGTTGTATCACACATGCAAAAAAGCAATTTAGGGCGACTAAAAGGTCGATAATTCATATCGATGAAATTCAAAAATAACGGATAATATTGTCGACTAGTTATCGTTATAATTTATGGTGGTGTACCAATACGATGGATTTATTGGTACACCTGGTTATATAAAAAAGTAATATAAATGTTATATTAAGAATAAAAAATAAAATAAAACAAAACTATACAATTAAAACATTTGGTTCCGAAAAACCTCTTACGCCTACTTTTGAATTATTTATCAAAAAATTGTTCAGTCAGAGAAGTGATGCTAATTACATATTCCAAAGCGTAGATTTCTATGGAGAAGAACGTGCAAGACTCCGTATCTCCGTAATCTCGGTTACTCTCTTTTATGGTTTTTATTATGTAAATAAATAATTTAAAAAAAAGACGCATGCTCAGGCACACTTTGTTCAACCTTTTTAAAGCAATGGAATGATCCAGTCACTCTCCGAGACATTTGAGTGAGCATAACAAACTCTCAATTACCATTCCTTTTTTATGTCAAACAAGTTATAGCCTATAGGTAGTATATTAACAGATAAACATATTTTTTGCTAAAAATACAAGTGTGTTGAATACAATACTGTTGAATACCACAAGAGAGCCAAGAACGGCCATCACCAATTACTCACATGTATCATACGACGTTTTTCAACACATTTGTGAGAAAAAACAATTTAGCTAACTATTACATTACACAACAGTAAAACTAGTATAAAGAATTGTAACATAGCGGTAAAAAATGAAATTTGTTTTCTTATGCGTACATCAAAATTAAGATATATAGTCTTTTGATTATATTACCTAGTCTTATGTTTATACTTGCGTAAAAAGTTTTTATGATACCTAACGTCTTTCAGAGTGACAATAGAATAAAATTCATTTTCTATGTATTTTTTTTTACATACCATAAACTAGTGCTTGACTGCAATCTCACCTGATGGTAAGCAGTGATGCAATCGTTGATGGTGAGGCGCACTAGTTTTTTGTTGTATATAATTCAATTTAATTAATACAGCCGCCAAACTTCGCTCAAATATATCACGCCAAAAATCACGGGCATTCTTAAATGGCGGCCATAGACCACAAAGTAAAACAAATTTTATTTGTATTAAACTGGACGAAATTGCGTGAAAAACACACACTACACTAATTTATACTATTGAATGAAAAATACTTAACCTATTGATTAGTATTAAAACTCTGTTCGAGGACGAATAGGTGAAACAAAACCGTTTTAACTACACTACATTATAGCACTAATAATAAAATATTTAAAAAATAATAACTGCTACAAGAAACCAAGTTATTTTAATAGATCGATAATGGTTACAGTTACAACTTGGTACAACACTATGTCCATGGAGTGAAGTTGTCAAATTCAAGACATAGTTCTCCACACGTGATATCGCAATGAACACATTACATTGCGCGCTTGTTTACTCAGTACAAGATTGTACCAATGAATTGCACACAATGTATAATTTTGCATGTCATTGCGATTTTATCGTTATAATGTACAAATTCCATAATATTATCATTATAATTATAAATATCAATTGTATTTAAAGGTTTTTAGACTAATCGGTGAAAAGAAATCCCTTCTTGGGCTACACTACACACTTGGTATTTTTTACGACACGTTGCGATAGCGCAAGTCGGCATAACTGATATTTTTCACGGAGCTTCATACACAATAACAGTAAGATCGCGATTGACGACCGGTGTCAATCAAATTTCGGTTGAACCAAAATTGAACTATGACAATTTGGCGTACATTGAGGCACGCCTGCCCCGCCTACAAGGCCATTCTAACTTCTTTCAACTGTTCTGTGATTCTACCTGTTGAAATTTTTCCAACCCTTCCTTATTATTTTTTTTTTCTATTTCCGTCTGGAATAAAGTCAGCTGTAGTCATATTTATATTGTAAAAAAAATCTTTATTTCGCGTTCTTCACATTTGCCTACAACGTAGTTATTCAAACATTTATTAAAATTGTTGAAATGTTGAGGCTTTACATGCACGTTTTCCACATTTCACAGTAAAGTGCATCGTAATTGAATCTTTTTGTGTACGAACGGTCTGAGAGAGAAGTAATTGAATCTGCACTTCTAGTATGACATACTATTGTGGTTGAAATGTTTGAAACAGATTGTATGAAATAGTGAAATACAAAGGACGTGAAGTATTTTTGATAAACGAAACAATTTCGAGCCTAAGTGCTCGTACTGTGTGACCGCGTTGTGAAGAGGGCGGGCGCAAACGAGTTGGTGAAAGCAATTTATAAAGCGGGAACTATATTAGTCCGACACGTGGGCCACGCCTGTTTTGTACGTAGAACGACCTCGCGTCATCATGTGGCGTCATGGCGTGGATCTGATGTAGCTCTACTAGTCTAGTTGCTTTATAAAATGGATGGACCCCGACGCAACCAACTCGGTGTACCGCGTTCATGTGTGCCCACGTGTGCCCAATGTACGTCTGACCTAGAATGGCCGCTGTAAAACAATCTGGCCAAATGAAGTTTCCTTGACCTATCTCTAACACAGTGCCAGTATAAAGTCGCTGCATAGAACATGCGTCACCTGCTATGCTGCTCACCGTGCACAACCGCCTGCACTTTTCAGAATTCATTCGGGTCCAAGAACATAGCTGTACTAGTTGTCAAATACGGAAAAAAGACGATCACGATAATTACGAGTATGAGCGTTATCTATGGGTCTTAGTTGCTTGAAAATAAAATAATGTATTAAAATTATCACTATCAGTATTCATATTAAAATACACATAAATTATTATTTTCAGAATATTAACGAACAGTACGTAGTGAGTATTTTTTCTAAAAAGTATTGGTTGCAAGGGAATTTCACACACACACAATTTTGGAACAACAAACTGTATCTTGTATGACAAAGTTCGTTGTTCCTTTTGTCAATTATTTCAAACTCTCAGAGGAGGAATGGGAAAAAGAGGGAGGCCAATGAAAAGATGGATGGATTTTATAAGGAGTAACATGAAATAAAAGGAACTTCGTGATAGCGTGTCACTTGATAGAACAGAATGGACGAAAAAAATGTTATGCTAACCCCAAATAACACGGAACACCGATGATAATGATTCCGAGTTCTTAATTGAAATGTAAAACAATAGACGATCGTTCACTACCTAAATCGCGTCTTGTGTCGCTAGTCGAACGTCTTAGCCACCCTAGTAGGGTGGCTAAGACGAAGAGTGGTTGGATTTAGTTGGTGGCTAAGACGTTCGAACATACAAATTTCAGACAAATTTTAAATACAAACAAATTTCAGTTAATATTTTTGACCGATGAGACAACTCCACTCTATTTGAGGCATCAAAAGAATAGTAAATGGTTTGAAACATGATAATAGTTGTCTTTCTACAAGATTATACTAGATTGAAATGTGCACTTAAAATATCAAATGTCTTCTTTACAGGTTGTTACATAAAACATAAACAATCATAATAATGTTATCGGTTCGCCAAATCTGGTGTAATCTCACAGATATTTATTTTATAGTCAAGAACTGCGATATAGATAACTTCGTGTTTTGATAGATATAAGGTAAACATCTGCTAAGTATATTTATATCATTGCATAGTCATTCTATTCAGCAGTATTAGGTACCTATTCAGTCTTAGTTTTATCAATTTTATCGTAATCCAGATCTGCGTGATTATTTTTCACATTCGATTTCTATTTTTATAGGATACTAGCTTTTGCCCGCGGCTTCGCCCGCGTGAAAGTCGGGAACTGAGTAAATGATAAATGACTTTTTTTACATAAAATATAGCCTATAGCACTCAGGAAGAAAGTTTAGAAAGTAGTCAGTTTTCTATCAATATATACATTTATGCAATCGAACCAGGATCTTCAGAGATTATCCCATACAAACAAAAAAAACAAACTTTACCTCTTTATTATATTAGTATAGATAAAAACAAATTGCGGCAAAATCTTCCAACGCAGGGTTTATTTTGTCGCTGAGTTTTTTGTTGTTTTTTTTTTAATCTGTTTTAAGGGTGGAGAAAATAAAACCTACATGTGGTTTAGTAGCCTTTTTGCGTTCCAGAGCCGCAGTAACTGGCAAAATTTCGCAGCCCAGGCAACAATTTCACATCCCTCGCAACAATTTCGCAAACCCTGGCAACAATAACCTAAGCCCTGGTCTACTCCTGAACCTTCCAGCCCTATCGAACATCTAATGACACAACGAGGGTGAAAGACAGCTGGTTGTGATTTTAATGCTAATGGAATTTATGTGAAAATTTTAATATGAAGATGCTGCAAATGCGATTGGATGACTAATAAAATCCATGCTGCTGACGAGTTTTTGGCAGTTATTCTACCTACCCCTTTAGGCAACCATCAAGGGTTGTTCATAATATTGAATAGGTACGTCTCGTGTTAAGGAAAACGTAAGTAATAACTTACCTAAGGCAATACCGAAACTAGTGCAGCCGATACCTGATATCTAATCACATAAATATTCATGTATTATTTGATGACGGAATGATTCGCTCGATTGGAGATAATCTGATTAAATTAATGCGTACGAATGATAATATTTAGAACGATAGATGTACATCCTAATCTGTAGCACACGATTATCTTTATTAGATATTTCCTATACCAATTCTAGTGATTTCCAATATTAATCATTTTAAATGTTTGGAAGTAGTTTTTACTATGACATAAATACGTAAAGCAAAATACCGGCTTCATTCTTCGAATTAAAACCCTACTAAAAATATCTACTAATACCTTCTGCATCATACTATCTAAACTGGAGACATTCTAACAACAACATTAATTATTCTAAAAACGTAAAAAGCCCAATTAAAAGTAGATATTTAACTCGTAGCGACCGAAACATTTTTACAAATTTATAACGCGACAAAGCACACGGCAACGCCATTACCATCCATTTGGTGCACTTACAGTGCTATGGCTGTACTATTCTGTTAAATAACAAAACCACGGAGCAAGTTCTTACGGTAAATGGGTGTACAGTCCTCATTTATGAGCCCCGAGCGACGTGACTCCAGGTACAGGCTCCCCACCTTATGTATTATACGTAAACTCACCTAATTCCAGACTGAGTGAATTTCTAGTGCTGTTCGCGTCAGATTAATTAAAAGTCTACTTTGTTTATATTAAAGTTAATCTTAATTATTCAAAGCTAAGTGCGAAGTAAGCTCATGTCTAACTTACCCTAGGTTTTCGCTTAAAAGCTTTCATATTTTCTGTTTTATGTGTTAGTGTAAAAGCAGTGATAACCCTCGGGGTTAGAACTAGAATTATTATTCATGGTACGTGTTTTAAACTCGACGTGCCACTCTCCTAATTAAGTACTATTAGTTTGTTTTTAAATTAATATTCAACTGGTAAGAGCAAGTTTTCAGCGTTAAATTGGCTTTTGGTATTGTATCTCTCGAGTGAAATTTAGGAGGTGTCAATAAAATAACGAGAGCACTTGCTAAAGTGCCGATGTGTTTATTCGACACCGTGTCGTCAGAGGAGCATGTTAATTCGCCCTCACTTTGATCAATCTACCAGAACTTAGCACATAAAGTGCAGGCAATTACTTAATCATGTCGCACCTCGCCTCATCGCACAGTCAGCTCTTTGAGGTGTTTGAGAACTTGTTCTTGTTTGTGTACACAAACTTAATGTAAAGACAACTAATATTTACACAAAATAATTCCCGTGCAAATATTTGAGGACAACCCTCTGCAAAGAAACTTCAATGAGACATTTAATATAACAGGGTTACAATCAAACCCTTGGTTAATTATTATTTAAATTAATATTTGAACACATAATGCAAATAAAATGAATATAAAAACCATTATCTTAAATCCTCATTCCGATCCGGTTCCGAGGTTTTATATCGGTTTGAAAATTTAATCCGTTTATAAGTAGATTAAAATTTAATATCATTTCGGAAAAAGATACGGAATAAATAATGCAAAAAATTTCTGCGAAAGGGCTTTGCAATAATAAAATATGTGTGCAGAAAAAAATACTCCGGGTTCGCAACATTTTTCTCATACAATACGTTCCCTTACCTGTTTTGTCGAAATCCCTATAAAGCCCCATCATAAATCCCATGTCCCATAAGGGTCAAAAGGCATAGTTTATGTATTGTGTCTCTCTAGAGGTAAACAGACTAATTAATGTGCATATACATTTAGTAAATCTTAGGACCGCTGCGGGAACACCCTTAACATACCTCCTGGTTTAGGTTTCACCGTTACTACGGTCACACCCGCTAAGTTACTACTTAGCGGATGTGGAACTTTTGAGCAACTTATTCATAATCATTGACATAATTTCAGCAGAAAAACGTCCACTGTTGTACATAGGCGTCCCCCAAGTATCGCCACAATGAACGCTCCTGTTCGTCTCGAATTCATCGGATTCCCGCGACTCTCACGAGGTCGTAGGTCAAAACATTACGGCTCATGACACCTATAGCACTATATGACAAAGTAAAATCTTTAAGTTCTTTGGCCGCATAACCAGAAAAACCGGCGATAATACAAATACAACGACAAGTAAGATACGAAACAGATTTCACCTTTTAAGAGTGATATAACAGATTAAGTAGGCGTTTAAGGTACCAATTTTGCAAAAATAATTTTTCAATTCACAATTTCTTGAATGATTTTAATTTTATGCGAATCGATTCACAAAACTAGCGATTTCACATAGTTGTAAAAAGATTGTTATGGCATGTAGCACATCACTAACAAGGAGATAGACTAGAGAATTATTGAGAGAGTTTGAAGAACCCAGTCTCTTTTGGTTCTTTTTTTTGTAGGAATGTAAAGAGCTGTAACATGAATAGCTTTAATTTGAGTCCGAAACTTTGCGATTAAATTTTTGAAAATCTAGATGGCTAATATCACTAATTTGGTATTTAAAAGTACCGTTATACAATATACGTCTAATAAAAATTAAAATTCAGGCTCTACGTCTTATAAATTTTTAAATATTTGTATTTGAATGTAAAATTCGGGTCTATTTTTCAAAAAATACTAAAAACTCGATGAAAAAAATTCCACAGGGCATGGGTAGTGTTTAGAGGTCTGAAAGGATAGCAGATGACCCCTCTAGTCAACCATATCAATTTGGCACACGACGTATCAAACACCCTGTATAAGCCTCGACACTTAAAACTACACGATTATCTGTCTGTCATCACGTCAAGGTGGAAACGTGGCCTAAGTGTATATGCTAACGTGTGCACAAGACTGCTACAGATATTACTTTCCTTTCAATTTCCAAAATATGAAAAATGTAGCGATATAAAACGGAATGTAATTAGAGATGATAACGTTGGCTGATTAAATATTGCTGAAAAATAACAATTCGGTTTATTTACCGTGCTTTCCAGGTAGAATGTCTATTAATTGGAGGAGGAGGGAAAGTCATATAGGAGGTATGAATAAAGCAGTAAGGACGTTGTTTTTCGTAAAATTATTTCAGCAATGACGTTTTTGAAAAAATTGTAAACACCAATGTACTATCGTCCGTTTTTTATACCCGGAGACTAAATTGACACAAGTAAAGTCAAATTTACTATAGGAATGACGCCAGTTCTTTTGTGTTGAAATGTCATTTTAGTCTCAGGGTTTAAAATACTGACGATAGATGGACTAAAAACTGCTGTCATATTCGAAGACCGTTTAAAATTAATATTTAAAAACTTAAAGTAAAAAACTAAATGATTTAATATGAATTTTTACATTTCGTTTCTTGATTTTATTAATCAGCACATTCACCACCAATTTGTTTCAGAACTTTCAGAAGATCGTAACGTGATGGAATTGAAAACGCATCCTATTAGTTTAGTTTTGTTCGCTACCTCCAATAGCGCTACTTGTTTTCTGGCTATAAAACTGTAAATGCGTAACACAATACTTGGAAATTGTGTTAGTGGAAATAAACAGGTAATGGACAAATGACCAATGACTTATTTCCTTGATCATCATCATTTTGTCAGCCGAAAGACGTCCACTGCTGAACATAGGCCTCCCCCAAGCGTCGCTACAACAACCGGTCCTGTGCATCTCGCATCCATCGGATTCTCGCGACCCTTGCCAGGTCGACGGTCCACCTTATGGGAGGTTTTCCGACACTGCGTCTTCCGGTACGTGGCCGCCACTCCAGAACTTTCCGTCTCCATCGACCATCTGTTCTACGAGCAATGTGCACTGCCCACTGCCACTTAAGTTTGGCGATTTGTTTGGTTTGTTTTGGTTTGGTGATTTGCTTAAATACCTAGATATAATTTAATTAAAAATATCATATTTTCTTCTTTTTGAATAACAAAACCTACCCAGCAGTTTTATCCTGTATGATGACTGAAAAAGTAAAAATCATATAGAGTCCATAAGTACACAGTGGGAATCATCCAAAATTTTGTAGAAGTCACTAACACATAATAAAAGTCCAGTAATATTTCAGAAACTATAAACATGACAAGACATTACGAGTACACAATACATGCCTCAGAAAAGAGCTCCAACCTAATCACGAACACGGCCATTTCAATCCAAAAAGTAATCAACATTTTCTTAAAGTACCGACATTTATTACAGAACATTACACACGATTCGACGCCTTATCTTTTAGAAAAAGATCTTTTCCCTAACACGTCTTTTGGCTTCACGAATTACCAATTAGGCTTGCTTAACGTATAAAGGAGAAAGGTAAGAGCATATTCAACATTTACAAGACATTTGACGCGGCTTCACTCGACTCCTGGCCCTTAGTAAGGCTCCTTCGTTTGAGCTCGCGTTCGTGTTGCTGGTTAGGTTGGAAATAGGGGACTTTCCTGAATTACGAGTTTTTGAGACTGATAAATAAATGTGGACATAATAATATCTAGGTATTTGTTTATAAGATTTATGATATTCCTTGCCTCACAAAGCACGTAAAGTCGTTCGTACCTGTTATCATTCGTCAATCTTTGACGAGTAGTCAAATAAATAATATAATATGTATGTGTATGTAAATTAATTATGATTGAATAAGTGAATTAAATTATATTTAATTTTAATTATACTTCATTTAATTAGAACTATTTCAAACGATGTATGCTAAAGATAGCCAGGGTCTTAAAGATGAATTATTTGAGTATATGCTTATTTATTCTTATATACGTAGTACGTATATTATTTTATTCTTTGTTGTAGATCATTACATATCCAAAAAGGGAACAAAAGCTATTATACATTTGTAGGAAATATGAGGCTTCTCAACAAGGTCTAGGTCGGTAAGCGCATTAGGAGGTTAAAGAGCTTTTTTACTTAGTTACATTCAATGCAGAAAAATATAAGTGTCTGACAAATGACTTCTTTTGTAGCTGTGCGTCCCGGTTACCTGCACTGTCTCGCGTAATATCCACGCTTTCGGTGGCTCAACTAATACATATGTAGTAGTAGTGATAATCTTAATAATTATGAATAATGTGAATATCACTACTTTTGTATTTTCTGATAAATTTGGTCAAGGTTTTGGTAGGTACTGTATTTAACCAGCGTTCACAGTATTGTATAATAAATAATTGGTTACCCGATACCAGTTTCAATCATTTTCCTACTAATTAACTAAAACGGACACTGTAATTATAGTCTTTATGTTGGAATAGAGTAGTTATTTAGTAACTGAGTTAGCAAAAAGATATAATTATTACAATGTGACCAATAACTAAACTTATTGTCTATGTCTGTCTTGCCTTATTCTCATCATTTGTCTGATGAGCAAAATGCCCATATTTGTGATTCAAATATTATGCTAAAAATAATTAAAACCTATCCAGACAAAAACGCTATTAAATGTTTTAATTATAATTGATTTATTGATTACAAACTGCCTAATCTATACTAATATTATAAAGAGGTAAAATTTGTAAGTTTGTATGTAGGGGGTAATCTCTGAAACTACTGGTCCGACTTGAAAAAGTCTTTCAGTGTTAGATAGCCCATTTATCGAGGAATGCTATATAATAATAATAATAATAATAATATATTTATTGGAACAGAAACACATACAGATATAGTCAAATTGAAAACGTTGATAACAGCAGTAGTATAATACTGTGTCGCGGTTATCAGCGCCCTTCTCCTGGTGAGGTAAAATAAAATTGCTCCAGTTACTTAAAAACTAGGAATACTGAGTTATTGGATATAAATCTATACAAAGTAATCTTAAAGGGTATTTGTGTGAATGGAAGAGTGGTTGCATTAATGGGTGTGTGTGTGTGTGTTTGTGTGTGTGTGTGTGTGTGGGGGGGGGGGGGGTGTGTTTGTGTGTGTGAGGATGTGTGTATGCAAGTGATTGTGTGAGTTACACTCCCACCAGTCCTTCTGTCTCGTCATAATTTAAGTTTTTCAGCCAGATATTTAATTTGGTTTTCAGTTCTTTCCTAGTTAAGGAGTAGATATTTATTTTCTTATTTATTTTATTATACAGTTTGGAACTAATGTATTTAAAGTGACGGCGTGCCGCAACAGTTTTACGAACTACAATACCACATATCCCATCTGACCGGCGATTTGTACTGCAGATAATGGGATCATAGGGAAGCTGGCAATGTTTACGAAGTATGACCTGCAGTACAAATAACTGTCTCACAGTGAGAACCTGGCACAGAGAATACAGCGATTTGGTTGGATACCGTATCGGTTTCTTCGCCAGAACCTTAAGTATAGCTCGCTGTCCGCGCTCAACACGTAGCATGGTTGTTTTATGAGCGCCACCCCAAACAACAAGGCAATAACCCAACACCGATTGGGCCAGCGAGTAGTAAATAGAAATTAAACTGCCAAAATCAACAACGGATCTAAGTTTCTTAAACACATAGATTAGCTTCCTTAATCGTGTAACTGTGGCATCAGTTTGCTGTTTCCATTTAAGGTGACTATCCACCACCACCCCCAGGTATTTGATGGTCTGAGTACTATCAAGTTTAGGACAGTTACAGGTTGTGTTTGGTGTAGAGGAATCGCATGTGTGAACACGAATCACTACAGGAGTTACAGGCTGACTAGACCTGTTGGTCGAAAAGGTGATAAATTTCGTCTTGCTAATATTTAGTGTTAGAAGATTTTTGGTTAACCATTTCATGACAGAGTTTAAGGCCAATTCTGAGTTTCTTTGAACCTCACTCCAATTACTACCGCGAATTATAAGAGCTGTGTCGTCTGCATAAGTAATAATTTTGCAGTTGGGTAAGTGTAACAGACACAACTCATTCACGTATATGAGAAAGAGGGTTGGCCCCAGTACACTGCCCTGTGGAACACCAAAAGTAAGAGATTCTTCTCCACCCACATAGTTTCCTATCTTAAGGGCTTGTTTGCGGCCTGTCAGGTAGCTTTTAAACAAGTCATATGCTGTACCACGAATGCCAATGACGTCCAGCTTCGAAAGAAGGGTGGGGACAGAGACAGTGTCAAAAGCTTTTGAAAGGTCTAGAAAGATACTAATAGTTTTAAGCTTTTTTTCAAAATTGTCCACAATTGTATCGAAAAGTTCTAAGACAGCATCATCTGTGGATTTACCACTTCTGAAACCAAACTGATTTGGTGCTAAAATCTGGTGTTTGTTAAGATAATTAATGAGTCTAATATTAATAACTTTTTCGAAAATTTTAGAAAAGGTGGGAAGTACCGAGATGGGTCTATAGTTTGAGACACTGTCTCTGTCTCCGGATTTATAAATAGGGTGAACAATCGCAGTTTTAAAAACGTCTGGAAAAGTACCTTTTGAGAGACACATGTTAAAGATATGGACAAGGATAGGTATAATTACATCTCTCGTAGCCTTCACAATAGCAGAAGTAATACCATCAGGACCAGCAGAACTTTTGTCTTTTAGGCCTAGAATAATGTTTTCTAGCTCAGTACTGTCCACTTCCAGCAACATCATTGAATGTAAAAGAGGAGATTGAGAAGAGTTGATATATTCACTGGAAGCAAGATTTTTATAGAAGTCCGTTTGTTGAATATTATCAGCTAGCTGTTTGCCTATATTCGAAAAATAGTCATTCACACTATCTACCGATTGGGAGGGATTTGCACAACAATTCAATAGTTCCGTAGCTGCAGTTCTATTTTGACTAAGGTTTGCGATTTGTTTAATAAGCCGCCAGGTGTCTTTTGGATTACTCTTGGCCTTCTGAAACTCAATACGTTCATATTCGCATCTAACTTTTTTTTAAATATTATTGCAAAAATTGCGATAACGGTGAAAAACCAACTTGTGTGACTCGTTATCCGGGTGGTTTTTAAACGCACGATACAATTTGTCACGGTGTCGTATACATCTCAGAAGACCAGGAGTAATCCAAGGCTATATAACATCACGCTATGACCCACGGGAGCGGAGCAGTAACGAAAAATGCGGGTGAAACCGCAGGGGACAGCTAGTTGTTAAATATATAGAGTACTTAATTGTGAAACTTATTGCTAATCTTTAAGCATAAAGACATGTAGTGTACCAACAATTACTATTACTACTACTAACATTCCTGTTGTAGTTTTAGCTTTCTGGTGTGACAACGGAAAAGCCTCACATAACTGGAGTTAAAGGGTCTAATCATACTTCTATAGCGAAACTGCCCCAATGGAAACCTGTACTAATAGTAGTTGATCGAGTAGATATCAGCTCTATATCTTGGGAAATTGAGAAGCTATTTGGATAAAAGTATCTGGAGTTCACTTTTTTGCAAAGAGTATGTTTTATTTTTATTTTGAAACAAGCAAAATAAACCAATTTCAGTATTTATTGTACACTTTACAGTTTATTTTACAGCAATTTTTATAAAAACTGTTCGACCATTCGAGCGTGAAAAGGCAAACATACACATACACACTCACAAACGTTTGCCTTTATAATATTTAGTGGTATTGAAATAAATTGTATAGTGAATAGAATAGATTATTGTTAAATGGATTTAGACAAAACTTGGTACACGTGTAGCAAATCTCTCTTCTACCTGGCGTTAATCCCGGCTATTGCCAGGGTCCGCCTTCCGACTGAACTTCTTCCACTTTGCCCGATCTTCGACATCCTTTTCAGTCAGGCCATGACAGGTCAAACACGTGTAGCACGTAGGATACTTATTATCTCGGGAGTATATATCTTTGAGATCATTTTCCAATACCTATCAAAATAAAATATCAAATTGAAGAAAATATTTGACGTGGACCAAAATGTAAATTTTCAAAAAACTAAATTGTAGTCTATATAAAATTATATAGGTAAGTTAAGTTATTTTTGATGGACAATAAAATTCTACAGCCTTAAATACATTACTTGTTGTGTCACGGTTTTTTGGTTACTACTGCACTCATATTAGTCGTAGCGTAATTTTATACAGTTTCTTCGATAGTAGGACTATTCAATATTGAAAGAATTTTTCAGTTCGATTAAATAAGTTCTGAGATACTAATTGAAATTTTGTAATTCTCATTTTTTTTTCGATTTTTTTTTAATAGGTAATTATTATTTTTTTGCATAATTTAATATTACTCTTAGAATATCATTTTTTTTATTTCGTCTACAGCAAAGCAAGTAGTTCTAGATAAAAACCCCCAGATACTGGACAATTTATGTGCACATAATTACCTAGCTGTATACCAAAGTATCACACCAGTTCTTTCCACAGAAATATGCGGAAAAAGTAGGTAAACTACGAAATTATTCTTAACAATTCTCATTAGAATTACGATATTACTAATTTGATATTATACAAAGGACTCGACAAAAAATGTTATGTACACTTTTTGTTGATTATATTTCAGTTTATGTTTCATTCATTCATTTATTCTTTTGCGAGCATTAATTGCTTGTTGGTTGGATAAAATTCTGTCTTTTGAGTTATGTTTTCATAGAATAATTAGTTTTACTTACTATTATTCCTTTGCAAGGTAGATGTATTTACAATACATTGCAATGGTTTATACCAGTGTTTTTTCAGAAGATATATGATATCACTACAAAGGGAGGTTTTATTTTACGTTTACTTTCAAATGCATTTTATTCCTACTGTTCATATATTAGAATAGCAAAAATAGTTATACAATGAAACTGCGATGAACTCTTTTTTACGAAAAAAAAAACTTTTAGCTTTGTTACAAATCCAGCCACTCCACATTTTCATAAATTGCAATGGTGTTGTGATTATTTTAGGATTATTTTAAGTGCTATTACATAAATCGGATTTCTAATAGACTGATTATTTTTATTCTTCATAAAGGAAGCGACTATAATATCATACGTTTATTATCAAAGAAATAGTCTCATATACAGACTACGTAAGAATCTGTGAATATTTTACGTTATTTTTATACGGCAACATGGTCGTAATTATAGGCCTTCTGTACAGGAAAAGTTTTTAACCACTGCGTAAAGTTTTTTTGGTGGCTCAGTGTAAGTAATAGAACACAAGTCGATTTCAAGGTTAAGCAACGCTTTCCAATCTGTGGATGGGTGACCATCTTAACATAACGAGTTTCCTCCGTGCCTCGGAAAGCATGCTAAGCCGAAGGTCCCGGCTGTCATTTACAATCATTACGGATAGTCAGAAGTCAATAAATCTGACTCCAGTCTTGCCATGAAGTACTTACCCTTTTACCCCAGTTATTGGGTTGTGGAGGTCTGGTAGGCAGCCTATACTTTCCGAGGCACGGAAGAAACCCGTTATTTTAAGATGGTCACCCATCCACAGACCAACCTTGACAAGCGTTGCTTAACTTTGAAGATGGATCTGTTCTATTACTTACACTGAGCCACCAAAAAAAATTACGCAGTGGTTGATGATGATGATGATGAGTGGTTAAAAACTTTTCCTGTATATAACAAGGAGTTTTAGTGACCACTAATATTTTAAGTAATTTCCTGTATTCAATTCAATCTCATCTCCTCTCCTTTAAATTGCGCTACCGATGCATGGTGGACAACTGGACATCTTACTTATACACAAACGCGCTAACCTAAGGAATGGAATTCCTTGCCGGAGTCTGTGTTTCTTGATAGCTACAACCTAAGTATCTTCGAGTCAAGATTGAATAGGTTACTTCTAGGTAAGCGCGTTCCATCGTCGACCGCATCATCGCTTTCTATAAGGTGAAATGGCTGTCAAGGGCGAACCTATCAGAGAAAAAAAATGTCAGTTTGAGGAGTTTCACCTTTTTATTTATTTATTGATACTAATCAATTCTAAAAATAATATAGCGTCTCCTCTAAATTCTAGTTTGAAACTCACCGCATCAAACAAACCGCCTAACTACTAGGTACAATTAATTTAATTCAAACACTAATCTAATCTAATCTAAGAATCAACTAGGAAATCTTCTAATTTGTCTTATCTCAAGTTTAACAGCAACATTCATAAAGTGTTAAGTTTACTTTTACGCGCAGCGTCAGGTGTGCTCGCGGCAGTTCTTCTCATGGCTGTAATGTTCACGGGAGATCGCACACGGATACGAGCTAAGGGGATCTTCCCGTGTAATTTGTAGCTACCTTTATGTTGTGAGCCATCCTTAGTGAGCGTTAGTACAGATTAAAACTGTTTAAGATTAAATTTTCGTTGTTTGGTTGCCCAAGTTTTCCGAAAGCTTGACACCGAGTCCCCCCCAGATTATAGGCAACGAAGGAACAGGGTAGGGGTTTAGTCAGTAAGAGTGTGACACGCCCTCCCGCTCCGCCCAAGAGCGGGAGAAGTCATTCTGATGATTCTCCTACCAGAAAAAAAATAAGCTATAGTCGCCACAAGCAACAACATAAAGTGTGAGACATCCTTAGTGAGCGCTAGTACAGATTAAAACTTGTTTAATTAAGAATAAATTTTCGTTGTTTGGTTGCCCAAGTTTTTTTTCGTAAAATAATTCTGAAGCGACTTTTATTGTGCTACATACGAACTAAAGTATGAAATCCTGCATAACGCCACAAAGGTTCTCCGCGCGGTTCGAACATATAGGTACATCAATCCAAAACCACCTCGGGCATCTGCCCAGATCAGAAAAAATTGCCGTCTGGCCAAAGGACCTTCCTTTACAACGGAAGTATACATATAATCCGATCGATGCGAGATGCATGTGACCTGTTGTTGTGGAGACACTTGAGGAGACCTTCCAGTATGTCTAGCAGGGGACGTTTATCAGCTGAAATTAGGATGATGAGTAAACCAAGACTTTATTTTTTCTACTAAATAATCGATCCGTTCTCGGACTCGGTCGTCCAAGTAGATCAGTTCTACAAGTTGCTTAACATACCAAAATAAAAGCTTCCATTCATCAATTCGTAGAAGTAAGGCAATTGTAAGAACATTTTATTCAAGCTCAATGAGTATCTTCTTTTAAATCTGATAACAAAAACGATCACCAGCTATACTAGCCACAACCAGCCAGTAATCTCATACCTTGCACAAGGCTCGTTCAAAGTATACGGTAGCTAAAGAAGATTACGCCTTGTAATACTTTGCACACAGATCGAAATACAATACGTATTAGGCCACGTTCCCACTTTGTCGTGACGATAGATAATCGTGTACATAGTTGTAAGTGTTCTGGCTTACATTATATTTAAATGGAAGTGTTCACACATAGGATAACTTGATTAATTGTCGTCTACGACTTGTTTTTTACAGTGACAACAAATTGTGATGACAGTGAGAACAGCTAGCACGACAGTCGCAAAACGATAAAAAATTGTCATGACTAAATCTGACTAAATCATAGCGGCAAATCATCTGTCGTTAATGCTACTATTTTTCGTGACCACGACCGTCTTTCCTACTTGCGCACAGCTAAAGAGTGGAATTCCTTGCCGGGGTCTGTGTTTCGTGATAGCTACAACCTAGGGGTCTTTAAGTCAAGAGTGAATAGGTTCCTTCTAGGCAAGCGTGCTCCATCGTCGACCACATGATCGCTTACCATCAGGTGAAATGTGGTCGAGCGCAAGCCTATCAATAATAAAAAAAAATGTTAATGCGACTGCCGTGAAACGATAATATGTCGTCGTTATCCAATAGGAGCAGCTAGCAACAATCGCTTAACGATAGAAAATGTTGACCACTTACTGTCGTTATAACGATAAATTAACAATTAAGAAGTTGTGGGAACGCGGTCTTACTGTGAAATGGATACTTACCTCTTCTTCTTTTAAGTATAGCTGGCATTTTGTAAAAGTACGAGTACGTAAAAAGTCGGTCCCGGTTGTTGTCAACTGATGGCAGTCGTTAAGCCAAGTCAGAGACCTTCGGGCGGCTTGAACACTCTGACACCAGGTTGGCCACTTACCGTACGATAAGCAGAGGACTTTGTAAAAAAAAAAAAACTAGCCTAGCCCAGCATTTGGCTAAGCCGTCAGCTAATACTGTCATAAGATCCCTACGTGAACCCCCGCCTGCGAAGATTTTATGTATTTACTACGCTTAACCTGGGTGCAGAGTTTACTTAAAGTTTTTCAGGTTGGCCATGGCCGACCCATTACCAGGCGAAAGGCTCGCCGACGGATGTCACGAAAAAACGACCAGTTACATTAGATAAAGTAGGGCCCTATACTTTCGAGGGGCCTCTCAATATACTAAGACTAATTTTAGAGAATGTAACTATACCTTTACAAAAACTTTAATAGTCTAACTAGAAGAATAGGATTTATGTAAATAACGTAATTATTTCTCTGAAAAAAAAACCATAGAAACTCAAACTTTCATCAAAAGGAGCCCTCTTTACAATTTATTACCAAGTAATCATCTCATAAACTTCATGATGCATCAAAAGAAACCCAACGATCGCGTTTACACATGTAATTAAAACAGTGAGAGCAATTTTTTATGATAGTAGTCTTTTACGACAAATTCTTACTATATATGTGCTACGGCGTAGTCACTGGATGCTACGATGGCGTAGACTCTCGTAGCTGAAGAGGAAATATTTTTTGTTTTTATGTTACGATTTAACTCAAAACTCTACTTGACCGATTTAAAAGATTCTTGCACCGTTACTAATACTACGTCTTTACTGCGTAATAAAGGCATACATTATGTTAAAATATAAATAGAGGTTCAAGTGGAACCCAAAAAGTCCAAAGTTTGTATGGAGTATCTATTTTCATACGGGCGAAGCCGTTGCGCGTTGGCAGCAGCTATTTCTTTTATACTCATGTATATTTTTTGTATTTAATTCTTTATCATAAATAATAACCGATCGCTGTTCAACAAATCGAATTCATTGTTAAAGGATCATGACCAACGATGTATGGAAATCCGTCTAAAGTTGAAACACAATAAATCTTTATTTATTATAGACAACGCTTTATATACTATTAAACAAAAGTGTTAATTTTCACACAAATACCCGGATTTTGAAGTAATTAAACAAATACGGAGATAACCTACAAATTATGTCTAACCTACTCGCAACTTATAAAATGACCACAGATCAGTCATGGAGGTACAAAACAACAATGTCAGTTAAAAACAAAACAAGTGAACAGTTGCTAATTGAAAAATATAATGTAATATTCATGCTTTTTATGGCCTTGCGGCGTTGATGTGACAATATCGAAATAAAACGACAACTTCAGTCAGATAGAGATCATTTATTAACTTCAATTTGTCTCAGATCTATACAGAAATAAATAAGGTACCTTCCTGTTGTATATAATGGTATAAAACACATAATTATGAACAGACTTTTCATGTAGGTAGTCATTAGGTATTTAATGTTAGAACAAGTATACAACAAGTAACCTATAGATGTCCTACGTATTTGACAGCAGAACTTTAAGTACCAATTACCTTTATTATTCATCATACTCATCAAAATAATTATCTAAATACGAAGCTGGAGCAGTTATAACGTTATAACGCCCCCAGCTCAAGAACCAAACTTGTTGGTTTTGACGTCTCACTTCCCTATAAGCTGCCAACCAACAAGCATTGCACACTCTTTCCAATCTTGAAACCTAAAAAAGAACAAATTGACATACTATGTATTCAGTATTTAAAATAAACCAATATGTAATATCAGCATTATCATTTCAGCTGAAAGGCGTCCACTGTTGGACATATGCCTCCCCCAAGTGTCGCCATACCTAACAGTCCTGTGCGTCTCGCATCTTGCTGTGCCCGACAGGGTCCATATTGATCTTAACAATATTTCATACCTTCTATGTAGTTATGTACATAATATGCAATGTACTAAAGTATTGAGTAATACAATATTATTATATAGCCAGTATATCTCAGAACTCTGGGGTCTTGGACCTTTGGAAGGCGTATGAGGAGCCAAACCAACTTGTAGAGGTCCTTTAGACACTTTTAATGAAGCGTAATAGCAACCGACGATTATCCCTGTACGCGCTATGCTGTGCACTCAAGGACTACCCCCGGTTGGTTGGTGGGAAACTATTGCAACATATGAAAACAAAGATAATAAGGTTTTTGAAGTCTTAAGTGGACTGGTTACCAGTGAACTATGTTAAGACAATATTATTATTAGTGAGAAACATATCAACGTTAGTCTAGTGTATAGATTATCACTGCTCAAAGTCAAATACTTTAATTGGAAATCACCGCTGGCTTTGACACACCGGTGACCTTATACACTCACAGAAACAACATAGTTGTTTTGCTGCAGTTTTCTGCGTGGTGGTGAAGTTCCCCAAGAATAAAAATTAGCATTATAGAAATATGTGTAAGTCAAAAAATATTTACCAAGTGCAGCGGAACCTTTCTTAATATAATGTTCCTTTCTGGGCGGTCAGATCTCACAGCATGTGTTCTTGATGCACGTAATATAGACAGTCCACAAGAAAAGCATATACTTCTGTGACCAAAAGCAGGCAATGGTAAAGGATTTACTCCATCAATGAATGTATTTGCTCGATCTTGAAGTATTGCTATACACTCCGTACAAAGTACACTTTCTGATGAAAGCTGAAATAAAAGAAAATACTTCTGAATGCTACTGTTTTTCTAAAATACTTAATTCAGGTTATACACCAATCATCATTTAATCCAAACATATTATAAAACAGAGTCCCTCACTGTGTATAAGGATATTATAAGCTCAAAAAGCACTGTACAGATACTCATGCAGTTTTCACCAGTATACGGAGTGATTCATGAGGAAGGTTTAGGTGTTTAAAACATGCATATCATAATAGAAAAACAACCGAGAATTTCAAAGATTTCTATCACCCATGCAAAGCTGGAACAGGAGTAATATATACTCCATCTGTTCAAGTAGTTAACTAAATGTAAACAATCTTAGCATGTCTTTTATCTAAAAAAATGCCTAAAAATTGTATCTAAAAATGTTTACAATTAGGTATTTACTTAAACCGAAGTTAGGTAATTAATTTAAACAATCTTTGTATGTCTTTTATACGATTTATTTTAAATAAAAAGACATATCAAGATTGTTTACCTTTTAAGACATATCAAGATTGTTTACCTAAACCGATAGAGTATAAGCATACAGCTGTGCCCGGCTGTGTTCCTACATATTCTTGTAAACTATAGTACTTGTAAACTATGCCCTAAACTAAACTACTGGAGTATTCTTTATGAATGTTTATTATATTAGTATAGATATACATTTCATCAATATATTACATTGCTGTATTGTTCACATTAAAGCTCATTTTCAAGATTAAATTAAAGGATCAATAGTTTTTTTTTTTTTTTTTTTTTTTTCTGGTAGGGGAATCATCAGAATGACTTCCCCCGCTCTTGGGCGGAGCGGGAGGGCGTGTCAGACTCTTACTGACTAAACCCCTACCCCGTTCCTTCGTTGCCTTCGTTCTGGGGGGGACTCGGTATCAACCGTTAGGAATACCACATGTTCCCCCCAGAGGCTTCGGCCCTACCGGGCCCCTACAGTTTGCTGACATCTCCTTGAGGCGCGCGTGGAACAGAACGCGCCGTTGACGACTGGGCTCGGTCCAGATTATTTCCAGACTGCCGGACAGCGAGCTACCCAGTGCTCGCCGTCCGCGAACCCGCGCCTACGGTGGTCGGAAATCGGGATCGGGATCTCGGCGGCGGCGGCGTGAGGACCGTTCCCTCACGCGCTCGCGGTCAGCAGCCTCCTTCACGAGCATTACTGCTTCGCAGAAGGAGGCGACCGCATGCCAACCCTCCTCGCTCCGGACCATGGCCTGAACCAGGGCCCGGCGCGAGAGGTCGCCGCTCCCGATAGTCTCCACGAGGACACGGCGGTGCTCCGCCCAAGCGGGGCACACTTCTACCGTGTGCTCCACCGTGTCCTCCGGGCGGTCCACACAGTGGCGACACCCGGGCGTCCTCTCCTGCTTGATTCGATGCAGGAACCTCCCGAACTTACCGTGTCCGGTGAGGACCTGCGTCACACGGAAAGAGAGGACGCCGTGACCTCTTTCCAACCACTCCTCAAAGAGGGGCCTAACCGCCTCAATGACGGCGTGCCCAGCACTGGGTTGCGACAGTCGCAGTCGCCATGCCACCCTAAGATCCCGCTGGAACTCTGTCCGCCATGCCGCGACTTGTCGCGGCAGCGGAGTTTCGCCCCGGCGTTGCATCTCCACGCGCAAATCGTGCATGCGTGCAAGGACTGTTGCCTCCAGATCCCACGGTGGCAGGCCAGCGAGGAGGCTCGCCGCTTCGCGGGAGATCGTGCGGTATCCCCGCACCATCCGGATGGCCATGACCCTCTGGCAAGCGTTCAGCTTGGCCGCCGGTCGCTTACCTAGCGACGGCGCCCAAACCGGCGCCCCGTAAAGGGCCATGGACCGAACGATCCCCGCGTAGAGCCTCCGGCAGGGGGCGTCTGGACCCCCTAGGTTGGGCAGGAGCCGCTTCAGAGCGGCCCCAGACCTGTCCAGTTTGGGGGCCAAACGTCGGAAATGCTCCTCGAAAGTCCACCGGCTGTCGAGGACGAGTCCCAGGTACTTCATCGCCGACCCGACGCCGATGTGGACCCCCCCTACCGTTATTTGGGAACCCGGAGGTGGCGCGTACCGAGGGCCATGAAAGCACATGGCCTCGGACTTGTGCAATGCCACCTTGAGTCCCAGTTGCTGGATCCTCTCCACGACTGTCGCAACCCCGCGTGTCGCTGTTTCGGCCGCCGCCTGGTACGACTCTCCCCGCGCCAGGACCAGCGTGTCGTCTGCGTAGCAGACCACGCTGACCCCGTCGGGGAGGTCGCCGCGCAGCACGTAGTCGTATCCGATGTTCCACAGGGGCGGTCCTAGTACCGATCCCTGCGGAACACCGCACGACATCTCTCGCCGTCTCCACTCTCCCTGGTGACCGGGATAGATGATGAACCTATCCGACAGGTAGGCCTCGATCACACGACGGAGGTAGGCGGGCACCTCGTGATACCGAAGTGCCGCCCCGATGCAACTCCAGGGCAGGGAGTTGAAGGCATTGGCGATGTCCAAAGACACCGCCAAGACGACCCTGCCCCGAGACACCGCATCCCCCGTCGTGAGAGCCCTCACGCGCATGATGGCGTCCACCGTGGAACGCCCCCTGCGAAAGCCGAACTGGCCGTCCGAAAGGTCCGGCCCCACCCGCGCAAGATGCCCGACGAGGCGGTCTGCAATTACTCTTTCAAAGAGTTTGCCCACCTCGTCGAGCAGCACAATGGGCCGGTACGCGGACGGAGAGTCCGCGGGGCGCCCCGGCTTCGCAATGAGGACCAGTTTCCCGGTCTTCCAGCGACGGGGAAACTGTCCTCTCTCCATGCATGCGCTAAAGAGCCCTCGCAATCGAGACCCGAGAGCCTCCATGGCCAGGACCCATACCCTGCCGTGCACGCCGTCGGGTCCTGGGGCGGTGTTCTTGAAACTGAGTCTTCGTACCACCGCCCTTATCTCTACCTCGGTCACCTCTGGAGCGTCGTCCTCGTCGTCGCTGGTGTGGTCCGCTACGGGTACCGCAGGTGGCGGAGCCATGAGCGGGGGAGAGTGTTCCCCTCGCTCAGGGAACAGATTGGCCACCACACCCTCCACAACTTGGGGCCGGAGACTCTGAGTCAGGGGGGGAGCCCATGGGCGGAGTTTGTCCCGCACCACCTGGTAAGGGCGTCCCCATGGGTCCCTGTTCAGAGTCCCCAGCCACACATTGCGGGCCTCCAACTTGGCCCGCTTCACCTCTGTTCGGAGGGTGCGCCTTGCCGCTCTGTACCCCTCGTAAAGCTCCGCCTCCCTGGCCTCCGCATCCGGCGGGCGGGTGCGGCGCCTGCGGAACCTGGCGTACCGGCGTCGCGCGGCGGTGCACGCCTCGCGCAGAGCCGCAATCTCCGGCGACCACCAGTACACCTGGCGCCGAGCACGTCCTGGATGGACTCGGGGCATCGCCTCGTCGCAGATTTGCGACATGGCCTCCTGGAACCACTCTGCCTCCGAGTCAATTTCGACAGGCCTGTCCGGTGCTTGCACCCAGGCCTGTACCCTCGCGGCTTCCAGGAGAGCGTCCCGGTCCATCTGCCTCAGCGCCCACCGCGGACCACACGGGGTCTGCTCCCTGACCGGCGCGGTCGAGATCCGGGCGGAGACGTCAAACCGGATGTACCGGTGGTCGGAATACGTCTCCACCCCCTCCATTACGCGCCAGTCGACGACGCGCGGCGACAGAGCGGGGCTGGCGAACGAGAGGTCCACCACCGACTCACCCCGCATCCGCACGCACGTGGGGACAGAACCCCGGTTTAGGACGACCAGGCCTGTCTCCAGAGCCCAGTCCTCCACCATCCGGCCCCGTCGGTTCGTCAGCCGGGAACCCCAAGCCAGATTCCAGGCATTGAAGTCCCCGCAGACGACCACGGGGAGGGATCCGAACCCAGCGACGACGGCATTCAGCTCCATGAGGGAGTTGTGGAGATCGGCGAGATCTCGGTTCGGGGACAGGTAGACGCCTACCACTGCAATGTCCCCGACCCGTGCTGCCACGCAGCCCCGCCTTCTCGTGATGGACTCGAGAGGCGGGGGTACCGGCGGCGGCCGACGAAATTAGGGTCACCGAGCCGCTCAGGTCCTGGACCCAGTCTTCCCTGGGCAGGACAAAGTACGGCTCGGAGACCACGGCGATATTGATCGACCACTGCGCCATGCTCTGGAGCAACAGATCCTGAGCGGGGGCGCAGTGGTTGATGTTCGCCTGGAGGAGACGTAATGGGGCCATCACTGACAGTCCATTACGGTCTCCTCCGGAGCCCCCCTTGAGGGCTCTGCCGCGGCGATGGCGGCAGCAGCGTCAGCCTTGGCTGCGGCGGTGAGGACGTTGGGGGTAGGGCCCTTCCGGACCTTACCCTTGGCTTTGGCGGGGGGGTCGCAGGACCTGCTCCCAGCCCGGTGGTCGGCAGCCTTGCCTGCCGCCGCACATGCGTAGCAGTGCGGCGACGCACGGCATTCGACGGCCCTGTGACCGGGCTGACCGCACTGGAAGCAGCGGTCACTGCGGTCCACCTCCGCGGCGCAACGGGCTCCCGCGTGGTGCCCCACGCGGCAGCGGAAACACCGCAGAGGTCTGGGCTCCAGCACCTTGACTTGGGCTGGAACCCAGCCCACCAAGAGTCTTCGGCCCTCCGCCGTGATGGCCTTGACCGCCGACACGGGGCAGCTCACCGTGACGGCTCGCATACCCGTGCCGTCAAGGCGGATGATGCCCGCCCGCACTTGGTCGGTCGTGCACCCTCCCGCCTCAACGACGGCGGCCACCACTTCCTCCACCTTGACGGAGTCGTCCAGGCCCATGATGCGCATATCGATGCACTTTGTGGGCCTGGACACTCGGGCGTCCTCCTCGTTCACAGACGCCCTGACCTTGTCAGCCAGGGCGTCCGCGGCAGGACCGCTGTCCTCGCCGGGAACCTCCAGCATCCAGGCACCGGTCACGGTGCGCCGCATGCGGAAGCCCTTCGAGGCCCCGTACTCGTCCAGGTGAGGGAGTACCGCCTTTTTGGCCTTCTCCATCACGGCGTCGTACGTCACGCCCCTCTTCTCCGCGCCCGGCTGCAGTGTGATCACTACAGCCGCGGCGCCCGGGGCGCGAAGCCGGTTCGCCACGGCACGCTTTTTGCGCTGCTGCCGCCTTTCCCTCTTTTTGGCGGCCCTGGCCGCCTTGCCCGCCTGCTTCTTGGCGCCGACGACCGACCACTCGGCGCCAGCTGGAGAATCGGCAGGCGGGGGCAGCCGAGGCCGCCCGTTCGCCACCACAGTGGCTGGAGCACCCGCCGCATTGGCGGTGGGCGCCGCCCTAGCGGTGGGCGCCGCTTTGCCCTTCGCAGGAGGGGCAAGGGCAGGAGCTGCCCTCCCCTGCTGCTTCGTCTTTGGGGCCTGCCTAGCGGTCGCAGCCGCTGCCGTCACGGCCCCACGCCCGGCTTGCCCTGACGGGCCAGCCTTGGGCGCGGCAGCTGCCGTAGGCGCAGCTGCGGCGGCGTACGACGCCGCCGGTCTGCGACCGGAGCCCGCAAGTGGGGGACGCAGCACCATCCCCTCCAGCAGGGACAATTGGCGCTGGAACTGCTCCTGCTGCCGCAGCATTTGCTGCCGGAAAGCAGCTAGCTCCTGCCGCAGCAGGGTCAGAGCCTGTCCCTCTGACTCGTGCTGGGGTTGGGTCTGCGCCGACCCCTGCCCCTGCGGGCTCCCCGCCTTTGGAGGCTGCTGGGAGCAGACTTCCCTCGGAGGGGCGGTGGCTTCCAGGACCTCCCTCCGGGTCCTCGCACCCCGTTTATCCAGGGCCTTCTGGAAGGCCTCCAGAATAGGGGGCACGACCTCGGCGACGGCAGAAGTCCTGCCCTTCGGGGTGCTCTTTCTGGCCACCAGCCGCAAGGACTCTAAGACCAGGTCGCAGACCTCCTGGTGAGCCTCGTCGGCGGAGCCTCCCCCGTCGTCAATCTCACTCTCAACGCCAGACGGCCCCGAGGGACCGGGGCTGGGTGCTCCGGGATGGCGTCCCTCCGCGGCAAGCTTCCCAGCCCTCTCGGCAGCCTCCTTGGAGGTCAGCACCCTCCCTCTGCCGCGGGCTTGGCTCGCTCCCCGCCGAGCGGTGGGGATTTTTCGAGCCGAGCCCCTTCGGCTGTCGGACTCCTCGTCCGACCCCTCTCTTCCTAGAGAGCGTTTCCGGGAGCTGCGCACGCTTCCGGAGTCGCTCCCCATCTCCTCCCCCGAGCTCTCCGAGCCCTTTCGCGACGTCGCGTCGGACTCCGACCGCGCATCGCTCTTCTCCTTCTTTTCGTCGTTTTTGGGTTTATTGACTTTTTTCATATTAGTTCCCACGAGTAAAAACTTCGGGTACTTGCTCAAGATAAGTGGTCCGCACTAGAGACTAATTTAGCTACCCATTAGTCAAGCTAACAACCTCCCTCACGGTGCGCCGCCGCTTGGAGGTTTGGGGTAATTTTTTATAGAGGTTGTCTTCCTCGCGGCCCGGGCGGTTAAGCCAGGACCCTCGACCCCCACCAAAAGTCAGAAACATGACCTTGGACAATCAATGGGGCTACGAGACTAACGGTGGCAGGAGGAGGAGCGAGTCTTCCTCCTGCCTGCCCGGTAGCAGGGTAAGTGCATACCGAGCCCGCTCTTGCTTCGCCACTGTGCCCTCTGCTGAAGCAGAGGGACACGCGTTGAAGCGCTCCTTCAGACAGAACATTCGCAGACGGCCATCGAGGCTCCTTAGGCAGAAGTACCCAAGAGAGTCGTTGGCCGCCTCCCAGGGTGCACCGTCCCGCGGACTGGCCTTCACTCCGGAAGAATCCGTTAGGGAATTCCAGCCCGCGAGCACGCGTGGAGGTTTTCTGTCGCGGCACCCCAAAGGATCAATAGTAGAAAATCGTAGTTAAGTTGCATGATGGCAGTCTGACCATAATATAATTCATACTATAAGTTACACCACACTAAGGACGGATGATTATAGGATGTTGTCAGCTATTCAAAAGTAAAGGATGCTGGCATGTCTGATAATCTAGAGGTAATATAATATAGTGATAACTTACCTCAGTAGGAGTTATCCAAGATCGTAATATAGTAATCATCGTCGTAGACGCTTGTTGCAAGGAATGCTGCGGGTGATTTCTGGGTATCAAAAGTGAACAATTGACACATCGGTTTCTCATTACCACCGGCATCGGTTGAACAGAATCAAGCATCGACATGATAACAATAGACTCACTCAAAAGAGTTCAGAAACACAACACAAAAAAGTCCTGGCGTAATAAAACACAACTAAAAATATAAAAACGTCCTGTCGTAAGTTACATGAAACACGCTAAGTTGTTTAAAACAAACACCAACGAATTTCCGTAAGTATTACTATTTACGTGGAGAGATTATCACAGCGACTATTTTCAATCGACACATAAACACTGTGCATAAACAGTAATGGCTTCCCACTTCCGCAGTTCCGCACAGGCACCGGCTTAGGGATGACAATCTGAAATCGATTTTGTAGGTCAAGTATATTGATTTTTTTTTATCGATCTTAATCTTTTAGATACTCGAAAACGAGTTCCGATTTTTTCTTGCAGAAACTGTTAGGTTTTGATACGTAATCAGATTCTTTATTCTGTGTTTTGGAACCAAGAATATTATTTAATTTATTTTGTATTGGATTCATTGCAATTGATTATTTATGGTGGCAACACCAAAACGAATTTGTGATTATCTCTAACAGGGCTGTCGATATAGAATAATGGCGGGAACAGCTTTCTGTATTCGATTCATTGCAATTGACACATTATGCTGGCAACACCAAAACGAATTTGTGATTATCTATAATAAAACTGTCGATATAAAATATGGCCTGGACTATGGCCTGAACCAGGGCCCGGTGTGAGATGTCACCGCTGCCGATCGCCCCCACAAGGACACGGCGGTGCTCCTCGTATGTGAGTCACACCTCACCGTATACTCCACGGTGTCCTCCGCGCGGCCCTCCGGCCGCGTTTCTTCCCCACGAATCAGGTGCAGGAACCTCTCGGACTTACTATGTCCGGTGAGGACCTGCGTCATTCGGAGGGTGAGAACGCCGTCACGTCTTCCCAGAAGCTCTTTATACCTCTATGAGTCCCCTCGAACATACCGCCATGATGACGTGCTCATGACAATTCAAACGTGATTGATTAAGTAATAAATATATTATTTTATACTGAAGCGAGCGGTTTTATTACACATATTATTATTTAAACGATCAAAGTACCTACCTATTTTCCGTAAGTTAATTTTTAAGTGAATGTTGTACACTCGATTATTCATCAGTTATGAAACACGTGCGTTGATCCATACGTGGACCATCAGTACCTACCGTGCTTTTTAGGATTCAGTACCAGCAGGGTAACCAATGAATCTATTTTTTTTAAATCGATCTATTAGAACTTATTTATTAATGAATCGATTCTTTAGACTTCGATTCGAATAGATTTAAAAATCGTTCTTGTTTAGGAAGAATTGCCATCCCTATCGGCCGGTCTGTCTGTCATCTGGCTTGACAGTTGCATCTGCGTGAGACGAAACACAAAAATAAATATTATCTTATTGGAATTATGAAATACATATACAGTACGATATGGTTATGATATTACTAATTATATAGCTATTTATGAGTTTAGTATCATTTTTGTGAAGATTTTGTCTAAAGGTTCATACTTACGTAACTCGTACAAATGAAGAGAACGAAATGTCAATCATGACTAATGTACCTAGCAATCGTTAATTTACTGTTTATGTTAAAATCATAATTCCGGATACGAAAACAAAATTCCTGAAGTGAAAAGCTTGTAAAAAATAAGCAAATAATTTCTATATTAATTTGATTTTGTTTCATGCATCTTTGCTAGACTGCTTTCGGTCATTCTCCTTTAACTACGAATAAAAATACAAAAGCAATACCGATTCCAGTTGAAAACTTCATAAAATCACTATTGATTGCCTTCATTATTACTAAGGTTGTTGTTTCAGTAGACAGCTAACATTTCCTTTCAATTAATTAAGTAAACCTCGTAACTCTGTTCGCTGCACTACTCACCATTATTCAGCAGTAAGTATTAATGTTTCACTTTATTTTATAGCAGCTCGCGAGTTTAGTTTTATTCTCAGCAACAAAAATGTCTGAATGATTTGCTCTTTTTCTGTTGATATAACAAAGAATTACTTTAAATGCAATTAAACGGATAAAAAGCTCTGATTTCCACTTTGTTCAATTTCAAAAAAAAATGTATCTGTTTTATTGTTAAAGTAAAGTTTTAAAATTACTAACATAAATGAAATCCTGAAATTTGCAGTTTCAAAATCGTACCTTGTTTAAAGTATTGCAAACGCAAATGTTTTTTGGTATATGTAGGTATGTATGTTTGTTACGCCTTTACGCTCACTCTAGATGTTTAGCGCCTAGACAAAACCATGTCTGAGAATAGCAGACAGTATACTATGAAGTATACTTTTGTGCCGGGAGAGTGTTACTTGGGGATTATTTTCTACTGATGGCGGCAACACCACTGGCTGGAACCAGTGAGTTAAAAACGATCTTGAAACAATTTTCAGCTTTAATGCAGGCAAAGACTGGCAACTGCTAGTAAAAGAATAACAATCCGCCTTGCATTGCAATTGTGTATCTTCTGTGATAAAACCATAATATATGTCTATTTAGTGACACCTATGGCGCCACATAGGAACTAAAATACTCTACAAAATCTTGCTCCGCGCAATTAGAGTATTGTTCACGAGGTTCGAACATATACAACAGTCCGAAATCAACCATCGAGCAGTTGCCCGGATTAGACATAATACCAGTCTAGTCAAAAGACCCTCCCTTTTCAACGTAGGTTAGCGAGACTATACATGCTATTCCGCATACCTCTAAACCAATATTATGTATAGATTCGCCATTTTTATCTTTTTCTGTATTTATGTGTGCTTACCAAGGCTTACCAAGATATTTTTTGGCGGTATAAAGCAAAAATTCGTCATTATTTTGACCCAACATTTTTTCTGCCAAGTCTTTTTATCTTTACCCCTTTTATATCGGAGCGAATTTTGCTGAAGACAAAATTTTTGTAACAAAACCTTTGAAATATGGCTTTGTAAAACTATTTAATAATTCACGAGGCAAATGGCACTCATTTAGCAAGTTATGATGCTCCAGAGACCAATTAAGTCAGACCGTACTAACCAAAGAGGATTTTTCTTATCCTTTAAAACTTTATGGCATGCCACTGTTTTTATCCATTCATTTTGAAAACTGTCTCCGGGAATATCGTTATGTTTTCAAATGGATTATGTAACTACGTTACCATAAAACGATAGAATATTTAGAGGGAATAAGTAATATTTAAGCGTTTCCCACACATTGCTATCGTTACATAGGCAGAAGAAGCTTTTGTGTTTTTACAAAAAAAAAAGGAAAAACATATTTATGCTATGTGTATAAATATGTTTCTTCTTTTTTTAATTTTTGCATATGGCAAATATCAAAAAACTTTTGTACCTACGTCGTAGGTCAATACTCGCAGATATACCACCTACAAAGATACATTACGTATTTAAAACAATTATTTCAGCAAAGGATTGTGACATGTCCTCTTTGAAATAATAAAACAAAGTTCCTTAATTTTATTATTCCAATAAAAAAGATTCGATTTCATTTTATAGCGCAGAATGCAAATAATACTCGTACCCTATTATTATACAACGTGTAACTTTAAATGCGCAAAACGTCAGACACCCCAAACGATTTTTAATCCAATTGACCTAATTCTAAGAGAAAAAAAAATATTTAAAAAAAATTGAAGGTTTTATGTGCTGTTTTAGTTTGTTTAAAATTCGTATTTACATCGAAATGAGTATGATTACTATCCCGTTTATGAGAAAATCTAAATTGGACGACAACCATTTATGTTTGTTTACCTATTTACGCAAGTTTATGCACATGATGACTTGATTTGTTAATAAATAGATAAAGCAAAATTTTTAATTATTTTTTTTTGAAAAATGTGACCTATATTAAAAAGTGGTTTTATTGCTTCTGCTGGTTATTCTGAACAAACTAATTTCAGGTTTTGCGCATTTGACGTTACACGTTGTATAAAAAAAGTTTATATATTTGTATGTATATTTGTTATTCTTTTACATTTAAACAACTAAACTGATTTAAATGAACAAACGTACAGGTAGCCCATATCCTGGAATAGCACATAGCATTTTTTTTTATCTCGACATATTCTGATGTCCTCTTGGAATAATTTTCTACTTTAAAGCGGGCGAAGCCACCTAGCAGAAGCATGGGCATGCCGTCATTGCGGCGGTAAGTCCCCTCTTTGAGGAGTGGTTGGAAAGAGGTCACGGCGTCCTCTCGTTCCGTATGACGCAGGTCCTCACCGGACACGGTAAGTTCGGGAGGTTCCTGCATCGGATCAAGGAGGAAAGGACGCCCGGGTGTCGCCACTGTGTGGACCGCCCGGAGGACACGGTGGAGCACACGGTAGAGGTGTGCCCCGCTTGGGCGGAGCACCGCCGTGTCCTTGTGGAGGCTATCGGCGGCGGTGACCTCTCGCGCCGGGCCCTGGTAGAGGCCATGGTCCGGAGCGAGGAGGGGTGGCACGCAGTCGCCTCCTTCTGCGAAGCAGTAATGTTAGCGAAGGAGGCTGCCGACCGCGTGAGGCAACGGAACTCACGCCGCCGCCGCCGAGATCCCGATCCCGATTTCCGACCACCGTAGGCGCGGGCTCGCGGATAGCGAGCGCTGGGTAGCTCGCCGTCCGGCAGTCTGGTAATAATCTGGACCGAGCCTAGTCGTCGACGGCGCGTTCTGTTCCACGCGCGCCTCAAGGAGATGTCAGCAAACTGTAGGGGCCCGGTAGGGCCGAAGCCTCTAGGGAACACGGTATCCGAAAGGTTGTCACCGTGTCCCCCAGATCGATGGTAACGAAGGAACGGGGTAGGGGTTTAGTCAGTAAGAGTCTGACACGCCCTCCCGCTCCGCCCAAGAGTGGGAGAAGTCATTCTGATGATTCCCCTACCGGAAAAAAAAAAAAAAAAAAAATAACCTAGCAGAAGCAAGTATTTTATTAATGTCACAAACGAAGCTATCAAAGCAATATCTGCAGTTTCATTTATTTTATTTTTTTGCTTTTGTTTCGTATATTTTTATACTTATTTTTGATGTGGTATAAATGAATAGAACATAAACATTTTACTATTTGTTTTTTAGTGTAATAAACTCCAGTAGTCTTGTAATTAAACTGCAGAGGGCCGCACGGTCGCCGGTGGAACAAGTTCTTTCTATAATGAAAACATCTTCAATATTAATCTGCATTCAGGTTATTGGTGGAAACTTCGAGATGGTTGGATGAAGTACCCCGTAAAGTTTGCTCGTAGGCACCATTATGACGATCTATTGCTGAAACTGGGTCAATGACTCTAGCCCCAATAGAATTGATGATTCGAAGAACGCATTCTGTGCAGACTGACTGTAAAACGGTTATGGCTATTTGACTGGCTGAAACATAAAGACCAGTTCAGTTTTAAAATATGGGTGCTTTGAGTTTATTGAATACTTATTTTCACACTCGCAAATATAGTTCACCTATTTGTCTTTTTCTTTTGTGAATTTCGCGCTTTATTGTTTTTAGACAGAAGAAAAACGGTAAAATAAACTAAATTATGGGTCTAACATGCTGTGGTTGATTGTACAATTTTACCTTGTTTGCTTTCTGCTTTTCACAATTACTATTCTATTTTTGTATATTCATTGATAAGTTATATAAGAAATATATTTTTCATACATAATATAGGAATATGTATAAAAAACCAGATAATAAACAAATAGATAATTATATTCGATATAGTCTCTCTCGCCAAGACGCTGTTTCCTATGGCAGCCGTACACGGGTGATTGGCCTTTGATATCAAATAACATATCCGACTTGTCTTTCTTTTTAGCAGCTTTCAAGCTTTATAAATTCATTTTTGAAGGGACGGACTAAGATTTGGAACTTGGTGCCATGCATTATCGGCCTTGTAATATTGCCACTCAGTTGTAATGCTGTCACTGTTGATACTCAGGTCTCCTCTTTAGCAGAGGGAAAGGAGTAACTTTTGTTTAGTTCAAAATTACCTATCCAATCATACAACATACATATCTATTGGAGGGTGAGCCCCGATCTCATAGAAATCCTGGCATCATTCTTTGCGTGCATACTCCTTTATTACACATACATATATCTTTCGTCCGTCTCAGTGGTCGGTATTAGTGTGCAGTGACACAAACAATGGGATCTATCAATCAATACCACAGCCATCGCAATTTTGGCATCCATTGCTCCATTTGTATTCAAGACGTCAATCAAAGCTACCATTCAAGTTAGATCCGTCAATGTACGTCAAAACAGCATTATTGGCTATTGTTTGTAGTTGTCTGTTTTGTCATGGAGTTATGGCGTTGGAATAAAAACAAATGAAATAAACTTAATACGAATGTAGGTGTTGCCTTGACTAGTAATTTTGTGCTCAGCCAATTATAAGGTTGATCATTCAATAATGCATTATTTCCTAATTTTCCAGAATGTTTGCAAAATGGCAGAATCTTCGTCTAAAACTGACAAAAATTCCTCTCGTTTTCTAAAATGAAAAATAACTTAGACGTTAAACGTTTCTAAACGCCGTTGATTATTGAGTAAAGTTCTAATACCTTCCGATTTACTTAATAACAAGAAAGACAAAAAAAAATCACATCTTTTTTTTGTTTGACTAGTGTTGGAATAGAAAACACTCTATAGTAACTCAATGCACTTTTGTTTTAATCTCTTCATAAACTACAGGTTCATCGCCACTTTAGACGACCCAACAAGCTATCCTTAAGATTAATTTAATATTAATCAAGCACATCATTAAAGTTAACGCAGGTTGTATCTTACTTGACATCCCAAAATGTAGGTACGGTAAATTTACTTTAATCTGACCCACAGACGTCGTTTTAGGCATATTCGTCCTTTATAAGGCGACCCACAATGTTATCTCCCAAAATATAATGGCTTCTAAGGTTTTGTTTACATTTTTACACACTGATATTATACCTATTTAGGACCGTGAACGTTGATACTAGCTTAGCTATATGTATTTCTTTAGCTTCGGTTATCAATTGACTCGAAACTGTAATCATGCGATAGGGAAGGAATGTCCTCACGCCTTTGCTGCCAAGATTCCGACTCCGACTACCAGCCACGTTGGACGTGAGCTTGTGGACACTGAGCAATGGGTAGCTCGCTGTCCGACCGTCCGGTAACGTGTGAGGATTTTCTGAAAAGGAAACAAGTAATTCTAGAACGCAAAAGCCAACTGAAGTAGACAGGTGTGGTTTTAATCAGTAAAAGTCTGAAACACTTTTCCACTCCGCATTGGACTTATTTTTTTTAATTAATCGAAAAATTCTTTTAAACCAATATCTACAAGCATAGTTGAAGATGTTTAAGAAGATCAAATTACTTCAAACAAAGATTAGTCGGTTAACAAATCGGCAGAAACAAGACTACAAAGCGCTTTATCATCACTCAAATTCGCTAAGTCAATCGTACCGCAAAACTTAAATTGAAAACATAACAAGAGATGATTTACGACAAATAGACCCTTTCCCTTCAGCTAAATAAAGGGACGCCTTTCATACCGGGACCATTTCAGTCGAGCCTGTATTCTTCTCACGAGTTTCGTATTACCGACCAAAAGTGTATAAGTAGAGACGTCAGGCGACCGGTCTGAAGGCTTTGTAACTTTCGCTTTGATGCCAAACAGAATCTTTTAAAAGTTTTAGCGTCAAACCTTCAAACAAACAAACTTACAAACTTCTGCTCTCGAAGCGTTGATCGATTACCTTTATTCAGAATTAGTTTAGTTGAAAAATTGTGATATTCTACAAACAGTTCAAATGAAAGAGCTATCACGGGAAGATTGATATGTAAAAGGTTTGTCAGTCTGTGAACTTTCCCTTAGGTAAACGTATTCAAAAGTTTATGAGTAAATGGCTAGTCAACTGTAAGACGCATTCACACTAAAGATGTAAATGAACAACAACTTTGAGACTCTGTCTAGACTGAAGTTAGAGAACCTGTGAGTGCTTAAACTGCATAAAATGTAAAGTGTGATAAGATAGAACAAACAGTATTATTAACATCAAAAAGTTTAATATTATAGAAGAGAATAATACAGTTAAATAATACTGCTTATTTTTCACTTTTGCTGCTAGTTCGTTGAAGTACAGTGTTTTTCTTTTTAATTAATAACCACTCATAAAAGCTGTGCAGTTTTGTAACAAGTTTTATAAATGGTAATTTAAAATTGTCTTTCTGAAATTATACATATTTTTTATACTGAACACTGCATCGTTGCACATGAAAGACGCTATCACTAACGTGTATTAATTCGAAATTCGAAAGGTCGTTGCCTGGCTGTAGTTTTAATAATTTTAATTTATATTTAATCCGATATTTTAATTTCATCTATTATCCCTAAGATTGAAACTGTCATAAATTAAAAAACTATTATTTATACATCCTGCCAGTAACAGATTTTGAGTACTGAAGGATTTGCAGACCTCACATATCATAAAAAGAACGTGAAATTGGACATGTCTGACAGTAATTTGAAACCTACGTATGACGGTTGTGTCAAGATATCAAGCTTCGACGTTTTTGTGTCACTGATTCTCACGTTATAAGTGGTTTTTGCAAGAGAAGTCGGTTCAAAATGAAGGCATAAAAAGATATTATTATCAAACAACGAAATAGTTTATGGCAAAATATAATTGTAATTTTCAGGCCATTATCATAAAATTAAAAAGTGTCTGTTGCATACGTACCAGTTTGAAATCATTTATATATTGTTTATAAAAATGTCTGTGCTAGTAAATATAGTACTGCCAGTTGCCTTAAAACTCTTTGAATTTTAGTAGTAAACCGAAAAATAATGATTTCGGCTGAAGGATGTCCTTTGCTGCACATCCATTGCGCTCCGGCCTACGGCATTAAGCCCTCCTTTGTGCAGTGCTTTTAATTTATTAGTGCACGGAGTTTGAATAAAAAAATAAAATATATTTTGAAAACCCGGAATTACAAAGTGAAGTCAGTCAAAAAAAATCATGGTTTTTTCGTAAAGGATCCACCGCCTTTGCCCGAAATGAGGTATTTTGGCAACTGACAGCTTGACACGGTTTCTTCCGAGAACAAAAAGAAAACTTTTGATTTCATTCACGAGTGATCTCGTGAGTTTTTGGCACGTTTTTGGCCTTTAATTTTATCTTTTACGGATCATAATACTACCTACTTAGCTGTGTTTGTTTATGTTTATGCGTATCCAAGCTTCCACAGACAGGATAGCAAAAAGTACACATTTATAGATGGCACTTAATTTAGGGTACAATTTACGAGATACAAGAGACATGATCAATGCGGGCCTATGCTAGGAAAACCTGTGTTACAGGGGTCATCCAATGTAAAAACGATACCGCTATACGTATACATTCACGGCAGCTTTTATCAATAAATTCAAAAATAAAATCACCGAATACATAAATATAAAATTACACAAACGAACTCAAGCCTTTCCATTTTTTTTTTGTTTTGGAAAACCGTCAAATAACTTTTCTCACAGTGAGTGGTGCGAGTAAGAGTGTCGAGACTAACTGTCTAAAACCCACGTGTATCCCTTTAGTTGCCACTTTTATTTTTAATAAAAATACTCCCATAGGAATTACTTTGGTATCATGGATACATTCACAAACATGAAAATTCTCACGCAAAAGACAGCCAGACCCCGAACCACTATCTCTAGGTCATATCACTATTTAAATTTTACTCTTTTTGCAACTGAATATAAGCCTGATTAAATCTATCTCTTAAGGTTTTGTTCAAATAATTTCAGATGTCGCCATGTAGTGGGTTCCTGCAGAGGGAAAACATCTACGAGGCTGGCCTAGAAAAAGGTGGCAAGATGATCTCTATGCGTACTGCGAGGACTGGTTCGAGACAGCGCGAGAAAAGAGGCTCTGAAAGGACTTGGTGAAGGCTTTTGACTAGCAGTGGGATAGTAATGGCTAGTAAAAAAAATATCAGATAGCCCTTCTAAAAACACCGAATAGCACTTAGCACGCAAAGTAATAAACTTGACCCATTTGACTGTTTTCTAAATAACCATGAAACAATGTTGTTGCCTTTTTGTGTAAATATAAAACGGGATACGTACTCGTAAATAAATAAACCTTTAACACAAAGAACGTTTACGTCGCTCAACGGTCATGACCAAACCCCAGAATGAATTAACAGGCTTTGCCCTACTTATTTAAAATCTCGAATGCCCAAGTTTACCTGTTGTGTTGGGCATATTGGCTTAGGGGTGAATGATTTAGACATTGGTTTATGTATTTAATAATGATAACTAGTTTCAACTAGTGACTTTGTCAACATTAATAGAACACTAAGTATACAAATTAAATAACTACCTATATTTAATTTGTCTAAACTTAATTTTCTATTAATCTTATTGTACAGAAAAAAGGTCCTAAGCAACTTAAAAATCTATTTATAAAAGCTTTAGAATGGCATAAACAATGTATATAGGAAAGCGTGGTGTGCTGTTATAATACCAGTGTAATATCAAAGCTGGTCAATCGTCAGCACGTTACAGGATTTGTACAGCACGTCTGTGGGTTAGAGAAAGAGGAGGAAATTGGCTACTTTTAAAATTGCTCCCAGAGCTCTTTCAAAAGGCAGTAAGTGGTTTGTGCTCCACCCCAAGAGACGCAGTATTGCATTACAGATTGATCTAGAGCCAATTAAATGTGCGTGAATTGTGAATCAGAAATTGCTCACATTAATAAAAATGCGCACTCTTTTTAATAATAATAATAATAATTAATCGTTTATAATCAGGCAACTAAGGCCCATAGAAAAAAAAAACACAAATAAATCTTACAAAGTAAATATGTACATATTATATAAGACAGACATTTAATGTGTGATCTAAAAGAGAACGTTTCACCCATTATAACCCCGAGATATTTAATGTCACATGTTTTGTGGACAGCCATACACGCTTCTACACGCACGAAATCTACACTTGTGGCTATACAGATGAGGGTTAGTAATGCTAAATTGAGGCTTTTGCATGCAAAAGTGAATATATTTAGTCTTGTCGGCATTTAAACTTACTAAATTGCGTGGAAGCCAATTAGTGACAGTGTTGAAACCCAGTTGAGCGCATTCCTACAATATGCTACTGATTTCAGCGGTAAATATTAAGGCCGTGTCGTCGGCATATGAAATAATTTTGCCTTGTTCAACATTTAAATTACACAAATAGTTAATATAAATCAACAATAAGGTAGGGCCTATGATACTTCCCTGGGGAACACCATATCTGGTACTTTTTTGATCATCATTCGTAATATTGTCTATTGATACATTGATGTCGGACATCTAGCAATAAGTCCGCTAGGCATCTAATTTGTTTATTAGCATAGAAACCGACATCATACAGATAGAACTTTTGATCCAAGTCCAGTTGTAAAAAAATAAATATTATTATTCATTTTATTCAACAAGATGCATATTTTGTTAGTACATATACGAATAAAAAAATATATAAATATTCACAATACTCGTACACACTTTCTGTTGCACGTGCTCCAATGTTAATACGTATAACATTACTAATCCCAGAATAGATATATTTTGTATATTCACATTAAGATGTAATTAATTATTAACATCTATTCACTTTAGAAAATGTCAATCAATCTGCCTATCCTTTTCACAACTATGGGGTCGACTTCCAATTTAACATAGGCGGAAACAACGGCATAAAGTGCTTTCCGAGGGTAGGGAGGAATTCCGTTGTGTTAAAATGGTCACTTGCCATCCATCGAGCTTTTATTACTTTGCCCACGCCCAAAATATTAAATAACAAGTCAAAGTTACAATACCGACTATTTTTAATAGTAGTTTCATACCTACTTATAAGTAGGTATATTATTTATTTACATCAATTGCTTGCTATACCTACAGTATGTACCAAAGCGTATAGCTAGCCAACAATCTACAAAATAAAAAAGATAATACAGACATTGATGATTTCTAATTTCTATCTAACCAAATCCGTTGGTCTGTTGCAAATTGCGGATTTGGTCCATAGCGTCATTTACATTATGTGGTCCGGCGCATGCCATATCCAGTCTCCCGTGATAATTAGTGTGCGATTATTTTTTCCACCCTCATCTACCCGGTCCTTTCCCTTTCTCGTCGGTTACTATAAGCTACCTATCATAGCAACGTTCAGAAATACGGTAGTATCACTGCATGTTGTGTTTACGCATCTTTGTGCTTCGTCCGTGTAAACCAACGCTCGATTACATTTCCGGCCTGATCTATCCGGCTACTCAGCTAAATCGTACGTGATAGCGCTTAAATGCAGAGCCATGCGATCATTCGCATAGTCGAATAACTACGCAGAATGCCACCGCGTAACGGGGCTTAAACCTGTGCAAACGCTCGAGCGTATGTAGAGTACTGCAGAATGGCGCTTGATCACCACTTCTGCGCGATTAGTCGTACGACAAAACTGATAGGTTCGCACGCTCTGAAATTGTGTGTCAGAAAATGCTTTGGGCGACAAAAAAACCTGTTTATCGCAGAAGTCTTAACAGGCGATTACGGAAAATCGGCTTCGCTATAATGATATTTGTGGGCGAAGGGTGACTACACAATGCTATTTAGCGGATGATTGGAATCTGTAATACCATTACCCAACACATTCCTACACGTAAGCGTAACTCGGGTTGCTTGGTGCGTGTGTTGGCACCTTTATCTATAATACGGTTGCTGATTTCCTCATTAGAGATAATCTTGATTATGAAAGATATTAAAAGGGAGATCGGATTTGCAAACGTGACTTGATACGTGCATCAGCATTATTATTTTACAGAAAAAAAATATTTCGTGTTGTCAAAGGAAAGTTACGTAGGGCATTCTCAAGTCTCGTATACGTTGATTACGACTGAATTTCGCCAGCAGAAAAAACCTGTTTGCCAACAAAATATGCTGGTAACACACGACAGGGTACCGGTAAATTATGATTTTACTGTTTTGACCCATAGCTCCCGATACTAGTGATCATAGGAACGCACCTGTACCTGCTGTAGCGTGTTAGTTCTGATAGAATCGAGTTACCTAAATATTTAAATAACTTCATAGAAAGAATTTAAAAAAAAAAATTAAAATAATATATTTGGAATTCGTTTCATTGTAGCTCTATAAATGTAGTACTTACCGTCTACGCAGTGATGAATAGGAAAAAAAATCGATTAGGAATATAATTATACGGACTATTGATTTCTAACAAGGCATCGATTTAGATCACAATCAATAAATAAAATGGAGAACTTAAATGTCGGGATATTATTCCCGGCATTTAAGTTAAATAACGAGAAAATATAACGTGAAAATCCCCTTCAAATTTTAATTCCTATTCACCCGACTGCGTTCCTATTCATCCTGTTTATTTGTGTGTGTGTGTGTGTATGTACAACAATGAAATAGAAACAAACAAGAAGGGCCAACAATGATTGAATCCCTAATGTGTTGTGCAAAGGGCGCTCGCCGGCTCGGTAAACGCGTCACAGTAATCGATAAGCATCCCTTTTCTAAATGATTGATGTTCCAAATTGGGCCGTAGTTACCACACACCTTGCCTCGTATAATCAGGCCACGAAAACATGCTCAAACTTCAGGTGAATTCAGTAATAGTGAAGTATTTACGGATATATAAATATTAAATATAGTAAGTGAATGGTGTGTAAAATATTTGCAATTAAATTGAGTACTTGGAAAAATGTTCTTATTTCTTATGCAGTTTCCTTTAAGTTTATAAACTTGTGAATTTGAGAAACTTGAATCTAAACAACTGTCAATCGTTTTCTTTAGAGAAAATATCTTCAGACACAAGAGAGTAAAGGCAAGAGACTATCAACCGAACATTTGTATTACTATCAATCTTCTTCTTCTGTTTCTAAAAATATTGTGATATTTGTGATAATACAGTTCAAAATGCAGTCTAGGTAAAATTTAATAAACCAAAACCCATTAATTGACTTTTAATGTAAACAATGCTCCTGCATGGCATCAAACTACACAAACATATCTATGTCCACAAAATAATTACCAGTCCTTTATCACAGCTGGAGTTGGGTTAGTTCTATCTAAATAATCAATTCAGCGAACAATAACAAATGACATAACACGGTGGTAATAATGCCTGATATTAATAACTGGCCACTGACAGCGGTAGATAAGGTACTGGCATAATAAGGGACCAAGGAACATACCCATTTTATTACGTCATTATCGTTAGGCGAAATTGTTCGCGATCAACCAAAAACTTCTCACTAAGTGGGCACACAAAAAAAGAGTAGTAAAATTAGTGTTTCTTAATGCTGAAGGTTTAACGACATGAAAATATCCTAAAAAAGAAATGGTTACCTTTATTAGCGGTTAAGGCGTAAAATATAATGTTACGTTCAAAGTTGGCCGTGTAATATTGTTATTGCCCAAATGCTGGCGATAAGAAATAGATAAAATATAAAGTTCTATTTCTTTGGGGTCAAAATGTTCTATTAAGTGTTTGGCAGACTTTGGGGTTGACCTTGACGATTGATATAAGCAATAGGGGTTATTTTAATCCTTACTCGTACATAGTATAATAAAATAGATACACTTACTGTTTCTAAATAATACATTTTTGTGCAATAAGCAAAGTATTACGTCATAGTCCTCCACAATGCAGTTGTTGGGCCTAACAGTTGCGTCATAACGATAAATGTCGATAACATGCAAACATTTTGTTCAGAATTTCGTAATAAAGTATCCACTGTAGATAAGTAGAATATACATACTTATCACACAAAGTAGGTACACACAAAAAGTTCTTGAAAGACCAGTCAAGCATTACGAAAAGCTTCAATCAGCAAGAAAACGCTTTAACAGCACAACAATTGTTTCGACAGTTCAAAAGAAAATTGTATAAACGAGCAGAATTAGTAGCGCTAACCCCAATGTTCTTAAGGCTCATAATCAATCAACATGCACGCACGGCTGTAATTAGCGGGTTCCTTGATAGATCACCGGAAGGCCCGCTGATGGAAACAATAGGACAGTCCTGAAGCTTGATTTATTTGCACTACGAGCCATTAGCATTGGGAATGTTTATTTGGAGGCCTTTTAGACTGTGTTTGTTTGTTAATTATTGCTCTGGCTTGGCTATTGAGAGGTGTTAATTATGTCAACAAGGGTACGCAACAATCTAAGTAGGTATATAGCAGTATCATCTACTAACTTCAGTCCCCCATTTTGTTTTTGCTTCGCTGATCAGATTTTGCAATGGAACGTTTCCTTGATATATATCTCTGAGTCTTCGTAATTTGAATTGACGTTTGAATCAATTTCTACTTTTCCGATTTCTTCAAACTAACGACCCGCCACAAAAACCCAGTTCTTCAGTGCTCTAGACATTTATTAAACCTCAGATATTTTATTTCAAAGTGATAGATAAATGGTATTCTGTATTCATTTGGATTCCTGCGTAAAAGAACTGATCATCGTTTTGTTATCACTTATATAAGTAAAATAAAAATACACTATGAGCACTTAACGAAGGCCGGTATTTAAAATGAATAGGTAATAAAATAGTTTCAGAACGCCATTTACGATATATAGACCAGGGTAGATAATTTTTGAAACCAAAAAAAATTACAGTAGGATGAAACCCATTAGAAAAGGAGGGGAATATGATCAAATTGAAAGGAAAAATAAATTACGGTCGATCCGAGTTCGGGAAGTGGGAGGGGGTGAGTTTTTAAGGGTAAAAAATGGTTTATCTTGATTTCCGGCAAAACTACAAGTCCTATGGAAAAAAGTTAAATAGCAAAGTTGTAGGCAATAAAAAGATCTACAACTTTTGTATTTGCAGATTTTTCACATAACCTCAAAATTTAGGTGAAAAATTCAAAAAACCAAGTTTTTGGTTTTTTATTTATATCTTTTTCAAAAACATTTTTCTTTCTACGAAATTTGGTGAAAACTTACCTTATTATGTCCCAAATACACTGTAATTTATTTGATTAAAAATATTTATTTTTTCGCTTCATTTTAATTTAATATCAAAAAAGTACCCTAATTTTCAATCAAAAATTCTGACGTCAAAATATCAGCTTTTTTCAAAAAGTTTGGGGGCTTTTTGTTCGTTGAAAAATCTACTTTCTGATGGTGTAAAGAAAAATATACATTACTATAGGAAATATTCTTAGAAAATGCAAACAATTGAAAAAATCTCAATTCGCAAAATTTTTTATAATCATTATGTACAATTTCATCAAAAAAATGTGATTGCTGCAATTTTTTTTAGTTAAAAAGTTTATTTATTTTACTCGAATTACATTCATGTCATAGAAAATCTCATACAAAATAACAAACAGTGTGATAATGAGCTTCTATTGCGACTAAATCAGGCACATTTGTTAAACGAGCTAAAATGTTTTTATCGCAATCATTAATTGTGTTTTGTTTTTTAATATGCTGTAATATATTTTCTCTTGTATCGTTATTTTGAACTGATGAAATTTTATCTTTAGAAATATTACCGAAAAACCCACCGCAGAGAAAGCAATGAGATTGAAAATTAAATATAAGAGCGTCCTTATTTATTTGTTTTCCTTCCTGTGATTTTTTACGTCTTGAGCTACAGAATGTAGCTATTGCAGTCTCATCATTATAATGACTTTGACAAGTTCGATGAATAAGACCTGATGTTAAAGTTTCAAATTTTTTGTATCTATTGTCGATTCTCTTCTTGCTAGACGCCACTAAACGATTCAAAGCTGTTTTTTTTATTTCATACACTTGCTTGTCGTCTGACTTATTGCAGATTATACAAACAGATTCTTCCATACTGGTAATCTGAAAAGACAAAATCAAATTAATAATGCCTTCAAAGTTTTATCATGAGTATAACTAAATCTGTTTGTATAGAATAAACGAAGTTACTATTTTTTTATTCTTGTACTGAAATATCATTCAATTTCAATTTTTTAGGTTATGTCACGTTAAACATACTATTTATAAAAGAAAATATTACTATTTTTATTTTGAAGCTGATTAATATAGATTAAAATACATAGTATTTACCTTGCTATGCAGATTCCAAACGTAAAGTACGTAAAGTAAATTTCTCACAAATCACTTAGAGTAACTCAGCCTGCACGTGTATTTTTAAAAACGATGTTGTACACTACTCTGTATCTCAAATACTGACTAACGGTCTTTACAGCTGCTATGAAATAGCAGGTATGTAGTAAGGCCCAGACTCTCCTAGGTCCGTCCCCACTTCTCAATGAAATAACTTACAATAGGCTTAAATTCACCGAAGGTCACTCAGGTATATAAATTATTTTTAAAACAGCAATAAATAGGCATCTACAAATATTATTTAAAGAAGATTCTACAACTTTTTCAAAATATTGTAGATGTCTTATTAAATATTAACTTTATTAACGTATTTGTTTGTTAATTATAGAAGTATATTTTAATTTGTAATTTTTTCGTTTATCAATAAAACATGAAATCTTACGTTTTTTGAGTAATTAAAGTGTCAATTTTAATAAATACCTCAAAATTGTACATAATGATTAAAAAAATTTTTTCGAATTTGAGATTTTTTCAATTTTTTGCGTTTTCTAAGAATATTTCCTATAGTAATGTATATTTTTCTTTACACCACCAGAAAGTAGATATTTCAACGAACAAAAAGCCCCCAAACTTTTTGAAAAAAGCTGATATTTTGACGTCAGAATTTTTGATTGAAAATTAGGGTGCTTTTTTGATATTAAATTAAAATGAAGCGAAAAAATAAATATTTTTAATCAAATAAATTACAGTGTATTTGGGACATAATAAGGTAAGTTTTCACCAAATTTCGTAGAAAGAAAAATGTTTTTGAAAAAGATATAAATAAAAAACCAAAAACTTGGTTTTTTGAATTTTTCACCTAAATTTTGAGGTTATGTGAAAAATCTGCAAATACAAAAGTTGTAGATCTTTTTATTGCCTACAACTTTGCTATTTCACTTTTTTCCATAGGAATTGTAGTTTTGCCAGAAATCAAGATAAACCATTTTTTACCCTTAAAAACTCACCCCCTCCCACTTCCCGAACTCGGATCGACCGTAATTTATTTTTCCTTTCATTTTGATCATATTCCCTTGCTTTTCTAATGGGTTTCATCCTACTGTAATTTGTTTTCATTTTTTACCATTTTTGTAGGCTTTGACCCTGGTCTAATACTAATAATGGATTTTTTTATTGTTTTATTACCTAATATAATAATGTCTATCTTTTAAACTAGCCGAAATATAATTATACTTAGAAACATTTTGTCACGATAGGTTTTATCAGTTAAATAGAAGATTAAAATAGCTTGCAGAATTTATTGAAATACGAAGTCAAATATATAAAATAGGAATATTAGTCATCATCTACCTAGCTTTTTCCATTTATATTGGGGTCGGCTTCCAGTCAAGCCGGATTTAGCTGAATACCAGTATATTACGAGCGGCTGCCTACCAGACCTCCACAACTCATTAAATGGGGTAACACGGTACTTTATGGCAAGACTGGAGTCAGATTTACTGGCTTCTGACTATCCGTAACGACTGCCAAAGATCTACAAATGACAGGCGGGACCTATGGCTGAACGTGCTTTCCGAGGCGCGAAGGAAACTCGATATACCCGTTATTTTTTAACCACACACTCCTTAAAAAAGCATTTTAAGTTAACATTTTTTTTCCTTCAGGTCGCATTTATAAAGACATTGATCGACGAATTCATTCTATTATGAAATAAGGCAAATATAAAAAGCAACACTTAAACTATCAACCTCTGAATAATTTACATAATGAAACTGACCATATTGGAAACGTTTATCCATTTAAGGCCTAGAAAATTCGTAAGGTAATCCAAAAATCTCGAATGGATTCCTACAACACTACTACTCCTGTGTCAAAACTTCTCATTTTAGGCAGTGGCAATATAGCATCTTTGAAATTATCTGACTCCAAATCGTTTTCTATATATATTTTATATTGTCTGATGTTGAGAAGATAACGCAGTTTGCATTATTGTGTCACTTAGAAAATGATACTCCTCGTCCCATCTAAATCAGAATTTCTATTTGTAAACGCAGTAAGGCACATACTTTTCAGGTTAACCCGTCAGAGACCTTATTTTTGGCAGTTCAAAGGCAAGTTCTGACCACAAATTCTTCAGGTTATTTTCAATGTTGCTGCAATTTTTAGAGATTTTGATGGATAGATATTTGTCTAGGGATCCGAAATTTCAAGAGGAAAATTGCAAAATATTGCCGATCTGTGAACTCCTATTCTGTTATCTATCACTTAAATGGCGATTACAGTCTCTTTTACTCCCCATCTATAATTACGCTGATATCGGTTATCTCGATCTCATTGAGCCACAACTATAATTAAACTAGAGCGTTTTCGACATTTTTGCATAATATTTATTTTTGATTTACGCACACATTGTACGAATTTCATACGAAACTTAAGCGGCTTCGAAAAGGTCATTGCCAGAATATGCTACCTTACTAACTTTCTTCTTGAATAAGTAAGGTAATATTATGTATATATTTTACTGCTTCCATTAAGAATGTAATTTACTGCTTTCATATAAGCGATATTTATGAATAAATTCAATAGTACTCCACGTACTACCTACGCATCTTTTCACCTTCTTTCTCAAATCCATCCGTAGGATGACTGTAAAAGATCGCCTTTTGAGATAAGATTACCCATTATTACACAATATTCATTAATTTTAAGCGCTTAATATACTTTCATGGTGCCTAGCCAATAAACAGTACATAATTATAGTTATTTAGTTATCATGTCACACGTTATTTAATGGAAATCGGTTTTACGAGTAACAAGAGGCAGAATCATCAAAAGCTCTTCTAACTCTTTAAAAAAAAAAATTCGAAGAGTATGATAGCCGATTGACCGTACCGAAGAGTAGGTACGAGGGAAGGTGGCACCTCCACAAAACATGATTAATTTAGATAATTATCTACTAACTAAACTGTTAATAGCTCTTAACTTATTATACAAGTAAGGTATTATGTTCTTAAATGCCAAACCACTTACAATACCTATGAATACCAACATCAAAACACGGCTGTTTACCATTCAACATTATTCCTATTCAACGCTGGTGTAACTCCGACAAAGCGAAATCTCGAGTGCGAAATTTCAACAACGACCCGACAATTTAATACGAAAGGTTCTCAATAAATAATAGTCAAAGGTGACCTCGTTTTTAGCTCGGAGGCAGCCCTCGCGTCAACTACTCACTTAACATTCAAGTTGTTAGTTAGTCATCAATTTTCCATCCCTAACGAAGTCTCTTTAATTAAGTTATTTTGACCCTCATTCCGACCCCTTTATACGTGTCAAGCAACGCCATTGATCTTAAATATCATAATTTATGAGACCCCGATTTTCGAGAAAATAGTTTTCCATTTAATTCTTCTTAGTCAGCTAACGTATGTACATACGATTGAAATTAAATGTCTGTCTAAATGAAAACCCACATCAGTTTGAAGATCAAAGGAGTAACATAACAACAAACATTTTGTGAAAATCTTAATCATCATATTCTGTTTAAAGTCATCTTTGAATCTGGATTTGTTAGTCATTCCTTTGATGGAAACTGCTCAAAAGGTTGTGTTGAATAAATATCTTCCAGTTAATATTTAAATTGAAGACTAACCACATAACACAAAATTTCGGAATGCTTTCGTAGCGGAGCTTCGGGTCTTAGGAGAAGTTTGCAAACATTCCACTACTATTTTAACATAAAAGTTTAAGTTAGAACCGTCGAACAAAATAGTTGGCACAAACAAAGACAGGTTCTTGGTTACCTGAGTTCATGCGAAAGGTACTGTATGCTTTACAACATATTTGTTTAAACTGGACCAAGTTTTACGCAACTGGACGCCCTTTCCAGTTTAAAGGACCTTCCTTTAAACTGGAAAGGGCGTGTTTAATTGGACAAAGTGTCTTAATCTGGGTCAAAATTATGTGTCTAGACAGGAATATTCTATGAATCTTGGAGCCATAATTTACATAGCTCACCTAAAATAGTCAGTACATCATAGAAAACGAATTTGGAGCTTTAGAATTTCGCACCTTCGTGGAATTTAGTGTCACGCGATGCTTGTCACTTGGGTTGGTTGTTTAATTTTACTTTATTTATAAATGTAAGCTAACAAATATTTATTTTTCTTGAACAAATATTTAAACACAAACCTCCGCTCTAAATAAATCCAGACAAACAAAACCGAACACATTTCGACTTCAACCCTAAACGAATAAATAATACGAAACATATAAAGAACAAACATTACGCAACGAGATATTTTTCGAACAACATCCCGTGGAACATTCGAGACCGATACGGCGGTAACTGCATCGGTTTTGATAAACTTTTAACGATTTATGATAGAAGCGGTGACGCGACGCCGATTCAGTGCAACCGCTCTTCAGTGAATGGGCACCGATAGTTCCGCAATGCAATTTAAGTTCGTTTGCTATTTAGAAGTTAGGCGTATATAAAAATGCTGCAAGCTGTTATCCGCCTACTACCATGGGTGGCCATATTATTAGGGACAGTACTTAATTTCTTATATTATTATCAACTTTAATTGCATTTTGCAGGTAAATGGTTGGTTGTAGGTTCGGCAAATATTTTTTATTTATTGACTTCATTGATTGAGATAATAAAATATGCAATTTGAAGTCAAAATTATTTATATATTTTTGAAAAAAAAAGATACGTAATAAAATGGATAAATATTGCTAGTATTTTGTGACAGCATCCATTTATCGTGGTATGCTCTCTATACAACTTCTGGCTTTCTGTAGCAGGTTTTTGGTATTATGGCCACTCTTTAATAAGGGCTACAATCAGCTGGTGTTATTTTTTTCACCGGCAAGAGGATCCAAATATTCACCAAATGTTGAAAAAAGTCAACAAAGTTAAAAAATATCACTTAAAAAAAATGGCGCGATCTCACAATGTTGTTAAATACTGATGCCAGTAATAATACCACATAAAAATATCTTATAAAAATCGGTTGGTTAGCTTAAAAAGTGAGATTTATAACATAGTTGACTTTTTTCGAAATCATCGTATTACGTATCTTTTTTTTTCAAAAATATATAAAAGAATTTGATTTCAAATTTTATGTTTTTATTAACTCAACCAATAAAGTCTTTAAATAAAAAATATTAGCTGGACCTACAACCAACCATTTGCCTGCAAAATGCAATCAAAGTTGATACTAATCTATGAAATTCAGGTACTGTCCCTAATAATTTGGCCACCCACTGTATGTTCTTCTGTGTTATGTTTGACCGGCCACAGGACCAAGGTTCAAGACTCTACAATAGTTTCATTGTTTCTAAGGAACAATAAAAACAAAATACAGGTACCTAAAAGCAATGATTAAAAATTATGGCTACAAAAATTAAAATTGTGGCGCAGCCATCAACTAATGAGACGGATGGTTGTTCTAGATTAAATAATTATCGAGTACTTAACAATGGTATTAGAAGAGATAAAATATGTACAAATACTAATGAGAGTGAGTGTGTATTGTGGAGAAACGTCAAAGTGTCCTCACCTTCCGCATGACGCAAGTCCTCATCGGACATGGTAAGTTCGGGAGGTTCCACAGCTTGCACTTGATTTGTGCGAAAGAAACACACCATTGTGAGGATCGCCTGAAGACACGGTGGAGTAAATGGTATAGGGAAGTAGCCGTACGCGTCATTGTACGGTCATCCTCATGTCTCAGGCACTGGGATCCCAACCCCGATTTTCAGCCCCCACAGACATAAGCTTGCGGACAATGAGTAATGAGTACCTTGCCGTGCGGCCGTCCGGTAACCGTTCGGACCTAGGCTAAGTTGTCGACGACGCGTAGCTTTTTACGCGGCATGCCTACTGGACCTATGAGTTCACTTCCGAAAGGTAAACCTGACTTCCTGGAACACAAGGCAAAGAAGGATAATATATGTGCGTTTTAGAGTGCCCTGGAGCTAGAAAAAGCGTTGGTTGATTTTCCACCTTAAAAAGAAAACGTATGCGTCAAAATATTTTTTGTTGTTGAAGCCAAAGTGTCGTTCTGTAAATCTCATGTAGAAAAGAATCAATAAGAAGTATTCATTCATTTCTATACTCCATACCAAAAAAAAAACAACCTAATTACTTAACTAATCTTAATTACTATGTCGTCAGTATTTTTTGCGACTAATATCGATCAATACGGCGTTGAAGATAATACTTATTAACACGATAAAATTATTCAGATACGATAAAATGCTGCGCAAAAACTGACAATGATGGGTCACTTCCTCAACCGCCATCTTCTAAATTAGTGGTTCTCAACATTTGGCCCGTAAGAGCTAAAATAGGATTCGTGAATGGTCTTAAAATGTCAAACATTCCAATGGAAAAGTAACATCGATGCGGCACAACCTGTGACTTTCGATTGTGGGTACAGAATAGATGTTTAATGTTTGAATCCCCGACCAGTCCTATGAGACCGCGCTGTTATTGTTTTACTATTGTGTCTCGTTTCGCGGGTATGTGATAGATTAATATTTAAGATACAAGTTTGTCAACTTGTTGTCCCTGCTAACTATAAAGAACAAAAGAGGTCCTCGTTCAGAAAAAGGTTGGGAACCACTGGTCTAAATGAGCACTAGCAGTAAATTTAGTTTTATTTTGTTAATAATATCCCCAACTTAGAAAGGACGGAGAGAGAAGGGAGGGAAGGAGGGAAATAAATTATTAAAATGTTTTGTCGATAAACTTTGTTGTCCTAGGTAGGGACTAACTTTCAGGAATAGTTTTTTTTATACATATAACGAATTATACAAATCGACATCACTAATAATAACTGCAACAAGCTACGTTATGCGATGCATCAGCCATTCGAACTTCAACTGTACTCGTATGAAAGAACATTTGTCAAGTAAGAGGGCTTAGTCAACGTCAAATAATTTTAAGGCCCTAGCTAGAGAGTAAATATTGTAAATAACAACGACCCTGTCAATATTAGGTGCCCCTTTGTCATTTATTATACCTATGCCAATAAGGATTGTATGCTTTGTATCGAAATCCAGTCCATTGTTTATACGAGTATATTCAAATATTTCATATTGTGTTATTCAAGTTCAAGGACCCAATTTCATTTAATGAAAATCATTCATTCTTTGACAGCTGGTAACAAACAGGCCATTCAAGAAGCTTGAAATTGTGCAAAATCAATTCATTTTTGCCCGTGGAAAATCTGCTCGAAGGGGTTTTCCATCGACTTTTATTTATACTTACAAAACAAAATTCTTTATATCTATGTCAGTAGTAGTCTATCCATCTGATGTGCTCAAAAGAAATCATTCATTAGAAAGGCAATTATGGTTTTAAACCATTAAAAAGGGCCCTTCCCGATTCGTCGATCGATATGCTTTAAAAGCTTGTGTTTTTGTAGTGAATAAAATCAAAAACTACTGAAAAATCTTTTACCACATGCTAATTTCATTGAATCACAAGCCGCTGGTAGAAGCAAATATTTGTTAAAGAGGAACGTGAAAAAAGAAAAATCGGTCTGTGGTAATTCCGTCATTCACTCGAATATTTCATGAAGCTTGTTCCAGGAAAGACTATTTTTGTTATTTCAAAAGTATTTGGAAAAAAAATAACGTGATTCAGGATCTCTATTAAATGTGCAAGATTTCTATGATTATATTTTAATTTAGTACCTTGTGAAGAGCCAAAGTTCACGCAAAAAAGCAAAGTGGAGGTCTTTACTGGATTTTAGATAATATTCACAAGATATCTCTGTTACTAAAATATCTTTTATAATCACGTGATAGCGAATTTATGGGAAAATGTATCTCGGGTAAGACGCTTTGAAAACAATGCAAAGTATAGGTAGATATCTACATTATATTTCTTTTTAAACGTAGTTCACCGGGTATCCACTAGTTTATTCAAATAACGGGTCAATTTGATCATTCCCAAACAACCAATATTTTTCCAAAAAATCTTGAATATCAGAAAAGCTCAATTCATCTTAGTAATTTGACATATACGGTGGGTAGGTAATTATATTGTCTCATATCATTACGTCCATCAATCACAGTGCTACGATAGACGTATCGTGTACCTAAATACACCCCTGAGATCCCCTTTCACTAGATTCGAATAGGATTACATATTCGATCAATCTTTGGTAAACCGCAAAGGTATACAGTTGCAGTTTTTTGTGGGTTTTTCTTAGTGTAGGTGTAAGTTATGGGAAAGAATACTTCTTTGAAGGAGGTATTTTTTTTGTTATCACTACATAGTATAAAACAAAGTCGCTTTCTCAATCCCTATATCACTTTGCATGCTTAAATCTTTAAAACAACGCAACGAATTTTGATGCGGTTTTTTTAATAGATAGAGTGATTCAAGAGGAAGGTTTACATGTATAATATATTCATGCATAATATAGTAGAGTAACACTGATAAAATTGCACCCGTGCGAAGCCGGGGCGGGTCGCTAGTTTGATATACATAAACTAAAGCAATGATGTAACCATTTTTCACCATCACCGGTTACATCATTGCATGCGCACTAGTTTATTAAGGATCTATTCAGTAAGTAATAACCGCATTTAGCATTTAACAGCTGCTTTATATGCGTAACAGTCCCATTCTAGAGACTATTACTCATTTTAATTCAGGCTATGGTCATCTGAGGCCTTGAGTCGACTTCTGAAAGGGAAACCCGTAGTCCTAGAACGCAATGCACTGATGGAAAGAATATGTGGTTTTTATTGAGTCCGTTCCGCTCCGCCCTACAAAAGAGAGAAGTTAATATTCCACCTCAAAAAAAAGCTATGGTCTTAATCTAAATCTGTTTAGTTGTTGAGATGTCATTGTTTAACAAACGAAAAAACAGGAGTACATGACTTATTTTTATAATGTTTGGTTGTTGAATTGTTGAATGATGATGAAAAAAAATTAAATTGTGAATACGTTTGAATGAATTTCGAACTAAATCCTACATATTGTAGAGTTATCTTTACAATACGTAGGATTTAGTTCATTATAATAGCACGATAATTAAGGTCGTACTAAAAAGGATTCCTGCAACATAAAGTTCAGCTTGAAAACATTACGTTAGGTACCGGCCGAACCCAATTTCAGTACGATCTAGTTTGTTCTCGGCCAAATTAGTTCGTCTACAGCGGTTTAGGGCAAACCACATTAGCGTATAGGGTATTCAATGAGCTTCTATAATTACTCGGAAGTTTAGCTTTTACGTTATATTCTTGAACAAAACACAGCTAATGTAAATCTGACAAGGGCTAATAAGCCACTAGAATTACTTGTTTTAGTAATATACCAGTATATATCTAAATTAATATAATCGAGGGTTAAAATGCTTTTTTGTCAGGTTTAAGAAAAGTTTCCGTTGTCATTGAAGAAGGTAAGTTTTCCTAGATGGCTCTAGGAGGCCAGAAATTTGAGGCTCGAATTCCTCAAATGATTAGGGGAAATGACAACAATACCTTGTAGTTGACAACCAAAATCTATATTGTTGTATTACTTCTAATTCTAAACATAATTTAAGTACATTTTAGTCAGTAAAAGTCTGACACTCTCTCGCGCTTCTCTCAGAGCGAGAGGAAATCCTTCATGATTTTCCACATAAAAAGGTGTAAGAACATAATTTAAATGATATACAGCTACAATATCACTCAGTACTTACTTTATATTTTCAAAAAAAGGACAGAACCTTTAACTACGGAGCAATGACAAAAACAAGCATCGCCATTTACAAATAGGTAAGCCCGGATTGTGTCATTACATTTCCGTGTCGAAACTTAACAGGCATTCTCTCTACTCTCTGAAAACTAGTATATTTCATAAGCTGTTCACGTTGTTCGTTATCGGTTCACGAGTCATTTCGTGCCCATCGCGACACTCTGGCGCACAGTGTAAGCCTTTATAGTGTAGGCGAGGAGCTGGCGATGTTATCCTCTATGCAATTTAAACATTTGTTGAACGGTTTATGAAATTGTCTGAAATTAATGAGATTATTGTTAAGATTTTTTTGTAGATATGTATTTATAGAGCTTGAAGAGACCGTTGACCTGAATATAATATATGTTTTTTTAATTTCAATCTCGATACCTTAACGTGTTCCCGAGATAAAAGTAATTGGCAGATAGAAGGACAACAATTAAATGATCCTAAATAGGTTCGGTATTTCCTTTTTAAGACAAACTGTTTGTAAGAAACAGCGATACTTCTTCTTTTTTAAACTTTATGAATAGTTGTAAACAAGTGGGTTTTGTGGTTAGGTCGAAAATAACCAATACCTGAATAATATTTACGCCACATAAATCAGGATGCAAGCTCCCGGCCTATCCACCCACTTTATCGGAACACGCGCGAATGCTCTATTTAACTTGACACTTGCGTTTTAATAACTAGTAGTTTACTACATAATATTTTACTTGAACATTATGTATCTGAGAACAATGTCTCCTGCAAAAACATCCTTTTACGGTTGCAAAATATTGGTAGTTACCGTTATAGCAATATTAAAGAGCGAAAGACTGATTTATCATCGTTGTTATTATAGTTAACAGAATAATACATTTCACACTAAACACACTTGTACTACGTAATTGTTACCCTCATTTACAAATTTCTTTTCTCTAATGTAAGCTTTGCTGTAAGAAAACTCAATTGTGGGTTAAACTCGCCTGTATACATCACCTATCCTATGTTTTATTTTGTAAATGTGGTTGTACAATAAAGAATTATTTAAAACATTATCATATTTTGAGCTATCTTCAAAGAATTCATCGAAACAAAATGTAGCTCAGGTTTTGTTTCAGTGATTTTTCACCACTGAAGCCTTAAGTAATGGCGTGGTGTTAATATTGTTATATAATTACAATATTTTCTTATTAATTTTACATAAAACGCGTTACTTCACAAGAAATAACAGATTCAATCGGAGCAGTAAACGCCATATTTGTGTAACTCTCAGAACAGTCATAAATTTCAAATGAATAACGATAATACTCGTATTTTCTAAGAAAATATTTTTCCTGTCCAAGATTGTATTAGGCGAATGAATAGCGTTTACTCAACCGAATAATGAGTAAAAGTGCGTATCTAGGATGATATTAGCCTCTCTGAAAGACTGGTTATTATTGGCCGAAATGAACAGAGTATGCCTCCCTTTATACTGTCTATAAAGATATATTGAGGTCCAGGTACATAGATAAATAAGCAAACAAAATGTTGGTAGCAAATGTTTTAGCGGTTTAGTCTTTTCTTTATTTTTATTTTAATAGTATTGATTGATAGGCTCGCGATTGATCCCTATCTCACCTGATAGTAAGCAACTATGTGGTCAATAATTGAGCACGTTTATCCTAAAGTAACATGTTCACTTTTGACTTAAAGACTGGAGGTATTAAAGTAGGTTGTAGCTATTAGGAAAGACAAAGTACAGCAAAGAATTCTTATCTTTAGTTGTACGTACGGTCATGGTGTAGGTACTAATGCATTTTGTAAAAGACGTAATTGGTTTACTTCTAATTAACATAGATTAATGATATAACGAACTATAATGTTATCCAAGCAGATTTATTATTACTTATTTATTTAAACTTCATGTAAAGTAGTAATGTCGCATTAGCAAGTTGCACTAATGCTACATGGCATTCTCTTGGAGGAGCACGTGGTATTCCGAAAGGTTGACACCGAGTCCCCCCCAGATCGAAGGCAACGAAGGAACAGGGTAGGGGTTTAGTCAGTAAGAGTCTGACACGCCCTCCCGCTCCGCCCAAGAGCGGGAGAAGTCATTTTGATGATTCCACTACCGGAAAAAAGAAACATGGCATTCTCTACCAGTCATCCTTTGGATTAAAAAAGACAGCACTGTGATACGTGTGCACAATCGGCACAATAAAAATAGAATGAAGCACGAGTATCATTAAAATATGATTTTATTTTGTTAAAATTTTCAGAATTTTGAATATCAGTTTAATCAGACAAGAGCAAATTAATTTACTTAATCAACATTTTCCTTAAACTAATCATTCAGGAAAAAATAACAACAATATTTCGGAATTTTCAATTATTTTAATTATATCGAGAAATCAAACTAATAGCATTGTCGAATATATTAATCAAATTTCGACTAATAGTACCTTAGTAAACTAAATTTAAACTTTCGTTGAATCAATCTCCAATATGTGATGAGTCAATACTCGTACCTATAGTCGAAAAGCAATTTCGAAGGCGTGTTATTTTATTAATTTACTGAATTTCTGAGGTTATGATTGTTGGTCAAAGGATCAGAAGATCAATTTTTCGAACGAAAAACGTTAAAAATTAAGTCGCTATATCATCTCAGTCTAATCCTAATAAAATATAAGAAAATTAGACGTAATTTTATAGATTGCAATTGTGATGCGAATATGTCCGTCCAAAATTCGTCCAAGAGTATGCTTTAAAAGAATTAAATATATTTACGTCAGAACTACGAGCAACTACTATGAGTCCATGAGTCGTGAGTAAAAACAGATTGAGCTATCCCATAACTTACGTAGCTAAATATTCCTCAACTTCAATATGATTGCAAAACGGCTAGGTGGTGACCGACTGGTGAATACAGACGACGAGTAGCTGAAAGCCCTAGGGAATCAGCCGAAACCTTTCAAATCGGTCTCGTCTGAGCTAGCCTTTCAACGCTGATATCAGCTGAGCTTGTCATGCATGTGTGACGTTGCTTTTAGTGGTCGTCTGACAATTTTACAGATATTATTTTATTTTATTGTAATTACTTAAATCTTGTAAAAAATATTATATAACACAATTGGCCTTTTAATAACAAACATCATTTTTTTTTGGTGTGTAAGCATCAAAATGACTTCTCCCGCTCTTAGAGTGGGAGGGTTTTTACTGACTAAAACCCATTCCTGTTCCTTCTTTGCCTTCGTTCCAGGACCCTGGGGTCCTGCATCTCTAATTTTTATGGCAGAATAACATTTGCCCAGACAGCTAGTAAGAATATACAAATCAAGAAAACGTTCAAATCAGGAAGAATGACACCTTGGGCCTGTTTCACAATGTCCGAGTAAGCACTAACTCACTGAATAAATTCAAAAATTTGACAGAATTTGTATGAAATAATCTGTCAAGTAAGATACTCGAAACTTAATCATAGGTGGTGAAACAGGCCCCTTGTCTCATATACAGCAAATACAACAGATAAAATACATGTAGTAGGTATATAATCCTTGAAAGTGCTGAGATCTGATAGATTGGGTTTAGATAAAAAGCTAAACTGTTAAGGTCATTGACTTTTTATGTCAGAAAAATGAACGGTAACGGTTACTGTAGGATGGCCAAGGGATCAAAGTTACCGGAAAATGCTGTTAGCCGATATTGCTAACGCCACCCACTATTAAATTGGCTTAGCTTCATGGTTTATTCTGGTTAGAGATACGTTACATATAGCTGCTACACATGATCTATCAAATTGTTTTTTTGTAGTTAAATCAAATGACCTCTCTCGCTCTATGGTGAAGCAAAAAGACGTGTAAGATTTACTGACTAAACCCTACCCATGTTATTTCATTTTTCTTGTGCTTTCAAGTGCTACGGTAACTCTTTCAAACGTTCGCGCAAATGAACTAAAGAGCTGGAGTCACAAAAATGAATCAATATAAAAAATAAATATAGAATCGCCCACCTACAACCATTGGGACAGTTGCCTGGACCAGACAGAATAGCCGCCTAGTCCGAAGATCCTCTTTTTACAATTAAAGATGCAGATAAAATTACAAACATTAAACACAAGAACTATTGCTAGAGCTTTTGTCATATTTTATCGCTGGTAGAAAGACTAAACAAAATTGGGCTACCTACCCAAAAAAACTGAAGGGGATTCAGTGCATTCACACGCGGATTTTGCAACTGTGCACGAAAACTGATTGAATGACGTACAATAGCTGATATGAACTACCGCGACCGGTTTTCAATTTTTCCGCCCGCAAATTGTATTCTGAAAATCTTTAGAATGTAGTCAATATTACAAAAAAAAAACCTGTAAACTGTGTCCAAATTTAATGTTACCACGAAAGTAAATGAAAAGAAACTTACTTATACTATATTTGCCTAAACATCCCCTATCTCAAAGTATGTTTTTGCCTAAATAATTTACGAAAAAATTCCTTACAACAACATTCAGTACAAACCACAGCACTATTACCAACCTAAATGTTCACCACCCCTGTATAAAAGCGTGATATTACTTTATATAATTCAGAAGGCCGTCTGAAACAGGGATACTCAACCTGTGGTGAGCCTTTCTATGCGGCCCGGCGAGCTTTTATGTGCCACGAAACATAAAGTTAATTAAATATATAACTAAAGTTAACCGGCCCGAACATAGGTCGAGTAGAGAGGTATAGTATCATTTTATCCCATAAGGGTCCGTGCAACGAAGAGATTGCTTTTTAGAATATTACCTAAACATACAAATAAACGTTTAAAAGTTCATTTCTACTAAGTTTTTAATGAAAAAAATCTTGTTCTGATCTTTTTCGTAGTGATCAAGCCTCATTCACTCAAGACTCTCTAAAATAACCATTTAGATGTGAATGATCTGAATTCTTTTCTATTCACAATTTTGGATAAAATTATTTTTAATCAGAACTTGATCAGATCGTCACCTTCGCAGCGTTCGATCACAACGGCTTGGGTAAAAGTGGATCACCTTGTTTAACTCTTTTTTAGGGTTAGGCTTTTATTGTATTTGATCATACGAAGAGTTCTCAGAACGCAGTCTTTGAACCTATTAGAAACTAGATAGGATGAACAGAGTTAGGACAGTAGTAAACGAAGTATCTAAACCTGTTGTGTTGATTGTGGTATTGGTTTTGAAAGGTCGACATTTCGATAATTTTCTTAGAACTACCTTGTCTTACCCCTTTACAAATACAAATTAGAATAAAACAAATAGATAAACGTTAGAAGTGGCCATGGGCCCCAAACTTGCCATCCTTTAGGTTACAAATCCAGGTTTATACATACAATTAATAATAAAAAATAAGCAGGTACCTAATTGCACATAATAATATACAGCCAGTTAATAAATAAATGACAGTAGTTCACAAAAATGAATAACTTCTCTACGTTTTTATTTTCAACAATTAAATAAATTGTGAGAGGTATAATAGTTAACCAACCAGTCCTACTTTGTCCTCATACAATAAAATCTGTTATTCTTTTGGATAAAAAGATATTACATTTTAGAGCAGCTTTGAGGACCGTCTAACAAATATTTCTAAGACGCTAAAGAATGTCTGTCGGGAGAGAAAACATTTACTGGTAGACACATGCTGGAATTTGCCAATTATTTCCCTTTTGAAGGATTCTGTGAACACTTCCAAGAAAAATGTTACATTTAAATTAAAAAGCGTAGGACTTACTACTTATCTCACTGTAATTAAAAGAAATTTAATGTTACTAAATCTGCCACCTTACATCTTGCGAAGTCTTTTGTACTCAAAAACTATGCTACTTTATACGTACTTGAATTCATAATTAAAGTTTTTTTTTTTTTTAATTTTGGTAAGTACGACACTTGACTTCTTATTTAGATTTCTGTGTACGACACCCAATATCTGACATTTCAGAATTCGAATTCTATTGGAAAACTAGCTAGCTACTACAATTTTAAGATGGTTTTTAAGAGACTATTATAACATGTATACACATGTTATAATAGTCTCTTAAAAACCATCTTAAAATTTAGTATGGTAGTAGTACCTATTTTTTTCGTTTCTTGGAAGATTCAAGTTTCTCGTAATGCGACATAAATACTAAGCTTAATCATACTTTCAGATAAAAATATAAAATTCTGTAACTACTTTACAATTTATATTCCTTTGTTATTCGAAAGCGATAAGCAAATCCCGTAAACAACATTATTCAATATTGAAATGAGGCTGAAGTCGATAAACAAATACACTCTAAACTGGAACTGCGTACGTGTGCAGAAACGGGATCCGAGACCGTTTACTTAACTAATTAGTGTTTCTAAGTAAACTACTCGAGATCTTTTACTGCTATCGATACGTGACATTCTTTATTTCTATCGTGTGGTCACGGCTTGAACGGATTAGAAAAGGAAAAACATACACATCCGCCGCTGATCACATAAGGAAGTAAAAACCTTATTCAACAAATAAATAGGAGGCCATTCTGTACACGAGACTTCCTCGAACCCCTCCGGAATACAACGAGAGATATAATAATGCTGAACACTTTAATACTCCAGCAGACATATTAATATGCAGGGAGTCGGAAACTTTGTTCTTTTTTCCTTAAACAGGGGCGAGTCGAACACCATAAAGTTTGGGAACACCCCTACCAAGACGCCTTTTACAATTCATGCAACGTTGCCAAACGATATCACGATGCGGTGTAATGATTAATTAAGTTGTAGACGGAACCGTTTATAAATTGCGCATTATATTCGTATAGATTTGTGCGTACCGTTCACGTTCCATTGTTCTCAAGAAATTTTCAATTTAAACACATTTCGTTGGCAGTTTACGACGCCCACGCATTCAAATGCGATACATTTAAGTACCACACGGTCTTAAATGGGCTCAAGGCAGATAATAAAAGAAGGATCGAGTGCGGGGAGCGCCGAGCGTCTTCGCTAAACACCTGTTTGTTATTCCGTATTTATTTTGCTGAGTTTCCGACTTTTTATTTGGAGTTTGTTCTTTCAATCTTCGGAAAGTTCCCCGTTGCTTGTTGTTTTTTTCGCTGTCTCCGCTACTTTTTAGGTGCTTAACGGTAATTGTTTTTATTAATACAGAATCCGTTTAAATTTCCGGGTAAGAAAGGGGAGCAAATTTTGTTAGATTGTTTTGTTTTCAGTATAGAAAATATCTTCGTTTTATACCTAATATTTATGTAACCGTAACCCGCGGACTATTCACACCCGTAAATATTTAATATTAATTACAAAATATACCTTTTTTGAAAGAGAATTAGGTAGGTAGATATTTGAAAATCCGTAAATAAATGTAATTACAACTGCAATTATGCTACATCAGGCGATGTGTTGGCCATCCAAACTCCGAACGTAGAAATGAAAATATTTTTTGAAAGCGCTCTTAACCCTAATTTAAATTGATTGTGAAGAATTCATGAATATTTTAACAAGTACCGAATTATGAAAAAGTAGAAACTTCGGGGAAGGAAGTTGAAGAAAAAAGTTAAATTGGCTGCGTCATAATCTGGCGTTGCAGTGACTGTCGGCTAAAATAACAGAACCATCCAATTTTATATAATTTGAAATGTTTTAAAATAACCATTCTCAATAACATGTTTGTATAGAAAGTTGAAGATAATATTTCAGTTTTGGTCCCATAGTAAAAGGTGTTGGTTATCATGAGTACAATCACGTGTTTAAGTATCGGTCACTAATTACCAGCCACCGTATATAATATAACTAGGTAGGGTACTCATACTTTGCGAAAATATTAACTTAAGAAATTCTCACATCATGGTTTTTTTCTCTGATAGGTTGGCGTTTGACCGCCATCTCACCTGAAGAAAAGCGACGATGTGGTCGATGATGCAGCGATCAAACTTAGAAGTAACCTATTCACTCTTGACTGAAAGATACCCAGGTTGTAGCCACCAGGAAACATAGACTTCAGCATGGAATTCTACTCCTTAGCTGCACGCACAGTGAATGTATTTCCAAAAGGTATCCTTTATTAATCAATGGAGATGAATGTCTCACGTTTGCGAAAAAACTTATTCAATAAGATTTTTATCTAAACGACCCAAAAATGTTTTAGAAACATGGCACAGACGTTAAGAAGGGTAGAGTGGGCACATCTCCGCTCGTAAAGGGTTGCAAACTATCTAAAACTTTCAAGGGATGGTTTTAGCATTAATGCTCCACCTGCGACATATTTCAAATTTTAATTTTAAAAGATTGTTTTTGTATTCTGTTTATAAGATTTAAGCAGTTTTGTTTCGCTTTTTGGTATTCTATTGCTACTAAATGCTGAAAATATTTGTACCGTAGATGTATTATGAGTTGCTGGTCTGGTTGGCAGCCGCTCCTCGTAAAATACTGGTATTCAGCTAAATCCGGCTTGACTGGAAGCCGACCCCAATATATTTGTGAAAAGGCTAGGCAGATCTATGTATTTAGAAGTATGTTTATCAGTTATCTAGCACTCATAGCACAAACTCTGCTTAATTTGGGACAAGGTGGCGTTGTATGCAATATCATTATTATTATTACTAGCAAAACTTTTAACTAAACAAACTCATCCTAAGAATAATTACCCAGAGGCAGTTGAGTACCAGTACGATACTTGGAGCGACTACTAATCTTACTTGTACAAAACACCTACTGAAGACCCTCTGTAACACTTCGGGTTTCTGGTAACCCGTAATGAGATGTCAAATATCTATAAATCTGCTTGACCAACGACAAAAGACAATGTAATTTCGTGTAGAGTCACACATCTAGGGACCAATTTCGCCAAGAATAGCTTAACCTTTGATCGATCCTGATAACTGATTTATTTTAATCACGAGTCCCATTACTTAGATACGAGCCTCGCGTACTAATCCGAAGAATATACTTGTATCTACTCCCAAAAAAACAACCCCGAATATATCCAGGTTCGCCACAAACGTGTTTATGGATGAGTCATGCAGTAATACTAGCAAAGGAGACGGCCGCACATGTGAGGGAACCAATATCGTCACGCCCAAGCCAGCGAAACCCCGATCCCGACAGTACCAGTCAACGGAGGACGACAAGGAATGGATAGCTCGATGTTCGGACCGAACCTGAGTCGTTGACGACGCGTAGTGTTCCACGCGTGCCCTCAAAAATATATCAGCAAAACTGTTAAGGCTCAACAGGGCTGAAGCCTTTTGAGACCATTATGAACTTCTGAAAGGATTTCCCAGGTGTGGTATTAGTCACTTAGCGCGGGGGCACACGATGCGTTGCGGTGCCGCACCGGACTTGCAATCACCAAGACGAAGCGGGAAGGAGTGAATGCGTTGCGACGTCGGAGCGGCACCGCTCAGTTGTTTATGCGTTGCAAAAAAGGGAACATTATTGACAGAATGGGGCGTCAGCGGCGCCGCAACACCCGTGTGCCCGCTGATACGGTAAAAACATTGCGGTGCGGCGCCGCAACGCATCGTGTGCCCGAGCCCTTAAAGTCTCACCTGCCCTTTTGTTCTGCCCTAGAGCGACTTCCAACCTTAAACAAAGGTTATATTACGGCAAAATTGATTTTATTATTGAATCAAACTTCGTACACACATTTACAGTTTTTCCAAACAAAAAATTGGAAGCATTTTCTTGTTTTCAGTGAACAGTATTTTATGGATCAAAAACCTTAATTCAAAACTGCCAATAAAAAAGCACTGTTGACCCGAAAAATACACCAGAATTCTGTTTTATGTACACAAAATAAACTCAATAGCATAGCACTATGCGTTCAGATTTTTGATGAAGGCAAAATTAAATGCCCGTGAAAGAGGGTTTTTCAAATATGTCACTTTGATATGTTCCACGTCTATGTTTTTTTTACTGGAGTTGACGCGTCGTGAAAAAGTACGTGCCTCCGGTGTTACACGAAAGGGTTTCATAATTTAAAACCTTGATTTATTTTTTTATTTCAATGCGCACAAAGCGTTTCAGGAACATATTGTGCATACCTACAGCTAAGGAGTAGAATTCCCTGCAAGAGTCTGTGTTTCCTGATAGCAAAAACTTAAGGGGATTTAATTTAAGAGTGAATAGGTTATTTCGAGACAAGCGTGCTCCATCGCCACATCATCGATTTCCATCAAGTCAAATAGTGGTCAAACGTGAGCCTACGTATAGAAAAAAAAAATTGTTGATTTCGCTCTTTTTACTGATTGTAAAAACTATGCTAGTCTGCTTGGAACACGTAGGAAGTCTAAAGTAAAACTAACCAAAAAAAACTGTACATAATCCTTACACACCGAAGCACATATTTTTGATACAAAGTCGACATTACGTAACTCCACAAGTTATACCAAGTTTGCTGTTTAACTAAAGCCGAGTCTACACGCCGCAGTATTCAAAAAGGTATGTGTACCGACCACGTCAAAGAGAAACTTTCTATGTAATTTGTATAGAGTGCACACTGACGGACATCGTCTGACCAAGTACCGCTATTACCAAATTGTTAGGTTAGGTCCTAACCTAACAATGCTGCACCTATGCAGCTATCAAAGTGCTGTTAAAGGAGAATGAGCAAATTGGTACCCGGCTCAAATAGATATGGTTGTAGTGTCGTTTAAAATAATAATAATAATAATAATAATAATAATTTTTATTCAAGTAAAAATGTAAGTACAATAAAATTGTGGTTTACATGAATTACAAATGAAGTTTTTGTCTTAGTTCTAACTGTAATGAATCCGGCCTGATCTAGGTTAGTAAAAAACCTGTGTTTCAGGCCATCTATTTAGATCTAACATTTAAAAGAAAAACAAAAATAAAATAAAATGGATGCTAAATAATAATAAAAAAGAAAAAGAAGACAATATTTTCAATGACTGAAAAGTAACGTGAAATTATTTTAATCTAGATTAAATATGATATTATATTTAAACAAATTTACGAACAATATTGTAGCCAATAAGGTAAACTTAATAATTATTTAAAGTACGTGACATATATTACAAAAGAGGCTTTATTTTACAATTTCTAGAAGTTTTTCCGTGTCTGCATAATTCTGTTTTGCCAAATATTCTTGAACTAGTAAATTACACCTATTATAACTTAAACTATAGATCTTTAGTATTCTGTTAAACTGATTATACAAGTAGGGTCCTAAAAATAAGTAGAATCTTTGAGCATAAGCATGTTTAGTTCTAAAGTTAGTACATACCAAATCTTTCCTTCTTCTATCTGATGGTATTGGGTTAAAATAAAGGTTAGTATGCTGCAACAAAATTACTTTCAAAACAAATAATTGACGTACTGTTAATACCTTACATGCCATGTATAGTTGGTCTGTGGGAAATCGAAAGGGACGAAAAGTAGCAACTTTTAAAACTGCTCTTTGGGCGCGTTCTAAGGGCAGCATGATAGATTTGGCGGCGCCACCCCATGACGTAATACCGTAGGTAATAATAGATTGACACAAAGCCAAATAAACCAGTCTAATTAATTTAAAGTCGGCAATGCTACGTAAGTTTTTAAATATGTATATTAGTTTACGCACTCTGTTGCATAATAAATCGATGTGTTTGCGGAAGTTTAGGTTTGCGTCAATCGTAATACCTAGATATTTTATATGGTCAGTTTTTGCTAAACTAGGACAAGTACATGCAATATCAGCACAATGAAGGTCACAATTGTTATGCGCTTGAATGCTTAGATTAGTAAGCGTTGGATAGGTGTTTCTCATTGTAAAAATTAAGTATTTGGTTTTATCTGTGTTTAAACTTAAGAGATTATTGTTTAGCCAATTAGAAACAATATCAAAACCCTTTTGTGCTACCTCATATACCTCAGCTTTTGATTTAGCTGTAAAAAGTAGAGCTGTGTCATCAGCATATGAAATAATTAAACCGTTCTCGAGGGTCAAATTGCACAGGTCATTTATATAGATAAGGAACAAGGTAGGACCCAAAATACTACCTTGTGGGATTCCGTAACAGGTATTTTTAAGTTCAGAACTGATGCATTGACCCACTTTTACAGACTGATGACGATCACTTAGGTAATCAGATAATAATTGCAGTTGTGTTCCCCGTATTCCCAGCTTCTCCAGCTTGTTTAAAAGCAAAGTACAAGAAATTGTGTCAAAAGCCTTGGCGAGGTCTAAAAAGATCCCTAGGGTGTGCAGGCCATTATCCAGGTTTGTGCTAATATAATTTGTTAGATGGTGAGCAGCGTGGCTCGTTGACCTTTTAGGCCTAAAACCAAATTGTTGATCAGAAAGTAATTTATTAGCTTCAAGGTATTTTACTAATCTACTGTTTATAATTTTTTCCAATATTTTTGACAGGCCAGTTAAAACTGATATTGGCCTGTAATTATTAACACAATTTTTGTCTCCAGATTTAAACACAGGGGTGACTACGGCTTTTTTAAGCAATTTAGGAAATATTCCTTTGGTCAAACACAACTGAAAAATATGAGTTAAAGGAGGTGCAATGATGTATTTAAATCTTTTGAGTATGCTATTAGGTATGTCGTCATATCCCACGGCACAAACTTCCTTTAATTCATTTATTATATCGACTACCTCATTAACATCGGTATCTAATAAGACAAACGAGTTTCGTATTGCATATGTTTTTGTTTGGCCATGACTGGAAGAACTAGATATATTAGAAAATAAGATTTTTTCTGCTAAGTGTTTTCCTACGTTAATGAAAAAGTTATTAGTTTTATTTACTGCTTCGGTAGGGCTCCGCTCAGACGATAAAAGCTCAAGTGCTGGTTCGGGATTTTTTGACCTAAAAGTGTTAGTTTTTATGAATTTCCATATAAGTTTAGTGTTTTTACCTGCTTTTTGTAGTTGAGTCTGATCATATTGGTTTTTTAGCTTTTTCAATAGGTTATTACAGAAATTCCTATATCGTTTGTAAATAATTGATAATTGTTCATCACCCGTTGTATTTTTTAATTTTTGGTGGAGTTTATCTCTGTGTCTAATGCAGCGGACAAGTCCGGGCGTAATCCACGGTTTAATATTACCATATTTTTTGGGTATTACTTTAGTAAAAGTATTTTTCCTTATCGTAGATTGCAACACATCGATAAAATATTGTAAAGAAATATTTGGATCGTGCGAATTGTAAACGGGGTCAAAATTAACAGCGCGTAAGTCAGTTTCAAGACTCGTCATATTGATTTTAGTATAGCTGCGCATGCAGTTAATTCGAGGTGAATTTATTTGCAATGTTAGTAAAACAGCTTGATGATCGGTTAGTGATGAGTTAGTAACTAAGGTTTTGGAAAGACTCCGCAATTTTATAAGGATATGGTCCAGACAAGAGCCGCTCTGGTGGGTTGGGTGATAATGAGCTGGTAATAATCCATGAAAAAAGCAAATATTCAGGTAGTTATGAGAAAGAGTATCAAGTTTTTCGGCAGCAATGTTTATGTTGATATCTCCTACCAGTATGATGTTTTTAAACGAGGATAATTTGTTTAAGTTACTGTTTAGCGAGTCCAAAAACCCATCAATACTTTGGGATGGTGGTCTATAAATAGCCATTATTACTGTATCGGGCAACATTTTAATTACTAAGCAATTGCAGTCTGAAAAAAGGGGTTCCTCTACTAAGACTTTTAAATTATTTTTAATATAAACGACGACACCATCATTCTGGTTGAACGTTCTATCACTTTTGTGAAGATTATAGCCATCGAGAGTTGGTAAATTGGCCGTTTGCTTGGATAACCAACATTCTGTTAGAACGATAATGTCACAGCATATATCAAGATTTTGTAACAAAACTTGAAAACCATTAAAATTACGAGTAATACTGCGTATATTTTGTGTAAGTAAGGTCAATGTTTTGTCCCCGTTAAAAACTAGGTTTTTGCACTCCTCAACATTACAGACTTTAGTTTCAGACACGGAAAACTGATCGAGATCACTAATAAGCTGATGAGCCATCTAAAGAAAATTATATATAGAAGTTAACCTACTATCTATGTGCTAAATAAACTAGTAAATCGGCGGCGCTTCTAGGCGCCCTCATAGTCAATGGAATTAATGTAATTGTCCTCTGCATATTTACGTGCTGGGCAATTTACATCACCTGTTGGATGATCGTTTTTCCGCTTGAAACGTTTGCAGGTCGCACATTGAGGCGGAGAACTTTTACGATTACATTCCTTGAATGAATGTCCTGTTTCACCACAGAGATTGCAGGTAGCGCTGGATTCTCTACAAAATTTGGCTGCATGTCCGAACTGCTGGCAGTTAAAACACCTGGTCACAATAGTGAAATCCTTCACAGGACACGATGTCCAATTTATGAAGATTCGGCCTTGATCAATCAAGATTTTCCGAACATTTGCAGGAACCTCCAATATGTAATTGCAAGTAGGTCGTTCTTTCTTCCCTGACTTATGGCTCAGCTTCAAACTTTCCAAGAAGGACTCACGAGTAACGTTCGGCAACTTATCAATCAAATTTTGGACGTATATGCATTCAAAAACCTCTTTTTCCGTCAGGGCTACTGGGACACCAATTACCGCAATCCTTGGACGACGTTTGGATGGTTCTTCAACCTTAAGGCCTGAAGAAACTAGCTTCTCCGAGCTTTTTAATTTATTTATGTCCTCTTTGTTATCCGTTCGAATGATAACGCCTCCGTTTCTAATTTTTCTTACACCGCGGACATGGAGCTTCAACTCCTCAGGCGAGATAATTTTTTGGACCAACGACTTGGTATCTTCACTGGTTTTAGTTCTATCGCTGGGATATATAGCGACCGAGCTAATATTTACCGGGCGAATAAATTTATCAGTTCCTTTTTTCACCATGTTAGCGTAGGAGCTAGTTTCTGCTTGATTTCGGCTCATTTTCGTTTCCATGGCTTCTTTGAACTGACAAAGAGATTCCGAAACATTCTGCTGCTCTTGCAGGTGCTGTATAGTGGTGTGCGCATGGATTGTCTTTTGCTTCAGCGATTGGTACAACACGGCCATCTGAGATGTCCCGTTGTAGACTTTTCGACAAAGACCGGACACACGGAGTTTTTGTTCGGAATTCATTTTACCGTCTCCCACAATCGTGCAGATTTCATTCAAAATTGAGTCGATTGAACCAAGCCATTTCTGAATCTCGGACGTAGGGATAACTTCATTTGGTAGCTCGTACTCCGTGGGTGCTGGCGGCATAGGTTCTCGTGTTTGGTTTTGAACAGCTGGTGATGGCGTCGGAGGGGGACTACGTCGTACCAATTGGCTGCGGCCAAAAAGGGCTATCTCCTGTGTTAGACATACTTCTAACACTGAAAACGCTGATTATCTATACAAGATCTATCTAGTTCATCTTGCACAACGAACAGCAGTATAAATATTAGTCACGCTCGGCACTTTCACAACAAACTTACTCCGCAAAAATATTGCAATAACATTATTCGTAATTATTAAAACAATATCATAAGAATCAACACATAAAAACACGTCTGCTTAGTCTCGCAACTCAAGCATCAACTATCAAAAGGTCTTACCAAGAGGAACAATATTTACTATAGCCGCCAGTCTCAAATCTGATTGCGTTTGGAGATAAACGACAGTCTTACTAACTAATAAAAAGTAATAAAAACCCTATTCTTTCGGTTGCCATTTGCGTTCCCGGGTCACGGTAACCTGTTTAGACAGTCCCGTGCCCCCGGTGATAAACATACATATACGAGTATATTAGGTACCACTTACTCTACTTAAAAAAATGAGTAGGTACCAAGGTAATAACCTCTGCATTTTTCCGTTCATGTTTTCTATTAATAATGCTTTTACGTAAGACTTCATCATGAACCCGGCCTCCTTTTAACTCGAGCCCCGCTGCTCCTGAGCGCGGGGTGTGCGCAGGAGCAGTGAGGGAGGCGTCGGTGTCCGCGTCAGTCGATCATTCGTATTGCGCTTGTGACGACGTTTAGCTGCTGTTTTTGAGTTTCTTTTGTGCTTTCATAACTCGATTTGACCACTGAACCACTGAACAATCCAACGAAGCTCGATCGGTAACGCTATGCCGGTGGGTTGTGGAAGTGGTAAACGGCCGGTTTAAGCATGATTTTAAGCTCTTGCGGCAAAAATATTTTAATAAGTCACTGCTCAATATGTTCGCCGATTTTAAGATAGCCGCAGCTATGACGAACCACTTCCACCAACCCATCGTGGATAGCATACACGTAGACGAATTCGTCAATATTATAAGGCAGAAAATAGATACCTCGAATCTTCTGCATATGTATGTAGAGAGAAAACGTCTTAATCACAGAAGAGTAGATTTTCAGAGGATAGAAGCGAGCCAGATAGAAAACTTCCCTTCAATGACGGAGGAGGATATACTCGTAATTCTACTAGTGCTAGGTACATAGTACATACCAACTCAAGTTGGCAAGATCTTACTGCGCCGAGCATTTATCAAATGGTCTGTATATAATTGAAACGTACAGAGAGGGAGCACTTGAAGATCTGACAGATTATGGTATACACGAAGATGCCTGGTTTTTGCGTGGATGAATCCAGTCGCGACATGTCCGTGTTAAAACATATTTTTGTTACATATTGATCAACAGTGCAAATACTATTGTCCAACATTATTGCACATGTTTAACCGGGCGACGTACGATGGGCACTAAACTTGTGCACACATAGTGTCCATCGTATGCTACCTAGGCTATGCGAGGCATACGGGATTTACTGATTGTTCATCTTTCCTTAATGCTGTTATAGTTGATGGCGATATGTAATGTTTTAAATCTACTCATTTATTACTAAAATATATGATTTTTATTTGAAGAACGCTTGTTTTCTTATTGCTTTTAATAATAGAATCCTAAGTGTGTTATATCATCGTCTAAGTCAAACTTATCCTAGCTTTCTTTTACTAATATAAATATTTTTTAGTAAATTCTCATTTATAAAACTTAGGGAGATTACTGCTTCCCAAACGTGAATAGCGACAAGCGCCATGGTAGACGTTTTTGTGCATCAAAATGTCTTTTCAATGATATATTAGTAATGACTATTGGAGCGGGTACCACGTCCCATACATTTTTGCCCATTGTCCTTTGTTGGCAGTTGACATGGCTTCAGTTAAACATGTCATAATGTCACACCTTTTCTGAATGGGTAAGCTGCGTTAAGTATAAATTACAGTACTTCAATATTATTTTGCTAGATAATGATTGGCGATTCGTCGAACTATACGGTAACCTTGGTTTTCCTGTGGATTTCTTCCGGATAAAAAATGCTAGCAGAAAAGTATAACTTATCTATAATTTGTGCAGTTTTACTAACTTCAACAGGACAAAGTTACATAAATTGTGTATGACGAGTACATTAATTTATATTATTAATCCAGACAACTGAACAAATGATATAAAATTCAAACACCATTGACTACAAATATACACTATACAAATGATCAAAATGTGCCAGCAATTCCTGTGTCAGCTCTAAAAGACGTGCTAATAAATATCTAAAATGCCTGCACAAACATCAGATTCGCCAACAAAAATTTTCAAAAAACAGACTCTACATTTGCCGTCAAGAGTTGTTGAATTTCCCTACAACACACTCGTTTCAGCTTTAAAAATCCCTGTCCGTCCAGACCAAAATAATGTAAAAAGTTTAGTCTAGTGTCGTACGGAAGGCTTTTTGGGAAAAATTATGATGTTAGCAAAGTATGCCCGCTTACGTATCCTGCACCCGTTATGGCACTTTAAAACAATTTTTGCATACAAGTTTTTGTACTATTTTGCCCAATTAGCATAAGTTCTACTAGCAACACTGAGAATAAAATTATACTTAAGTCGACTATTTATTTCACAAACGAAACATTGTTTTTATCTCTAATTTTGAAGAATGAAATTATGTTTTTGAAGAATTACCACTAAGAGCGTTTTTAATGTGTTTCAGACCGATTATTTTGTAAGTAGATTGCTGCTCATTAGAATTATAAGCATTACCAAGCTCTCATTATGTAGACAATTACAAAAATGAATTGTTGTTACCAAATATAATTGGTTGTTTAACTATACAAAAGACAGCTATCAAGTTCAATTTTACTTACGCTGTGTCTTTATGAATGGTTATTAAGCATAAGCAGTTAAATAATAATAAGTGGGTCCGCTAATCCCCTTACCACCTTTAAGGGGCCCCAACGAAAAACAATTAACAACATTTCATTCTCACTTTTGTTACTTAATGTCTCAAATAAAATTATGAGAAGAATAATAAAATATCTTACCTTCACATTATATAATTTCGGTTCAATTTTCCTGCATTCAATGGTTCGTTATTTATTTATTGTATCTTACTTCCTCATTTCCTCATTTCACATTAAACAAATAATAATTCCGAAGCGAAAGTATTCCACTGGATTTTGGCGACAAAAGGCCTACTTTTTCAATAAGAATGGTTCAATAGAACCTTTTTATGTATCGTTGTATAGCTCAAGACAATTCTATTTCCAATGTATCTCGATGGCCGATCGGTTTCACCCAAGGGACTCAGACTCGAGTACTGACCCTGATCAAATTACATATTTTATGAATCCACTGAGAATTTTATTGGAACGCCTAACAAGACATCTCGTTCACTCACACTTCTTTGTAAGGAATCAAATGACTCATCCATAAACACGTTTGTGGCGAGGACCTGGATATATTCGGGGTTGTTTTTTTGGGAGCAGATACAAGTATATTCTTCGGATTAGTACGTGAGGCTCGTATCTAAGTAATGGGGCTCGTGATTAAAATAAAACAGTTGTCAGGATCGATCGAAGGTTAAACTATTCTCGTCGAAATTGGTCCCTAGATGTGTGAAACCACAAGAAATTACATTTTCTTTTGTCCTTGGTCAAGCAGATTTATAGGTATTTGACATCTCATTACGGGTTACCAGAAACCTGAAGTTTTACAGAGAGTCTTCAATAGTTGTTTTGTACAAGTAAGATTAGTAGTCGCGGTATTCAACTGTCTCTGGCGCGGGAGGTTATCATTCTTAGAATGAGTTTGTTTCAATATAACTTTTGCTAGTATTAATAATAATGATATTGCATACAACGCCACCTAGTCCCAAACTAAGCAAAGTTTGTGCTATGAGTGCTAAATAAATTACACCTAGACAAACCCGCATAGTATTGTCAAAATTGTTAAGTGTATCAAATCTTAGGAACCAATCTTACAGAAACTGAATACAACATATTACAACATTGTGTTAGGCACTAAGTTTAAGCATTTCAGTAAGTAGGGTGTTACCTAACCGGGCATCGACGCCTATGTATTAGGTGCTACGACTAGACCACAAGAAGGATCAATATCCAAACCTGTTTAAGACCAAATATACCGTCTATATTCTAATTACTAAGAACTGAAATAATTTACCGTAACCTTTACTTTAAACTATGAAGAATATCAAATTTCTTATCAAAATAAATTATAAGTAATTTCGAGAGGGATTATCTGGAACCTAATATTATAAAGAGGTAAATTGAGTTATACTTATAGCTTGTTGTTATTTTCTAAAAAAAAATTATTTAGACAGTAAATTATTTTGCTAAAAGGAAAATATTACCATCTTTCTTTAATATTATACGACTAGTCGTTGAACTTCTCACTAGTCCTTAGGTGAGCTATACAAATACTGACAAAAGTTTGCACTGAAATCTCTAAGGACCACTCAAACCTGTTCTGTTCTATAGTTCTTTACTTACAAAAATCAACTCAGAGGCCAAATCATAAAAGGACAATCTTTTATGATTTGGCCATTACATGATTGCTGTATGAATTTCAAAATAGACTTAAATTGATTCTTGTGGTCAGCTATGAATCACCAGCCCAACCTAGTTGACGTGTAAAAGTAGTAAGTATACGAGTATATCCAATTACACAATAAATATAAATTATCATATCTAAAAATACCATAAGTTGCAAGATTCCACTAAAAGACGTAGTCTTAAACGAGTAAATACAAAATTATAGCGTAAAACAGTGTAGGAAACCAACGTTAATGAAGTTGTGGCCGCTTGCAAACAAAATGAGTAGCTGGAAACAAAAGAAAAAGGGGAAACCCTCGTAAACCACAACGGAAGATATCGAGAGCTGCAACCAACACCACTTACAAAGGTTCTACATTGAGAAAAGGCAAGGAATGAAACCGCGAGGGGAAGCCGCAACAAGAAAAGTAACCAGAGGAATCAAATTGCGTTCAACTTTGTGATTTTCTTCTTCATGATTTTAATTTTTGTATTAAAAACTTGGTTCTTTTATTTTGCTCTTTTAAGTGATTTCTAAACAACGAATTATTCATTTTAATTAAGTAATGTTGTAAAGAGGAAAAATTGTGAAGAGGAAAAGTGTGGCTACTGATAAAATACTTTAGCGTGTTTTTTTTTGTTTTGTGTATTGCGTGTTGAGAACGAGACTGCGGCTGCGAAGCGATTCGATGCGATCACGTGAATTTAACGCGATGTGGCGGCTATGTCTTATGTTTGCGCGTAATGGCCGCTTTAACCGTTTTTTATATGAAACAAGTCACCGAACCGCAAGAGTTCGCACGAAAATACCAAACCAACTGAACGACCGCTGCAATTGGCTTCGCCGCACCGCACCTACCGCGATTGGTCACGTAGACCACCGCAATAGAGCCTGCCAATGGTTTATTTTAATTTCTATATTTAGAATTATTATTTTTTTACTTTATTTACATTGTTCGCACATGATAGCAGTAACAAGAAAAATGAAATTTACATGAGGTCCATACTCTGCAGGGTATTTTGATTTAAGGCGACGCTGGGGGTGCCCATCAACAAATAACTCCTCCCGCTCTGGGTATAACAGTCTTACAGACCAAAACTTATCTGTGGGCCGCTGTAACTCTTTTGAACAATCATGTGCCGGCGCGGCAGTTGCAGCAATAGCACTGAACGCGCTAAGCACTCGCGGTGCGCTGGGTTCAAGTTGAAGATAGGCTGCTAGACCTAGGGGAACGGACGATTCGGTATACTGAGAGAGAGGCTGCATTAAACAAGACTACGACTGACCTCAGAGGCGGGATTCCTCGTGCTCGTTCTGGTTGATGCAGGCAGCGCCCCTTCTCTGTTCCACTGGACGTCTTGATTTGAGGTTCTCTAGGTGCTGGCACTATTGATGACGCGAGAGTGGACTGTATATGCGGCGCGGTAGAACGGAGAACCACGTGGCGGTGGCTCCAGGTGACGGTCAGAGGTGACCACCACGAATCCGACGACGACGAGAGTCGATCGCAGACGATGCGGTTAATAAAGCGGTTGTAAAGCGGTGGGATCTCACAGCGGGTGAGGAATCCAGGGTGGATAGTCAGGCGGTTGACTATCACGAGCGGTGAGGCTACCTTTGACGAGGGCCGAACGTAGACTGTTCGAGAATCGAACATATAGTTTAATGCAGCGAAAAGACAAGGATGGATAGATAAATAATATAAGAAAAATGTGGGTAATTTAAATATAAGCGCACCCACAAGTGGCGCGAACATGCCCCCGGGTTGAAAACCTTCGGTTTTCATAAAATTAAAAGTAAAAGTTAGAGAAAAGCGGTGGAAAACAACGAAGGAATTCAGGGGCAAAGGGTGAGTTATTGAGAAGGTAGAGTACAGAGGCGGACAACGGGTCTCTTATAGACACCTGTCGCCGTCCTAACTGTAGCGACTCTTACAACGCCGTCCTTACCTGGATAGGTGGCAGTAACGACGCCGAGAGGCCATGAAAGCGGAGACATATTGTCAGTGACAATAACAACAATAGAACCTATAGTAATAGGATTAGAAGACGTATTCCATTTCTTACGAGATTGAAGTAAATGTAGATACTCTAATTTCCATCGTTTTGCGAACGATTGTACCATTTGATCTAGCAAAGCATAACGTTTTAGTAAGCTAGGCGCTTCGTTAGATGCCTCACTAGCAGGTAAATGTTTAAGTGGTGTAGACATCAAAAAATGTGATGGTGTTAAAGCGGTAAGTTCCGATGGATCTTCACTTAGTAAGGTGAGCGGCCGTGAGTTGATTACACACTCTATCTGCGTGAGTACAGTTGTCAGTTCCTCGTATGTTAGCAGTTGCGAACCAACGACCCTATGAAGATGCGTTTTGAAAGCTTTAACATAGATTTCATAGTGACCTCCAAAGTGAGGGCTACGCGGAGGATTAAATTTCCAAGTGATTTTATTAGCGGTTAATTCATTACTAAATGAATCTATATGATCTTTAGAATTAATGAGCGTGTAAATATCAGATAGTGCATTTTTCGCACCTATAAAATTTGTAGCGTTGTCTGAGTATAGTACAGACACAGCGCCTCTACGTGATAAGAAGCGTTTGAATGCGGATAGAAATGAGCAAGTGCTCAGGTCAGTGACGAGTTCTACGTGAACTGCGCGCACGACCAGACAAACGAAAATACAAAGATACGATTTAATAGAGCGAACTCCACGTTTGCGATACGGGATAATATTTATTGGACCAGCGTAGTCCACAGCGGTATGAGTGAATGCCTTGGCTTCATTCACTCGACAAGCGGGTAAGTCACCCATTAATGGGAATACTTGTTTAGGTTTTGCTCTAAAGCAAAAATAACATGTATGTATAACTTGACGAACTATATTTCGGCATGAAAGTATCCAATACCTTTGGCGTAAAATGGACATCAGAGTGAGCGGTCCAGTATGACAGTTCTGACGATGATAATGAGAGATAATCATTTCAACGATACGATGTTTACGAGGCAACAGTATTGGATGCTGTTGGT